>CM055880.1:15571720-16171720 GCA_029582165.1 Portulaca oleracea
TCCGGGCTGTTTTTCAAGCCCTTTCCTTCATTTTTGGACCTCGGTTCTGTTGACAAAGTTGTAGAACTTTATTTTCCCTATTCCGAGAAGTACTCATTTGTTTAATTCCGAGTTTTCTAGCCCGAGTTATGCTAAAAATCTTATTTCTTAAAAACCTGAAATTTTCTTTCTAAGTTATTACGTTCGTAGTTTCTATTTTACTTAACGTTTGAAACTCACTAAGAACCCTCTTTGATTCTCAATTTCTACACTTCTTATTATAGTTCCCAAGTCACCCAAGCCGTCCCGAGCTCGAGGCACGCCACCAAGTTTTCCTACTTTCCAAGGTACGCAAATTGTCCAACCCTTGTGGTTTAATCGTCATGCAATACAATCATGTATATCAATGTCATTCATATCATTATCATGTTTATCATCTTTATGAATATCATTAACATGTATACTATATCTATTTCAAAAGTGGTCCCGCCATATTAGTATAATTCTAGCTAGTCACGTGAAGTGTTAGCCTTTATTCATCTATAGGGTGCTCCTGATCAGAGTGACAAGACCTGGCGGTGTCATCGCATGGCGATCCAACCCAAACTCCAGATCGGTTTGGGGCGTGCGCGTGTTAGGTGCTTTGCACCAGATCGTAAGGGATACCACTCTATTTTCTATGTATATATAAATATAGATATATCATGTCTACTTTTATATGTTTATATCTATGCTAAATCCATTTAATACATGTTTAGCCCCGTCCCCGTTTTCAAAATGAATTTAAATGCCGGCACTAAAACCGTTTTCGAACGGTTTGACGTGTTGGAGGTTTGTGTCTTGAGTGTTTCCCACTCACTTTGCGTATGTTTTCAATGTTTTGTTTTAGTGTCCGAGCTCCCAAAGTAAAGACAAGGATAAGCAAGGTAGAACTTCCACGTGCAGGGTAGTCTTAAAGGGCGGATTTAGCCGACCTCGGTGGTCTTCATGGTTCCAAAGATTAATTTGCATTGGAGAAAGTTTAATATATATATATATATATATATATATATATATATATATATATATATATATATATATATATATATATATATATATATATATATTTCTTTGATGGGTGTATAAAGTGTAATATCTATGGTTTCGGTGATTGTTTATGTATGGGTTTAAGTGTAGTAATCACTTGGTGGTTTATGTATATGTTGGTGGTTTGTGTGCCTTGTCCCGAGTGGGGACGGCGGTAGTGCCTCAATACTTGTCTTTTCCGCTGCGCTAATCACAGGGTTATGGCATGATTAAGGATAATCTTGTGGTTAAGGGTGTTGGGGTGTTACAGTTGATGTAGTTCATCATCACTGGGTAAATGAGTGGATAACTGATAAAAGAAAGGCACTTGCCAGAAGGAATTTGAGAAAGGAAACGGTGTCAAATAGAAGTAAACATAACACTCATGAGCCAAAATGGTTGGTCGATAACAATGATAAACTCTCATAGGAATTCTTGAGAATAAGCAATGATTAGAATTGACAAAGCTGAATGTAGTCTTACAAGGATAAAGATGAATTTTAATAGGAGGATGCACAATATGAGTGTGAGATAAGACTTGGTTCAACAATGAACTCAAGGTATGTTAGCCATACAGAGGAGGGTTGAAGCTTACAATGGTTGCTCGTTAAAAGAGAAGGCTATGTGGATTTTGATACATGTATACGTGTAAAAGGGGTCAAAACTTCTAAACCTCACAATCTCATTGGATGCCTCTAGGAAACCCATATACGTAATAAGTTTATCCATCCAGTCCAGCTTTCCCCCTTAGTCTCGTTCTTAGTCATAAATCTCTAGTCCAAATTAATCTCCTAATTTCATCATGATTCTATTGCTTCCCTTTTAATTCCACCCCTAACGTTGTTCCTTATACAGAATTAGAAGTGACTATCAGTATTTCCACAACCAATGTCAAAATCCTTGTATTCGCGTTAAGGCCTCTATCATGGGTACGACGTTCATAAGAACCCTTGTTCACCTTATTGACCATTGTTATTAGACTCTTCAAACTCTTTGAACAATTAAGATAAGTATACCGTACTTCTTCCCTTTATTACTTCACGTGAATTCCTATAGAATTACATCCAAATCTGAGTTACCGAAATTGGTATGTTCTCTTGATATCTCGGAATATCGCATCCCAAGCTTGGTCAAGGCAATGTGGCCAACTATCCGGTTACGTATTCTTCTGGTCATCTGGGGTTTAGTAGCCGCTCTTAACTCTCCCCTTACAAGTTACTAGAGTTCGACTCATTTCCTTCATTCCAAGAATTAACTTGGCCGCACTTAAAGCATGGAACAATTATTAGTATAATCCTTTGCTTTCCATTCCACACAGATACCAATTTTTTTTTCCATGTCGACAAAACATGACAGAATACATCAATATTACTGCCTCCTTATCCCCATAGAACCTATCTGTGCCCGTCCGTACTAGGCGGAGGTGCAGTTTTCATTGACCGAGTCATGGCTTCCTTTAGATCTTGGGTCACTCTTGTCCCATTTCTAGACTTATTTTCTCCATGGTGTAATTAAATTTGACACTCATAAAATCCGGGGCTACTTGTACCTCCTTTACATAATCACGAGCATACGACGGCCAGAGGGAAAAAATTTGAGGACCCAAAAGGTCGTTAAAAGGATATGGTATCCCCCCCCCCCCTCAAGAATACCCTTGACATCGATATACTTTGGAGGTGACAACTCGAGGGTGATAGCGGTCAAAGCCACGCTCCGAACATTCGTGGCCTTTCATCATGTATATCCTGGTTATGCGTGTAGCAAGAAGTCGCGATTCTTATTTGGGAAATTCTATGCGTGGGTGAACAAATAGGAGGGTCACCGAGGGATAGAAATGCTGGGCTTTCCTTACCTGATCGCGGTATTGCATTTATGGATTTTTTTGTCTTAGCTTACTAAGATCTTCCACAGTTCTCAACCGTATTTTATGTTAATCCACGCCAGTAGCTATGTCCTTCCAACTTCGCCATTACCAGTACAGTCAATCGTATTTTATGTATTGCTTTACACACATCCGAGATGACATATAATTAACCCATTTAGCCATCCGAGATGAAAAAAATAAATCTTAGCGAGAAAAAGGGTCGTATGAAGATTCAACGTCAGGGGGAAGTTAAGCCCTCATTATATCGGGCCTTATTTCTTTGTGAAGAAGATAAATCCAATGGCGTATCGTTTAGATTTACCCTCCAAACCTAGGGCAAGTACATGACGTTCTTCACGACTCCCAGCTTCGGAAATATGTGCCGGACGCGATTCACATTCTTGAGGAAGCACCTCCTCTCTTGTTTTCTTCATCAATTTATTCTCCAAGTGGTATAATATCCAAACCCTAACTCAAGCTTTTATATTCCTAATATGATTTTCATGTTTAAATTGTGAATCTTTGATGTTTTTCATCTCTTTTAAGGTTCTTAAGCATGAATTTATATGGTGGTTAAATTAGGGTTTGAATTTGGGTTTTGATACCACAACTGTAACGCCCCAACACCCTATAATCACAAGATTATCTATAACCCATAATTAACCCTGTGATCAGCGCAGCGGAACACCAGGATTATGACATGATTAAGGATAATCTTGTGGTTAAGGGTGTTGGGGTGTTACAGTTGTGGTATAAACGAGAAGCTTGGATTTAATATTGCGATGAAGGGGGTGAACTTTACTACGAAAACGTACCATGTGAGTGTGGAATCCAAGTTGAATTCGAGCAATGAACTTGGAGTATAATGGCTATGACGAAGATATTTGGTTCTCCCAATGGTTGTTCGTTACTAGACCTACACCAAGCTTTGTGTTAGTACCTCATTATCTCCTTAGGGATAGACTTCACTAGATTCTTATGACCCTTTTATACGCTAGGATTTATCTTTTCCAAGTAATTGTCATGTTCCACCATGAATCGGCATCCTCTTTTCAAAGCTTAGTTTCAATAACGGTTATATCTTGTTCAGGATCAAAACTTATGCCCTGTCACTCCAGGAAGTTACCGTAAAATATTCATGTGTTTCAAACATTAATCAACTGTAACACCCCAACCTTTAACCATAAGATTAATCCTCTAATCAAGAACCAAACCTGTGATTAGCGCAGCGGAACACTTAGGTAGAAGAATTACCGTCGTCCCCACTCGGGCAAGGCAAACACGAACAACAAACACTCCCAAACCACAAAGAAATATATACTTAACTCCAACAACTCCAACTTAAAATACAACTTATACAACCCTTGAAATAGATACATGAACATATTAATAGGTAGATTTCCACAAAGCATCTTCAAACTTCTGACGCCCTTGTCAACTTGCGATTAAACCTTAGAGTCTCCTTGCTTGAATCAGATCACTTCTGACTGGACTTGCCTTTATCTTGGGAGCTCAAACCTCCTAAAACAAAACATTTAAAACAGTCGCAAAAGTGAGTGGGAAAACACTCAGTACACAAACCTCCAACACGTCAAACCGTTCGAAAACGGTTTTAGTGCCGGCATTTAAAATTCATTTTGAAAACGGGGACGGGGCTAAACATGTGTTAACTGGATTTAGCATAGATATAAACATATAAAAGTAGACATGATATATATATATATATATATATATATATATATATATAGAAAATAGAGTGGTATCCCTTACGATCTGGTGCAAAGCACCTAACACGCGCACGCCCCAAACCGATCTGGAGTTTGGGTTGGGTGACTGCTATGCAGTCGGATACTGGCCAGGTCTAGGACTGTCTAATCAGGAGCATCATATAAATGAATAAAGGCTAGCACTTCACGTAACTAGCTAGAAATATAATAATATGGCAGGACCACTTTTGAAAATAATAATGTATAACATAGATCATGACATAAATTGATATGAATAAGCATCGTAACGTGCTTCAATGATAAAAGTTGGACAATTTGCGTACATTGAATCGGTGCGAAGTTAGGCGGTGCGTCTCGGCCTCGGGATGGCTTGGGTGACTTGGAAACTAAGATAAGAGAAGTAGAAAATGGAGAACCGAAAGAGGTTCTTAATGAGTTCCAAATGTTAAGTAAAATAGGAAACTGAGAATGAAATAGATTATAAAGAAAATTTCAGGTTTTCAAGAAATAAAGTTTTTAGACCTCGGTCATGTTGATAAAGTTGCAGATCATGATTTTCCCTATTTCGAGAAGTACTCGTTTGTTTAATTCCGAGTTTTCTAGCCCGAGTTATGCTATAAACTTTATTTCTTGAAAACCTGAAATTTTCTTTATAATCTATTTCATTCTTAGTTTCCTATTTTACTTAGCATTTGGAACTCATTAAGAACCTCTTTCGGTTCTCCATTTTCTACTTCTCTTATCTTAGTTTCCAAGTCACCCAAGCCATCCCGAGGCCGAGACGCACCGCCTAACTTCGCACCGATTCAAGGTACGCAAATTGTCCAACTTTTATCATTCAAGCACGTTACGATGCTTATTCATATCAATTTATGTCATGATCTATGTTATACATTATTATTTTCAAAAGTGGTCCCGCCATATTATTATATTTCTAGCTAGTTACGTGAAGTGCTAGCCTTTATTCATTTATATGATGCTCTGATCGATCGCCCTAGACTGCCGTTGTCCGATCGCATAGTCACCCAACCCAAACTCCAGATCGGTTTGGGACGTGCGCGTGTTAGGTGCTTTGCACCAGATTGTAAGGGATACCACTCTATTTTCTATATATATATATATATATATATATCATGTCTACTTTTATATGTTTATATCTATGCCAAATCCAGTTAACACATGTTTAGCCCCGTCCCCGTTTTCAAAATGAATTTTAAATGCCAGCACTAAAACCGTTTTCGAACGGTTTGACGTGTTGGAGGTTTGTGTACTGAGTGTTTCCCCACTCACTTTTGCGACTGTTTTAAATGTTTTGTTTTAGGAGGTTCGAGCTCCCAAGATAAAGGAAAGTCCAGTCAGAAGTGATCTGATTCAAGCAAGGGGACTCTAAGGTTTAATCGCAAGTTGACAAGGGCGTCAGAAGTTTGAAGATGCTTTGTGGAGATCTACCTATTAATATGTTCATGTATCTATTTCAAGGGTTGTATAAGTTGTATTTTAAGTTGGAGTTGTTGGAGTTAAGTATATATTTCTTTGTGGTTTGGGAGTGTTTGGTGTTCGTGTTTGCCTTGTCCCGAGTGGGGACGGCGGTAATTCTTCAACCTAAGTGTTCCGCTGCGCTAATCACAGGTTTGGTTCTTGATTAGGGGATTAATTTTGTGGTTAAAGGTTGAGGTGTTACAGTTGACGTAATAACTTAGAAAATTTCAGGTTTTTAAAAAATAGGATTTTTAGCATAACTCGGGCTAGAAAACTCGGAATCAAACAAATGAGTACTTCTCGGAATAGGGAAAATTAAGTTCTACAACTTTGTCAACAGGACCGAGGTCCAAAAATTAAGGGAAGGGCTTGAAAAATAGCCCGGACAGAAACAGAAGCTGTAATTCGGAAACTAAAACTTTCGGTTTGATCTTTTGATACGAAACTCATAAAGGCTTGGAAGTAAACGATGAATAGCTTAACTTATAGAATGATTTGAAGAGATCATATTGATGGAATATGGAGAATTAAGGAATGAAAGGCTAGAATGGAAATTAGAGAGTTCTTGATTAGGGGATTAATCTTGTGGTTAAAGGTTGGGGTGTTACAATAGAAGAGATGGTCCTTGGGCTATTTAGACATCGAGGAAACCCATGAACTCGTCAAGAATTTAAGTGTATAACCTAGCCATCAACAAAACTTAATTGCACTTAAAACCTCGATGACTTAACCCATGGCTTGCTAGAATTCATTAATCCTTTAGGAGGCAAACCTAAACACCAACTTGACTTATTTCAACTTAGAAAACACCTCCAAGCCATCCTAATATTGACACAAAGGTCGCCATCTATTTAGAAATCCTTAAGAGATCACATTCCAACCATAGAGTTAGAATTAATAACTAAAATTTTGGGCAGAACCTTTATTAATGTCTTTCAGTCAAGACCCCATATCTCACTCACTCGATATCGTATGGACGCAAAACTTATGTTTCTGGAAAGGTTAAAGAGTTAGCTAAAACTCTTATGTTCACCATTAAAACCAACAAGGTCTCCAAATGGACGAAAAAGTAGCATTTAGCTACCGACTCCAGAAAACGTATATAAAAACACACCTTCACGGTTTTGGTTACAACTCGGGCTATACATATCGGAATCCCGAAATTCAAAAGCCGAGGGTTAGCTAACAATCTTGGCTATCTTTTAAAGTAGGAAACAGAGCTAAACTCACATTTTAAGTCCCCTGGAATTTTCAGATTACAACCAGCAGCAAAACCAACCCTGGATTTCTCCTTAAATGCATTTTTTGTGGCCATTAAACCTATACTAATCCAAACCTAAAGTCCAAATTGAACACTACTCTTGATTTTCCAGAATATAAACCCAGAAAATACTCATCTTCTTCCATAGAAATTCACATGCAACCATAGATTACACATGCAACTATAATTAACACTTGAATTAACACTCTTCCACCCATTTCCACACTAAATTCATATCATCCATGTATGTAATCACTTAATTAATATAGTAGACAATCTAAAACAGTCCCTTAGTCATCATATTTCTCCTTTAAAACCACATGCAAGCAAGAATTTCAACATTCAACAAGAACTTAGCAAGAACTCATCCAAAATCAAATCAAACTATACATGCATCCTTCTCAAACTCAAACCCTAATTAACCCAACTTAGCCACAACTTAAATTCATGCTTAGAAATCATAAAAGAGATGAAGAACTTCAAGAAAACACAATTTATAAATGAAATTTCAGATTTGAAACATAAAGAATAGAGTTAGGGTTTAAGATTATACCACTTGGAGAAGAACTTGGAGAAGAAAACACAAGAGAGGGGGAAGAGGGGCGTGGCTGGCTGGAGAAGAGAGGAGGAGGGAGGAGAGGGAAGTGTTTGTGTAAAATCTGATTTATGAAAATGAATTAAAAGACCTTAGACTCCTCCCCCTCTTATATAAATAAACTCCTTAATTAACTTATCATCTAATTAGTAATTAAACTAAATCAATCATGTAATTAGAAATTAGGTAGGTAAAATAATTGGTGTCGACTAAATAAAATTTGTGAACATAAACTTGGTAAAATAATTTAGTATACGATTAAATAAAATCGCTTGGGAAATAAACTAGGTAAGATTAACTAATATTAAATCACATAAAATAAATTGGTAGGATAACACTAATAAGATAAATTGGGCGATAAAATGTACTTAGGAAGGTTGGATAACATAAATCGTAATTAACACGGGAATTAAAATTAATA
Source organism: Portulaca oleracea (assembly GCA_029582165.1). NCBI lineage: Eukaryota > Viridiplantae > Streptophyta > Magnoliopsida > Caryophyllales > Portulacaceae > Portulaca > Portulaca oleracea. Next base: position 15,580,112 of record CM055880.1, read on the forward strand.
TAACCTTCTTTGGTTACAAGCGTAAAATTGAGAATAATAAAATAAATTATATAACTTATCGTAAAAGTATTCATAAACTCGTAATAATAATTATAACTTTAAATTCGAGATAACATAAAATCAACCCGTTTAACCATCGCCTTGCTCGAGACCTGTCGCGCATAAAAATAAATAATAATAATAATAATAATAATAATAACAGTAATAATCATATTAACGTAAAAGAAAGAAAATTTTTAACAGCGTAATTTAGTTAATCACCGTGATTAAGACCTTAATTAATACGGGTTTAGGGCGGATCGTTACAGCGGGGGATAAGGTTTTAGATCCAAATTTTTTTCCTAAACTTTTCTTTTAGTCAGGATGGTTCAATTTTGTATTCTTTCTTCTTTCCTTTTAAATAAATGAGACAATTTTAATTTTTTTCCTTTCCATCCACCCCTTTTTTTTCATAGTACAAAGTATAAACACATGTACAGCCGTAAGGTTAGTAATTCTGTAACTTAAATTTTCTTCTCACTATATTATTAGTCTTGTGATAATTTAGCGGGTTAATAAAGTAATTGATTATGTGTTCTTCACTAATTCAACAACAACAACCTTATATAAGCATTCTTCCCCATGAACCACAGTTCTTTGTTAATTCAAAAATAAATAGGAACTGAAACGTTAAGTAAATTCTATTATAATTTGTTAACAACTTTGGATTTCTGGAGGAAATTTTTTATATTTTCTAAATCAATTTGTCAAAGCTAGCCACAATAAGTTTATGTTTTTCAAATCAATTAGTCGCACCTAGCTTAGCTAGTCACCCCTAGCTAGCCAGAATATACGTCTATATATTCTTGTTGTTTGTTCAGCAAAAATGTTAGTATTCCATACAACAAAAAAACATTAAAAAAACAAAAAGGCTAGTATATTGATATGAAATATAACTCAATTAAAAGTAGAAAGACCTAGCTTGGAAAAATCTCAAAGAGGCCATTATATTAATATTAAATAAAAGAATTAAAAATACAAAGGCCTTGCAAGAATCTCCTGCCCAGCTTAATTATTTTATGAACAAATTGAATCATATTCGATTATTCCAAGTGAAAATTAAGAACATAGGTGTTGGCCTGTTGGGAATACAATCAAGTACATTCTTACTGGTCCAAAGCACAAAAGGTTGGGTGAAAGGGGTTTTTTTTTTTTAATCCAATCCATTAACTAATTGACATTTCTATTTTGAAAAATTAATTAAGTATTGAGAAAAAATAATGATAAACTTTTGAAATGTCTCCTTTTTTTTCTAACACATGGTAATACAACAAACACTAAGAAGCCCTTCTCTCAAGGGATCTTCCAAGCGCATCCTCTCTAACAATTAGGGATAAATCTCTATGAAAACTATACTCAAAACTACAGTGCGAGTCTATACAAAGCCCAAATTTAGCTAACCAATCAGCTGCCCGATTTCCTTCACGAAGAATATGATGCACCTCCACCTCTTCACACATTGCCATAAAAGCTTGAATGTCTTGAACTACTTTAGCAATCTCCCAAGGGACCTTGAACACACCTTTAACAACATTAATGAGGACTAGGTTGTCCCCCTCCAAAATTAGACGGCGAGAACCACTCAAGATTGCATCTCGGATCGCATTGCGCATAGCAACAGCTTCAGCACCCAAAACAGATGAGAATCCCAAATTAAAAGACGCCACACGAACCACCATACCCTTGTCATCCCTAACAATGTATCCTCCACCTGCTTTATTTGCACTCTTGGCCCCATCAAAATTCAATTTAAGCGAACCCCCAGGAGGTGGAGACCACGAGACCCATTTCGAGTTTGTCCTATTCAAAGCAGGGCGAGCTTCCTCCCCACTCAAGGAATCAGCCAATCGTTCCCTGATTCTCCATTCAGCAGAAGCATGTTTTGCTCGAAGTAATGTACTCCCGGGAAGTGTGGATTCTTGATCGAAAACAACCAAATTCTTTGTTTTCCAGATACTCCACAACAAGGCAACAACTCTATCAAGAGCAGACCTAACTGAGTGTCTCTTACATTTGTTAATGAAATCTTCAATCACATCATTATTTTCTGGCGTTATTGGTACCCAGGCATGTTGCTTAGCTAATTGCCAAACTTCGTGTGCATATTCACGGTGCAAGAATAGATGATTCTCACTCTCATGACTTGAGTTACACAAAGGACACAACGGAAGCACATTCATTCCTCGATAAGCTAGATGCACTTTAACAGGTAGAGCATCATGGAACATTTGCGACAAAAAAACATTTAATTTGGGTTGTATATTCAACTTCCATATCCATTTAAATTCCCAAACATCTCCAAAATCAATACCATCATGGGCCAACCAAGTTGCTGATTTGATGGAGAACTCCCCAGTGCTTGTAAGTCCCCAACAAAGAGAATCTTCCAAATGATTGTCCGGAATAGGAACTGATTTGATAGAATCAACTATCTCCGGGGAAAGCAAGGTAGATAACAGGCCTACATCCCATGTTCTATCTACCTTAATAAATTCAGCTACACGCAAGGAAGTATCAACTTGGGATACGTTCCCCCCATACATTTTATTTACAAGGCTAGTCTAGCCACACCAATTATCAAGCCAGAAGTTTATTTTATCCCCATTTCCAACCTGCCACCGAAGACCCTTGGTAAAAGGAGGTCTAATTTTCAAGATGGACTTCCACGCCCAAGAATCAGTAATTTTTGGTTGAATATCAAAAATATTTTTGTTTCGCACATATTTAGTACAGATCTGGTCCACTCAAAGCCCCTTCCCAAACATCACCCTCCAAAGGAGTTTACATAGGAAAGCCGTATTTACCGCCTCTACTTTCCTCAGCCCTAGACCTCCTAAAGATTTCGGCCGGCAAACTTTATCCCAAGCCACCATAGGGATACCTTTCTTTGAATTAAGGTCTTTCCAAAAGAAGGATCTACTGACCGAATCTATCTGATTTGCGGTACTTGATGGGATTCTAAAACATTATAGAACATGGGACGGAATATATTCAATGTGGGACTGGATTAGTGCAACCTGTCCTACTTTCGAAATATATTTAGCCTTCCAGGGTTGTAATTTAGCCTGAGCATTAGACACTAGATGGGAAAACGTTTCTTTAGTAGGACGTCCTTTAAATAAAGGACATCCTAGGTACTTTCCAATTGCATTATGAAGGTGTATCCCAAAAACCCCCTCTACCATTTGTTTTTCACGAGAAGACGTGATTTTTGAAAAGATCATGGATGACTTGTGAAAATTGACAAGTTGTCTTGAATTGGCACAGAATTTGTTTAAAATGTTTTGAAGTCGTTGACAATCTTCTAGTCTGGCACGACAAAAAAGAAGACTATCATCAGCAAAGAAAAGACAGGGGATTCTACCCCCAGCCGGAGAAAGTTTAAACCCAATACCACTATTTCGTGTTGAAGCGGCTTGAGATAATTATGTTATGAGGCCTTGCATGCAAAGCAGAAAAAGATAGGGGAAAAGTGGGTCCCCCTGACGAATACCCCTGGAAGGGGAAAAGACCCTGTCTTTTCACCATTAATTATTAGAGAGTATGAAACAGTAGTCACACATTCCATAATCCAAGTAATCCATTGGTTGGGAAACCCTAATTTAACCAAGACTTCTTTAAGGTAATCTCATTCTATTCTATCATAAGCTTTTTTCATATCTAGTTTTAAGGCCACCCAACTTTTCTTACCTTTCATATTCTAAAATTTGTTCAGAAATGGGTAATAAGGATGTTATCATGTATTGAACGACCAGGAATAAAAGCACTCTGAACCTGATGGATCAGTTTATCTAGGACAGTTCGTAACCGATTAACTAAGACTTTGGAAATAATCTTATACAGGCTATTACAGAGGCTGATTGGCCTAAAATTATTTGTTGTAGTTGGACTCTCAACTTCAGGGATCAAAGCAATCAGAGTGTGATTGACTTGTCTCAGAAGGCGACCATGTTGAAAAAAATATTGAACCGCTTGAATCACCTCCATTTTAATTATATTCCAATGATTTTGGAAAAAGGCAATTCCAAAACCATCCGAACCTGGTGATTTAAACTTATTCTGTTGAAAGACGGCTTGTTTAATTTCCTCCTCAGAGACTGGCTTAGTCAAAAATTCTTTATCCTGGTCTGAAAGACCCTGTTCTAAGTTTACATCCAATCTCCTTGCCTGAGGATTGGCACTTCTAAAACATGCCTGAAAATCCTGGACAAATTGATCCTTAATCATATTGACATCCTCAATCCAAAGATTGTCATTCAACTTTAGTTTCGTAATGTAATTCCACTTATTTCTTGCTTCCATTATCTGGTGAAAAAAATCGGGAATTACGATCTCCTTTCATCAACCAATCTTTTCTAGCAAACCGACCCCAATACTTCTGATTAAATAAATGCATCCTCTCCCTTTGCTTCACCAATCGAAAATGCCAATTATTCAAACGAGCATTGTTTGAATTATTAAGCAAACGGTTCTCGACCTCATGGATCTTTTCCTCATTGCGTTTCAATTTAGAGGTGAAATTTTTAAAAGTACTTTTGTGCCAAATTTTTAGGTCTTTCTTTATCCGTACTAATTTCTGCACAACTCGATACATAGGTGAAACCTCTTACATAAGATTGTCAATTAGATCTGACAATCAAATGCAATTTATCATGAGTAGACCAGGCATCCTAGAATCTGAATGACGCCTGTTTCTTTTCTCCCCTCCATGGCTTAGTGTCCAACAGAACTTAAGCATGATCAGAGCAGGTAAACGGTCCACGCGAGATTCGATAATGAGGATACAACTCCTCCCAACTTGAATTTAGTAAAACTCTATCCAACTTCTCATATATTAAGTGTCCTTTATAAAATTTCTTCCAATAAAAGGACGGCCTGTTACTGCAGCATCAGCACACCCAGAATGCAAAAGAAAATTATTCAAGCGAGAATACTTTCGAGGGTTAAACATTGTTCCACCCCTCTTTTCAGATGCATTTAATAATTCATTAAAATCCCCCAGAAGACACCAAGGTCCAGTGACAGACTGAGAAAGAGCAGTAATTTTATTCCAAAAGACATCCTTATCTCTTTTTTGAGCCGATCCATAACAAGATGTAAGGAAAAAATCATATTGATTAACTTTATCAGTAACATAACAGTGAAAGAATCTATCATCTTTTAGTAAAAATTGCAATTGCACAGTATCTGGATTCCAAGCGCACCATAACCCTCCTGAATGATTTACAGGGTTAATAAATTCATAACAAGGGAGTCCTAACTTCCTAAGGATATTTTGGGAGTTAGTGTCAGAAACCATAGTTTTAAGAAGAAACAAGATATCAGGATTAATAGTACGTTGAATGAACTTTAATTCACTCAAAAGACCTGCTTTTTTAGCACCTTGAACATTCCAACAAAGGACTTTCATTTCAGCAACAACTACCATAATAGACCTTTGTGGTCACACAAAAGACCTCCGCGGCCGTTAAAAAAAAAAGATAAATCCATAAAGAGTGACAAAAAAGCACCCACTTATAAAATAGTAAATTCATCACCCAAATCAAACCTCCACAATAAAAAAGGGGGCCTCCGCGGCCAAAAAATAAGTAATACAGTAGTCCACACAGGGATACAAACCCAACCTTTGGCAAACAAGCCAGTTGACTCTCCAAAAGAGTAACAATCCTATTTAGAGATACAATAGATGTCAAGGAACTAATCCTCTCTTCAGTGGTCAAATTCCATAGACCTTTAATCCATTCTTCATATCCGTTGCAGCTCTCCATGTCACCAATACCCAAGAGACCTGCAACCATACAAAAACTTCCTTCCCACCAAAGTAAGAACAAGACCCAAACCAAGCTACACAAAGCGGAAAAGTAGAAAAAAACTCAAAAAACTGGAAGAACAAGAGAGCAAAAGCACAAACGAACTCAAAGGAAACCAGGACCAAAAATAGTCTCAGGGCCAGATCAAGGTAGTATCTAATTAGAAACCTGAAAATCACTGGCTCATCATAGACAGAACGTGGGCAACTAATCCAAGGGACCTCAACTGAACAGCCACACATTAAGCCAATGTCCAATCTATGCTCAAGGGGAAGCCAAATCCACACTTGAAGCATAGTGTGCCTGTTGGCCAATGGAAGGCAATGTTCAGGCCTAAAAGAGACCACAATACGCAACCAATCACAAGGCTGAAGCCCAACAACATATCTCAACATAATAGTCCAAACATGGACAAAATCTCTTAGCCAACAAGAAGGACGAAGCCCAGCAGGATATAATCCAATCGAATCAGCAACAACCGGATGCAGACTTGAGCTAGTAAAGGCCTGATCCCAATTAACCAAAGGAGATAAATTGAGAAAGCACTTGAACCAAGGCCGCTGTAAGCAAAGAAGAAGAGGAATCGGAAACGAGAAAAGGAATCCTAGGGTTTCCATAGTGTAACGCCCCGACCCCTCGCGGGCCGCGGACATTACCAATAATTGCTTCAAGGATCGCTGACTGGCCCCACAAATCACCACGAGTCTTTCCAGCGTGCTTCGTCCTCGCTCACACGCTGCCCGGGAAAATTTCCCAGGAGGTCACCCATCCTTGGACTACTCCCAGCCAAGCACGCTTAACTGAGGAGTTCTCAACGGATGAACTACCATAAAAGAAGGTGCACCTTGGTGATATGAGTAGTCATTTCAATCCTTTTAAGCCACACTTTAACCACACATCCGGGGACACATACCATCAAGGGCAGTACACAACCATGGAAAGTGGTCATAAAGATCCACCATCAAATTGACAGCAAGAAAAACTTCAATAAAGCATCTCAATCTACTGGGGATAACAAAAGATTTTAATAAATCTGTAATCCACCTAGTTATAATTCGAAACTCACCAAAGCCTTCCGCAGACACACAAACCGACAAGCCTTCCACAGGCAAAATTAAAAGGGAAATCCAATCCATTGGTTGCAATAAAGGGGAGGGGGAGAAAAATGTAGAAGGAGGACAATTAAAATTGAAGGGGAGAAAAGGAACACCGCACCCGACAAATGCCAGTTCAAGCGACCAAATTGTCGAAGTGAAGCAACTGAATCAACGCAATTGCAGATCGTCACTATCCCAAAGAAATCAGGCAGCAGATCTAACCCAAGTCGAGTGACATCCAGCCACGCAAACCACCAGGGAGTATCCCAACCATCGCCACACAATAAAAGTCAGCAATCAATTGCACCCTCCATGGGTAAATGCAAAACATATTTTAAAGCCTTCCGCAGGCCAGTGAAGACGAAAGAACAGCCAAAAGGTTGTATTATAGCGGAGGGGGAAAGAAGGAGATGGAGTAAAGGCACCAAATTAAGGGCTAGATCCAAAAATGCAGAAGAAAAAGCCATTGAATTGATGAGAGAGGAAGAAATCGTTGGAATAGCATGAATAAGGAAGAAGAAGACGAAAACGGGCCTTGAGTCTCACTCAGTCATTCCTTCCTATAGAGGGTTCCTATTATGTATTTTTCGACATCATCTCACTTTATTCCTGAAATGTCTCCTCTTATATATGAAATGAAGCAATATTTTTATTTGCTAAATTTAAAAAATATATGGTTGACTTTTACAAGTACAATAATATTTGTGAAATGTCAATTCACATTCCATTTAAGATTTTAGATTTGAATCATCTCAATTTTTTAATATAGCATTATTATAATTGAAGCATTTAATATAGATGACCAAAAAAGTGAATTTTGGGAACATTGAATTTATGTGGATTACTACAAAATTTCAGCCACTTTAACTTAATAGTGAAGTGACATGGCAGTAAATAGGGTTGTTCATTTGTTTAAAATCAAACCGATTAAACCGAATAAGAAGTAAAGTCTAAATCAAAAGCCGAACCGAATTAAACCAGCTCGGTTTGGTCCGACTTGATTCTCGATTTATTTGATTCAAAATGGAATAATGCATACCTCTATTTAGGTTTTTCATCAGAACCGAAATGAACTGGTTAAACCCAAAAAGAATAAGGGACAAAGTCCAAACCGAACAAAGCCGGTTCGGTTCTCGATTTATTCCGTTCAAAACCGAATAATGCACACCCTTAGCAGTAAAGTTTGTTTATTTTTAATTAGTAATACATATCACACGATTTAGCAACCATGTCACTCTATCATCGAATTAAAGCAGTTGGAACTCACTGGCGGATTAATGAAGACCTAAAGCTCCGAAATGTAGATTATTGGCATGCATAGCGAGGGTTTGGATTACTCATCTCGTCATGACCCAAAATTGAAATTATTTAAATCCAAAATCATATTATTAGTAATTTATAACAATTGCAAAAATATTGATAAATATGATTTTACATATATGTGTTGTGTTGATCCAATTGCAGTATCATATATATTTATCGACAAGTTCTAAATATGCGAAAAGTCCTATAATTAATAGTTAATTATAATTGTTTCAAAAGACTGCTAAAACACAAGACAAGTATGGCCTACCAACCAACAATTTTCATGCATGGAAAAATTTTTTACTTTCAAGTTTCAATAACCTTAATGAGAAACATAAAATATGGGGTTAACTAGCACCTCTTTGGCACAACTATATCATTACTTGCAAGCAAATATATGATGGCTCAATTCATTTTACTCACTTAGCCTAGCTTCAAGGGAAACTATATTTGTTGGGATAAATTAGAATTCCTTCAGTGTGTTGGAGTTGGTTACACTTACATAACAACCTCTCCATTTTGTTAGTTGCTTCCCTCTCCTATTTATCTGGGTGTGTATATAGTTGTTAATACAAGCTCTCGTTCAATATAATGAATACATACAACATATTGTCATAATTCTATATTTATCATCTGTTTGTTCTTTATTCTCTCCAACAAATGTTAACATAGTAGCAATAGAGAATCAAACATATTTATGATTCATCCTGCCTCTTTTTATCTTTTTTTCTCTCTAATTCTCCTTGATTGAAGACTCTCTCTCATAGTTTTCCCTTTTTCTTCCTCTAATTCATTCAAAGTAGTGTTTCTTTACCTATCTTGCATGTTCTCTTATGATGTGATTGTTGTTGGAAGAAACACTATCATTCTTGATCTTTCATATCGATTATGCACTATGCTTTTGATCATCTAGTCAGAGTCTAGGTGGTGAAATCTTTGCTGGTGAAGAATTCTACAAATGAAAGCGAGTTGTTCTTATTGTGCTCTTTAATAAAAACAAGGCTTGCTTTCTCGATGGAATTGAGCTACGCCAAACTTGCTACTGATTCTCCTCTATCCTCATTGTGGCAAAGGTGCAATGACATGAAGTACTTTCTTGACTCTTCAATTCATTACATAAACATATTAGGAATAGTGTTTTATATGAAATGACTACTCATATCATCAAGTAGGGGTGAACCATCCTAGGTACCCCACCCTAAAACAAGGAATCTTACCCTTACACGTTCGGACAGGTTCCTAACTTTTCGGAACCTTACCTTACCCGCCCCGCAATTCAGGTTCTGGTTCCAGGCTACTTGTTAATTATGAAAATTTTATTTTCTAACAAATAATTTTTTTTAAAAGAATACTAACTTTTACCTTAATGCTAAATAGACCATACTGTCAGGGATGGCAATGTGCAACTAGACCCGGAACCCAACCTGCAAATTTTTTTGGACCTGGACCCAGACCCAGACCCAGATCCAGACCCCTACACCTTGCTTTGATATCAAACTTAAACACAAAAACACACCCAACACAACAACACAAATGGGTATGATTTCCCCCACCAAACACAACAAGTGAATTCTACACCTTGCTCTGATACCAAATGATCCATGAGAGATTGGGAACTCAATAACTACAACAAAATCAACCTAAGGCACACCAAGTACCAACATCAACATTGGCCACAAGTAGAACTCACAACACAACCCAAACCCTAACAATGGAGTAGGTCTAAATCTCAACACCCCAAAACTTAACATATGAACAATTTATAAAGAATACTCACCAAGATTGAACCAAGAGTTCAAGAGATGCATAAAGGCTAGGCCACTGACACCCATTGAGACTCCATGACAACCCTCACCAGGGTTGAAGAATGTATTCCACACTTGCAAGCCCTAAAGGGGGTACTCCAACCCACCACCAAGAACATTCAAAGATAAAGAGAGAGATTTGAGGAATAGGGTTTGCAAATACCCACAGTTATTCATTCAAAATGTTTAAGTTGTGTTCAATTGAAAGCCAATACAAATATGTGGGAGTAGGGAGAAAGAAAAACGACCGAAAAACCCTGACAACTGCGAAAATATGGTTAGGCGTTGGCTGCGCCTAACCTAGTAGCTTCTACGGAGGAAAAAAAAAAAGGGAGGCACGACCTGCGCCTCCTCTGGTGCAGCCAGCACCTAGGGGACGTGGCCAGCCCTCTCCCATTTTCACTCTTTCCCTTGGGATTTCTTCTCCCAAACTCCTTCCATGCCCAATATTTTAGCCTTTTAGCTGAAAACAGACCCAAGCTCCAACTGGGGATAATTAGTGTCGATGTTGACCTGGCCCGAGATCTTCAAGTGTCTTCGAGGATGACCCGATCCGAGACACCACGAAAGCCCGGAAATGACCCTCATCAAAGACTCGAACGAACTTGCGGATGGTGTGTAGGTATCTCGTCTAACTCTTCACCAAATGTTCTTCCAAGGGTAATGGGAAGCCCACATCGAAGTTTAGGAGAGCTCAGAAGGAGATCGGATCAAGGTGCCTATTAGGCTATAAACTACATAGTGTTCCTCGTATTGGAGAACATATAGTTTAGATAATAATATTATAATGTGTAGTAAGGTGTATGTATTGATAATGGTTTGGGAATATGATGAGGAATAAGTAACATTTAATTATTTAAATAACAAAAAAAGGATAAAATCAAATAATTTTAATTTAATTTTTCTCTTTCCTATTTCTCTTCTTCAAACCCCCCCCCCCAACTTGTTCCTCGCTTTTGCTAGGAGTAAGTCAGTGTTCATCATTCTTATTAATTGTTCCTCACTCATTTTTCCTTTTTTCCCCTAGTATTCTCTCTCATCTATTCCCTTTCCAAACGAATGTCATAAATCATAGTCTAAGAAATAACAACTAGTAAAGTTTACGGGCTTGCGGTACATAGAGGACAAGTACCAAATAGTTCATGAAAAATATGACTCATTAATTTCTACACTTGATAGAAATTTTTGATATGCCAAAATTTATATCTTAATTGACAGTTTGAAAGATGGGATGATAATCAATTTAACTAATAGCTCTTTAATAAGAATTTATATATAGATAATATTTCTGCTAGAGAAGGACATGTATAGAAAAATTTAAATTGTCCGACATTGATTATAGTGGTGAGCAAATTCCAGGAATCCCGGTCTCGTCCCGGTCCCAAATCTCATTCCCGGTGGGAGTGGGATCAGGAGTGGGACTAAAAATGAAGTCCTGGTCAACAACAGGACCGGGAGTGGGAGGTAACCTCATTTCTCGGTCCCGATTCCCGGTTTATATATATATATATATATATATATATATATATATATATATATATATATATATATATTAAACAAATCAAGTGACTTCATGATGATCGATAAACTTGTTTAATTTAATTTATGTTCGCCCTTTAGATTTATTTTATTTATTATTATTTCCAACTTAGCATATTTTTTTCGAAAAAAGTCATGTGTTAAATATTGCGTAATTTTAATATGAGAAAAAGTGGCTATGTAAACAAATTAGCGCCCACATTGGTGAAATTAGAGAAAACTTGTATAATTTATGTTGGTTTTAGTGAAAGGAAATAAATTAAATAATTGGTGAAAAAGGGAAACCAGGACTAAAATTTCCCAGTTGAATTCCCGGTCCCGGTGGGACCAGGAGCAGGAGAAAATATTTGCTCTGGCCACAACCGACCGAACGGAGCAAAACTTTGGTCCCAGTCATCCTGGTCCCGCTCACCCTTAAATTTGATTATATACTAATGTAATTTCTATCTTTCAGTATATTGACGGAGCCGAACCTTATAAATCTCATAAGCACAATATGAATATCTGAATAGGGTATAGTACCAAGTGTAAATCTTTTGGATTTTAAACAAAAAAAAAAAAACCTGATAGCAGAAACTAATTGAAATTTATATCCTTAGCTTTTAATTTATGTTGGCTTTAGAAAATCTCTTCGACCGGTTTTATTATCCTTCTTACCTAGTTCTGGAATAATATACAAATAATAGAACGAGTACCAATTTAAAAAAAAAAAAAATAGAAGCACAGTTCGAAGTTAGTAGAACGAGTACCAATTAAAAAAAAAAAAAAAATAGAAGCACAGAAGATTGAAAATTATTCGTAGTTAGAGAAAAAAAAAAGGTGATGAAGAATAATTAACCCAACTTGTTCAATACGATGGTGACACATCATGCATAAATATAACAGTGCATCTAAACCGACGGACTAAAAATATCATTAGTTCCATGAAAGTTGCAAGTGATTGGTACGTACACTAATACATATGCCTTGTTTTTATTCTGATGGCAACGAACAGTGATTATTAGGGTATAATGTTATGTTGTATATAAACATGTGTCCCCTGATGAATTTATATTGATTTTGACTTTACTAAGAACTAGGCCTCAACCCGTGCGATGTACGTAATGAACTCAATTAGTTACTTTAAGCACTTTCATAAAAGTCATGAATATGAAACTTAATGATGAATATTGAAGAAAACGTTTATGAATATGAAACTTATTGATGGGAAGGTAAATGATTATGTCTATATGATTCTAAAGTACGATAAGATTGATCTTGCTTGCTCCTGACTGTAGATGACGAGAGGTTTAATTTTGGGATACTTAGTATGTTGTTTGTGAAAGTAGATGCATAATAATAGGTTAATATATGAGAAATAGATATAACCTCTAACAAATGTGTTATATTTATATAGATATCTACAAAAACTCATGAATCTCATTGACCTAACAGCAAGAGTCATGTTAATAATCTAATTGGAAATTGTTTTGAAGTGTTTTGGACATTAAAATCATTAGTTATGGATGATTTAATTTTATTTTAGTGGTGTAATTACATTAAAATTGAATACTACTATTTGAGATTTCGTAGAAGTCGTTTAAGGATATATTTTTTTTAATTTCTTGAAATGTAAATAAAATTTGGAAAGAAATAGAAAATAAAATAAAATTTAAATTTAAATTGAAATTGAACAATACTGTTTGAGACTTAGTAGGACTTGTTTTGAATGTAACTGTTATCAAGCATACGTGGATTAAGTATATATTTTTAATTTTTTTAATTGTAAATAAAATCTGGAAAGAAATAGAAAATAAAATACAATTAAAATTGAATAGTACTGTTTGAGATTTAGTAGGACTCAGTTTGAATGTAACTATTGTCAAGCAGACGTGGATTAAAGATATATTTTTTAATTTATTTAATTGTAAATAAAATCTGGAAAGAAATTGAAAATAAAATACAACTTACTACGCTGTGATGGTCTAAACTCCGAGAAACGCTCCCGTAGCTTTATTTCGTGGGGCTCACAATGATTTTTTGATTGTGATTGCTTGAGACTGCTTGAAACGCTCTCGTTGCAGAATTTGCTGGGTCCCACATAGATTGTCATTATAAGTATATAGACTATTATTATCATTATTATTATTAGCAACACCAAAATAATTGAATTCAGAGTCCAAAGGAGTCAAGGATTAGTGATCCTTTCTGTTTTTTTAATTTTAAGATAAATTCCGGATTGAAAATTTAAAAAAAATGAAAATAGAAAAAAATATAATTTTCTATGTTGTGATTGGTCAATTCCCCTACCGTCACTCCCGTGACTTTATTTCGTCGGACCCACAATGATTTTTGTTATAATATATAGATTATTATTATTGTTATATAGATTATTATTATTATTAATATTATTAATAATATTATTATTATTGTTATTATTATTATTATTATTATAGGCAACACCAAAATAATTACTGTTATTTGCACCAAAATAATTTAATTCAGAGTCCAAAGCAGTCAAGAATTAGTGATACTTTTTGTTTTTTAATTTTAAAATTATCCGGATTGAAAATAAAAAAATTAAAATAGAAAAAAATATAATTTTCTACGTTGTGATTGACCAATTCCTCTACAGTCACTCCCGTGGCTCTATTTCGTGGGACCCACAATAATTTCTATTATAATATATATAGATATGAAACAGTTGAAAACGTTATCAAAGTCCGAAGCCGTATGGGATTTGTAATAGTTTTTTTTTTTAATTCTAAAATAAAATTAAATTTAAACCAGTTATGGAACAACTGTAATTGGTGTCAGAGTCCCAAGCAGCTTAGGTTTATAATAAAATCCGGTTGAAAATAAAATCAAAAATTATTAAAAATTGGGTCCTTTTTTTCTTAATTGTGATTGGTTGAGACTCCTTGAAACGCTCTCGTTGCAGTATTTGCTGGGCCCCACATAGATTGTCATTATAAGTATATAGACTATTCAAAAATTAAAAAAGAAACTCAAAAGTATATCTAAATTCACACTAATCCTTATATAAGGCTAATACATGTATGATACTATGAAATTCGATCGGAGCTAGATTACAATTTACAATTGCAGTAGATCCCCATTTCTCTATTTATTTATATTTTTTACAATAGGTAATAGTCCAACACGTCGGATCTTTTATTTCAAGGGTACACTTAACTCAATGGTCTCAGAGCGGATAGAGTAAGGGGTGAAAACAAAGGAGAAGCGAGAGAGGAGATGTAAAGAGAATAAGCTGTGAATATTGAAGAAGTTTGATAACCACCAACTGCAGAAGATACAAACAGAAGAAGGCGTATAAAAAGAAAAAAAAAACCTAGCTAACTAACAGGCCCAAAACACAGACGACCCAAAAGAAAAAGAAAGAACAAAAAATAAATATCCAAATATCCTAACACCCCCCCCCCCCCTTCAAATTGGAGGGTGTGAAACCCCCAATTTGTCTAGGATTTTCAGATGTTGTATTCCTATGAGAGGCTTGGTTAGAAGGTCTGCCAGCTGCTCCTTTGTAGGCACATATGATAACTTAATCAACCCTTCCATCAGTTTCTCCCTAACAAAATGGCAATCTAATTCTATATGTTTAGTTCTATCATGATATACGGGGTTCTTAGCAATATAAATCGCAGCCTGGTTGTCACATTTTACAGGGATAGGTATGACATCTTGCACTGTTAACTCATTCAGAAGTCTACTCAACCACACCAACTCTGCTACAAGCCTCCTCATGCTTCTATATTTTGCTTCCGCCGAGGAAAGACTCACGGACTGCTGCTTCTTGGAGTTCCAGGATACCAAAGTCTTCCCAAGAAATATCACAAAACCACTAATGGATCTGCGAGTGTGAGGACAAGAAGCCCAATCTGAGCCACAATATGCCAATAATTCCATAGAAGGATCATTATTCAACAAAATACCCAAGGATATACTTCCCTTTAAATACTTCAGCACGTGTATAGCTGCTTGGAGATGTGCAGTCCTTGGGCTTTGCATGAATTGGCTCAAATATTGTACTGCAAAACAAATGTCTGGCCTGGTATTAGTGAGGAAATTCAGTTTTCCAATTAAGTGTCTATATAAAGTAGGGTTGTCAAGAAGCTCACCTGATGTATGAGACAGTCTGCAGCTGATTTCCAGTGGCGTGACTACTGTTTGGGCAGTGTCACAACCAAACTCATGAATGAGATCTTTGGTGAACTTCTGTTGTGTCAATAAGAGTCCTTGTGCAGATCTAAGGACTTAAATTCCCAAAAAATAGCCAACATGTCCCAAGTCTTTAATCTTAAAAGCTTTGTCAAGATGCTTCTTCACACTTTGTATCTCATCAACATCATTTCCAGTCAAGAGAATATCATCCACATAAACAGCTAAAAGGGTAATCAAAGAACCTCGTTTTTTCAAGAGTAAAGAATAATCATTTTTTGAATGACAATATTTTCTTGAATAAAGTGTTTCGGCTAACTTTGAGTACCATTGTCTGGATGCTTGTTTCAATCCGTAAAGGGATTTATTTACAAACTGGATTAGTGATATTGGTGTTCAAACCTTCTGGCAACTTCATGTAAATCTCCTCATTCAGATCGCCATGCAAAAAGGCATTATTAACATCCAATTGATACAAAAACCAACCCCTTTTGACAGCTACTGCCATGAGTGATCTAATTGTGGTCATCTTTACAACTGGGGAGAAGGTTTGTTTGTAGTCTATTCCTTCCTTTTGAGTGAATCCTTAGACCACTAGCCTAGCCTTTATTCTTTCTATAGTCCCATCACTCCTATGTTTAATCTTATAAACCCATTTACATCCTATGGGCTTCTTTCCAGGGGGTAGAGATACAATATCCCAAGTGTTATTTAACATTAAGGCTTGAAACTCATTCTCCATGGCTTTACTCAACCAGGATGTAAGGAGGCCTGAGAATATGAGGTAGGTTCTTGAAAATCTAAATGTTCTAGAAGAGACTTACTTTGGGCATGTAAAATAGAGGAGTCACAAGACAAGGGTTGCAAACTCAGATTTATACAAGTTGCCAAACAGAAAGCATTAGATTCATTGTTAGTGGATAGCAAGGAATAATCTTGTAAGTAAGAAGGAATTTTGTGTACCCTACTAGATCTTCTTACTGCCAGGTCTGGTGTGGCTGCATCCTTCTGTTCTGTTCTCTCATCAACATCCTCTTTAGATTTATTAGAAACAGAAGCAGTTTCATTTTAAAAATCCACAGAACGATCAATAACAGTAGAGTCCTCATAATAGGTTGGGATGGGGTTTTGATCCTCAGCAGCAGATGTGACTTCATTACTGTCAAAGTTATCATGAAAAGGATACACATTCTCATAAAATTTGACGTCCCTAGTTACAATAAACTTTTTAGTTTCTAGGTCCATCACTTTATAGGCCTTCTTCCCTATGGGATAACCAAGAAAAACGCAAGGAATGACTCTTGGTTGAAACTTTCCTCTCCCATCCTTTAGGGTAGAAACATAATACAAACATCCAAAGGCTTTTAAGTGACTCAAATCAGGTCTCTTTTTGTTCAAGATCTCAAAAGGGGTCTTGCCTCCAAGAATTGAGCTAGGCAGTCTATTTATAAGATAAGTGGCTGTTATCAAACAGCCTCCCCAAAATTTTATCGGTAAATGGGACTGGAATAATAAAGACCGACTAACTTCCAAGAGATGTTTGTGCTTCCTTTCTACAACTCCGTTTTGTTGAGGTGTTTGCACACAACTAGTTTGATGCAAGATGCCCTTTTGAGAAAAGAAGGCGTTTGCCTCATGACTCAAACCTAGCTCAAGAGCATTATCTAACCTTATCAATTTAACTGTCTTATCAAACTGAGTTTGGACCATTTCAACAAAAGACTTAATCAAGGACAGACTCTGATTTTTAGTGACCATTAAATGTGTCCAGGTACTCCTTGAAAAATCATCCACCATACTAAGAAAATACCTATGTCCTGTGTAAGTTTTGGTTGAATAAGGTCCCCAAACGTCTATGTGAATAAGATCAAATGGTTGAGTAGTACTAATCCTACTATGTGGAAAGGGAAGTCTATGTTGCCTAGCCTTAGGACAAACATCACAAGTAGAAATAGCATCGTTAATGTAGCCATAATTTGATGAACACCCAAATAAATCCAACAATTTCATTTTTTTCATAGGGATGTGTCCTAGTCTTATGTGCCACAAGATGCATGATTTACAATTTCCAGATGTAGGTTTAGATCTATCTGTACCAACAAGAAAACTATTACAAAAGTCATAAGCGTTCACAGAATCAAATTTTCTGGTACTGTGTGTGTCTCGATTCTTATTTCCTTTCAAGGTCTTAGTGATCTTGTCATCAAGAATATACAGCCCACGGGAGGTCTTACCAAGAACCAGAGGCCTCCTCAAAGAAGGACTCTACAAGGCGCAATATTCAGGTGTGAATACTACACTACAGTTTAATTGTTGACTAAGTCTTTTGACAAATATAACATTAAAGGTAAAGAAAGGGACAAAGAGAACATGATGAAGTAAAAGACCATTTCCTAACTTATAGTCCCCATATTGAGTGACTTTGACCTTTTGACCGTTAGGCAACATAATCAAGACAGGTTCAAGCAAGGTACTTAGATTGCACAGTTTACTCTCATCATATGTCATGAGGTCCGAAGCACCTGAGTCTATAATCCAGGTTTGGTCCTTGGCGACAGAAAACAAACAAATACTATCTGAAAAGAATGAAGTTATACCTGCCATGAAGGCTGAATTCAACTCCATTGGCTGAGCAGGTTTATCACTCCTAGAGGTGCTCTGCAGCTCCGCAATAAAGTTGATCATCTGCCTTGTTTGTCCAGCGTCCAATCCGGATAGAGTTTAACAAGGCGCTTCAAGTATTGGAGATTGTCGCCCCTCAGCTTAATCCAGTTCTTGAACATTGTTAGCGAACCTGGGATTTTGGTCACTCCTAGACTTATTTCGGTTTCCTTGCCCATTCCTGTTAGGATAGCCTATTATCTTGTAGCATTTCTCTCTTGGGTGTCCAGGTCTCTTGCAATGGCTACATATTACCACCTCCTTCTTCGGATCTTGCTTCTTCTGATATTCACGCTTTGAAAGGGTGACGCTTGGAAGGAAGCACTTTCATAGAGGAAGTTTGTAGCATGCCTGAGATTCCTTTGTCGTTCTTCTTGAAGAAGCATTCCATACACTTGACTGATGTTTGGGAATGGCTTCATTATCAATATATTCCCTCTTAAGGACGTGTAACTTTCATTTAACCCCATTAAAAATTAGATTACATTCTGATCTTCAGAGTATTTGTGCAGAGCATCGTTGATCTTTATTGGATTACATTGACACTTTCCACAACCGCATCGAGGCAAACCTCCAACTAGCGAGAATTCGTCCCAGATTTTCTTGCATCGGTTGAAGTATCCGGCAATGTCGAGATTGTCTTGAGCGATGTTGCTCACATACTATTGCAATTAAAACAACTTGGCTTTGTCGGATTGCCCATACCGCTGAGTCAATTCTTCCCATATCAAATTGGGGGTCTCTACATAAAGAACACTCTCACGAATGTTCTTGTCTAAAGAATTTAGTAGCCAAGAAATGACCATATGTTGGCATCTTTTCCACAAAGGGAGCAAAGGAGAATCATTGTTTGGCTCCTTGTAAGATCCGTCAACGAAGACAAATTTATTCTTCGCTGAAAGAGCGATGGTTACGGTTCTCTTCCAATTTTCAAAGTCCTCTCCTGCGAATGACTCATCAACCAAAGACGGTCCGGGATGATCTGAGGGATGAATAAAGAGTGGATCTGAAGGATCTACAACTGTGAGCTTGGTGTCCTTTGCATCCCCCATTTGCAGCGAGGAAAGCGAGAAGAAGAAGGTTGGAAAAAGAAGAAGGAGGCAGACAAAAGGAGAAGAAGAGCGAGGTTAGATCTGCTCTGATACTATGAAAACAAAGGAGAAGCGAGAGAGGAGATGCAAAGAGAATAAGCTGTGAAAATTGAAGAAGTTTGATAACCACCAACTGCAGAAGATACAAACAGAAGAAGGCGTATAAAAAGAAAAAAACCTAGCTAACTAACAGGCCCAAAACACAGACGGCCCAAAAGAAAAAGAAAGAACAAAAAATAAATATCCAAATATCCTAACAAGGGGGATGTCAATGCCCTAAAGAGGGCTCACACCTTCCATTCAATACTCCCGCATTCTAGTAAACAGGAATGTTCCCTCCAAAAATTGAACCTTGGAGGGAGGGGATGGAAGGGTGGGAAGCTTGCCACTAAAACAAGCCCCAATTGACTCCCCAATTCTCTATTTGTCGTACATTTTATCACATGGTGGTTCAACTGGGATGGTTTTGAAGTGCTCGATGAACCAAATTATGGGGTCGTCCATGCAACAAACTTTTATCGTTAAATGTTTTCTGACCTCATATTTACAAGTACTCTCTCTGAGTCTCTCCGTTTCATAATAACTGTCATTTAATAAATGCTACGCGATTTTTAATGTTTTTTTACTGAAATTTTCTCATAGCATATTTTTATTAAAAATTACAATATTGTACTCTTATGATAGTATTTTTTATTATGAATCTAATGACAATATTTTCATATAATAGAACATTGTATATGTTGACATATTAATAGTCAAATTTTTTAAAATTTAATTGGTACGGAAACTAAAGTGACAGTTAATAAAAAATGGGGTGTAAAAGTTAACTAAAATCAAGGTAATATTTGCTCATTCATGTTGAGTCTCAAAATTATCTAGTACTACCTCCAAGGTTCATTTTGGCTTAAACAGGAATGTAGTATTTAGTTTACTAGATGTGTTGGATTTTACTGCGACATTTATTTGTATTTGAAACAGGGAATGTTGGAATATGACATTCATATGGATATTATTACACCGTAAATCGAGGTGGAGCTATCTAGATTCACTATATATATATTACAATAGGTCAATTTTTTAATGAAGAATTTGTTTAAAAGATAGATAATTTTCGAAACATATGAATTTTGCTATAATATTGATAAACTTGTCAAGAATTTTATAATAAATATTGATGATTCTTTTTGAAGTATTTAATATGTCAGTGTGCCTAGGTAGGTACTTCAAGGTGTACCATATATAACAATTCTTGGATGCACTATTATATAAAGATGGAACAACTTGACACAGTGTGCACAGACTCATTTTTTCTTGAAATTATATATATGTATATATATATATATATATATATATATATATATATATATATATATATATATATTAGAATGACTATTTACTAGTAATAATACAAGAAATGCCAAGAAGTAATGTATGCCAAATGATGAAAGAGGGAAAAGAAGATAAATCACCTACTATCAATATTACTAGGTGATTTGGTGTAAGGATAATCGGTAGAAATAAAGGTGTATTTATAGGAGAAAAAGGGAGGAGGAATTAGGGTGAAAAAGAGTGAAGGAGGCAGCCAATTATGTTGGTATACATCAGGCCCAAATATACACTTATGACGCGAATCCCTAGGTCAGAGCATTTCCCAAGGAATTGGGTTTAGTGCGCGTTAAGTAAAACTCGCGCGATGTTGGTCTGCATGACTAAGTTTTACGTGGATCCGCATTTCATCAATTCTCGAAAGCTTGTCCAAGCTTGGGGGAATGTGCTAAAATTTGGAAAAAGAAGCATGTTGGTTTGCATGTTTGGTTTTTTTTTTAGCCGCCTAACTTCAAATGTTCATTACTTTCTCATTCGACATCTGATTGACTTGGTTAAATTCTTGTTGGAAAACTTGTAATAACTTGAACTTTTTGTTGGAAAGCCTTGTTACAAAGGTAGTATTTCTAAAGTCTTATTGAATAGTCAATTTATGAGATTTTGTGGGGGCCTAGTTACCAAGATTGTATTTCTAAAGTCTACTTATGTAAGTGTGAAGTGTACTCGCTAAAAGGAACTTTAGGCTAGAACCATAACACTTACAATGTATATGGACACATGTTTGATATAAATAGTGTCGTTAAAGCACAATTATGAGAATTGCATGAGTGTTATATACATGGCTGATCGAAAAGGACATAAAGTTCAAAAACTTGTCTACTTTATGACTCAGGTCAATCATAATATTACGCACTTAATGAAAGTTCAAAGAGAAATCTACTTTTATTATGCATATATTCTCAATGTTTTTTGGGTGTTTAAAAGTTTCAAGTTAATTAGAAATGGTAGGGGTATTTCATACCCCATAAGTTTTTTGTATACAATTCTAGCGATGGAATTTATTATCAATAATTACAAGTTAAAGATCATTTCAAATGGTGGGGGTGTTAATCCTTAAGTAAGTTCTCAAAGTTATTTCAGCGGTATTTTACATACTCTTGAAATGGTTGGAGATTTTTGGAATTATTTCAAGGATATAAGTGGATTATACATATGTTGGAACTAAGTAAGACAAATATAAGGACCATAACATGGTTTAATCTAAGTTATATGGTCAACACAGATAGGCTTGGACTTGACACGTGTCGTGTCAGTGTCCATTCAACATAATTTGAGGAACAAATCCAACACAGACCATATCGTGTTTGGCACTGGTCATATTAGTCTTGACACGATCTGTATCAGACACCTATCTCCAATTTAATGCTCAACAATGATAAGATCTTATTCTAATTAACCATGTAATCTTTCACCCTCACAATATAACATGGGGCATTGCTCTTTGTCACCCTTATTTTACTGTGCGTCGCCCTTAATTGGCATAAAAATTCCATGACATGCCCTTGATCCCTCAAACACTTCCCACTCTCTTTCTCTCTCTTTCTCTCTCTAGAAATAACTCTCCACTCTCTTTCTATCTCTAAATCCTCAAAACCTAAACACTAATTTTTCTAGCAATGAGTAATGAATCATCATTTGAAGAAGAAGAGGTAAATTTTATGTTTAATTGTTGTTTATTATGTTGAATTGGTAATTTTTTGTGTCGGTTGAAAAATCGTGGCCAGATCTCGTTTTGCCCAAGACTGAGACGCAGAGTAGTCGCGCCCCAGCCAATGACGAAACGCGAAGAGGACTAGTCTGGGCTAAGGACCATACGCGCCCAGCATGCATCTCGGCCTTGGTCCAGGCTTGTCCTGTTCGCGATTTAACCTTGGTGCAGGCGCTTCTTTTACGTGCTTGGGCCAAGATTGAAACGCAATATGGATGCGCGATTGTACTGTATAATTATGTGTTTTATTTTTGGAAAAAAAAATATGATTAATTTTATGTATAATTATATTTGATTAATTTTGTTTAGGCCATGTTCGACAAAAATAGCTGATTTAGTAGCGGATAGCTTGGAGTAGCGGATAGCTGTTGGGATAGCGAATAGCTGTTTGATTATAGCGGATAGCTTATAGTTGTTTAAACATCTATTTATAAAAGATGTGTCCGGTAAAACTATCTGTTAGATTACTTAATAAATAGAAAATGACCAAAAAGGACATTTCTACATTTATTATTATTATTATTATTATTATTATTATTATTATTATTATTATTATTTACACAACCCATCCCTGCCCTTAATTCATTCTCCACCGTACAGAACATAGAACACCATAAGACCTCATGATCTCAAGCTTTTGAGAAGATTCATATTGAAAACCACAATTAACTACCATCATCATCATTATTATCTATTGATACCTTAATCTAGCTCATTACCATCATCGATCATTTATGGATAGTAAACTACTAGTGTTCATTTTATACTGTCGCACCGACCGCTAGTTTTAGAATACAAACAAGGAAGACAAAGGAAATTTTAGAAAACTTGTCTCTGATGGAAAACTACTATTCATTAATTACCATCATCATTTATATTCATGAACCCGCATGCAAATTTGCCGCTCTAGGCCTGCAAATCTGCCATTAACACCGCCCGGAAGTTTTCTCTCTCCTCATGGGCTGCTAATGGAACTCTGAAAATTTACATCCGTAACTCAAATTCACCTAGGAGAACCCCCAAACTTAATTGACGGTATAGACATCACAATTCATTAGTTAATTACATAAAAAAAAATCTTCAATCGAAGATCGAATCAAGCTAACAAAATTACTAATATAATTTTCTCAATCAAAATACATATGGATAAGCCAAATTGGAGATGACTGAGATAGAATTACGAGTATACAGACTTCCAGACTAAAATCGTACATAGTGTTCTGGTGTGAGAAAACAGAGAAGATGGAGAAATTAAACTGATACATAATTCTCTAGTTTTAATTTGAAAAAAGAAGCTTGTGAAGTAATATCCAGACTGCTAATTGCTATGGACTTTGGAAGGAGGTAGAATGATCGTTGCTTGGGTTTTATATAGAGGGCAAGAGCAGTGATATATGATAATAAACAAGGGCATTCTGGGAATCAAATTCTTAAACGCTATTTCATGTTCCTTGACGTTAGTGAATGTAACGTCAAAAAGTTTATGTAAAACGCTGAGTTAAACGCTATTTTTAAATCTAAAAAGCTGATTCACCGAACACTTAAATTTTGTAGAATAGTGTTTTAAAATAGTCAATAAGCTAAAACCTACTAAAAACGTTGTTGCCGAACAGAGCCTTAGGTGGTGCTTGAGGAATTTGGGGGAGACAGTATAGATTATTCGGGACAATTTGCAACGGAGCAGTGGTTTGATAATATCAATGACCTACATGCATGGGCCGACGGTATTGCTAGAGGATTTGGGTTCAGATTGGTCAGAGCATCTTATAAAAAGAATGGAAAAGTGGATGGTCCAGTGCGATGCTATCTACGATGTTGGCGATATGGGAAATATCGAGGGAAAATAGGTACGATTGATTGCGACAGTCAGTTAAACACGAAGACAAAATCGTGTTAGTGTCCATTCATGATATGCGCATTCTCTCCAACGGGGGAGAAGTGGGCTTCCCGAACGTACCCGGGTGACAAAGGGATGCATAATCATCAATTTATTCATTACAAGGAGGGACACCGAAGGGGAAACCCGTTGACAGCTGAAATGAAAGTCCATATACGTGAAATGACTGACACTGGTTGCACTCCTGCTACGATATCGTTGAAGTAGAATTTTTCGGACTGTAACGTCAACGTGGGGCAGATATACAATGAGAGATTTAAAGTTAGGTCGGAGGAGATGGATGGTCGGACACACGTGCAACATTGCCTTCACTTGGCAAATGAGCACGGCTACATGTGCTGGACTGCATTTGATGATGACGGCGAGTTGCATTTGTTGTTTATGTGTCACCCATACTCGGTGAAGCTTCTCCGCACATATCCACAAGTTATACTCATCGACAGTACGTACAAGACCAACAAGAAGAAATGGCCATGTTGTGAGATAGTTGGTGTCACCTGTACGAATCATAACTTTCTTGTTGCGTACTGCTTAATGAGAGATGAGCTGAAGGAGTCATATGAATGGGTACTCCAAAGGCTGCAAGAGATCTTGGGTGACAGTGTGAAACCGAACGTGATCGTCACTGATAGAGAGCATGCTTTGTCATGGGCTATAGGACGCGTATTTCATGGAGTTCCTCACCTATTATGTGTATGGCATATAGGGAACGACGTTGAGAGCAAAGTTAATGACCTGACTGGCGAGAAGAAGAATGGACAAGGATCGTTTTTTAGGAACATGTGGTGGAACCGCGTCTTCTATTCAAGCACAATTGAAGAATTCGATTATAGATGGTCGTGTTTGGTGTCACATTGGGTTGGGAGAAACAAACAGATTGTTGATTATTTGATCAATAATTAGATGAAGTACAAGGAGAAGTTTGTGCAGGCATACACCAACGATGTCATTCACATGGGAAACATCGCGACTTCCAGAGTTGAGAGTCAACATTCGACTTTCAAGTACTATCTCGGTAGCGGCTGTGGTTCATTTGATCGGTTGTTTAAAAGGGCTCATCACCAGATAGAAAACCAATATACTGAGATCAGGATGGCACTAGAGCAGTCTAGGAGTGGACACGCAGTGTTGAGGAAATCCTCATTGTTCAAGCATCTACATGGTCGTGTTTCTCATTATGCGATGGACTTGATAAACAATGAGTACAGTAAGGTGAGATACAAATCGTCACATACAACATACCCAAATTAAAAAAAAAAGTTAAAATGTTCAAGCTGAAATAAACATTGACAAACTAACAATCAGTCATCATCTTCTTCCCCGGAGCAAACTTACCATCCCTAGCTCTAAGTTGAACGTAGTCAATAGCCTGAACATCAACCTCCTCCTCGCCCCTCTGTGCATGCTCGGTTTGCCCATGACAACCAGACGCCATCATAGAATCTAGCTGGTTAATATAATCCCCCATCGTATCAGTATTGGACAATTCTCGTTGCTGACTCTCGCGCATCGTAGCGCAATGAAACGCTCGTGAGCATGCCGCTAGCAACGGCTGCTCAGGTTGCGCACCATCACGAGTAGTCATTTCTTCATTGCGAGCACGACGAGCTGATGCAGTCGTCCCGCGTGTATGCGGGTCGCCTTCTTTTTCTGCTCGCCAGCCAGTCGAGTACTTCTTCAATGTGAGTGAAAGTTTGCTTTTGAGGTTTTTCCCCATCATTTCTATTCCTGCAAGCTATTAGTGTTCATGACTACCTACTAAAAGATAATGTTTTTATGGATATAACATTAAATAAACATCCGTAAACGTTATACAATTACATCGTTAAAAAATAAATAACATATATAAATAGCATTCACTTTAATTTTTCAAATATCATTTCCCAAATACTTTTTTATTTATACAATTAATAAATCAACTAATTTCCTTATTGCTACATAAGGAAAAAGGTTATTTGTGATGGTAGTTTAGATTAGTCAGTAGGTTAATTTATAGTTCCAATATTAGTTGTAGATGTCATAAAAGGAGATTGAGTATGGATCATGTTATTGTCCAAGGAGAGTGTGTTTGTTCCTGTTAATCTATGGCTAAAAAAGACTCATGAAAGTCTTTTCATCCATATATTAACAGGAACATACACACTCTCCTTGTACAATAATAGAGTCCATACTACATCTCTGTTCATAACACCTACAACTAATAATACTAAAACTATAAATTAACCTACTTACTACTCTAAACTACCAAACCCACAAATTGAACCCTAAACTAATAATACTAAAATATTTATTTATACAATTGACAATAAGAATATTTTATTTATATTTAATTTATACAATTAAAAATTCTACTTATTTTCATAAAAATAGTATTATTTATATTAATTCATAACACCTACAACTAATAATACTAAATTATTTATTTATACAATTAAAAATAATAATATTTTATTTATATATTATTTATATTTTATTTATACAATTAAAAATTCTACTTATTTTCATAAAAATAATATTATTTATATTAATTCAATTTATTTTTTTCAAATTTAGTTTCAAAATTTCAAAAGAATATTATAAAAATATTTACAAAATGTTCCGGAAAACAATCAAAAGCCCAAACGGCAGCGCGTGTCGCTAGCCTTGACCGGCGCTCATTCGCAACTTGGTCATGGCCCAAGCGCGAGCTGTCCGCGTCCAGGTCATGGCCCAAGCGCGAGCTGTTCGCGTCCGGGTCATTGCCCAGGTGCGTTCTGGGTGCACTTTATGTTGTTTCCGGAATTTTTTGGTATACTTTGGGACCCTAACCACAACCGCATACAAAATTAAACCATACTAACCAAACGCAATTAAAATTACACATTAAGTAAACACAAAATCATGGTCAAATTTTTCAAAAACAAATAAGTTTTAAACAAAAAAAATAGGATAAATTTTGCCCGGTATTCCCCAAAATCGCACCCACAACAAGACCGGACCATGACTGGGACGCGCCCAGATCGCGTCCGGGTCAAGGCCCAGGCGCGATCGAGCCGCGTCCGGGTCATGGCCCGATCTTGTTCTGGGCGCGATTTTGGGGAATATCGAGCAAAATTTTTTCCCGTTTTTTGCTTCTATTTTGGAACAAACAAACACGCATACAACATTAAACCGTTCTAACCAAACGAATTAAAATTTCAAATCAAATAAACACAAAATCAACAATTTTAAAACCAAAAAAAGGATAAATTTTACCCGGTATTCCCCAAAATTGCGCCCAGAACAAGACCGGGCCATGACTGGGACGCAGCCGGATCGCATCCGGGTCAAGGCCCAGGCGCGATCGAGCCGCGTCCGGGTCATGGCCCGGTCTTGTTCTGGGCGCGATTTCGGCATTTTACGGGCACAAATTTTCACTTTTTTTTGTTAATTTAATCCCCACCATGCCCAATTAACAATCATAAATTATAAAATTAAATCTATATAACAAAAATTATACAACATACAACTACAAATTCAACTATAAATTGACATAAATTTACTCAAACTTACCTTAGTTTAGGTTCTAGGGTGGCTCGGCTGGGGGTCTGGTGGTCGGCGGTCGGCGGCGGGCGGCGGTCGTCGGTCGGCGGTCGGCGGTCGGCTCTGGTGACCGGAGTTTGGGGTTGGTTGTAGTGAGGGAGAGAGAGAGAGATAGTGTGAGTGGATAGAGAGAGGGAGAGTGAGTCGAGAGAGAGAGTGTGTAGTGAGTTTGAATGAGAGTGAGGGGAGGGAGTGGGGTAGTATAGGAATTCGTTTGGATAATTAAGGGCAACGCGTGAGATTTAAGGGCGACAAACAAAAGTCAGGTATAACATGTGGTCAATGGACTTTGTTAAGGTCATAATCTTATTTATGATTCCTCTTTAAGTACTTTTTAAGCTAGGATGTTACAAGTTTGTTTCTCCTTTCATTCCCTTCTATAAACAGGAGTATCATCATCATTTGCAGATACGCCAACTAGTGCAAGTAGTATAAAGAGACATTAAACATATCTTTCTTTCTAACACTGGTGCACACAACACTATAAAGAAAATTACTCTTTGTATGAATGAGAAACAAGTCCAAGTAATGCTACAAGTTATACTAAGTTTCATCCCTTAAACATTTGCGGTATATTAAATAGTTCTTAAGAAAAATGAATTTGTCAATAATTCTTTTGGTGTATCCATGGGTGAATTCTTTGGTTACTATGGTTATTCTCCATCTTGTCACATATACCACAAGAAGATCAAGAAAAGTCTAAGTGAAAATGATGAAAATACAAGTCAACCAAGAATACTTTCCCAACACAGTATCGTAAATCGTAATGAATTTATTTTATTACTAGGAATAATATGCTTAAAATGTTTATTTTCATCATTTTTTCTTATTATGCTTATATTAAGTGCTGCAATTAAATTGACCCTAAACTATCTGAAAATGTCAAAACTAACACTATAAATTACTTTTACTCAGAAATAACCCTGAATTTGTTATGATGTGTCAAAGTTAACACTTTACCCCCTATTATCATTAGACATTAGGAAAATATTGAAAAGTAAATTTATTTGTGAATTAAAAACAAAAGAAAATAATAAAAATTTACCGTAGAAGCTTAGTTTCTCCCTCCAAGGCTGACACACCATTGTTGTCTTTTGCTCTTCTTCTCAACCCATCTTCTTCCCCTTCTAAAAATCCCTAAAATGTATGGATAAAACTCGAAATTGGGTTAGTAAAATCGAAGGACTGGGTAGAATTATGGAGATATCATTGTAAAGATAACACTTTGAAGACAATCCAAGAGGTAAGTTTTTTAGGGTTTTGCTTGAAGTTTTTAGTGGTTTTCGGAAAAAATTGAGAATTTGTGAGTAGATTGTTGTTATCTTCATATAGTAACTGTTATATATGCGAATTTGGGACTAAATAACTAGAAATCTTCAAATCTTTCTTATCAAGTTGCTCCCCCATGAACGTGGCCTGTTAGAGAAGCCAAGCAATCTGTTTGAGCTGGACAATATTGAATGAACATGCTCCTGGAAAAGAGAAAGAATGGAGGGAAGTTTGGGGAGGGGGTTGGTTTAGAACCAGAGGAATTAAAAATAGAAATATACTACCTCAATAGGTTGCTATTAATCAAAGGGGTATTTTTTTTTTTTTTATCTTTGACAACAAGTTTAGTGTCATAAATAACAGAAATGAGTTTATGGTGATACTTTTGACATTTTAGAATAGTTTAGGGGTGTTTTAATGCTTGAACTTTGCTTATATATGTTAGTTTCTAATACAAGACTACCCAACTACCTTATTTTTATAGAATCTTCAAAAGTAGAAGAACTCCTGCTAACATCCCTGTGGGCTTTGGCAATGAGTCGGGTACCAATAGGGCCCACGTGGGCAGGTATGAAAAATCTAGGCTTTGTTCGTTTAAGTTGTGAATCGGGCGGGTTGGAAATGGGCCTACCCATATATTAAGAGTCACGAGCCCCTGCAGGTCCACAATGGGCCTGAGAAAACATTGCAGTCCAACCGAGCTGAGGCGCTTCATCCAACCGAGCATGTAGTCGAAGGACGGTTCTCCATCACCAAAAGGCAACGGTTTTGAACCGCGAGCAGGAGGATGCATGGGCGTGAGTGAGTTTTTGGAGGATTATGGCAGTGATCGAGGAAGGGATTATTATTGAAGTAGAGAGAGTGCTTGTTTCTGGTCTTCTTGGAAGAAGAAGATGATAATTTCAGTTTCATCTCTCTCATCCTTTATCTCCACTTTCTCTAGTGATCTCAGATTTCGTATGTATTTATGGGTTGGCTAATAGAAATGAATAAGTTTTAGGAAACAAAAATAGAAAAGAGATAGCAAGCATTTTCACTTGGATTTTGAGGAAATCATCACAAAAATATTAGAGTTACCACATTGTCATTAATTTTATGGAAAATGTTTAGAGATATAGGGCCTGTTTTAGCCTAGCCTGTTTGGGCTCGCCAAGAAAGGCTTGACCCAACCCATGCCCAGCCTGTTTATGGCTGTCCCGAACCCGTCCCGGCTCGTTGCCCGCTCCCACATCCTTGCAACTAGGCTGTACAACTGAAATGGATCCAAGTTTCAATCGATCCAAAATTAACCCACGTCTACCCAAACATTACAAAACTATTGCAATTTATTAGGTGCTCCTGGAACATGTGCTCCAAATTTTATAATTGTTCACCCATATGTATTTGATTGTTCACTCTTATTATTATAATTGTTGACTCTGTTTCATATGATTGTTCACTCGCAAATATATGGAGCATATGCTCCGGATGTATCTAATATATATTGTCCAACTATACATTCATTCAGCTCCCCACGTCGGGTAGCTCAGTTGGTAGGGGGAGATGCAGCTTGGTCGCGTGGTTAGGGGTTCGATCCCTCTGGCCTCATCTCCTCTCCCTGCCATTGAGTTAGGCATAATGAACTCCTTGTCAGTGAAGGGGGAGCTGACAGGGCCATCAAAGCCAAGGGTTATTGCCTTTTTATTTTTATACATTCATTCAACTAAAAGCCAACGGCCAACCTAACCCAGACAAGCTATTTGGTGGGTCGCCTTGAAACCCAAAGCTTCACACCATTGAAGCCAGACTAGCCTGGTGAACAGATATAGTTCTAATTTCTGGTCAAAGTGCGTAATTTCCACATTCCAATTTGACTGGTGAATTGATGGTGCAAGAGAGGAGCTTTCATCCAAAGTCTTTACACAGTTCCGAACCAAAGTGCACAAAATCATTGTCGATTTGATTCCGGAAGACGTCCTGTAACAACCAAATCATGCAAAAGAGAACTCGAATTAGAGGGTTCTACAGTGTTGGACTGCTGTTTATTTTCAGTGATTTCACGCAGTTGGGGTTGTGTAAATGTTGGGGAGATTGGCAATTTTCAGAGATGCCCATCATCTCTAATTCAACCTTTTCCTTTTCCCCATTTTGTCGGAATGGATTCTTCCACGACAAACCCTATTTCTTAGATTTGTCTGCTGGGATTCATCGCCCCAGAAAATTGTTATTTGTTAGGTATTTTTCTGCATCCTGTTGCTATGCAACCCCCACCCCCTCTTCAGATTCCTGCATTCATTTTCTTATTTTTCTTTTGGGGGTTGATGTCGTAATGATGAGCTAACTGCTAATCAAGGGCTCCTAATGTGTTTTGTATATAAAAGAAAGGGCTAACTAACTAGTATGTCAATGTCATATAACAAACTCCTACTTTATTAAATGTTTTGTGCTTTCACATTATATCTCATGGCTACTCTAATTTAGAGCACGTTCCTTTCAACATCACACAAGTAAGTGAAGTAATTTATTTTTCGTCAGATTGATATTCATGATTGGTCTTGGTTAGTGAACAAATTATCATTAGTGATTGCATTATTATATCTACCTTATTAAATGTTTGTTTTGTATTTTCACATTATGGCAAGTGTTGATAAGTGAGTGCTGATGTTAAGTACTTATGATAAATTCAAAAATCACAGATCAAGCTCTTTTAATTAGGGGTGACCAATACACTCTCATACTCACCTGGTAAACGTATAATCCATAATTTTTATCCCAAGTCAGACTAAATTATTAACTTTTGTTTGTACTAAAGCTGGCCGTGATCACTTCTGGCCGACAAAGGGATCCGCCCATGTTCAAAAGGGTGAAACTTTGCAGTTTATTAGGTGCTCCTGGAGCGGTGGTTGTTCACTAGCTCGTTGTGTTTTGTTCTTTCATTAGATTGTTCACCATGGAGCATATACCCTGGATGTATGTAATATATATTGGTGGCCCTTAGACACTTGTGTCAGTCTTGACGTGATTTGAGATGTATTTGAGGCAAATTTGTGTTAGTCCCATGTATAAATTTGTGTTAGTAATCTGAAACAAGCTGACACCATCAAGGCAGGACCCACATTAGGTAGTTACGGTGTCGGTATTGGTGTTGTGAAATAATCAACTGCATAGAATAGAAATGCAAAGCAGGCTAGGTTGACTGCAAATAGGTGAAGAGGAATTTGGTACAATGTGTACTGACACTATAGTCCTGACTTTGCTGGCTGATAAATTAAATAGAAAACACTGTGTAGGCTGGATGAGTACGAAGTCGCATAGTTATTCCCAGGCAATTAGGATAAGCCTCTTTCCTTTGATTTGTTTATTCAATCTTTCTAGTACATGCAGATGTTGTGGTGTTGTACTAATTCAATTCTTTTCTGATTTTTATCAATTGCATTCCACGAATCAGGACACTTTAGTTGTGTTACTATTAGTTTTGTTTATTACGATGACCATCTAGTTTTTTTCTAATAGAAAATTGGCCTCCATTAGATGATTGGCTCATGTTTGCATCTGATATTGTCAACTTAGGCTTGCATTACCATTTATGGTTTCAGCTGTACTTTCATTTCCGTTTTAATCCAGCAGTAGTACTTCAATGATCTTCCTGCCCCCTGAAATTTTAAGGTAACAGTTCCTACTTTTTGGGGTGGATGCAAAGTTTCTGGAAAGTACCACATTAATTTCTCCATTATGAAGGAGAATATATGTTTTCTGTATATATTATTCAGATAGGGTGGGCAGAGAACAATTTACTCCTTTAGAAGCCATATATACTCCTGAATGTTTATTATTTCCATCCGTATTTACATGAATTGTTATTGTAATCTTT
Organism: Portulaca oleracea; assembly: GCA_029582165.1. Taxonomy (NCBI): domain Eukaryota; kingdom Viridiplantae; phylum Streptophyta; class Magnoliopsida; order Caryophyllales; family Portulacaceae; genus Portulaca; species Portulaca oleracea. Next base: position 15,613,288 of record CM055880.1, read on the forward strand.
TTTATCAGTATTCATATTCCTTGAATGGCATAATCAGAGCTTGCCAATAAGTGTGAATTTATGCCAGTATCTCTTGCAACATTATCAAAAATTGTGTTGCCTCTGAAAATATTCTTCGATCTTCCAATCCAAAAAGACTTGACTTTAAAATGTTCTACTATGGTAGACCCATATTCCTTGTGTCTTTTATCTGTAATTTAAATGATTCCTTTCTTATTCTTTTCTTTTTTAAATAATGTTGATTGAGTTGGACTTGGAAGCACTACGAAACCTTCTCAATATTATAATGAGGGCCTCAACACCATTACCTAGCTTGTTTTATCCTGTGGAGGCTTGTATATTCTGCATATTGTCAAAGACCATCCTTCATTGGCCTTCCTTTAAGATATGGTGCTGCTACACAGATGATTATAGCTTATATTTGAAGTCTGGAAGAATATTAACGAGGACGAATTTTTGTGGCAGAGACACCCATTTCCGCCTCATCAATGCTGTTGTTTATCCCTGTATCTGCATCTGCCTTTTTCTGATATTGTGTTGTATTCCATATGTGGCTCCTTTTTTAAAGTGAAATCGCTGGCATAGGATCGACGAGATTTCCATTTTCTCATTGAGTCGAGTTTGTTTGGATAGGTTTGGTTGTTTTGACCCTCATCAATGAGCAACCAAAGGATTGAGTTCCATGGACAAGTTCAGCCCATCAATGGGGTTATGAATGATTGTGGGGTGGAGTTTGTGAGCCGGGACCGGTTCATCAATGTCCGGCAGGCTTGGGATGTGGGTGCTCAGCCTCAAAATCCTGTGACTGCTAACCTTCCAAACACCTCCATATTGAGCCAGTTTGGGTCCCCAGTCCCTGGCTTCTTTACAGCTGAACGATATGTGGGCCTTCCGTATGATCACCCAGTCAGCAGCCCCACTTTTTCGTCCCCGCAGTGCTCTAAAAATTATGATTCGGAGTATCATCGCTCCTATCCATGTTCCACAGATGGATTCTCTATTGAAGTAGCAGAGCCTGATGGGTCCAACTTCCCATCCAGAACCGCAAAATCTGTACTTTATGGTGACCAAAATCAGTATTATGCCCCCGAAAAATCTTACAATAGTCTATGTGGCAACTATCCAGCAAGTGACCATATTCAGCAGCTTAAGAATAAGCTCCTTGCTGATTTTGCGGGTTCAGATGGAAGGAACTATTCTTTGCCTGTAAATGGAAAGCATGATTTCCAGGTAGGCTTCTTTGAATTTTGTAGAGTTCTCTTCTTATTTGTTATTGTATACTCCTTCAGCCTTCAATTAGGTTTGTCACTAATCCTTCCTAAAATCCTCCGCAGGGTCAGTTAAGTTTTTCTTGCCAAGAGGAAAAACAGGTTGTACGACCCATTGGGCGCATTCCTCTGAGTTCTACCAACTCTGTCTCATCTGTAGCTGCTATCTCGAGTAAATCAAGAATTCGATGGACCACAGAACTTCATGAGAAATTCGTTGACTGTGTGAACCACCTTGGTGGTGCAGAAAGTAAGTGGTTAATTTGGCACTTATCAGTTTAACAGGGAGCTTGTGCTGCGTTGATACTCATTTGATTCTTGTATTTTTAGAGGCAACCCCAAAGGCGATATTGAAGCTAATGAACTCTGAGGGATTGACCATTTTCCATGTGAAAAGTCATCTGCAAGTAAGCTAACTTAACCATGGCATCTTTGTTGTTTAATCACTCGCCGGCTTTATATTTTCTAGATTCCTGACTCGTCTAAAATATCACTTATCCTTGCAGAAATATCGGATAGCAAAGTACATGCCAGATTCTAGAGAAGGTAAGATGATGTACTCTTCATGCTACATTAATCAATACGCCAACCATGTTTATTGATTTGATAGAGCACTTAATTTGTGTTTTTTTTTTATTGAGTGAGAACTTTCATACCCTTGATAAGTGTGTAAGGTTTCCGAGCATGATGGGTAGATTTCTGTGTTTTGAGTTGGTTTTTTTTTTTAATTTTTATTTTTATCATAACAACTAGAAAGGAAACCAATAACTCTGCTATTTGACAAATGTCAAGTGGGTGCCAATACAGCATCCATATTGGTGGTGCTCAGACATGAACAAAATAAAATGATCCATCTTTGCCATTCAGAGCTTACTCAAAGAATCTATTGTCAGCGTCCTAATTTTGAAATACTAAAAGCAGCAATGTCCATGGATAAGTTAGTGAATGACCCACTACAGTAGTCATATGTTTTTTGTGAATTATTACCATTGATGTTCAGCAGCCATTTTTTATTTGGGGGAGTTGTTTTCTTTAAGTTGTCTGACATGAATACATGATATTTTAAGCTGGATTCGTGGAAAGTGGGGAAGGTGATGCTATTAGAGTATTGGTTTAGGTACTTTCCCTTTCTTTAACTGACAATAATTAGAGAAAAGGTGACGACTTTGTTATTTGGTTTGATGAAGGTGAGAACTGTGACGAATCTTGAAACTTTTAGGAGAGCAACTTTGTGCCTGGACTTCAAATTGTTTGCCTCCTCTCTTTCCCCAATCTTCTCCCCTCTATTTGGTTGAGCAGTGACATGTTAGTCTGTCTAGTTTACTGTTGCCCTCTTGGTATGAACATGTTCTAGTGAAGGCAAGAATACATATTTTTGTCTGGTTTCTATCAGAAAAAGATGAAAGGATTGGGTTCTTGTGGGTAAATTATGTTAAAACTTTGCTGTAAGTTATGGTGCTATGAAATTTGGATTAGAATGTTGCCTAATCTTCCATCATTGAAGTTGGTGTTGTATTGTCTTCCTCTCCACTCTTTTGTAGGTGTCAACTATCTAGTACTTGTGTGTCCTATGTGTTAGTGTATAATTGGTGATTGATCACCTGAAAATCTCAAAAAGAAAAAGCAGCTACTTTCTGTTTTGAGCACATCTATTCAAGACTACCATATTCTTAGCATTTCAGGACAGCCACCTATACTGTTACCAGGAGATTAGGGGAAAAAAAGGGGGGGGGGGTGTAATTTGAACAAAAAATATGTTGAAATTTAAAAGCATTACAGCTTTGTGAAACTGATATGTATGAGTATACGACTGGTGGAACTTGCTGTCTCTTTCAATGGTTATGCAAAAACCCAGACTGGTGGTTGATGGTGTGTATTTGTGGGCTGGTCATTTGAAAAGTCAGAAAAAGTGTTGTGGGAATTAAATATGTCTTAATGTGCCAGAAAAGGATGCTTAATTATAACCATTTACGCGGTTAGTGCTTCTCACATCACACTGATTACCAAGTTAGAGTGCCTAAAGTTGTTGAAAGTGAAAGCTGTCCAGAGACTGATTCAAACTCTTTTATTCATTTTAGACAAGTTGTATGACTTTAACCCTTATTGAAACAGAAGCAAATCTATTTCCTGCACTTGTGATTGGTGTAACTTAAGTCTGTGTGTTCCAATCATTGCAGGAAAATCAGACAGGAGAAGTAGCTTGAATGATGTCACACAGTTCGACACAAAAACGTAATCTTCCAGTTCATCTTATAAATTCTTTTTTATTTTAACTCCACTGCAACTTGTTTTTTTAAAATTGTTTTTGCTTACTCTTTATTCTTGACTTAGCAGTGGCTTGCAACTCAAAGAAGCCCTACAGCTTCAACTAGATGTCCAAAGGCGTCTCCATGAACAACTAGAGGTATAGCCACGTAATTGCTGTGATCCATTGTCTCATCGAGAAGACGGTCTTCTTTTGGGACCTTCATAAGTTTATCTCAGAATTTATGGTCTATGTTTTTTTTGGCAAAGTCTTTACTCTACCTCAAGTACTTATGTTGGGTATTTAATATGCTGACATGGATACAGAAATATGAACCTTCTTTTACACAATTACTCTAAAAACATAATATTTTCAGAAACCCAGTTTGATGTCAATATTTACTTAATTATGTCTAGTCTTCTTGTCAAAAATGAGTGTGGTTGAACCACTTCATTCTTACTCCCAGCTGAAGCCGTGGCTTCTTTTCTTTTGACAAGGATATGAGTTTTTATCCTCTTGTTATAGTTGGATTAGTGAGAAATGCTCAAAATCTGGTTGGTTTATGGTGTGGATAGATACAACGAAATCTACAATTGAGGATTGAAGAACAAGGAAAGCAGCTGAAAATGATGTTCGATCAACAACAGAAGACTAAGACGACCCTTCCGGGCAATCAAAATCCAGATGGAATGGCTCAAGATGGCTCCTCCTCCTCATTTAGCCCTGACGGCGTTCAACTTTTAATTGAAGAAGGCTCAGGGAATACCAACTTGCCACCCAGGATGAGTTCCCCCTAGATAACAGGCAAACATATAGTTCATCCAAGGCGCACTCTCCTCTTTCCTTTCTTGTTTTGCTGAAAGTCATATCTCTCACAAATGCTTGAGCGCAGTGAACGATTACATGCCAGAACTATGAGGTGAATCCAGCTAGGTGCGCTATGATGCCAATTGCTGGAGCTTCTAAGTCTCAACAAATATATTCATCTTCAGTAGTCCCCCCCTAAACCCAGCTCTGCTGACTGCCGACTGCCGACTCCATTAGCTTTTCTTGCTTAGACATCCTGCACAGAAATCTTTGTAAGTGTGACATATAGCAAGTACAGAAATTATGCATTGTCTTTCCTGGAAATTGAACGTGGTCCGATGCATATTATGAAGAAATAAAAGTTGTTCCAAAATCAAATTGCAAGGAGATGGGATCGTGTAAGGGCAATGTCATGAGAATAGAAAGGCCAATATCTTATGCTAATTTTCTGTAATCTCATGGGGAAACACATAAGCTCTAAATTCTTGTTGATTTGCCATATCGTCACATTGTACCACATGTCAGCAACAGACATTTTGTTTGTTGTATACTTGTATGCTAATTTCTGTGATCTCATTAACATTTTTTAGTGTTTATTTTCATGCTTTTCATGAATTTCAGTAGAAATGGTCTCGAATGATTGTACGCATAAAACTAGAAGTAAATAATTAAGCTAATAGTACTTGTGATGTTAGGAACCCAAGTTCGAATTTCAGCTTGTCAGGTTATTATAATGTTACTAGGCGCCGTTCTTTTGTGTGTTAACACAACTAACCGCAACGCAAATTACCGCAACCTACCGCAACATACCGCAAATTATCATTACCTTTTTACTATTTTCACCGCAACTTACCGCAATCTACCACAACGCAACGCACAAAAGAACGGTGCCTAAATTAGATGTTCAATTAAAGTTTTTACTTAATTGGTTCTGACATTTTTTTTAAATGAAATGTAACGTGCAAAGATTTGGTAGTCCTTTTTCCGAAGGGATCTACCGTATATGTCCTCCAAAAGGATATTAGAGAGCTCCTTATATCTGCAATGTCCAACCAAATAATTACATTACTTAAACCTGAACAACCCTTAACAAGCCAGTCTACTACTCCATTGGCTTCCCTAAAAACATGCTTGATGAAAATTCAATTACAGCAATCCGAAAATCTTCTACTATCAAAAACAACTGTGTGAATTACCCAAGGGTCATAACATAAACCTTGAACTGCAACAATAAGAATCTTATCATCTCCTTCTACACATATTTTGAAGAAACCTCTTTTGATTGCTCTCTTTTAATTGTTTCCTTGATAAGTTATATATTGCAGTCGCGTCCGCCATAAGGATAGACGCCCTACCTACATTAAAAGAATGACCCAAAATGAAGCTCTTACGCAAGGCTCAAAGAAGAAAACTTCTATCTGCTCCTAATTGAGTCATGGAACCATCGAAATTAATCTTCGCCACACCCTTCGGTAGCGTACGTCAAGCAACCTGGCAAGAGTCCTCCTTTCTAGGCGTTGGGTCGGATCTAACCAAAATGCCTTGATGGAGGAAGGGGGGCTTGTGATGAATCTTCCACTCCGTATTAGCTCTTTTAACTGTGGTGAGGACGTCGAGATGATTTGAATGCTTATTTCGGAAAACCAAGGTATTTATAACATTTCAAATATTCCAAAGCAGTGCAATATCACGATCCAAAATAACAGAATTACAATATGTTTTAAGCTTAATTAGAAATTGCATAACACCATCCATATAAAAGGATGATTCAAGCTCTAAACACAGGTATGGTGACCAACGAATTCCCATACTTGGCGAGAGAAAGGACAGTCGAGGAAAATATGGTCTATACTTTCTTCCAAATTATTACAAAAAGCATAACTGAGATCACATTAACCCTTCTTTTTAGCCAAGGCCAATTTAGAGGGTAATGATATATGACAAAGTTGCCAAAGAAATTTTTTTAGTTTAAGTTGGATGTCAATATTCTAAATTCATATAAAACCCCAAGCTTGACAATTAGGCTGGATATTATGAGCCATCCATGTAGCAAACTTAGTAGTGAAGTTATCATTACAAGAAAATCCCTAACACCATTCATCCTACGAGTTGTGTGAACAAATGGGAATAGATCTGATAAGCCCAATGGACTCATCATTTACCATAGTGCATAAGAGGTTCAAATTCCACTACTTATTCGGAGTGATAAAATTCGAAACACCTTTAAAGAGCAGTCCACAACCTCGGGATGGAAGGTATTGGTAATACCAAAAAGAGATTTGGTATTGCACCAGAAGTTCGTCTTGTAATTAATGGAGTTTCCATTCCCAACTTTCATCTAATCCCTTTAATAAACATACTAAATTTTTGAGAATTGTTTTCCAAGAGATCACCTTTCTTGGTTTTACAATCAAGAAAATTTTCAAATAGGGGGTATTTGGATCCATAAGATCAACCTAAAGACATTTACCTTTAAGGTATCTCTGGGTGAGCTTACATAGAAAAGCACTTTTAATCGCCTCCATCTTCTAGAGGCCAATGCCCAAAATTTTTTGGGACTACAAACTGCATTCCAAGCAATCATAGGTAGCCCTTAATTAGAATTGAGATCTTTTTAAAAGAAATTCTACTAATTTTATCTCTTTGTCGGACACTTTTTTTTTGGTAATTTGAAAACAATGCATAGTATGCGTATGCATGGATTCGATATTGGATTGAATCACAGTGACCTAACCATCCTTTGAAGATGAAATTGGATTTCCAAGATGAGCGAAGCTTCTGAAGAGTACAAGAAAGGATATCGGAAAAAGAGTAACTCTTACGCTTACCTTTGAAGATTGGACAACCTAGATATCTACCTAGGTTATCTTGCCTAGGTATGTTGAAGGTTCTAGAATTTAATTATTTTTCACGAGGGCTAGTGTTGGACGAGAAAATTAGTGAAGACTTGTGAAAATTAACCAATTTTCCATAAAAGAAATTGAATCTAGAAAGAACATAACTAAGAAGTTAACAAGTTGTTGAATTAGTCTCGTAGAAGGGAAGGCTATCATCCGTAAAAGTAAGCATGGGATGCAAGAGGATTAAGGAGCTACCTTAATCCACACACATTAGATCGAGGAAATGAAGTAGTAGTTATGAGGTATTTATAGAGAACTTTCATACAAAGAATGAAGACACAAGGGGAGAAAGGATCCCCAAACCCTATACCTCTAAAAGGCTTAAATGAGTCGCAAACTTCATCATTGATGATTAAGAGAATAGGAAACTGTTGTCAAATATTCACAAACCCAATTTATCCAGTTTCATAGAAGCCAAACTCTTTAAGAGCTTGGAAAAGGAAATATCACTCAATTCTATGAAATGCTTTTTCCAGATCTGGTTTAGGAGTGACTCAACCATGTTTTCCTTTTATATTTTGAAACTTGCTTACAATATCATGTACAACCAGAATATTATCATGCACTGAGCGTCTTGAGACGAAATTTGTTCGTACTCGGTCTGTAATCTTGTCAAGAATTGGAGGTATGTGATTAGCCATAATTTTTGAAATAATCTTGTTGGGGGGATCCAAGTGGGGAGCCCACTTCAATCAAGGCTCATGGTACACAAGTTAAGTGAGGTTCCTTCTTAAAACTAATTGGTGTTAAGAGGAGTAGTCCACTTGACTTATATACCATGTCTTTTCCCTTTACTTTTCCGATGTTGGACATTTTACTCATGGGTGAATCCCAATAATCTCCCCCTTCACACATGAGTCTCTCCCCCTTGATAAGAAGCCTCTTTTTGCCAAGGTTTTTTAAGTCACCATCAAGAGCCCATCATAGCCACACCTTACTTTACATAGCCGCAACCCTACTTCACCTGAGTCTCATGCCACCACTCTGCCTCAAGAGTCCCAGTCGCACCTTACTCCTCTTGAGTCTCATGCCACTACTTTGCGCCTTCAGGAGACCCAGTCACGTGCGCGCCATGGTCTCTGCTCTTATCCATGGTGATTTTTACGGAACTACCTTCCCGCACCTTACGCCCAACCGAACAAACCATCGACTCTGATACCACTTGTTGGGGAGATCCAAGTGGGGAGCCAACTTCAACCAAGGCTCATGGTATCTAAGTTAAGAGTAAATGTAATAGTGTTCCAAAAATTTGGAATGCAAATGGGGTTCATCCCTTCCACATCACCTATTATTCCTACTTTTTGCAACTTCATTTTATTTGTTCTATAACAATAGGAACTCATTCCTACTTTTTGTAAATCATTTTTTTTTCTTTATTAGTTTGTGGTATCAGAAGACATAAAACATTGATTATATGATTTTAAAAAAAAAAAGAAAAAGAAAAGTGGGTTTGAGGGTAGAACGCTGCAGCGTTCTCAATTTTACGTTTCAGCATTTGCGTTTTACGTTGGATGAAAGTGTAGCTTTTATGCATGAGTTCCCAGACAAAAAGATGAAAGTGTAGCTTTTATGCATGAGTTCCCAGACAAAAAGAGCCTCGTTGCATCTGCTCTAAGTGAGGTTCATCTTAAAACCAATTGGTGTTAAGAGGAGTAGCTCACTTGACTTATATAGCATGTCTTTTCCCTTTACTTTTTCGATGTGGGACATTTTACTCATGCCTAAATCCCAACAAATCTTATACAGGTTATTTCAAAGAGTAATAGGTCTAAATTGAGAGTTAGAAGCAGGATTTTCAACCTTAGGGATTAGGGTAATAACAGTGTGATTGACTTGCTTTAAAAACTCTTTAAAAAAAAGGATTTAACACCTTTGTAGTCGTCCTTGTTAATAACTTTCCAATGATTTCGGTAATCCTTCCAACCTGTGCACAAACAACCACGATCCAACGAAAATTACCCTGAGCGGGGCAGAGCAGATCGAATAGAGCCCCAAAAATCTCAACCATTCCATATTGAAGAAGAATTTTCCAAAGAAAAATACTTGAACACAAGAAAGCCTCATGCAAAACAGTAATCAACGCTAAGCAGAATCTTTCCAGGTCCTCATGTGAGAGCTTCTCAGAGAAAGCACAATCGAGAACCAAAGGGAATGCTAAACAATCTACATCTTGAGTAGGCGTAAAGTGGTAAAGTAGGGCATGGAAGAAATTGAAAAAAAAAAGGGCTGAGATGATAAACTATTGCAAAGGTCATCCATGGAAGGTAAACTGAATAAGGCAAGGAGAGGGGAAAGCGGCGAGCTACCAAGAAAGTTTTAAAGAGAGAAAACTTTCCTAATAAGGGTTATATGAGTAGTATTGTGTTTTGTGATGTTTGGTATTGAATAATAATATAGTTCGATTGCGTTCCAACATCATTGCGTCCATACATCATCATCATCATAATTATTATTGTTATTAGTAAGATTAAAATAAATATTTTTAAATATATTTCAAATCTGATTGACTAAACTATATTACTATTATTATTATTATTATTATTATTATTATTATTATTATTATTATTATTATTATTATTTTTGTTGTTGTTGTTGTTTATTTTCATTATTATTGTTATTATTGTTTTCATTACTATTACTATTATTATTATTATTATTTTCATTATTATGTTCGTTATTATTTGTTGTTGTTGTTATTTTCATTATTATTATTTTTATTATTATTGCTATTATTTTCACTACTACTACCTACTACTATAATTACCAGTTTACTTTTTCACGGTCTATGCAAGACTAATAATATTATATTCAGGCAAAAATATTTTTCATCACAAATTTAATAGTAGTAGTCTTATATAATAACTCAACATATAGTTTGATAAATTAGCGGCCAAAATTTTAAATTTTTTGATCTAATTGGTCAAATTTAGACAATTTATTTGAGACAAAAGGAGCAGACAAAGATAGAAATCAATACATTCATTTAACAAGATGATTAGATGATTCAAGGAGACAAGGAACAAGGAACAAGATATAAGAGGTGAATCTTAAGTGAGTTGTCATGAAGCGATGTTACAATTCACATTTTTGAAAGCAGTCATTCCAGAATCTGATTTTTGCCTGCTGGAAATGGTAAAATTAACACTGTAAATGATCTTCAATTAGGTCCCCACTTTGGCATTATAAAGCCTCAGATCATCCTAATATTCTCTTCTCTTCTCTTCTTTTTTTATGAAAGAAACTTTATATTCACATTTTTCCTAGATTCTCAATTTAAAAATAAATTAAACAATATATGCTAACAATCTCTTATTCTGCATCTTTTTTCTCTTTGAATCAATCTTATTCCGCCGCCAAAAAAAACAGTATTATGATTATGTTATTTTTTGCCCCACAATTATTGTGTGTCGGACGCATGAACCAAATGGGAACGTGATTAGTAAATCAAATAAAGTTCTATAAATTGATATATTTTTAAAAATTCTATTGTTCCATATTAAATGAAAAAGAATCGATATGACTAAATTTTAAAACTATAATACCATGTATAAACTGGATGGTTGATTCAATGATTCAATGATTTGTATTTGTTAGCATAACATCGTAGGAACTGTTTCATAAGCTTAATTAATAATGAATATTAAAAAGGGCGATGATACGTATCTCGGGGCAAGACATTGTTTAAGTATCTTGCTCTCTATAAAATCAATACTTATTTATCATTTTTATCCCGAATTTTTTTTGGGGGAAATTGGATTCTAATAATACGAACTTTTGGCCTTATAAGACTTAATAATATGAACTTTCGATTTGGTTCTTAATAATACGAACTTTGATCCCATGTTGCCCCCAATAACACGCCACCGAGTTAAGTTGAACTTAACTCGGTGGCAGGATGACGTGGCGGCCGGAGTAATATATTTTGACTTTATTATGTACACAGTCAGCAGTTGACTTGTCCGCATCACCTCTCTTCCTTCCCCTTTCTCTATCCTCCTTCCCCTTTCTCTCTCCTCCCTTCCTCTTCTTCGATCCAGAGAAGACATAGCCATGGCCATGGCTTGTCCTCCTCTTCTCTCCATTTTCTCTCTCTACAACATCCTGCCCCTTCTTTGTGCAAAATTGAAGAGAAAAATTGGAGAGAATATTATCAATTCTTGCTAATATTCTGGTTATGAATTCACCCAGAAAACAATGACAACTTGATTGAAGCACAAACCATATCTGTCTTCCTCATCGCTAAATCCTTCTTCATCAGCTACTTTTCTTCTCTCTCTCAGTAAATCAAGTTTAATTGTAAAAGTATCGATTCTTGCTGAAAATTTTGAGAAATTTCGTCTAAATTGGTACATCAAATTATAAGAACAAACCCCATCCATATTGACGAAAAGTTACTCGCCTCCACTATCCCTAAATCTCATCTTGATTCATAATTTCAGATTTTTTTGTTCTTGAAATTCTGAGGATTACTTTAAACAAATTCAGGAAATGATGAGCGTGAGAACCAAAACCCTCGAAATTAGCTGCAATTGGGTGCAAATTGTGAGCATCAAACCAAGGAATCATCACCCAAGAACACCATGTCGACCACCATTTCAACTAGTTCAGCTTCTTTTCCATTTAAAAGGGGGATCTTGAGTGAATGGACTTATACTTCCCCACATACCCATCTCCAGAAACCTTCAAATCTTGGTCCGAAATCAGGTTCATCACAAGCAGATACCTCTAATTCAAGCCCCACAAAGTCAGATTGCCTCGAGTGGTTCTCGAAGTTCTCGAGATAACTCTGTGTATTCAACAGCTGAAAGTTTTATGGTGGCTGAGATAAGTAGAAATAAGCACAGTGAAAGACATCATGTACAAGAACAAGTTGAGGATGAAGATGAAGAGGAGGAGATGATGCGGATTGGTGCAAGAAAATGGAGAGAAGAGGAGGACAAGCCATGGCCATGGCTATGGCTATGTCTTCTCTGGATCAAAGAAGAGGAGGGGAGGAAAGAGAAAGGGGAAGGAAGAGAGGTGATGTAGACAAGTCAAATGCTGATTGTGTACATAATAAAGTCAAAATATATTACTCCGGCCGCCACGTCATCCTGAACTTAACTCGGTGGCGTGTTACTGGGGGCAACATGGGGTCAAAGTTCGTATTATTAAGAACCAAATCGAAAGTTCGTATTATTAAGTCTTATATGACCAAAAGTTCGTATTATTAGAATCCAATTTCCCTTTTTTTTATAGATACTATTAATTATCAATTACAAGAAGCTTGGTATGTGTTGGCTACGCCAACAATTAAAATTGACACTCTAACTAATGAACCTCATCCGTTGGTCATATTTTAGACGCCTTTTTGTAAATTTTAAAAAATATAGATAAAAGTGTGATTTTATACAATTTATATATATTATTATACTTATAAAATTCAATCATATAACTTTTTCCGATTTAATTTACAAATATATAGGTTTTCTATAATGACAAGACACAAAATATGTGTCTTGCACAAAACATTTATCATTTTCGTAATAAAAAATAGTGTAAAAGTCATAATATATATTAATTTGATTAAAAAGTAAAAGTTAAAAAAAATGCATTGGAAGAACACACGTATTAACACCCGTTTTTTTTAAAACGCAAAACAGGGCATAGCCCTATTAATCTATCTACCATCCCACTTAAAAGCACATAAGAGGTTGGATGTCATAAATGTTGATTTCCAAATTTACCCCTATGTATTTTTAACGGTGTTGAAAATATTATTATTATTAATTTTATGATTATTATTTCTAAATCATGTTTAATTCAGCTTTATTTAAATATTATTATTGCCAATTTCATGATTATGATTATTATTACTACTATTTATTATTATAATTATTATTATTATTATATTATAATGTTCTGAGTACTTTTATGATTATTATTATTATATTATATCATTGTTAATAATAATAATAATAATAATAATAATAATAATATTATTATTATTATTATTATTATTATTATTATTATTATTATTATTATTTCCATATCATGTTTAATTCAAGTTTATTTTCAATCTATTGTGTTAGCCCTCTTACACTTCTATCCTATTATTATTATTATTATTATTACAACTTTTCAAAACTCATTTTGGGGTACCCTTACTTTTTGGGTTAGTAATTATTAGGTGCTTTCCCGGTCATCAATTTAGTTAAGTGACCGAAATACCTTTATTCTTCCATTTTTGAAGAAATACCATTGAAGAAGAAAAATAAGGGTATTTTGGTCACTTAATAAAATTGATGGTCGGAAAAGCACCAGATAATTACTAACCCAAAAATTAAGGGCACCAGATAATTATTGTTGTTGTTATTGTTGTTGTTGTTGTTATTATTATTATCATTGTTGGTGGTGGTGTTATTTTGCTAACTATGCTTAATTTAAACTTATTTTCAATCTATTCTTTCCTGTCAAATTCATGGGTAAAAAACAGTTGGGTAAAAGTTAAATTTTGGTAAATTTTGGTAACTTTTGGTAAATTCTAGAAACTTTTGGCAAAATGATGGCAATATATCAAAATTAATTTTTTTTTGGTTTTTTATGTTCGGTAATTTTTGGTAAATTTTGGTAAATTTAGGTAAAAACTGGTAAATTTAGGTAAGTTAGACTTACCCATAAATATTTGTTTGCGATGGTCTTTCATATATGTGATTTATTGATTGTTGTATTTGGATAGTTAGTAGACTCATTAATGTTAAGATAATTTTTAATGTTTATTAGAATCATATATCTTTGTTTATAGAGAAGTCACTGTATTATATTTTCAAATAAGTGATTTTTCTATTGTATAATTAGTCACAATTAGAATGTGGATCATTATATATATATATATATATATATATATATATATATATATATATATATATATATATATTCAATTGAAACTATCATTTTACTTTATTGCACATTGAAAATATGTGACTAAGGTCATAATATATGAAGATAAATGTGGTAATATATTTAATTAATATTTTATTTGAAATTGCCTATATAATTAAGAATGGAGATAGGATAGTCATATGGATAGTCATAGTGAATTATATGTAGTGCATACGTCTTAACTTTTGTATCCCATTTGGGCCATATTCTTTGGATTGGATAAAATGAGGTTTAGATGATTAGATTGGATTGAATAAGTTATGATGTTTTTTTGGGGAATTTTGATTTTAGAGAAGATTTTTTTTTGGGAATTGTGTAAGGTTTGGATTGGATTGGAAAGAGTTACAAATCCAAAGAACATGACCTTATTTATCAAACAATATGACTATTGACTAGAAATACATTATTTCCCAATATATTAGTAATATTCTTTAAATTTATAAGCGTTTTATCATCCAAGGATCTTCCAAGGTAATTACATTGTAAATAGTGATATTATATGTATTATAGATTTATGGCAACATGGTTTTAATGTGTGTTATTCATTTAAGAGTCGCATTTATATGATACATTATAAAAGGGAAAGTTCCAATAAAATATTTAGTTTATACAAGTGAATAATATGATTTTAAATTTTAGTTGAATACATATCCTACTTATTCAATAAGTAAATAATCAGCTACTTGAATAAAATTTAAATTTAATTTAATTTATCATTTTTTTAAGAAATTTCTATTCATCATATTATGTAGGAAATTTTTCATAATTATCGGGTCAGCGCATGCGAAGCACGCGCATGACAAGACTAGTTATATTAAAAGATCGAACTAAGAAGAGTTTTGAGGGGATCAATCCCTCCTTAATCTGAAAATGATAATCTATTTTTGCAGGCAAAGTTTTATAGTAGCCAACAACAACATATAATGATAATCTCTTAACAAATAATGACTCAAAGGTATCTCCTATGTTGTGGAAACTATTTTAAGCGATCAATGTTTTTAAAATATATTTAATAGTACATTCTTTTTGCAAAATGCTATTTTAATTTTTAAGGGGCGAAAACTTCTAATATTTGTAGAGAAGGGCGAGTAAATTACATTTACCCTACCTGACATTTGTGGTAATAATTTTTACACATCCGACATTTGTGAAATAATTTTTACCTTATCTGACATTAAGTGAAAATAATTTTTAGTGGAAGAATCTGGTTACTTCTTATCGAAAATATGAAAAATACCAAAATGCCCCTATATAAATGTACTATGTTGCCCCTAACATTTAGAAGAAAATTACTTAAATGACCTTTTCATTTTCAGAATAGGGAGGGGTGGGGTTTTCGAAGA
Organism: Portulaca oleracea; assembly: GCA_029582165.1. NCBI lineage: Eukaryota > Viridiplantae > Streptophyta > Magnoliopsida > Caryophyllales > Portulacaceae > Portulaca > Portulaca oleracea. The sequence goes on from CM055880.1 coordinate 15,628,772, forward strand.
AATAAAGTAGAGAAAAAAAATTAAGGTTTATGCCATATGAATTAATATTAATGGTAAAAACGTCAATTCATATTTAATTGAAAGTCATATGAATTAATATCAAGGGTAAAAAAGTCAATTCATATTTATCTTTTTTAATGTTTGTCAGAAGATCCAACAAAAATCAATTATAGAATATCTTAGGAGGTTTAAATATATGAACACTTAATGTCAGATAAGGTAAAAATTATTTCACAAACGTCGAGTGTGTAAACATTATTATCACAAATGTGAGGTAGGGTAAATGTATTTTACTCGAGAAGGGTTTATCCAAGGACGTTTTTGCAAATTTTGTTTATTTTATAAAACAAGCTAAAATAAATGCTCTTTAACTCTTTATGGTTACCTTTTTTTTTTTTGAGGAAAATCATACTCGAAAACTTTATTCCCGAGAAGTCGACAACTGTCCATCCGAGATCACAAGGTTAGCAATCTCAAAAGGATAGGAGTCGGACCAAACAAAACTCTGTCCAGATATGGCTGCCATTTTGGCAAGCCCATGGGCCACTCCATTAGAACTCCTTTTGCAAAAACTAAATTTAACACAATCAAAACAAGAAAAAAGTTTTCTACAATCTCTAACTATTCTATGAGCCGCTGAATTAATTCGTCGTCCATTCTGAATGCACTCAGTGACTGCCTTGCAGTCAGACTCTATCTCAATCTTCCTCCAACCCTTCACTTTTGCCAATTTCATTCCGCATCTCAAAGCACCAGCTTCCACCTCCTCGACCCCTCAGGCTGTCTCGATAGATTCAGCTACAGCGACAATGGCAGCACTGTTTACATCCCTTGCTATCGCACCCCAACCTCCTTTGCCTTGATTCCCAATTGATGCATCAGTGTTTACTTTTATCCAACCCACTTCCGGTTGCTTCCAGTGAGTTTGATCCTCCCCCTTTTTGGCTCTGATTTGACCGACATCCTGGGCTGCTAGGTAGCTGTAGTGCATGTCTAAAGCTCTATTTGCCACCTCCCATGGCTCGCTTCGGATTCCTCTGAACACTCTCCTGTTTCTTACTGTCCATATTCCCCAAATTGTCATTATCAACAGCCCTCGTCCTTCTGCTGGCATTTGTTGTAGGGATTCCTCAACCCATTTGCCCTCATCCCTAACCGTTCTTGTGTTCACATCAAGCCCGAGGGCGCTGTGCCTCCAAACTCGTTGTGTCCATTCACAATCCAGGAAAAGGTGGTCATTTGATTCAAACTCCATTCCACAAAAGTTGCAAACTGGGTCGATGTACGTCCACTCCCCTTCGGATCAAGTTCGTTTTCGTTGGGAGAGAGTCGTTCCAAACACTCCAACAACACTGCTTTGCTTTCGGGATTGTGTCAACACCCCATATCACCATCCTACTCCCTTCTTCCCTTCTCGACGTTGATCCCTTTTTTGACCTTCTGTTCTCTATTTCCCTCGCTAGCATGGTAGTTTACCTTACCGTGAAGACCCCATCGTGGGTTGCAGCCTAAATCAGCTCATCTTGGTCTGGGGTGTCACTCAGCGGGATTGTTTTAACTTCTTTGGCAGTGTACATATCAAGGGATAGGTTCAACATATCCTCCCTCCATTGGTGTCTCTCTTGGTCAATTAGATCGGCTACCTTCGCATCCTCCCCTAGCAGGTATGGTGGGGTTTTAACCAGCCCCCCCTCAGATTTTGGTAGCCACCTATCCCGCCAAATCTTGACACTCCTCCCATCCCCAATGCTCCATCTACTCCCCTCCTCTAGAACCTCCCGAGCCCCCATTATACTTCTTCAGCTATCACTGGGTTGGTGTCCCAAAGTGGATGACCAAAAGTCTCCTCTCGGGAAATATTTAGCTTTTAGCACTCTGGCCACCAAAGACTCTGGGTGTTTTGTAATCCACCACGCTTGCTTAGCCAAGAGCGCTTTATTGAAGCAATGAAATTTTCGAAACCCCATACCACCTTGCGCCTTAGTCAAACACATTTTATCCCAAGCCACCCAGTTTATTTCCTTCATATCTCTCTCCTTTCCCCACCAGAAGCTCCTACAGGAACTCTCTAATTTAACTCTCTAATTTATTACAATTGGAAATTGGAATCTCAAAGCACTACATTGCAAAGGTGGGGATTGCTTGCACAATCGATTTAAGGAGAACTTCCTTTCCTGCCTTTGTTAGATGTTTTTCCTTCCATCTCTTGATTTTCTTCCAGACTCGATCTTGGAGAATATGGAAAACCGCTTTTTTTGACCTCCCGATGAAGGTAAGTAAACCCAGATAGCGGTTGTGAGTCTCCGCTGCCTTAAATCCCAGTCTCTGTTGGAGCATATTCTTAGTTTGTTCGCACACGTTTCAACCATACGAGACTTCCGATTTTTCCACATTGATCACTTGCCCAGAAGCATTTTCATACAGTTTCAACATCTCGAGAACATGCTTCACCTCCTCCTCCGTAGCTCTCACAAATAGCAGACTGTCATGTGTAAAAAAACAAATGAGAAACCTGCGGGGCACTTCTAGCCACCTTTATCCCATAAATCCATTTTTTCTCCTCCCTGTCTCTAATGATAGCTGATAAACCTTCTGCACAGATCAAGAACAAGTAAGGTGACAAAGGGTCTCCCTGCCTGAGTCCTCGTTGAGGCAAGACTCCTGGTGAGGGCTTCCCATTTACAAGAATTTGGTACCGCACAAAGGAAACACATCTCATTATTAGATCCACAAACTGACCATCAAAACCCAGGGCCTTCATCACGTTTTCAATGAAAATCCATTCGACCCTATCATACGCCGTACTCATATCTAACTTCAAAGCCATATATCCCCTTTTTATCCTAGTTAATCTTTTTTTCAAGTAATGGAAATGCTCAAAGGCAACTAGAATGTTATCCCTGATGAGTCTACCTGGGATAAAGGCACTTTGGGTTTCATGAATAATATGTGGCAGTATAGTCTTTAGCCTATTGGCATATGGCCTTAGAAATGAGTTTGTAAATCACATTGCATAAACTAATCGGCCTGTAACCCTTTGTGGTAGTGGGAGTTTTGATATTTGGAATCAGAGCTATAAAGGTGTTGTTAACAGCCTCAGGAGACGCACCATTATTCAAAACATCTAAAGCATAGGAAATTACATCATGACCCACAATATGCCAATATTTTTGATAAAAAGGTGCAGGCATACCATCTGGGCTTGGAGCCTTTGTCGGATGCATTTGGTTGAGTGATCTCTGTATTTTCTCTCCGGTGTAAGGTTGCCGAAGCTTTCTGTTCATTTCCTCCGAGACTTTAGGCGTCACCAGTTGCACGATCGGGTCTGTATCGGTGTTTTCTTAGGCCTTAAAAATGAACTCAAAATACCTAATGAAGGTATTTTCAATGTCCTCCTCTTTGTCCCTCCATACCCCCATCTCATCCTTGATATTTATTACTATATTTCGTCTCCTTCACTGAGATGCTTTCTCGTGGAAAAAGCTCGTATTTTTGTCTCCCGTCTTTAGCCAGTTTTGCCGGCTTCTCTGAGGCCAGTACTGTTCCTTGATGTCTTCAATTTTTTCTAGCTCAGTAGTGAGAGCTCTCAATTGGGCCAAGTGCTCCTTTGTTGGGTGTAGACCCTGTAACGCCTCAATTCTCTCTCCAAGACTTTGGGCCTCCCTCCTCAACATCTTAATATTCAGGCCCAAATTTTCTTTTGCCTCCTTGCACACAATAACAATTCTTGTTGTTATCCCAAGTCTTTCACCTTTCTTCCAGCTTTCTTCAAGGACATGTGGGCATCTCTCTTCATATGTCCATGCCTTTTCAAAACGATACGGACGTGTCTTTCCCTCCTTGGATTCGTCCTATGAGCCGAACTGTCCAAGACAATGGGCAAATGATAAGATCTCCTCTTGTGTAAGTGGGTCACTCTATTCCAAGGTAACAGATCTCTCCATCCATTTGTAGCAAAGGAGCGATCCAATCTTTCTTAGACATTTGCATCATCTTCTCTTCCATTTGTCCAAGTGAACGGATGTCCCTCAAAACCCAAGTCCAGCAGCCCACAATCCTCCACAGCATCCCTAAAGCCTTTTATCTCCCTCAAACCTTTTGGGTTTCCTCCCATATTTTCTTCATGACTCATAATGCAGTTAAAGTCACCTCCACATAACCAAGTCTCTCTAACATTGCCGCTCACTTCTCTCATCAACCCCCAGATTCTTGGTTTTTCTTGTTCAGAAAGGAAGCCATAAAAGCCCGAAAAACGCCACTTTATTCTCCCATCTTCATCTAAGCACTCCACATCAATATGGTTTGTTGACAATGAGATCAGGTTGAGATTGATATTACTCCTCCAGTATAGCCCTAAGCCTCCACTTCTAGCTCGACCATCTCCTTCACAGCTGACATAGATCCCATTATCCATAAGAAAATGTGGTCGTAAATGTCCCATTTCCTTTTCCTTTAACTTAGTCTCATTCCGAAAGACCAAATCAGGATCTTCATCTTTCAAGAGCCGGACGAGCCCCCTAACTACACAAGGGTTCCCAAGCCCTCGGTAGTTCCAGATGAGTGTTTTCATTGTTGTTCGCGGGGCTGAAAGTTGACCTCCGCTACTGTCTCTTGAGTTATAGTCACTTCAATCACGCTCCTCCCTCTGCTTTTCTTTTTTGCTTCTGTACCCAAATCTATCTCCTCTTCTGCACTCCTTTTTTTTGCTTGTAGTAGTATTCTCTCTCTCCCCAACTCCCTTTATTTCTTCTTGTCTATGCACTCTCTTCCACTTTCTCCCTACAGCACTCATCAAATTATTGTCCAGTTTAGGTGTCTCCCCGTCTTTTCCTCCACTCCCTCCCTCCTCTTCATGGTTTTTTTCCTCCCCTCGAACCCCACTGGACTCATCTGACACTTATCCTCCCCCCCCCCCCTTTTTTTCCTTCTTCCTTATCGTCCCTACCCCCCTATTCATTCTAATTTTGCTAAGAGATTCTACCACTTCCTCCACACTCGGGGTTTCCTCAGGCACATCCTCCTTTTTTCCTCTTCCATTCGAATTTCGTTGAAAGACTAATCTCCTAGCTGCTCCAACCTCCTTTCTCAAAACTGTTGTTGTTAGCCCTCTTTTTGGTAACCACGGCGATGCTTTCATCCACTCCCCATATGACTTCCTTTCCTCATCATTCTCATCTTCCTTTTCTTCGCAATCTTTTTCATTGTGCCTACCCTTCCACAGTAATAACATATAGTTGGGAGGCGTTCACATTTTACAGGGAGTTTCATCGTCGTACCGTCCTTATTTTCAATGGGTATGAAGCTTGGGAAAGGTTCCCGCAGATCCATCAAAACCCTGAACCTTAAAGATTTTTCCCATCCTCCTCCCTCCGTGTCGTCCATCTTCACCAAAACTCCAAGATGATCCGCAAGAGCCCTAATGTTTCTCTCGTTACGTCCTTTAAACCGGGGATCATTAACCCTCACCCATAACGGGGTGTGTGTAAGTGTTTCGACCGCTTTGGATGGATGAATCTCTCCTTCAATCTCCTTCATGCACACAACTGCTCGATCAAAGGTCCAGGGTTATCTTTCCAAAATTTTTGCTTTATCTCTCCAATGAGGAAACTGGAAAAGAAAAAGATTATCTGCTACCTCCTTGATCTCCATCCCTCGTGACAGTGACCACACCTTTTCCATCGTGCTCATGAATGCAAACTTGTTATACTTCTTTTCCGTCTAAAGCTTTTTCTGATCAGACATAGCTTCAGTTGTGTATCTTCATCATCAGAAACCTCCTCTGCCCACAAGACTTGTTTTTTTCCTCTCTCTATCTATTATTCCTACAGGAGAAAGCCCCTCTCGTGTCCCTGCTCAATTCCGACGTCGGAAAACACCGACACAGACCGCGGCTAGCACCGGCGACCAAACCCTATAAGTATAGGAAAAAAACTCCCACTACGGCAAAACCCTAGGAGAGACTCGAAATAATTCGTTCATGGTAGAAATTGTAACTCTTTATAGTTACTTGAATTGTACTAATTATCACAATTTTTTTTTTTGATGCAACTGATTATCAAAATTTAGTACTTATATTTTAAATATTATATTTTATGTGGTTATAAGCCCATCATGCTTAGCAAAATTAATTAAATTTAATTAGAGAGTTTTGACAAATACCGAAACTTAGCTGCGTTGGACCTCTTGCGTTCTTCAGCTTTTAGTTTATAGTGATGGCTAATCTCAATCCCGCCAACCTTAGATCAAGCACAAAGTAGATATATTTTGTTTCCTACACCATACCGTAATCATTAATTAAGTCTATTTAGTTTTTAAAGGATAGTGAAAATTTAATCAAGAAATTACAATATTTAATGCATAAAGTTCGACTGGATAACGTTCCCTATTGGGAAACTTCTTTTATTGAAAGTTTGAAAGCGAAAATATTACAATAGAAAGATTTAAAGAGAACTAGACTTCTAAGATCATCAGAGATGCTTGTTCTTGGAGAAATGGTGACTCTCTATTTCTCTCTTTACTCAAGAATACTCAAATGACCATGCCTTCAACACACACTTCCTTCTACTTTCATAGAGGAGTTTAGGATACATAAGTGTTAGGGGTAGAAATAGAGATAAAGTCAGGTTGTTGTATCCATGGGGATGGTATGTAGGTGAACAGGTCATTGGTTTGGTAAGATTTCAAATCCAAAGTAGTAAACAAAATAATAACGGCAAATTTAACTTAAATACGAATTGAAAACAAAATTTAACCTAGAAAACTGCAAATTTTAAAACTTAACTAAACTAACAGGCAACTAAACTAATATTCTCGTAATTACCAAGATTAAACAATTGAACGAACTTAACCTAAAACGAATATACTTGTTGTCTTCTCTTCACTCTACCTCCCCAAGCATTAGCATCATAGATTTCTTCCGAACAAACAAGAAAGGTGTGATTTGGATTATTAAAACTGTCGACTCCTTACTTGACAAAAGAATTCGAGAACCTGAATCCTCATCTTTCACTAAAAATTGAGATTGGGGTCTAACCTAATGAACAAGATAATAAATTTTCTTGAAGCTAAGTAATATTAATGCATAAAAGTGAAAACAGGAAGAACGATTGTCATTAAAAGACTTAAATTTTGATTAATTAATTGTTGTACAATCAAAGGAAAAAGAACTAAGAAAGAGACAAAAATAGTGAAAGCTAATAACCCTGAGAGCTAAGTAAAACTAATAGATGAGATCATGAGATCCTATATACTCATTTACAGGTATATATAATATAATTGTCCAGCCCAAAATGTGGCGTCTAACTAAAGTGAAGTCAGTTGAAATTTGGTTTGGCACGGACGCGACGACCCATTTGGACGGGTGTGCCAACTTTGGTCGCATGTGTGTCAGCTTGTGGCATTGCTCTCCATTCTTCATGATGGCATGGGCGTGTCAAGCCTGTTGTGGTCGTGTCAGCTTGCAATGTTTCTCTTCTTCTTTGTACTTTGTGGCACGGTCGTACCACTATTAGCACCGGTTGTGCCCATGCCTCTATCAACCCTTTTACTCCATTTTACTACTACTTTACTTCGAACTCGCTCGGGTTTCCTCACTGGGCTCCAAGTTGGGGTTCGACTTTGCTTTGCTTCTACTAGTGCTCACTTTTATTATTTTTGACCTTGACTTTGCATTACTTCCCATCGCATCTGTAAAACACGAAAATCTTATCAAATACTACAGTCTAACGGTCAAAACAAGCAAAAGCACTTCATATAAGGGCATCGAATAGGCTATATTTGAGACCAAACAACACCCCCACTCCCCAATATAGGTTTGCTCGCCCCAAGCAAACTAAAACAAAGTAAAAAGAAACTAAACTACCCTAACTCACTTTCGTAGGAATCACGGTTGTATTTAGCATATGCAACAAGCCCTTCAAACCCCTTGGCAGCCCAAGTGGACCATTAATGCCTCATGAGGGTTTGTAGAAGCTATGCCCACAAAAACAAATGAAAAAAGGAAAAAAGAAAGGAAAGGAAAATTATATATAATCACGTAGTTAATCACTTAGACCACCTACCTACATAGCTTAGAGTAAGCAATATACGCGTTCAAAACATATTTTCGAGAGTGTTTCTTAACCTTAACATTTTCACATCACGCTTGTATGGTTCGATGAATTCTTTGTGCTCAAGTGTAGTGTTTCTAGCCCCTTCTTGCTTAAATTCGGGTTAAGTCAGTCTATTCTAGCTACTCACATACTCATGCTCTTTTTATTGTTGAGTCAGTTTAATGTGTGGTTTCCCTTCCTTATTTGATGTCACCCTTGGCTTGGTGAGGGTCGCAGGTTACATAAGGAAGAGCCCCACACTTATTCACTCATTTTTTTGTTGTTGGTTTGTTTCGAGATGTGAACGACCTCGAAAGGGGTTTACTCTCTGACAGGGTCGCAAGCGCACGGTGTACGGTGTAACACATCAAGGTCGATCCCACATGGACTCATTTAGCAACGCATTTAACTAGCTCTCTATTTAATTGCTAAGCTAATCAGGTTTTGATTTTGGAAGACTTTAAAAACTAATTAAAACTAATAAAGCAAGGAAATAATCTAGGGTTCAATCAAGAGAGAAAGACTTCTAGGGAATTGCTTTCCTAGAAATGAGTTCGATTATTAAAACCTAGCTTGCGCAATCATACATTTAAGAATGAATCAAGAACGATAATCATAAGAACTCTATTGCTCTTTCGATGCTAATAGAATTACCTCGATTAACCTAAATTAAAACTTTTGTATGTTTTTCAAGTTAATCAAGGTTGAAGGTCTCAAATATTCTGGTTATCAAAAGGTTCCCTAGTCTACTATTATTTTCTCAAATTTCACAAAACTAGGTAGAAAGGTTGGTAGTCAGATTATCCTAATTCACCTTTCAGTACTTCTCAGGTTATTCTCAAATCACGAGTATTCAAGCGCTCAAAGAACACGCATGAACATGGTAAACACAACCTTCTATTGATTTAAGCAAGAATTCATGTACAAACTAGAAACATTCAATCAAACTACATTGTTTCGGGTTGCAAAACCCTAGAATTCAAGAAAACTACTCACTCATTGTCAAAGAAACATTAAACAAGTTCCAAACATCATAATGGAATCTCAAAACAAAGAGGGAAATCGAAAAGAAAGACAAATTACGAAGAATCAACCGTCGAGTCTTTCGATCCCGGGGTTGAACCTTCTTCACGAGCATTGATGATTTCTTCTCGAATCTTGATCTTCAGTTCTCTTGAATCAATTTGATTCTTGAATCTTGATGGAGAATAGATGAGTAGAAGGGGATTTTGGCTCTCTTTTCTCTCTTGATAACCCTAGAACGAATGGAGAATGATAGATCCCCCGAAAATAACCGCCGCCGCCTTCTTTTTCTCTTCGTGAAAATAGGTCATTCTGACGTGTCTGTACAATCCATACAATCCGTACCACGATCCGAGGCAGCCCACTATGGTCCGTGGAGCTTGCCACAGTATGTTCGTGGTGCGTGCTGGTCGTTCTGCCTCGCTTTTGCTTGTTGTTGTGTACAAATCGGGACACCACGGTCTGTGGCCATCACCACGGCTTGACCATGGTGGCTGTTGGCCGGGTGTTCCGAGCTTTGTTCCGTGTGAAATTCAAGCCACGGTCCGTACATCCATGGAGGATGCCCGTGGTGTGATCGTTCTTGACTGAAATGCTCCTAAAACTGGTGTTTGGCTCCTAAAACTGGTGTTTGGCTCCTAAATCTGCAAGTTCTCATAAAAAACAACAACACCGAGCATAATAGGGAAATAGGGAGTATGTATATACGTAATCGACTCAAAACATCCCTATTCTACTATCAAACACTCAAGAAACTTAGTCATAAAAGGAGCTTATCACTCTCCCAACACAGATCTTTGCCATACACATGCAAGGTGCTTAAGGAGCAAGAGTGTTGTACCACTCATGCCGAATCTATGCAGGTGAACCAAATTTTCTTGCTTTTTTTGTGTCAGTATTTGTCGGGATTAACACGACCCAATTTGGGGTTTACCCTCCCGACACAAGTTACTCCATACATAATAAGGTGCTTAAGGGGTGAGAGTGCCATATCACTCACACCAATATGTGTAGGTATACCAACAATTTTTTTTCATTATTTTCAATTATTTTCTTTTAAATTTTATTTATTTAGAGCTTGAATATGCAAGAGCCAAGGCTTTCCTCCTAAACCAAAATCATTCCAACCACGTGCTAGAAGTGAAGATCCTAAGTGATCCAGAATTGACTAGCAAAGAGAGATCAAATACCCAAGGGCCAACAATCAATCTAGGGTTTAAGAAAACCCCAACTTAGAACTCACATTCTTTCACCATTTTTAGGATTTTAAGCATAAACAACAAGAACAACAATGAAACAACAAAGATATGTTCAATGATAAAGAAATCTCACCACATTGAACTAAGATCTTCCGTAGATGCATAAAGGAGAACCACCAATACCCAATGAGAGATCCAAGGAACTCACTAAGATTGTGATGAAGAAACAACACAAAACCTCTAAAGAGAACACTCCACTAACACCATCATTTAAATAGATAAAGCAAGAATGAAGACTTTGGGGGAAAGGTTTTCATTACCCATGAGAGTTGTCATTTGAGAGAATTAATTTTCAAAAGTTGAATACAAAATGAGGGGAGAGGGTTTTAAATAGGGGAGGGGGAAAAGGGGGAAGAAAATAAGAAAGAAATGGGAAGGAAAATCACGAAAGCCGTAGAAAACTAAGGAGGCGCGGCCAACGTCTCATGCAGAAACATGAGACGAAGAAAATCGCCGTGACGCAAACTACGCTGGGCGCGACCAGCACTTACTGATTTCCAACACGTATAACTTCTTTTGTTTTAACTCCAATTTGGGCATGTTGTATATTGATGGAAAATTTTCGGTGTGTACTATATGTTTGCCAGATTTGGTGGTCATCGGGGTTATATTGAAGGAGTTATGATCAAAAGAGTGAAGATATGTATTTTTCTTGTACCCAATTTTGCCCAGTTTCTTCATTTTCCTCCTTTTTCCTTCATTCTACGCTTCCTTCCTTGACTTCCCGTCTTCTTTATTCTTACTTCCTTAAACTCAGTTTCTCCGGTGTTCTTCCTTGATACTCCATGCACTCGACCCAGATCCTTGTGGATAGACCACGACGCCCTTTTAATTAACCTCGATTCCGACTCGACTTCTTCCTAACCTTCTAAACGAACGATTTGAGACCAGAAAAGTAACCGAACTCTGTTTGGAAAAAATGAGTCCAAACCCTCCGTTATTATTATCTCTGATGTAAGGGACCCCTACGAAATATGTATCACTAAGGAGACATCATTTTTGCATTACTTATCATGAGCACACTAACTACTCTTAACCAAGTAGTGCGACTATCCAAACAATCATTGCATAACTATGTACACGAACTACCTCCAAAAGGAAATAAGGAAATAAAATTTATCTCCTTTTTTTTGTGTTTTCAAATAGAAGAGGCACACATGCCACCCACACCCTCGATCAAAAAAGTCCACCATGTCCTCATTGGGAATAAGTGTACATATACATACCAAAGAAAAGAAAAAGGCAAGGAAGAACACAAAAAAAAAAAGAAAATGAAAAAGAAACATACAAAACACACAAAGTAGTGGTGACCCGAGTCCACGCGTCTTTAGCAGCAAATACCCATTCCAAACCAATTGGGGCGGACCACCAAAAAGAAAAACAACCTAGATACTTGCAACTATACTGAATTGAAAAAAATAAAAAAAGAAAAAGAAAGGAATGAGGTTACCTAGAAAGTCTTTATGTCAACTCATAACACAATACTCATTCCACAATCGCAATCACAGTCACAAGACAGATTTAATGTTAGGATATACAATGCAGCTAAACTATATCCACCAAGGTTAAATGCAAAAGCAAAAGAAGGTAAAACGGTGTTCAAGTGAACAAAGAAAAGGAAAATGGCAAAAAGAAAAGAAGTATATGTATGCAACTCTTTCCACTCGGTTGTCCCCCTCGAATGTATATCAATAATGCTAGTGAAATGAGAAGGGGCGGGGTGAACTCACAGTTATATAATGCCAGTAGGCCCCGGTGGTTGCCAACCTGGAGGAGCAGGTGGTGGAATCCAACTAGAGGGTGCAGTAGGGTCACCATGGTGTAGGTACCCATAGTACATGTTCATCATTTGTTCGGCATGGTGATGCATGGGATCCATCTATTCCGTCATGAATTCTTGTTGACGTTGATGTTCCAAATGATCGGCCTCTCTTCGAGCATCTTGCCTCTCAATGAAGACATTTCAATTGTGCTCCACCCTATCAAGCCTCACATTCTAGTCCAAGTGGACCTTCTCCATATATGCATAGAGCATGTCTACATAGTGGTGTTCACCGAATGCCTCGACATCTTCCTCACCCTCACCATGGCCCTCATCATTACCATCGTCTACAAAGCGGTGAAAAATCCATTATTTTGGGAAGTGAGAGAGAGAGAGGGAGTATGAGGGTGGGAGCTGGGGGTTCGAAGAGAGAGAAAATGTCAACAGTGGGAGTCTTTTCCGGATGTCTTATAAGGTGAACCATTGTTCGCCTTTGAAGATATCCAAGGTAAGCCATGGTTCCTTTTGTAGTTATCCTATGCGTGAATCAAAGAGAAAGAGAGTATAACAATTGAAACAAAAAAATAAAATAAAATTGGACTGTCCAGTTGGCATGCCATGTCAACAATGCTGGGTCCCCTTCTCTCTCATAAATTAGGACCTCATGCTACTCATATCCTCCATAGTCAATAACGCGAAATTTTATTGGTCATTTTACTTTATGGGTCATCCCTTGAAGTCAAAACCTTATTACTTAGGTTAGGTTATTGACTATAAAGGACGACCCATGAAGCAAATTGACTTAAAAGTATGGGCTGGACTATAAGGTCCGGATTTGTAATTAAAAGTGGGGGCCCAAATGTTGAGTTGTCTCCCCACATCTCCCTCCTCCTTATTCTCACTCTACGAAAACAAAACAGGGGAAGGCAAGCCCCTGCTCATGATTCTTTCACCGACACCGCCTCAGCCTCAGCCTCAGCCTCAGCCTCAGCCCTCACTGCCACCACCTCTCTCCTCCACGTCAGCCCCCACTGCCACCGCATCCCACCTTCGTGAGAGGAGAGAACAGAGCGCACCCCGATGAAGGCTGGCGATGAAGAACACGCACAACTCTAGAACCAAGAACACTAACAGTAACAAGGAGGTCAAGAACATAGAGCCGAGCGAAAACCCTAGAACCATCACTTCTGTCTCTATTGTGCTTCATTATGCTCGCCGGAGACACAATCGGCGCCAGAACTTTTCGATTCAGCGATGGATGATCCGTCGCCGATGAAGAATCGAACAAATGATCGGATTCGGAATCATTTGCGCGCGCAGTGTTTTGCAACAATTTCGCCGCAGAGGTTGGTGTTCAAGCTGAACGAAGACGAAGGAAACTGGGAGAGAGAGTAACTCTCAGGGTTTCTCCTGGAGATGTAATTTCTGGTGACATTGAAGAATCAGAGGTCGGATTCACGACTCAACGGCGGTAGCGAGCCATTGAAGTGGTTGAACTGGAGGTTGAGGTTTTTGACATGATCCAAGCAGTTTACTTCCTTCTCCTCTCCTTCCTACACCAGCTTAATTATAATTAATCTTAACTACCAATTGATGTCGTGTTTGTTTGAAGATTTTGTGAAGTTTCTGAAGGGAATTTTTTTGTCTGCCATTTCAGCATGATGAGCGGGAATTCTTGATTCGTGTATCATATGTGGAAATTGATAATGAAGAAATTAATGATATTTTGATATTGCATAGCCAGATGTTGCCAATCCATGAAAGCTTGGAGGTAAACTTTACATCTTTAGTTATTTTCATAGATTGATTGTGCAAAGCTCCTGATTTCTTTTTCCTTTCAGCGTGGCGTTTTTGTTGGTGGATTTAGAGAGGAAATTGTGAATGTAGTGTAAATCAGTGGCGGTGGGGGCTGAGGCTGAGACGGAGGAAAGATGCAGTGACGGTGAGGGCTGAAGCTGAGGCTGAGGCGGTGAGAGAATCATGAGCAGGGACTTGCCTTCCCCTGTTTTGTTTTCGTAGAGAAAGAATAAGGAGGTGGGAGATGTGGGGAGACAACTCAGCATTTGGGCCCCCACTTTTAATTACAAATCCAGACCTTATAGTCCAGCCCACACACTTTTAAGTCAATTTGCTTCGTGGGCCGTCCTTTATAGTCAATAACCCTATTAGGTTTAGATATGAAGCCAGCCCAACTAGCATGAAGGAGGCCCAGTACAAGTGAGGATGGCTTCACGCCACCTGTGAACCAAAACCCCATCAAAGCCTACGCCTCATTAAAAACATATAAACTCCGACGCCAATCCGCTCGTATCCAAACATCTGAGTTCCTGACGCCGCAAATTCACCCTTAACCTCCTCCATTGTCGCTCTGTACAGAGTGATATAGGAGAGTGTAGCGGCTCTGAAACAAGGGTAGCATAACGAGATGGAGGAGCACAAGAAAAGAAAGCTCGATGAGGTTGAAAATGGCGACGCTTCTGCTACTGCTTTTACACCCTCCGAAGAATACCTCCGTTCCTTGCTTGACCCCCTTGCTAAATCCCAGTTGGTCGATCTCCTTGCTAAGCTGTACGTTACGCTTTCTGCTACTCTCTCTCTCTCTCTCTCTTTTCCTGTACCAACTCCTTTCTTATCTATTGTCTTCATGTCTGGAGTTTTTGCTTCTGGGTTTCGTTGCTTGGTTTATTATATTTGATGGAATTTCATTACTTTTTGAATATTGATTCACATATGGGGTTGGGTTTTACTACGATGTTAAATTATAGGGTCAGTACCGACGGCTTTACAGTTATAGGTTTTCTGTGTGTAGTTTTCAATTAAATTATCGCTACCCCCTTCTCCTTCATGCATGGCAATCTTGTATTTGTCCCAAAGATAAATTAAAAACATATGCTCCCTACGCAAATCCTTGGTATTTGTACTGAAACAATATGCTAGCCATTTGATATGGAGGGCCAGATTGAAATTCAAAGTCTCAAACGCCTGCGGTATATGGTGTGTCAGTTTTGTAATTTTTCTTTCCCAAGTGTAACCAAATATCTGAAAATTTTTGGAAGTTCTTGTTCTCAGGAGTTGGGTGAGGCGGCGATACTACTTATCCTATGTGGAAATTGCTAGCTATTATTTCTATCCTTTTAATCATAGTTACAAGGAACGGTTGCCGGGTCGTTAGTCCCGAAACGCGGGTCGCCAAGTTTTACACAAATTTAGTCTAGTTTTGACTTCAGAACATTTGTTCGCGGAACGCGGGTCACAGGCGTATGTAGTGTTCCCGGTAACTATGCTTTTAATTGACTAGGTAGATGCAAGTGTGTCATGAGGCATAGCCTGTTCAGTTGGGTTAGGTTTTGATTGCAATACCAAATTGTAAATTGGGGCTATTCACTATTTTTGCTTTAACAGGTCTTTCATGCCAGAACCATTAGCCCATCTGTTGTTCACATTTAGGATATTTCTAGCTACAAAGTTTTGACATTTACCTCTAGGATTTGTTCTGCCCCATCAGTTTACCATCAAAGCTCTTGAGCAAGTCTATATATATATATATATTTTTTTTTTTGGTGTTGTTGGCAATGCGTTTCCACCACCGACTTGCATTGTGATATAAATTTATTACCATGGTGTAATAGCTCATATGCTGCTGTAGGCTGAGCATGAGTTTACTGCTTTTGGTTGGTGGAAACTGGACACAGTGCCGCATTTCTTGTCAGCTCTGTCTTGTTTCTTTACCCTAATGCAAAAACGAAAAGAAGATGCAATGTTATGCTTTCAAGGAACTATAAAATGAAAGAGAAACAATAATAGATTTGGAGTATGGGTGATTTGGTACTTCTTAATGTTGATTTCTTTTGGTGCTTCGGTTGAATGAAGGGTAAGTTATGCGTGCTTCTACTTATGAGTCTTGACTTAAATTGTGGGTCTTATAGCCTTGACATTAGCCTTTCACCTTCCCTTTGAATTCTAGTCTTTTCATTGTCAAGTGCACGACCATGGAGAACTAGCAAGGAGAGGGGAGAGGTGTACCATTAGGAGACAACATGTCGCCTTGTGTTTGGAATTTAAGCAAGCAAAGGGCCTTGTGAACATTTTCCATTGAGATACATTTCAAATCCTTTAAATCCTATCTCATTTTCACCTTGGGGTGAGGTGACGGAAGTAGTCGTTATGTCCTCATGGGTGATGGATCAAGGATTTCTGTGAAGGTGAATTCCATCAAATAAAATCTAAGATGTCCTAAAATCATAGAATTTTACTTTTGATGGTTCAACCTCCAATTGTTATTTGACTAACAAAATGAATTCGATGATGAAGATTAAGCTATGGGTGAAAAGCCTTAGATATCTAGTATTTAATGCAAAACGATCACCAAGAATTCTGCAAATTTCTGGCTATAGGAGGATGGAAAATTGCCCCATGTGTCTGGTTTGACATTTCAGGTAAGCTTGTTTTGTTTTCCTATTTAGTGTTGCGCGTAAGAGTCAGCAATTGCTAAAAATCATATCTTTGGGAGTCACTTTAGTATGCCTATTGAGGTAAAAGCGACTTAATTGGCTGTTGGATGCTAATTAGGAGAATTATGCTTAGTAATTTTGGAATTGCAAAGCTCTAGAATTTTGTAATTTAAGTCCTAGCTCCAAATGAGAAGGATTTCATACCACTAACGTCTTTGGGTTCCCACCACACTGGGAAGCAACTAGCATCTCCGCACTTCCACCAAGTGAGGGTTACTTAAGGTGCCAATGCGCTCCGTGTATGTAAGCAGGAGCATCTTGATTAGCCATTTGTACTACCTTAAGACCTTGTAAAAAGGTGGATGATTTGTGATGGAAAATTACAACACATCTAGTAATCATCCTTACATTTTTGAGTTTATTTTCATTAGATATTTGTTGCATTTAGTTGGCTCTTGATCCGCACAAGTAAAGTCACTTTCATTAGGCTCTAAAGAGTTGTCACTCATAGTGATGGGAGTATCCTAGCCTAAGGTTCAAGGACTGGAAAGATTAGACTTAAGATTTCCACCAATATATGGTACACACCTAGAGACCAAGGACTTTGGAAGTTATGGGCAAATTAATGGAGACCATGGTAGCATCAGAATTTGCTCACAATCTTTACACTGAAGCATTGCTTGTAAAAATGGTAAATTGTGCTCTGATGTTGCAATGAATGCCTTCCCAGATTTTTCATCTGAACATTGTTGAACGACGTCTAGGAATGTGAACGATTGCTTTTATCATTCTGAGGTGGCCATGGGCCCTATGAACACATATCCTAGAATGTACAGCCATAATTTTATAAGGATTGTTGCTTCCTTGCATATTTACTGTTTTTGGATTTTGTGTACTTTGATGATTTCTTGATCAAGGCGATTTCAGGAGTGTTAAAAGGAACATGCCCCATGTGTTTAGTTGTGTGCAATGAATTGACTTTCTGCATGTGTGTTTGCCTGCATGTTGTGGCGTGAAGAGGGTCCAAATATTCTCCAGTTGCAGGAGAAATTATGAATCTTGCGAGTGCTGATCCTGTTCACCGAAAGCTTTTTGTTCGTGGCTTGGCATGGAACACTACATCAGAAACCTTGTGTGCTGTGAGTGCATTGCTTGATTGTTGATCAATTTGTGTGTCTTGTCGGGTGATTGTGGACATGATTCAGTGGAATTGTACTCTCTGTAGAAAGAAATCTGTTTATCAATTCCCAAAAATCTGTGGTATATGCGGTATTCAAACTCTAGACCTTTCTTCATGCCAGGCATTTGAAGCCCATGGCGAAATTGAAGAAGGGGCTGTTATCTATGACAAAGCAACTGGAAAATCTCGGGGTTATGGTTTTATCACTTACAAAAGCATGGAATCAGCTCAGAATGCTCTTAAAGCCCCTGGCAAATTGATCGATGTGAGGAAACTATTTCTGCTCCTACTTTTATTTAGTTTTTGAGAACCTATATTTTGGAGTGTCCCCTAGTAGGATTTAGGTTTTTAAGAACATGTTTCATTGCCCACAACGAGATTTCTCTTAACGACTCCCCCATGAGTGGGATGCTGTCATATTTTGAAAGATTAGTTTTCTCTTTGGTAAGAGATGACAGCCATATGTATATCTTCGTTAGTCAGACGTCAGAATTTCATGCCTTTGAACTATTAATAAATTGTGCAACGCTGTATCTTTATTCTTTTGTTGATCTACGTCGCAGGGACGCTTGGCCGCTTGCAACCTAGCGCGTGAAGGCCTGAGTAGTGCAAGTGTCACTCCTGATCAAGCTCAGAGGAAACTGTACATAGGGGGCTTGTCACCAGAGACAACGAATGAGATGCTGCTCAACTTTTTTTCAAGGCATGGTGAGATTGAAGAAGGATCAGTTGCATTTGACAAAGACACAAACAAGTCACGGTATTAGGCTTATTATCCAAGATTCTGAAACTCCAATTCTACATTTATGTTTCGTCATTTTTTATTTCTTTTATATATTTTTTTTTGTAGTGGCTTTGGGTTTGTGACATACAAGACGGTGGAGGCTGCAAAGAAGGCCCTGGATGATCCTGAAAGAATGCTTGGGGTAAGTAATCTTTGGGTATTTATCTTATCGTGTTTTTGATTGTCAGTAGTTTCTGTCCATGCTTCTGGCTTTCCTTTAGTTTTCCCTTTTGCACTTTTAGGATTTTGTGCTTTGTCTTGTTGCCTTGGCTTCACCTTATAAAGCATGGGAGATTTGTGTCCACAATCACAGTCTTTTGTAGTTCATGGAAGGCATGCTGATTTCGCCTAGAGCTACTAAAGTGCATCAGTGATATTACATATCTGGGTTGGAACAAAACATATTAGATATTGTAAGTCTATGATATGAAGGTTGCTATGTTTTTAGCTGATAGATTCATATGCGGCATGGAAAGGCAGATGCTTTTTCAATTCACCTCACCCTGAATTTCCTACTGGGATTTCCTGTAATTGTCAAATGCTTTTCATTGTCTTTAGCACGCATTTTTCTGCATAGCCGGGGAATGTTACATTGTTGTGAATTAGATATCTCTTATGTGGTTTATTTTTCGGTTTACTCCAATCAGCCCACACCTTTCATTCAAATGATTTGGCTTGAATTAATTGGACTGACACTGGACAAGCTTGAGCATTTGGGCCTGCTATGTTCACTTGGACCAAGTGGTCAGAGGAACAATCTGGGTTTGGATAGTGTCAGGTTGATTTAGATTGAGGTCAGCTTCAGTTGGTTTATTCCCCGGTCTAGGCCAGGCAGTGATTGTGTTAAAGATCAATGTCACCAAGTCTAAACTAAACATGATACCAAGTTTGTATTTTGTTTGTAATTTTCCCCTTGCAGGGCAGGAACATAACAGTGAAGTATGCTGATACGAAGAGCAAGGCAGCTCCAAACCAGCAGGTCCCACCAGCAGCAGCAGGATCAGTTGTGCCACCTCCAGTGAGCAGCGGTGGCGGAGGTGGAGGATACCACCCCCACCCCCACCCCCACCCCCACCCCCAATCTGGAAAGCCGCCAGCTCCGTTGGGTGGTTATGGCTACCCTCCTCAACCCGCCCCGTCTTACACACTACCACCTCCTTCGTACCCCAGCCCTCCAACGGGGCCCACACCAGCACCGTATCCTCAAGCATCTCAGAATCCTTATGGACCTCCGCCTGTCCCTTTAAAGAACGACGGCTATGGAATGCCACCCCCAGCTGGCATGCCCAGTTACCCTTATTACATGGCCAGGCAATGAAGCCACAGTCCTTGGCTGTTATTTAGGTGAGGATGACAGGGAATGGAATTTGAAGCAAGTGTTTTCTTTCTAGTCTAGATGGTTGTTGTCCCCCCTGTAGCTCTAGGATGTAGAAAAATGCAACATTTGAGTTAACCTTTAATATCAAAACATACAATGTAATTTGTTATTCACCTTTATTTTAAATGTATTTTGTAGCTTTTATATAGCTTCTTTGCTTCCTCAAAACTATCAGTGTGCTTCCTCTGGCTTATGGTTATTACTTATTATGCTTAACAAAGTTCTCGACTAACATGAATCCGTGGCTGGTTCAAAGTCTGATGCAACAAATTGTTCCCAACTATTTTCAACACAATTGATACCTAAAAATAAGCTTAACATAGCTAAGTCAATCAATGGCTAGTTCCAATCCAGATCAACGGAGCAAATTCTTCACTAATTTCAGTACAAAATACCTAAATTCTTCACTACTATTTCCACAATCAATTGCTTGTCAGCTGGCAATATTCGGGACTGTTTTTATAGCTTAAATCCAATTGCTAATAAAAGAATACAAAGAAATTTCAGGCATAGGAAAAGTTGGCGTGTTTTGCATGACACTTGGACTTGTTATGGCATTCAGATACATACAAAGCTGTTTCTTCCTCTTGTTTTGACGCGAAAATTTTTGTTAATGGAGGACAACACATTCTTATCTTCCTCAAATCAGAAAATAAATTATCAATTGACTGGACAACATATTTTGGTCAACACATGATTGTACATGTTTATGCATGTTTTCTAGACGATACCATCATTTTAAATGTACGGGTAATTACATTTTGATGATATATCTTAATTCATTATTATTCCTTTCGTTGATTGTTTGGTTATTATTATGTTTACTTTTATTTTCTAGTCTGATAGAAGTTTTAGATGGGTAGTTGCTACAAGCCTACAAGGGAGCATTCTTTACTCATTAGTAGTAATAAAAGTTAGGATTAAGGCCCTGTTTTCCTTTTACGCTGTAGGTTGCGGTGCGGTACCGTACCACACCGTACTTTTTAATTTTCCACCACACTTTACCACACCATACTACATCACAATCATTACTAATATATCTTTTCATTTTTCTCTCTTCTCACTTTTCTCCTTTACTTTTCACATTTTCTTACTTAACCTACCACAACCCACCACACTTTTTTAAATTTCACCGTAACACATCATTACCACATCGCAACCAACAGTATAAAAGAACGGGGTCTTGTCAGGAATAATTTATCAATAAAACACTCTAAATTTTAAACTGAAACAAAAAGTTACTAATAAATGAAACAAAAAACTCTACATTTTAAACTGAAACTAGAAAACGAAATTATGAATATTCTTTCAAAAAGTTCAGTTCATAAACCTCAAAAAAAGAAAAGTTCAGTTCATAAGTTTTTTTTTTTTTTTTATAAGTTGCGCCCATCAGTTCATAAGTTATCAACATCCAATCACAATGCCAAATAATTCAATTCAATTAGCACATTTAATATACGAAAACAGTTCAAACACATGGACCATAGGTCCATGAATAGAGCATTCAATCAGCTAATAAATCTAATTCACACGCTCAACAACTTCCATAATTTCAAATGAGTACATACATAATCAAAATTTACAATTCATAAGTTTACATACCATTTTGGCATTTCACCGATTTTATGTTCTCTTTTGAATTTTAAAATATGGTTCAAATACGTACTCATCTCTTCATAGGAGCTAGATATTCATTGTAGATAGATCTCCAAAATCCGCTATACAATAACTTGATCATTAAATGATACGATTAATTTCTATAACTGTAATATATTTATAAATTATATTATGTAATACGGTTTTGCTAATTGTCGCCCTAGGGACGATAGTTAAGAAGGAATCTTATCTACTTTTTTATTTTTAAAAAATCTTATATAGTTTAATCTACGTAATAAAAGATCACCTTTCCAAAAAAAAATATAATTTATTATTTATTCAAATATACAAAATATAAACAAATCTACAAAAATCTTGTTATTACCTTATTAGTTTTCTTTTTAAAAGATTTTTTTCTAAAAATATAATACAACCCTAAAATTTATTATTTTATCGGATTTGGATATAACTTGATCAAGATCATGTCTTCTATTAGATGCACTTCTTAATTTCTCTCTTCCAAGTTTCAAGTCACAATTTGAAGAAAGTGATGTATTAAACAAATGAAGTTACGACTTATTAGCATGTAATTAACTACCAGTAACTATGGCGCAGGTCCAACACATCATCCTTTTACAACACTTAAACATGATCTCAGTTATATTCAAATCCAATAAAATAATAAATTTTATTAGGGTTATATGATATTTTCAGAAAAAATTCTTTTTAAATGATTATTAATTAGGTAATGATAAGGTTTTTGTAGATTTGAATTGATAACAAATTATATTTTTTGAAAATGTGATATTTTATAATATAGATTAAATTGTAGGATTTTAAAAATAAAAAAAGTGGATAAGATTCTTTCTTAACCATCGCCCCAAGGCGACAATTAGCAAAATCGTTATACTTTTATCTATAAATTTTTTAATTTACAGAAAAATGCCTAAACTAAAATGTCTAACAGAGGAGGTTCATTTGTTCAATGTGTCATTTGTAATTGTTGATGTATTCACTCCAAACTTATAACTGATACTACCTCAGTTCCATATTATTTGTCATCTTTAGAAATTGTGCAGTCAAACTTATAAAATTTTGACCATAAGTTTCTCAATACATATAATGATTTGTTAAATGAAATTACTATGATTAGATCCATAACCAAAAAAATTATCACAAAAGTATAATATTACAATTGTTAATAAAACATAATATACAAAATTATCAATTAGAAAGTGACATCGTAGATCATGACAGTCAATAAAAAGATAAATAATATGGAACTGAAGGAGTATTTAATAGTACATATTAAAAAACTGGTGTTAGAAATCATAATAAATACTAATTTCATGAAAGTAAAACACTTAAACATCAACTTAAAGTAAGACATGCATGTATCATCACTCATGATAATTATCTATCCATGCATGACAAATGAAAAGTATGTGAACAATATATTTGTGAAGCAACATTTTTTTTTTTTGTGTTTGTGAATAATTAAACTTATTGTACTTTAATTTATTCATTTACTTTTATTTATCTTTATTCACTCTTTTGTTATTTTATGTGTGTTGTGTTATCTATGCAATAGTTTTTTTTATCTTTAAAATTTTCTGTTATCATGATCGTGATTCATCATGATCATCATCATAAAAAAAATAGAGGCTATATTTAAAATTTTATCATTAATGTTTTAAATTTTTTGATAAAATGCTTTTGTTTTTATTGTTGTATTGGTTGAAATGTGCTTGTATTGAATGAGTTATGCTAATATTTTCTGAGGATTTTTAAATTTAAAAGATTTTTTCAAAGAGTTAATTTTTGGTAGGATTCTTGAAACTAGTTGCTCCACATTATTGAGATTTGTTAAAGTAAGATTGTCTAATTTTAATCTTATCAGATCTAACATAAGCGGATCTATAGTAAAGGTTGTTGTATTTGTATAAGTTAAATAAACAATCGAGCATAATCTCATATAATCACCTTTTTTATCAATTAATCTGAAAAACATTACTAACCAAATTATGAAACTATTCAATTGTTCTTTGATATTAGAAGCAATAAGAAGAAATCAATAAAAGTCAGGAGCAATGAGGATACGATAAAAGTTAAAAAGGATGGAAGAAATTGATTAAAATTAAAAGGAATTAGAAGCCGTTAACTCATGACCGTTGAATATTGTGAATGGAATAAAAGTGTTGATCCTAATAAATATGAAATATCCCATATGGACAGCAAAGAGTAAAATCCCAGTTTTTTTTTTTCTTGGATCAACAAGTCATGCACAACAGTTCATACAAGCCACATATTGCAAATAGAACCAATAGAACATCATGCATATATAATATAAAAGCAATAATCAGACAACCTTAATTTGGGTTAATTAAGTATTATCTGAAGACAGATAACTACTAGAAATGTAAATATACTCATTACTCAAAGCAAATTATTTGGAATAAAATAAAATGTGAACATACTCATTTCTCAATTGGTAGCTGTGTATTTGTGCATGATTCTTCTTGTGTACGTTTTTCCCTCGATCCCTTTGGTGTATGACCATCCAAAGGCAACCTAGTATTGTCCAACTTCATTGTGACCTAGTTTGGGATTGTGATTGATGTTTGGACGTAGTTGTTCCTACGAACTAACTCTCATACGTACTCAAAATAAAATAAATAAAAAAACTCATGTTGCAAGATTCAAGGAAAATCCATTCTTTCCTTGGGGTGAGTACATCATATATAAATAATATCCACCAAGAGCATGATTATAATACTCGGGAAAAATTCTATAGGAAATTTCCAAATGGACTATACAAGATTGGCGAGCAAAATGAGGTGTTTTAATATTTAGGGAATTCAAATTATTTTATTTTTTATGAACTATTTTATTAAATTCTCAGATGATACTTTTTAAATTTTGTTTAGAATTTCAAAAATTTGTTTGACCAAAAAGAAATAAATGAGGAAAAGAAAAGAAAAGGAGCGAGAAGTTTGGGATTAGATTTGAGCCGACTAACCAGGTAATTACTTGGAGGCATCTGGTCAGAGGCTCAGGATCGAGGCTCAAGA
Source organism: Portulaca oleracea (assembly GCA_029582165.1). NCBI lineage: Eukaryota > Viridiplantae > Streptophyta > Magnoliopsida > Caryophyllales > Portulacaceae > Portulaca > Portulaca oleracea. The sequence continues at coordinate 15,653,366 of CM055880.1, forward strand.
TTATAATCAAGCCAACTTTCCAAGGAACTACTTGGCATTATACCTCTAGTTAGAGTCTCAGAAACTGTTCCCGAGGCTTAGGATCAGACCCAAGTGAATTGATTATGGAAATTTTCTGGAGACATACATCGATCTAGTCAATGGCTCCATAATTATTCCCGAGTCTTTGGGATAAGACCTGAGCCAATTGACCAGGGAAATATATGGATGCATACCTCTGGTTAAAGGCCTAGGATCTACTCACAAGACATCTCTGACCAAAGAAGGGGTTTGGGTCATTGTAGTCAAACCACCTGGTGGTATGAGGTTTTGGGCAGCGCCCAAGACTCTTCCCTATTTTGCACATTTTATTTTTATTTCCTCGATTTTAACATTTTTTGTTTAAAATAATTTTTTGGAACCGAAATAATATTCAAAAGAACTAAAAAAATCAAATAGATCAAAGTGTCACAAATTATTTTTTCATGAGAATTAATGAAACCATTATTGTAACTCCACAAACCAAATCATTTAAATGCGCTCGTTCAGAGAACAGACTCTACCAAATCCTTTAATTTAAAGGAAATGGTGGAAGTGTAGAGTTGATTAAATAATTTAGATTCTTGAAATGCATGCAAATGCAACCGTTAACTTGTGAAAGTTAAGTAAAAGAAATAAAATAAACAATGATGATAAGATAAGAAAATTAATAATATAAATATAAACAACAATATGATCATATTTAACATATTCTCAAGTTAACATTTATTTAAATTAATTAGAGCATCAATATTACTCGAAGTTAAATTCGATAATGCGCAACAATATGAAAATAAAATAAAAATTCTAACCTTAATGATTTAATGCCAAGACTATGTAGGCAAATAATAAGAGAATGGGAAGGAGAAGAGACTGAAACACTCTAGTGTTAATACTTTTAGGGCCTGTTTGGAGAATGAAAAAGGAATGGAATAGGAAACCTGAGGTTTCTAATTCCTTTCTTTCATGTTTGGTGAGTGATTTTAGGAATAGAATTAGAAATCCTTAGGATTTCCAAACCCTCCCAAACAAGAGGAATTAGAACCCTCCCAATTTTGGGGGGTTTCAAATTGATTCCAAAGGGATTGATACATGTATTGGAAAAACAAAAAAGGAAAATACAGTAAATTCCCAGCCCCCCTCATTTCAGAACCCAACGGGGAACACATCTCCGTCGAGCATATACGCCGGATCTAACAGACCATCGACGTCGACAGTATACACTGGATCTGACAAACCATCGACCTTCTGCACGTTGCCGCCGACGATGAGGCTCTCGGCAGCGTTGTTGTCACCACCGCCATTACTGTCCATCTTCTTTTCTCTTTTATTTTTATAATTCCCGAATAAAAATCCTTCGCAAGTAAGAAAAATTGGGGAGGAAAACCCAAATATTGAGCCAAAAATTAAAAATTAACCCAATTTGTGATTTGCTATGAATCTATGATACAAAAATGGAGGTGGCCATGGAAGTACAGAAGAAAGAAGGGGAAGCAGAGAAGAAAAGTTGGAGGGGATGGGGATAGGTGCTTTCACAGTCAAATACGATTCATTCCATGATTGCTAGCCAAACAAACTTTTGTCTTGATAGGAGTTTTGGTTCCATTCCAATTTTTCACCAAACAACTTCAATTTTGGGTTCTAATTCCATACACATCCTTCTAGATTTCTAATTCCATACCCATTCCATTCCTAAGTCAAATCCGATTCATTCCATGATTGCTAGCCAAACAAACTTTTGTCTTGATAGGAGTTTTGGCTCCATTCCAATTTTTCACCAAATAACTTCAATTTTGGGTTCTAATTCCATACACATCCTTCTAGATTTCTAATTCCATACCCATTCCATTCCTAAATTCTCACCAAACATGCCCTTAGGTAGTTCCAAGGTAAACATAGAGCGAGAAGTACTGAAGGGGTGTCTACAAGGCAGAAATAGGGTGAAATTCAAGTTAAAATGGGAGAAATAATATTGCGCTATATTGGTTGGTATATTACACAAAAGGCGACCATTTCATGTATTCCTAGATTAAGCACGGTTTTTGAGAAATTTGGGTCAAATGCAGGTTCGAGTCAAACCTGCACCATATCTAGTTGTATGGGGATACGTTTCTACCAATAACGTGATATCCATGTTATTCCATTTCCTTGGGAAGCACGCTGTACACCTAAGTACGACAGATGTTTGGGAAAAATGTCATACCTGGTGGTAGGGCAGTGGGTTCCAAGTAGACAATTTTAAAAGACCGTAACTTTTTAATCCGATCTCCGATTGATTTGATTTTTTTTTTGTTGTTGTTGAAAAGCTTAATGAGCTTAGTTTAAGATCACAGAATGTGATGAGCAATAAACGTTGGTGGAAATACTAGTGATCAACAGAGTGGGCCCATGTACATGGAGGCAATACCAAATGGCTAGTTTATGTGTTTGGAACAACTTCAATCTTGACAAAATCCTGAGGGTTTGATCTCTAGAGCAACGACACTTGTTTATGTGTTTGTTGGTGTATTCTAGAGAGTGTTTGAATGATCAATTTTTCGACTCCTTTAATGAATGGTTTCCTCAAGTTCTTCTAATTTCAATCAAAGTATAAGTGTCCAAACTAAGGTTGGCTGAGATGACCATATCCCAAAACAAGGAGCATTCTTGTTCACACACCGACTTTCCCACACATACATATTGAGGGGCTTTTGTATACCTATTGGTGCCTAAACAATATTTTTCTTGCTTAAATAACTGAGTACTTTCCTCAATTTCTTTTTCTTTAAAAATAACATAGTTGGCGTGGGGGACTGCTTGAGGAATTTCAAATATCCTCATTCCAGTCTTCCTCCTTCCAATAAACATGGTCAACTCTAGAGGCAAAGAAAGCCATAATAAAAATTGTAACTTTGTGGAACCATCTCAACTGAAAACTTAAGTTGATGGTTGAAAGCTCAGTAATAGTTTTACACTCTTACACGCCCCCTCACGTGAATGTCCTTTGGGCTTGAAGCGTGGATCCTGCAAAGACCCCCTTCACCTTGCGCAAATGAATATGGGGGGGTGTTGATATTCGAATCTGAGACCTTTTTTTTACTCAGGTCTGGCTCTCATACCACTTGTTAGGCTCTGATACCATGTGGAATCATCTCAACCAAAAGTTTAAGCTGATATTGAAAGCCTAGTAATAGTTTTATGTTCTAACAAACTTAGAAATTAATACTGCAAATTGGGCGATAACACCGACTCCAAATTAAAATTAATAAATAATAGGATTTTTGGATGCTAATATATTGAACTTTTATGGTATTGGACAATAATGCACTGAACTTTGACCTTGGACAATAATGCACTAAACTTTGAGGGGTGTTGGACAATAATGCACCCGAAACAATTTCGACGGTGACTGACTTGGTGACGATCTTACGTGGTAGACCGAGAAGATGAAAATAATATCTAAATTTATGACATGACAGCTAATTTACACAAGCGAAGGGGACTTTATACAACTACAACAACAATCTCTAATGAAACAGTTTAAACAAATTTGATTTTATATATATATATATATATATATATATATATATATATATATATATATATATATTTATATATATATATATATATATATATATATATATATTTACTCTTTTCAAAGTTGATTTTCTTTCTTAGGTGTGGTTTAGCTGACATTTCATAAATTTAAATATTTTTGGACCAATTTATCTCCTCCACGTGCTAGGTAGCATTGCCACCAAGTCAATCACTGTCAAAATCGTTTTGAGTGCATTATTGTTCAACACCCCCCAAAGTACAGTGTATTATTATCCAAGGTCAAAGTTCAGTGCATTATTGTCCAATACCCCAAAAATTCAGTATATTAGTATCCAAAAATCCTAAATAATATGAAAACTTAGTAAAGGACCCAATTCAGTAACCACCAATTGAGACCACAAAAGCAAGATCCAATCAGGCCAGCAATGTAGGATAATCCATTCGGTGGAAAATCTATCGACTAGGAGTGGAGCTTGGCCGATCACAACTAACATGCACCCAAAAGGCTAATGTAACGTACCGAAATAACACATCAACTATCAACTGTACACTTACAAGGAAGTACCAACACAAAGAGAAAAAATACTATTCACCACAAGTCTCCGAAAGCCAATGAGATCAATTTCAATCAGACTTTGATTTGTGCTGACGTTGTAACCACAAATTTTGAGTCTAACATTAATTAAGACAAAAAAATTGGAATAAATTTAATTTTTGTATTTATATTCAAACAATGTGTACAATCTTTATATTATGTTACAATGCAACAAAAATGAACTCCTTTGATTTGATCACCGACTTTATGACTTGATGGCCGATTGGAATAACTCCAATCTTGACCAAATCCTAAGTGTTTAATCTCTAGAGCAACGACATTTGTTTATGTGTTTCTTCTTGTATTCTAGAGAGAGTGTGTTTGAATGATCAATTTTCCTACTACTTCAATGAAGGAGTCTTTCCCTAGTATAGAGAATAGTCTCTCTTATAGTTGGGTCTTTAACTTGTTAGTCTTTGTGGGTTGATGACTAAGCCTGCAGCTAGAGTTGACTTGGTTTAGTTGGTAAATTGAATGGTTAACTTGAGAATTTTCATGTTGACGTTTGAGTTGGTTGTTGTGTTGCTAGCCATTTGAACCTAATAAATTTAATTAATTAATTGGCTCAACCTAAATTAATTAAATTAAATTATTATTATTAGTCTCGATACATTATTGTTTTTTTTATTTTTTTGTGCCTACACACATCGTTTATTTTTTGTTTTTTTTTTTTTGAAAAATAGACCAAGGACCTCAGTCTTAACCCAAATCATTCAGCTAAATCGCTCCACTTTTTCAGAATAAATGACACAAAATGAAGAAGATAGGCTTAGAAGACACTAACATCGCAACAGAGAGCGGGAAGGGGGAGACAACGACCACTTAGAGTGGCTGCCACTAGCTTCAACGAGGAGGACCAAACAGTGTTAGAAAGGGTCTGGAGGAGTTAAGAGAGAAAATGCATTGGGTACTACCTGTTCATTGACAACAATTTTGTCTAGTTGGTGTATTGAATATTGATGAATAAAATTTTATTCTTTGTAAGTTAAAAGAACATTATGAGCTTATAGATAAATATGCTTATGAAGTAGGTTAACAAATACCATATTAAGCTTCATCTTTATTGAATTGCACGAGCGGCGTAGCTATTCAACGAGAGAGTCACTTATTAGACGTAGGGGCGGATAACTTTACATTTTACGAACGACGTGGATAAATCAATCAATAAGCTATATTATATCTTGAAGATATGAATTTATGTAAGGCGAGAATCCTCTCCTAAAAGAGTAATCCAATTGCATAGGAGCATGACGTTTTACATTTAATAGATTGTATACATATATTAATCCCAAAACTTTATATATCCTGAATACACAAATCTATGTGGGACTTAAATCTTATCAAAGTTAAATGATATTCGTGCCACATGACTCTTAATTTTTGTCAGTTTTGCCTTTCGACTTTCAAATTTATTAAATGTGCCACTTAACTTTCAAAATTTGTCATATATACTACTTAACTTCTAAAATTTGTCAAAAATACCACCAAACTTAATATTGACCTTCTACTCCATGAGGCATTTTGGACAAATTTTAGAAGTTAAATAGTATATATGACAAATTTTAGAAATTGAGTGACACATTTGACAAATTTAAAAGTTCACTGACAAAATTGACAAAAATTAAGAGTTACCTGGCACACATATGATATAACTTGATTAAATCATGCCTCAAAGTAATTATTGATCTCTAAATTATTTTTTTAACAATATGAAGAGGTAAATGTAAAAAATTTCTACCTTAGTAGAGGCTAGTATGATTGTGTAGGGTTTCCTGAAATTTTGGTTCAAAGCGAGTGAGCATAGAATTTAGTGCATAAGTGATTGGTCTTCTAGGAGGTTTCATTTGGGAGTCACGATCAGGAGCTAATTAAAGACAGATAGGATGCATAGTAGGCTATGAGCTGTAGAACAGAAGCAAGATTACCAAGCACTGCTCCTTGTACTGCTCTTTTCTTGTAGCCCCTTGATTTCAAGTCGACTTCCTTGTCTCAGCCCATCATAATTTATTACTAATAAACAAACAAATAGGGACTACTATATCTGTTTACATCTCCATTTCTTTCTATCTTTCTCTTGTTATTTCTCCCACTCTCTCAGTCCTCCCCTGTCTCTCTATACCTGCTGTTGTTCCTCAATGAGAAACCCAATCCCACTTCAATCTTTCTCCTTCCTCTGAATCTTCAATCCCTTTTTATCATCTTCTGATCTGGGTTTTTGTTTCTTGTACTTTCCCAGATCATTGTTTCGACTCATATTACTGCTTTTGGTTATTGCCGAAGTTGAAGTCAATCTTTGTGATATTGGGGCTTGGATTGGTTTTTGGTTGTTATTTCTTTCTGGGTAGTGGGTTTTCATTGAGAAATCATATGGGTTTCTGTAATCTTCAGGTTAGCTTCCTTCTTTTGATTAAGAAACTGCCAAATTGTAATTCTATTCTTTGCTTCTGGGTCAACAGAAAAATTTGATTGTTTATCTTGGTTGTTTACTCTCATTGATATGCTTGATTCACTTTTAATTCTTGCAAAAGTTTCAGGTTTCTTTCTGCATCTTATTCTGAGCCCTTGCATGTAATATGGAAATTGAACGGATTTGTTCTTCAAGATGTTTGCTTGGCTATGATTATGGATTTTCAGTGCTGTGTCTTTTCATCGGCTTTTCGACTGCTGGGTTTTCTGATTGCATTTGTCTTTCTTGATCAAGATTCCAAACTGTTTTGGGGAAGGAAGCCTTTATTAATAATCTGCTTTTGCACTTAATTATTTGCATGAGATGAGACTGCTGTTCACCTGTTGATTAATGGTGCTTCTTAGTTTCTGGGTTTTCCTTTTTAGGTTTCCAGTATGGATGACACTAGAGAGATAGGGTTTTTGTTTGTTTGTTTGTACTGAGCAGTCTACTTCTGATTCACTTACAGAAAGCAAACAAAGTTTTCAATCTATTCAAATTGTCTAGTACACTATATTGAGTCTCAATTTCAATTTGACTGATCTTGCATTCACTTTGTGGAGTTTTCTCCAGTATGGCTTGTTTAAGATAGTATTCTAATCAAATTTCTGGGGGGTTTCTTAAACCCTAATCAGCATTCTGCTCCCTCAGATAACATAGCTTATCTCCAATGTCAACTACCATAGTCTTGATAGTTAGTTGATCATTTGTCACTATTTTTCCACTCTGAGCCCAAAACAGAATGATTTCCTTTTGTCTTACTTACCGATTTCTCTTTGCAGGGCTTTTGATCAATTGCTTGAGTTGGTATCTGAGCTTTTTAGAATATGGGTAGAGGTAGGGGAAAAGGGAAGAGGCAAACTGCTGGTCCTGCTCGTGACGATTTGGGAAGTGGGGAGGAAGAGAGAATTCCAGCATACAAGAGGAGAGGAAGGCCACAAAAACCATTGAAGGATGAGGTCGAAGAGGATGAAGAGATTGAGCAGATAGAGAATGATGATGAGAATGCCAAGATTTCGGTCTCTGTCAAAGGCTCAAACAATCTAATTGGAGCTGACAATGGAACAAAGAGGAGGAAGAGGTCTTCGCAGGTTAAAGAGGATTCGGATGCTGTGATCAAGGAGGAAAGTGGCTCTCAAGGCGATACCAAAGCTGATGAGGATTCTGTCAAACCTGTTGGGTTTAGACAAAACGGAAGCAGGCGGAAAAGCAAGCCTCATAGAGCAGCTCAAGTTGGTGTAGAATGCTAATGAAACTCAAGCCTTGTCCTTCTTTTTCGTTAAGCTAAGGATGAGCCTTTATTGGCTCGCTTTTTTTCTGGTTTTGCAGTTGTTTTTTCCCCTGGAATTTTTCGACACCAACCGTGATTGTCATTCGGATTGTGGTTAATCTGTGTTTAAGAGCATACTGTGCTGTTTATATGAATTTCAATAACTATGCCCCCTCCCCCCTTTCCGTTCATCATTTGTTTTCAGTGTCTCTGACATAAGCCATTGTCTGTCTTGATGTGTTTGTCTTTGGAAATTTCGAACATTAACTTCGTGTTTGATCTAATAACCATAGGCTATTCCTGTCCTGTATTAGTTGTCTATCTAGTTTTGGGGAACCAGTGGCATTTGTGTAAAAGTGCTGCTAAAGCAGTTCCTTGGGCACAAATTCAGCACTTTTTTTTCCTGCAGGGTGTGGCTTGAATATGAAGCTTGGTTCGAAACAACCAAACAGCGCACATGATGCAGGCCATTGTTTTGAAGATTTTATGAGGTATGACATGTTTGTTTCCTTTTTATGATATTTTCTTGTGCCGAAGTTGCTCATCTCTATTTCCATCTCTGTAGTTGGTTCTTAAATGCGAGATCGATGTGGTCCTGATTCAGCAGTGTCTTTTTATCATAATCAGCGTCCCCTTTTCGACTCACACCTCACATGCATTGACATGAGAAGCTGTACGATAAGGAAAGAAACTGGGGAAGAAGGTTGTGTTAGTGTTCAATTATTAGTGTTTGTATGTTTGATTGCATTGATTACAGAGTATGAATGAAGTCCTTCCTTATACTATGGCTATACTTTTGTTGTGTTATTGTTCTGCCCTTGAGAGTCTTTGAAACATACTTTAGCTAAGCTACAACCTCTGTTTCACTACAATATCTACATTTTTTGGCTCTCTGTGGTTTGAGGCTGCTTGGGTGCTGAAAGAAGTTAAAGTCTTCATCAAGTTCTTATTTATGTGATTTTGTGCACTAAGATTTGTAATACAAATTGGGAATGCTTGTACATACTGAATTTTGTACTCCTCTACGTCACATAGACTTGGTTATAAGTTCTAAGCATGAGTATCTATGTAATCATCTAAGTGTACCTACTTTTGCTGGTGAAATGAGGGAGACCTTTTGGTTTTATTATCAGCTACTCCTAGTGATGACTTCCTCTGTCTTGATAAGTTCAGATTCGGATACGAGAAATTACCCATCTAGTTGTTTTTCATGTTCATATATCATTTGTAATCATCTTATGAACATATAGGTAGCTCACCCCTGGGATTTGGAAACACCATCATACTGTTTGTCCTTAATCTAGTATTTCTCAACATGTACCTCTAGTATTTTATGTATGTATGTTCTGGTGTGATCTGCTTGTCCTTAATCTAGTATTTTATGGCTTTTAATATGTCGACATTTTGGTTCTGATAATTAGGCCTTTTGACTAACTGATGGAACCAGACTAGAGAATCATGCAATGCACTAACTGGGTTGGCAGCAATGGAAGCAGTGAATCATAACATGTAGATCTCCCCATGCCATATCCCACATCGGAGCCTTCAACGGGACGAGATATGTTGTAGAAAATGTAGATTTTATTCATCTCCCCTGATATATTTGCATGATCAGCAATGGATGGATCAACTAAACCCATGACATTAGTGGTGGACTCTAAACAATTTCAATGAATTCAAACAACCTCCAACTCTTGAAATTCATATAGGTGAGAAACCAATGGAACACAAAATTGTAGGTAAAAATATATCAAAATAATACAAGTGTCTTAAATTATTGTTGAGTATTGATTCCAAAGTTAGTCTGTCTTACTTTCATAAATGTGTTTCTTAAGGGCAGTTTGGTGCACAAAGACCTCACAGGTCGTAATTGGGGGTTCGAGGAAGGGTCTCACTACAAAGGTGCAATGTAGGCAAACTGGCTTACATTTCTGTAAAAGACTGCTTCCAGGATTTGAAGCCATGACCTCACAATCACACAACAACAACTCAAACGTTGCACCAAAACTCTCCTTTAAATATGTTTCTTAATATACCAAAAAATGTCATAACTTTCAATCTAGAATTAAGCGATGCACATGTAATATTCAAAAATAAGAAAAGTCTTGAGACAAGACATCTTTTAAGTGTCTTGTCCTATATGTGATATATTAAATTGAAATGAGGATATGATTGAATTCTATAACTATAATATCATATATAAATTGCACAAAGTTATACTTTTATTCGTTATTTTTTATATTTTAAAAAAATGCCTAAAATATGTCTTAACGGATCGATGTAGTTCGATTAGGGTATGATTTGTAATCATTGGTGTACCAAATACATCCAAAACTTTTTATAATTGATAATTAATACTTACTATTAAAAAATTAGTGTCAATAAATAAAAAAAATACTAATTTAAGAGTAATATAAGGCACTTAGAAGTGTCTTGGGTAAGACATGTAACTATCACCCTATAATATTCTAGGGTCATCCATATCTTGTTTCATTAGCCTTCTTCTAAGAAAATGGCAATCAATTCTTGAAAAGGAAAAGAGAGCTAGAAATGGAGTTGATAATTTGGAGTCACGAGATTCAAGACTGGCCCAGGAAAAAAGATTAAAGAAGTAAAATCCTCCAAGTAGAATAAAACCAAGAGCACCCACAAATCATCATAAGAGTACGTACGTAGCACAAGATACACTCCCAAATAAGAAAGAAGCAGAAAATTGAGGGCAACATTGGAAAAGAATGAATGGAAAGCTTTGAATAAAATCAATGACTTATATTGAGCCGCAGGTCACCAGGCTTAGGACACACCCCGCACTTAGCCTACCACTCAATTAGAGAGTCTGTTCTTAAGTTAATTCAAACAAAAAACACGAATACGAGTATTAATAGAGATTGATTTAGGTTAGCAATAGTATCATATATAAGGTGATAATTAACACCCTATGATTAATTAAACTTAAGCATGCATGCATTGCATGCATTAGTAAGGGCGAGATCCCAAGTAGTTGCCTGGTGGGTCGTAGTTGCAAGTGATGAAAACACCGCGTCCACCATTGCAGACGGCCTTAGCACAGCCGATGCGGGTCGAGTCCCTCCAGATGATCTGGGTGTAGTGGCCGCAGTCCTGTCCTCCCATGCACGAGTTAGAGTAGTAGTCGTAAAACCGACGCTCAACCACCCAGGAGTCGACGGCGGCTTCTGGGGAGTACGAGTCGTCGCTTCCCCAGAAGATGTTCTCACCGTAGGGACCCCCGGAGTGGGCCAGGGCGCAGTCGTCGACCCTCTGGTTGGCCCAGTTCTGGGCGTACGCGGCCAGCTGGTCGTCCCACACGAATGGGGGGAGGCCAACTGCGATCCTGGCCGCGTTATGCCCGCGCAGGAAGGCGTATGCCAGGGACGAGCCCGGGTTGGGGTTCGGGGTGTAGTTGTTGTTGTTGTTGTTGTTGTAGGGACGCTGCAGGGGCTTGCCTGGCCTGTATGTTGGGATCGGGGTGTAGTTTGGTCCGTTGTCGTTGTTGTATTGGGGGAAGTTGTTGGGCTGTTGGGTCCGGTATTCGGACGCCTGCGAAGGGAGGATGAGGGACACCAAGAGGAGGCACAGGGTGAGGGTGAGTGTCCTGGGGAAGGCCATTTTGGTGGGGGGGGGGGGGGGAGGGAAGGCCTTGTTTGGTGTTTTTGGTTTTGAGTTTATGTGGGTGAAAGGGGAGGGGATTTATATGATTTGGAAAGGAAATAGTCGTGGATTTTGGAGGACTTCGTGGGGATCATGTTCGATAATGTTAACCACATTGGGGAAGGGGGAATGTGGAGAAGATTTCAGAGGGGGCTGTAATTTGTAAGCTAAAGTTTAATGGTTGCTTGCTTAAAACTAAAAAACAGATTTCAATTTAATTAATATTGAAAGGTTCAATTAATACGTGTGTGACATAACACACTTATAGTATTGTAGCAAGATGGAGTTTACGTCGAGTTTAGTTTAATTATGCAGAAGAGTAAGTTGAGTTGGACCACTTTTGGTTTTGCCATTCAGCATGTCAACTAAAGTGTTAAATCTTTTTTTTTAAAAAAAAGGAAAATCATCAATATTTAATATAAAATTCATCATAAATTTATTAAGTTATTGATAATTCAACAATATTTTTTGAATTTACCAATTTATTTTATACAAATCCATCATGTAACAAGTTGACTTATTTTAATATATGTAGTAGACTTAAGCAGGTCCACCATGATGTATAGGATAATTTGTGTTTGTACCACTTGAGTTTTTTTTTTTTTTTTTGGAGCAATACTTGAGTTTGACATCTATTGGAAATGAGAATAGAAATTCATAAGAGAAATAGAAATGGAAATCCATAATGCAAATGAAAAAACAAATGTATTTATGGATTCCCAACTTCTTTATTTGTATGTGTAATTTAAAATGGAAATAAGTGAGAGTAAGATGAGAAATAAGTACAGATTTACTTAAAATTTATGAATATTATTAATTTATGAATATTTTAATAATTGAATTGGGTGAAAGACCATAATTAGCACATATTTAATTCTTGAAAAATAGACACTACCACAAAACTTTAAAAAAATATTGAAATGAAATAGAAAATGCTCTAATAAAACTAAACATCAAATATGAATTTAAAAAACAAGTACATAAAGTCAACAAAATGTTAATACCATTGAAATTCTGAATTTAGCATAAGATGATTGAACCCTCGTACTTAGACCTGGCAATTTCTGACCGACCCGATAACCCGACCCGAACCCGCCCGAAATTTCTGGGTTTTGAACACGATTTTTTCAACTAAACCCGAAGTATACCGAACCCGGAAATTAGCGGGTCAAACCCGACCCGCCCGTTTGACCCCAAAATTTAACTTTTTAAGTTAAACTTTATTAAAATTTGTGACTTTGCATTCAAATTTTTAACTATTAAACTATAAGCGCAACTTATTTATTTGTTATTTCTCTTATTTAAGTTAAAATAGTTACAATAATCTATTGTTGCTAGAAGATAATCATATTTTATAGTGTATATTGTACAAAAAGTAGTATTTAGAGACCAGTTTTGAAAAAGAAATAGCGAAAAAAGGTCGCAATCATAACCCGTTGGGTTGACCCGAAACCGAAATACACCGCCCGCATTTACCCGAACCTGATATACGACCGACCCGAAACCGCCCGCCCGACCGAATTGACAGGTCTACTCGTACTCCAACGAAATCCTGAGCCAAAGCTAGCGGCAACCATATAGGTATTACCCTCCCTTTTCGAAGAGGCGGTGGTTGGTTTTGGTCTCCCTTTCCGATCATTTGGAAAGTGAGTATTGGCTAATTATCAGGTGAGAGTAGGAATGACAATGGGTTGGGTTTGGATCAGGTCCAGTTGGACCCAAACCCAATCTCTCATATTCTTTTGGAATGAGACCCGCCCCAAACCCACTAGGTTCATGGGTCTATGAGTCCATGGCAGCCTTAGCAGGTCCTTAATAAGTTCAGCGTTCTTATATATGTTTTTATTAGTTTTATCAATTTTTTGAATCAAATTGTTTTCTGAATAAAATAAAGACCAACACTCATCTGGATCTGCTTTCTACTAAAAATAGAAGTTTCAACTCAATCGTTTAACACCAACTTGCAAATGTTGTCAGAATGTGCAAGTAATGTAGCACTAACCCTTTGGGGCTTTGAGGTATCGACAACCAAGACAACATTTGGAAACAAACAAAGAAAATGATTATGTAATGAAACATAAGTACATAACATGCCTAAATGAAGCAATAACTTATATAGATACTTGTTAAATCCTACAACAAAAATTCATTATAGTACAAGGCATATTCAACACTAGAAAACAAAAGTATTCAAAAAAAATTATAATTTTGACAGGTCCACCAGTCTGTGCCCGGACTCAGACCCAGACTCACCCAAATGGGGTGTGTCTAGGGCGAGTCCAGAACCCACTACCATACCTAGGTGGAAGGGAATCTGGTAATTTTTATTAGGGTTTTGTCTAAGGTTTAAAAGAGTTGCATGTTTAGGAAGTTGCCTTGGGCATCGATGGCGGAGAATATGAACATGAACTTGAGCAAACCCTAGCTCACTGAGGCAGAGGAGAAGATAGTAGTGGTCGATGAAGAGATATCTAAAGAGAAGAGGGACGAAACTGAACTCAGCCTAATTGGACACCTTCTAACCAGACTTAACACTCATTTAATGCTAAGTTTATAAGGACCACATAAAAATAAAGAAAATAAAAAAAAACATCTAGAAACCCTCAAAGGGGGTTGGCACCAGGTAATTGGATAACAAGTTGTTTCTTTTTCAACTATTCTCGTTGCAAGATAAAGTTATTGTCATGAATGAAGGACCATTGCCCTTTGATGGGAAGTTTTTATTGGTGATAGAGTTCAAGCATGCAAGATTCTAAGTTAATGCATACGAAGTTCTAGCTATATGCCAAATAGTGTCTTTTGCTAAAATCCTTGGCAATAAAGTTGGAGTCTTTGTGGGTGAGAAGAGGATTCCATATTTCAAGCCGATAAATTCCTTTACTTTCATGTTGATGTGAACATAACCTAATTCTTGTGGTAGAATTGATGTGAAAATGGATGGTAAGTCGATATGGGTCAAATTCAAGTACCTACGATTGGCGTACTTCTATCATGGTTGCGGAAGACTAGCACTCATGCTTAAAGAGTGTTACACAAAGTTGATCAGAATACCCCTAAGGAGGTATTACAATATAGCAACTGATTAGAAGCATCACCCATGAAGACAAGAAGGAATGCGGAAATAGAGATTCAGGTGATAAAAAGAAAGTTATTTCTCGCATTCACCGGTTAAATTGATCATCCTAGAGCGAGGGTACATAGGTGTTCAAAAGAAAGTTGATCCCCGGGAGGCGGGGTGTTTAAATCCAAGGAGGAATGGTTGGTCCTAATGTGTGGGTGGATGAAGTATATGTGGGAATGGAGGCGCTCAAAGGAAAGTTGATTGACAATCAATCTAGCTATGTGAGTGAGAAGTTTAAGGTGGTTCAAGATGGAGTTGGTTCTGCGACACAAGATGATAGAAAGGCGGAGGCTAGGAGTATCAATAAGTTGAGCTCGAACCGAGGCCCTATAGGCTCGGGCTCAGTTTGGTTAGGAAAAAACTCGGATTGAAGCTCGTTGAGCTTTTAGAGTCAAGGCTCGGGCTTGGCTCAGCCTCGGGCTTGGCTCAATTCATTATCTTGGGCTCATGCTCGGCTCAGTTCATTATCTTTCGCTCGAGCTCTTTTATTTTTTTTTTTTAAATTTAAAAATCTCCAAATTCAAATCAAAAATCAAATAGATTTTATATATTTATTAACCTTAACAAAAGTAGTAATGAACTTGGATTTATCTGACACGGATTGATTTTGTGTTATATAGTTGGTATTGTAGGTGGATACTGGATAGGGTTTACGTTGTAGTTGGACTGCACAATTACGAAACTGACGAAGGGATAGGCGAAATATGTTGATATTGTGAGATAACTATCAAAATTAAATGATATTGTGCGCAATGAGAATGAAAATTTTGTTATATCATATATGCTTCTACTTACTTTCTATTTACCTAACCAAACCTGTTTACACTTATCCCACCTTGACTTATCAAACTTCTACACACCAATAATGAAACAGAGTCAAATGAACCTTGTCCCATTCTCATTCAAGGTGTTCGAGAACTTTGCAGCAGCAACCTGACGAATTATTTTGAGATATAAATTGAATAGAAATTATAGAATGCACTCACTATGCCACTAGCAGTTTCTTAGGCCCAACTTGAGGGCAATTTATTACATCTTCCTGGACTTTGTGCTTTGAATAGTTATATTGTTGACTCATATATATTAGGTTATTCACTTTTAATAGTGTAATTATTCAGTCGCATATGTCCCAGAACACAAACTCCACGTGTACATAATACGCAATTACATATTACAAGTTGAGTAATGATCCTTGACAAGACAGATGCACAATCCCAGCACCAGACAAAAATCTGCCATCTTTTTCATTTTCACTAATCCTTGAAATTGATTTACAGTTTTTGCTTTTATCGCCAAGTATCAATATAAGTTAAAGTTCAGCACACAACAGCTCTAGAACAAAATTGCATCCCCACGAAGAATTGGAATGATGTTCTGCACTCCTACCCCCAACCAAAGAAAAGGAAACAGAGACAGATTCAGTAAAGAAAAATGTGCATACTTGTTGAATTCCGTATAACATACATGTTACACCAGCAAATATATAAAAAGCCCAAATTTATGTACTGCTCCTTGACTTGACTGGGTAGCAACCCTTCGGCACCGCACTACTCTTGATCTTCAGGCTTTTGCAACTGCCAGATGAGAAACGACAACGAATCAATACAGGCTCCAGCCTCCAGCATAACTCAGATGACTCGGGATACCTGCTATGGTGTAATAGGAGTGCATGTCTATTTCAAAGGTGTTTTGACTGGTATCAGGAAGACAAATGCACAAAAAAAAAAAAAATGCGCACATAGAATGATTTGAGAAATAGGAGTACAAAACTAAAGCATTCAGTGTTTACCTACCAGTTACACAGGCTGGATTCTGCATGGCAAAACGACTAAACTCTGCAGAAAATTGAAGTAGGCTCAGGCATGATTTTCTTGAACATGCCTTTTCTGATCCCTATCAGGATAGCCACGGCCCATCCTGTTTTTGTCTTCAGGAAAATCCCCAGAATCACGCCAATGCTTTCCCTCTGATGGGCTTCGTGCCTTTCTCTTACGGTCACTTGACACGGGGGACTGATAGTCCCAGCTAGAATCATCCAATGCAGACACCTCGCCTTCTTCCACATTCTCCAGATCTGATTCTTGTACCCTTCCCCCCTTTAATCCCATATCATTGTCTAACCTCCCGGTAGACTGAGACCAACTCTGCTTCTTTTCATGCTTGATTTTCTCACTCTCAGCAGCCGCTAGCTCGACACCCTCTTCCAACTCTTTCATGATGGGATCATACTCCTCCATTGCATCGTTCTTGCGGGCAAGCTCGTTTCGAGACTTCTTTCTCTTTTCACGTATCTCCTTCAACTTGTTCACATCTATCTTTTCAACCACTTCAGCTGATGACTGTGTTTGCCCAGCCTCTTTGAATTCTAAATTATTCCTGTGGTATTTATCCTTAGACTCACTCCTTTCTTTTGCTTTGCTCCCCCCGATGCTCTCCTCTTTACTATCATCACCACCGTTCCAATCTGTACCACCTCCTGTAGTCAGACCCTCCCCTGAATTCTCAGGGTGAACCAATGGTTCCACTGATCTGGGTTCAACATGACCCTTGTAGTTCTGGGAGTTACTCAGGGGTCCAGTGTGTTTGTTTGAATCAGACAATTGATGCCCACTTGGTGGTTTAAATGATCCTGCCTTTGTAGCAGCTCCAGCTTGAGAAGTATTACCATTCGGCACTTGCTCTTCAGCTGAAGTTCTTGATGCAGGCCGGTTGACAGGCCCTCCTGCAACACTTCCCTCAGCCTCGCTACCTTGGTTTTGGGGTGCTCTGTTCTGTTCATAGAGTTCCAACATTTGATTGCTGACCTCTGCCCAAAAACAATGAGTGGAGCATATTAGTGCAACTCAACAAAAATACCCTAATAGATTTGCAAGCTAGTGCACTATCAACTAGATCCCCTTTTAAAATGAGCCACGGCACAAACTAGGAAGGGGGGGGGGGGGATGAGAGACAAACAAAAGCACGTAGATGAGGACAGATTAAGAGAACAACTCTATCAAGATCTTAAATTAAAGACCAACCCTCCAATTGACGTGGAGTGACATCGAACTCTTGCCACCAGACCTTTTCTCCATCTGAAGGAAGTTTCACTTTAAGGAATTTGGCAGCAAGAAATATGGCACCTGCCGCAATGTGGTGTGGCTTAAATTGCAAGCAAAGAGATGTCCGAAGCCTACATGGCCAATTTTCAATGTCAAATATGGGCATGGAAAGATCCTCATCTCATAGAATAAGATTTTCAGATGCATCATACCCATCATTGACAAAATTCCATGCAACCTGAGCAAGGGCATTCTGTGCAACCTTGAATTTCTTTATAGCCTCAACTAAAGGTTTATATGGATGTTGTACATTCAGATCAAAACCGAGAGTTGCAAGTACAACCCTCTCACCAAGTAAAATTAGCTCTTTCTGTTGTTCATACACATCCTGCAATGTTAACCAAACATAAACCGATCAAATACTTAGCTTGAAACTAGTTTCATACATGGCGCACTCTCCAACAAAGACAAAACATCGTCCACTCAACCAACAGCATACAAGTAGAAAAATCTTAAGTAATCAATGCAAGCAATCCTACGTGCACGAACACCCACCACACAAAATGATACATGTCATGCTAACACATCGAAATGAGACATGAAGAACCCAAAGAGGGATGATTCCAATTAGGCACAGGGGAGGAGAAACAAGGCAAGGAGTTTAGGCAATGCATCTACTCCTACTTCAAAGTCATGGCTACCCCACACTCCTCCACAATGAACATAGAGCGCAATTGTCCCAACTCCTAGAGTAGAGTACGAATTAACACGTTTTAGAAGTGCAAGGGACAGAGACAACAGGCCTTAATTCAGGTACTCAAAGTTAACATTTTAAAAGAATTCTGTGAAGTAAAACCGTAAATAACTTACCAACGTTTAAAAGGGACTAAAAAAGACAGAAAAACATACTTTTTGCTTAATCTTCTGGATTGCAGCAGGATCCTTTTTATGCATAATTTCATAGGAAACAAGGATAACATCTTTTAAAGGGCGTGGTGTTTCTTCAACCTTCCCAGCAAGAAACATACATGCAGTGGCTATAGTCTGCATGGTAGGACACCCAAGTTAGAAGAGCTCTCAAAATTAGGGACTAGACTGAAGAATTCTCTAAAACATGAGCAGACCCCTCAGAAAAACCAACATAGGAATTTGGATACATCAACAAATAAGACAAAATAAGACAAAGTAGGAAACAAAAAGGAGACAAGGTGCATACCCTTCTATCATTCTTGGCATGGGACTGACGGAGGTAAAACCGGTGACAAAAAATAATTGCTGTTGCTATGGTCACTTGCGGCCTGCATTTTCAAAAACCTAAAGTGAAACTAAATCCCATATGAACATTTGCATCCACACTAAAACTACAAGTAGAGCATAGCAATTGGCTGGTTTCTGAGCTCCTACATCCCCAAAAATGGTTAAGTAAATGAAAAATGAAAACTGAACTGTCAGGCATGACTATTCCTCCGACCTCACCACAAAAGAATAGTTGCGTCGCAAAAATAGACTACAAAGTACTACTCCTCGAAGGACAAACAACTCAGAGCAAATCTTAAGATGATGTTGGCACTTAATATCTGCTGAGTACCCACAAAAATATCGGATCCAACACCAGTACAAATTAATGACGTTGACAACAAACGGCTGACATACAAAATGATAGCAAAAATTCACACAATGACACAAACTACAGTATAGGTCTTTGTTAAACAACGGATAGAGGATAGACATTTCATTTCCCACACGCTTGTAATTTCAGCCTTCCTGCAAAAGTAAAACCATAGTACAGCATATCTGTGGGTGAATTGGGAAGGTGTGACAACCACAAGTGATCAGGACCACTTTCCTTCCTAAAATAAAATACGGAGGTATGAACTTTTTACCTTAGTTATCGTGAAACAATTTTCAAAACCCCAAAATCTTGGACATATATATTTGTTACCTCCTTCATTTACAACTGGAATAATAAAAGTGAACAAAACTGATGGGAGTTTTAATCAAAGAACCCAAGGCAACTGACACATCGGTGCAACTTTAGCCAAGAAATAGAAAGACAAACCAAAACGGCAGAATAAAAATTCAAAATATAATTTAACAATAAGCAATCAGGTTGAAACTTGAAAGTAATTCTATCATTTAAAGCAACAAGAGCGCAGTCAGATATGCCCACGACATCACATCTTAAAAAAAAAAAAGAAAGAAAAGAAAGAAAGAAAGAAAGAAAGATTGGTTGGAAGTTAGAACTAGCTCAGACTATCACTTGCAGAACAACAACTAGTAAACATTGGCCTGCGTGATGCCATTTGAGCCTGAACAACAACTAACACTTCAATTGACCACAACCCACCACAAAATACCATTCTACCACAATTCACCACAACCCACCACAAATTACTTTTTCACAATTACCAATACAATATTTATATATATATATATATATATATATATATATATATATAACTCACCACAACATATCAATAACCCGCCACAATTACACCACAACTCGCCACAATTTCACCACACCATACCGCGCCATACCCCAGAATACCGCATAAAAGAATAGGGCCTGACTTATGCACTGAGCATTTCAATTTTCACCAAACCATCTATACCTTGAAAAAACATGGAAAGCTTCCTAATAAGACCAACTGTCAATGGGAAAGGGAAAAAAAAGCTCTCTGTCTGGCAACTAATCTTATGTGCAATTCTTGGTTTACTTGGGCCTCATATGAGTCATGGAAAATAAGATGGGAAGAAAATACAACACAAAAATTCTCCCAAAATCTGGTTTTCGAAGTTCCCTTCTCCTCTAATCCTTCACTTTACTCACATTCTCTCCCCAATCTTCCTTCGCCAAACTCTCTCCTCTTAGACCCTGTTCCTTCACAAGATTTCTTGACATTTCCTACTCCATCCCGCAGCTTTCCACTCTTTCCCGCATTTTCATATTTCCTCACTTCATAACGAATTTCCGACATTTGACTTTTAAATTTGGAAAAATTTTCACCTGTATCAGCCTGGGATTAAAATTGAAACATTTTAATACAAATAAATTTTTTGGTTATTCAGCTCAACATCAACAAGTGCTATTTGGTTTTAATTCTTACATAAGTGAAACTCATATTCCATATGATTTTATTTCTGAGATGAGAAATACATTTCCAGAACCTTCTTTTCTTGGTTGTTGGTGTCATAATTAAGTGTTTGTATGTATGCACACTATATTGTTTTCCATAGGAAGTTAAACTTAGAAAGCTTTTGGTACAATTCCAGCAAAATGTTTCCTGGGAATTTCATGGAAAAAAATCTTCTTGGAAAAGAGTATTTTGCAGTGTTTGTTCCTTGGAAAAATGTTTGAAATCTCCAAACTACCCATATTTATAATTGTTTGGTTTTGTTTTGTTATATTATGGGTACTTTAGAAATTTCCACACATTGCATCCCATTTCCCTCAGTGAAATTTTTTCCCTTACCCCTCCCCAATGATCATTGTAAAATTGTGTACCCCAGCCTCCACGTAAAATGTTTCCCTTTGACAAATGACGACCAAACATGAGAAAAATTAGTCACCTTGGGAAGGTTGACCAATTTTCCCAAGGTTTTCATGCAACCAAACGCACTCTTAGTTATAAGAATTTGTCGTCCCAGAAAATTTAAAATGTCGCTAAGGAATGCAATACCATACTTTAACAAACTTTATATCACTGTTATGATATAATTAAAAAAATTGATAACAAAATTTCAAACAAATACGCTGCTATAATGATATAAAAAATAAATACAAAATAATGAACAAAATAGTATTGAGAAATTTATCCAAGATTGCAACGAGCTAAATTGAGAAATTATCAATTAGAGTAACTACATGGGTTTGTTTATATAAAATGGAGGAAAACAAATGAATCCAGGAAATGAATGACACTTTCTTTTAGGAATCCACCCAAGAAATCATAGGGCATCCACCCAAGATGCATTTCAGGAGCTCAAATTAGCATTTTAGAATGAAAGCTATGTCTTAACTTCTAATCATGTAATTTAAGCAAAGATGTGGCTATACTGACAACAATTTGAACCGAAGTGTCAAAATTGTCAAAAGGACTAATCATTACCAAGTTCTCTTTAATTTATTTCCCATGGTCATGATGCACCACTCTGCGCCCAACAATAGTAAAGCATGAGCCAATACATCCACCCTAGGGATATCATTCTAAATAGGGTTTATGTTAATTCCCATGAACAGCCAATCTGACTTGGAGCTGGTTTTTGACATCCAAAGTTTTCACCACGCTATTTTTTTGAGAGCAAAATTGACTTACAGTTTCTTTTTTAGCTTTTCATTTAAGCT
Source organism: Portulaca oleracea (assembly GCA_029582165.1). NCBI lineage: Eukaryota > Viridiplantae > Streptophyta > Magnoliopsida > Caryophyllales > Portulacaceae > Portulaca > Portulaca oleracea. The sequence continues at coordinate 15,675,408 of CM055880.1, forward strand.
AAAACAACTTAAACCTCCCAGCCTCACAGGGGGCAACATCCAAAATACCAAGAAAAAAAATACAGAAGTTACACAACAAAATGTAATCATCTTACTAATTGTCACTATAAACATATGTAACATCAGAACTACATTCATAACTTTTTCAATTTTATATCCACATTGGACAAACAAAATCAAAAACATTGCTATATGTACTTCGAACTCCAATTTGTCTATGACTTCAAAACAAATTAGGATCATTTGCCTTCTGCAAATAAGTATCAAGCTTCTTCAATAAAAAGGTAGCCTCACAATCCTTTCTCTCTCCCCCTCTCTCTCTCACATACACACACACACATACACAGACAAGCGCCTCCTTTACTCTTCTCTAAACAGCAAAATACAATGGTATTCTCAGAGATCCTAAATCATTCTATGTTGTTTGTCTTAATTTAAACGTGATCAGGCGGCCAGAGATCAAATGTAGACAGCGGCTTATATCTCTTATCCAAGCTTGATCTACTTTGTCCAGGTTGCGGACAACCCCAGCTAGAATGTATGATGTCCTCAATTGTTCTATGTCATTGTCACATTTTTTTCCAAGGGTGGGTTTATATCAAATTATTGAGTATTCATCTCCTTCCATTTCTTGGCTTGAAACTTTATCTTTTACTTTTTTTTAAATTTAAAGACCCACAAAAATCAGTATACATAGCCCCTAAAATGGAATCAGTTTCTGCTCATTTCAACCAAAATTACTTCTTTCTCAATACTCATCCTCTCCATCATTGATCCTTATCCCTTCAAAGATACATCAACTTTGATATCAAATATTATACTAGTCTCCCTGGCCTTGGTAATAAACCACACATAACTCCACCAAAAAACCCTTTGTCTTCAACAATTGTTTTCAAGGGTACCTCGGATATTGGAGTTAATCAAGATACGTAAGAGTATCATTAGAAGCGTTGAACCTAGGAGAAGAAAGAATAAAGAAATGCTGGAGATGTTTGTGCTTAGTGCTTGTAACAATCAGATTTTAGAACTATATTTGTCTTCAAATTTGTCGCTGAATTTTCTAACTATCTAAATTCTCTCCGTTTCATAAACCCCTTTATTAACCATGCTACATTTCCAACTGCTTCCAAGTTCCAATACCTCTCAAGTCAAAAGGCCAAACACTAGCTAGTTGCCCTTTAATACCATGCCCAGAAAATAGCATGCAATGCAAGAATGAAGCTCCATGTCTTTGATGAGTACGTGATGAAGAGTACCTAGAGCTTTGGAATCATGACTAGTGCTACTTCACCGCCTTATAAGGAAGTAGCTGTTTGCAAAGAAGAATCCCACACAACCTCTTACAAGTGTCCACTGTTCCAGAAAGAGATGACATTGAGGTAATTAGAGATTACAAATCCTTCAATTATTACATTCGTGCATGATAGTGACACTCCTCTTTTTCCATCCTTTTTCAATGGTCCACAAATGGGAAGAAGCAAATCAAAACACCGTACTTCCACAAGACCTTCATCTTTGCTCTCCCATCATGGAATGGAAAGGCAAAGCATGGGAGGTTTGATGGTTTCCGTTCCAGCAATCAACAAAATTAAACAGAGACCAAGCCTACAACATTATTCCATCCATCAGTCAGCAACAACCCAACTTAATTCACCCTAAAACCCAAGCAACTGCAAATCATGAGTATTTGTGGGAATGACGGATGCGGTTCACAACTACAACTTGCATGATTGTGTCATCAAAGAAGATAGCCTTAAATTGAAGACAAATCCATAAACATGGAAAGAATGATGTATCGGTCAGCAAGGTTCTTTCTTGTAATTAAATCCAAAAGAGATAACGAACAAGATCAAACCCACATTTGAGGATATTTAAATTTTCAAAGTGATATATTTCTTCAAACTAAGCCTCCAAATCCTTCAAGCGTCCAAAACACAAGTTCTTCATTTCCGATTGCAATCCAATGCCAAATCTTGGGAGTCTATTTCTCAAGACTGCAATGCATGCTATAAACTAACTTTCCACGACAAAAATAACAAAGATAATTGAGATAATTTTGAGTCACTATTAATTTTGAGTAAACTTAAGTTCAACTTTGAAACCAACCCCCCCCCCCCCCAAAGGACGGAAAAAAGGTCTTAGAAGGAATAGAAGCCAAAGTACCAAATTCTTTTGGAGCCCAACTCATTAACAAATTCTCTTTATGTGTTTATCAAGGTTAGAGACCTAAGTTTCAACTTTCAAGCACAACAGCCCAAGAACAGTTATAGCAAAAGTTAAGATGTCTATGTTCAAACCTATGTTCAACCACACTGAAGCAAGAGTCAACTCATAAACATCTAGAGTTTTGATCCCATCTCTCTCACACATAAACACACACATTACCTCTCAAATATAGGCAACTAGATTTCAGACTGCTTTTTTTCCTGAAATCCTTTTTATGTGGTAGGAAAAAGAAAACAATCTGACCCTAGATTAATTAGGAGATGTGAATCATTCAAGCATCATATACTTTACCTGAAGTCCCACACCAAGAATAATCTTAGAATAATAAAGTGATCAATCCTACAAAATGAATCACTAGTCTCATACCTAAATAATGTCACAGGAACTCAAATAAATCAAAGAATGTCATCAACTGTACAAAGAGCCTAAAGTCATGTCACAAAGTTGCTTAAGTGTTTATCTATTTTCTGATGCCATCATAACTACAAAGGTCAGTAAGAACGTGAAGTAGGGAACAAAGGGCACTTACACTTTAAGCCTCATCCCTAAATCTTGTAAAAATGTACAATATGACTTTCGTAGGTAGGTTTCCTTCTTCAAGTCAATGCCATCATGCCTAGATGGAGAATTCTCTTCAATTTCCTTCCTAGAGAAGTACCATCGACCACCATCCTCAAGTTTCTCATGAGGCAGCTTGTGGGAACCACCATCCCCACTTCCAAGATGTGAGGAATCTCCAGGAGCCAAACCGGCCATATTATTACTTGAAGTAATAATCTTCAAGTGGTATGTTAATAAGTTAGACCATTAAATATGACCTGGAATCAACATAGCACAGCAAATCAGAGTACATTCAATAAGCACATGCACTTTTCTGGTAACAGTGCTCAGATCAGAGTAGATTTACATGTTTCATACAAGCATCCAGTATCAAAGACCATGAAAAGGATATAATGCGCTAAAAGTTGTTCCGTCTAGACAAGACAAGAAAATCCTCCGAATTCAACAAGGAACTTAGGGTTTACGTGCAAGCAAGGGTGATATACTTTGTCAAAATGGAACACAAGTTATAATTTGAACTTTGAGTGATGGATATGCACCAGCTACTTGCAATTTGGTCTTATTGTAGCAGATGAAAACCATGAATCAATTACAAAACATTTGTACTTGATGAGTGAGTATTACTGAAATCCAACAGGAAAGGGTATACCAGATCACATCTATTGCAGCAACTAAGCATTGCCACTTAATTTCATCCAGAAGCTCTCTAGGTAACTGTGTAACCCAACGGAGACCAAACCCAAGTAATACAGACAGCAAACATAATTCAACGGAATTGTCAACCATCCATCAGAAAACCTAACTGTACAGAGCCGCATAAAGTTTGAAATATGCAGTCAAGATCAACAATTTCACTCACAACTGAATTACATGACTTCCTTTCTCTATATTCACGGCAAAACAAAACTGCGCATTTAACCTAGCTAGAACAAGTGGGTAGCACAAGGATAGGGCTTGACGTCGTTTTCACAATAGCGAATGATGGAACAAACTAGGAAAGTCCCAGAAAAAGGAATCTAAAGAAGACGCCCAAAATCGAAGCTCACAGGAAGAGATTGAACTACTTTCGAGTGCTAACCCTAACCAGGAGAGCTAGTTCATAGAAGTGAACACGTGCAACTAAAACTGCAATAAGGAATCAAAAATTCAACAGAAAAGCAAACCCATTGCAGAAAGCTTGCAAATTGAGTATAGAGATACCGTAATCAGTAATCAGCAGCGCAGGCAATAGGAAGGATCGGATGCTTGAGAACCGATTCAGCAGGGCGGTGGGGAAAGAGGAAAGGAGTGTTGACAGCAAATGGAGGCGCCGGAAAAGTTGTCGGAGGGGGAGAGCTAGGGTTTGAGAAGGGCATACATAGGAGAAGAAGGCGTTGTTGTTGTTGTAGGTGAAGGTGGGGGAGTTTATTGGCGACTTTGAAAACGAGAGATTGGGTTTTCACAATCGACCGCTTTGACTGATACACCTGTAGTCTGCCCTGCGGGCCCTTTGCCTTCCCTCTTCTTTTTTCTCTCTCTCTTCTTTTTTGAGTAGTATTTTTTTTTTGGGTTGGGGGGGGGGGGGATTAGGGTTTAAACAAAGGTATAAGATGCATTTGGTAACTTTCCGGTAAAGAATTTTATGGAAAAACTTTCGGTGTCCTTCATGGGAAAATATTTGTCAAATTTAAAAGTGAAATAATAAGTCTCACATTATAAATATCTGGTAGTTAAGACACGTATAATAAGCGTATAAAACACGTAACAATGAATTGACCGTTTAAAAAGTGTGAATCCGTCTTCTATGGAGGCCGTCGAATAATAAGGGCGTTTTTTTTGACATCGCCGAAGTATAATGTTTAAAACGCGTTTAATACACGAACTATTCGTTTTAAAAGGGGATAAGTAAGGATTATTGACACAAAATTGATATAATAATAAGAATTTATTAGTGTTCCCGAATAAAAACCTACCGAATAAAACACGAATGTTTCATGTATCACCGTTTAATAAAAAGTCAACGTTTATATCGACGAATAATTGACCGTATTTTTACACAATGTTGCCGAATAACACGTACCGTATTTTATGCGTTTAATTCCTGCATCGTATTTTATTGACATAGTTATAAATACAATCATCCATTAACTATAACTAAATAGAAAAACTAATTTTTTCAGTAAAAATTTCCAACCAAACGCATCATGATGGATTGGTATTAATCCATTGTCAGTGCATGTGGTGTCATTGATTCATCTTTGATAATAACAACTATCTTGTAAAAGATTGAATAACACATTAGTATCCTTAACTTTATAAAATGATATTTCTTTCTCGACAATTTTAAGCTATTGTACTTGTGATTATTGAATTTGGTTGTAATGCAAATATATATAAAAAAAATGATGTATTTGATTTCTTTTAAGGAAAGACAAGGGATCAACTCATTGATAAATGTACATTAGTATATGGTTGAAGATTTATTCAAGATATGTCCTAAGATAACCATGCTTGTTCGCTCTGTTCTAAAGTAGTTTCAGCCAAACGATGGGAAGTTAAGAGCAACTCCATTGGTGGATAGGAAGCTAACTTGGTATAGAAGGCAAGTCATTGTGGGTGGGTAAGGATCTCCGATGGTGAGTGAGTGAAACTAATGGGTGGATGGGAATTGAATTGCCCATCAAAGTAGGTGCGTGAACAAATGACTAGGCAGGACTGTTATCTAAAGGATAATTTTTTGGAAAAAAAAAAACTCTCAAGATGAGTTCATTTTGGGTTGTTTTTTCTCAAAAAAAAAATGAGATGAGAGAATTAACTTGTCTCATTATTTTTAGCTTTTTGTATAATTTATGTATGTGTGTGTGTTGTTGAACAATTAAAATGCAATGTAATCTTGAACAATAAAAATCTCTCAACTTTCTCTAGAAAACCCTAACCACCACTTCTTTGGAGGGGTTGTCATCGATCTTTCTTGTTGATGGTAAACCCCAACTTAATTGTTTTCTGCTCTACTTGTTAGTTTGGTTCTAAGTTTATACAAATAAAGTTAGTCTCGTGGTTCGCAAGAATTTTATTTTACCTTTTTTTAAGGTTGTTAGTCTTCTTTTAGAGTTATTAGTCTCTTTCTAGAGTTATTGTTCAACTGGTGTGGTCTAATACATTGGATGAAGATCGACTATCGAATCGCAATAGCACAAATCGCGAGGTTCTCCATCAATGATGAAGATGCGCAGAATCATCGAAGAAAGATGCAAATTGATTGAAGAAGTCGAAGTAGGACGTCACTAAGATTATGATTAATTTTTTAAAAGTTGAATTTCATATCTATATTTTAGATTTCCAATTATTCAGTCACGATTTTCATTATAAGTGTCGTTTGGCTTATTATTAATGAAATCATTCTATTTTATTCCCAAAAAACAACCTCTCGACTAATATTGTTACACTTTATCTTTATCATTGATTAAAGCCTCAAGTCCTCAACCAAATCAACTCTCTATTTCATGAATATGGTCTATTAATTAGTTGGTTAACCATCTTCACCTATGAATCACTTTATTTAGGCGTAGTTGTCGATTTACCCGCACTATATAACCATGTATTGGTCCACAAACAAATAACTCAACCATCTCTAATCTCCAGGCTATCCCTTCATTAGAGACTTTGGCTCAGTTCAGCAAAATTAGTGGTTTAGGTAGCGCATGGTAGTTTATGTAGCAGATGGCGGTTTAGGTAGTAGATAGTTGTTCAAATGAACATTGTATTCGGTAAATTTAGCATTTGAATTAGCTTATTAATGTAAACCGACACAATAGGATATGAATAATTTCTAAAGAATAAATTTTCAAAGGGTATTTTTTGGCCAAAAATGTAAAAAGCTACTCCAAATGCCAAAATGTTTCAGAAAATGTTAGGTGCTACTTAAAACGCTAGTATACCAAACATTAATATTGTCTAATTAGAGAGTTTACTTGGTCAAAATGATAAAAGTCTCTCCAAAGTCCAAACGCTATTGTTGAACACAACCTTTGTTGCCTAGATGCCCATCCAAGAGTAATTTGGTGCATAGCTCATGGACGAGTAAATGAAATCACTTGTTGCATGATATCTTACTGTCAAAACACTACTTAGAAAGGACTGCCTATCTTGAACAGTCCCTTAGCCTTATTTTATGAATTGTGAGTGATTGAAAATTTCAATCTTGTAGAAACATATTCATTCCCAACAGTTAGGCTTATATACACTTATCTAAGAACTCGAGTGCATGGCACGCTAATCCCCTGGAGCTAGGGCTGTCAAAAAACGGTCCGACCCGAAAACCCGGTTCAGTCCGACCCGGAAAAAAGCGGGTCTGATCATAGAATTTCCGTCCGAATTTTTACATTGACCGATTTGACCGAAAATTTGAACACAATATTTTTCAATTTTCTATTGTCCGAACCCTGTTTAGACCCAAATTCATGCTTGTCCGATTTGTCCGACCCGAGTCCGACCTGGAAAATGTTCCAAAAATTGGGTATCAGATATCAAGTTTTCGTCCAATGTCCGATTCGTCCGAACCCGGATTAACCCGAACCCGAATTTTTGACAGCCCTACCTGGAGCTCTTAACCATGAAGAACAACATAGCAAGCAAATGTATCCAATCACATATTCACACTCAAAATATACTCGAAAATACTTAATAAATGAGTAGGCATAGTATAGACAACCAATTTAACAAGAACATCTTTATTTGTCCTTCATAGAAGTTTTTCCATTAACCTATTGGGTTTCTTCCTTATTATTTCCCTAAGAAATGCAACCAACCTTTTTTTTTTTTACTTTGTTCCACAATATATGCTCCCAAGTTTTGTTCCTTTGTCACAAGTTTCATTCCTAATTTAAAATGTTGGTGGCTTTTCATGCTTTGTAAAGACACTAACATTAGGAAAAAGTAAAGTATTATCTATAAACACGTGTGTGCACGCACGTGCGTGCAACAACAAGGACCCTTATTAACCTTAGTACCTTGGATATGATCCTAAAAAAACAACAATATCAAATTGGAAAGAATTCCAACAACCATTATGAACAAATAACCAAAAATAGAATCACTCTCACATATACTCCGATTGGATGTTAATGACTCACAAGTAGAACCATCAATAATAAAGGCATAAAAAAAGGAAGACACACGAGCACATACCCAATCATTGTGAAAATTCATTCGCTGTAATAATGTTTCTAAGAAATGTTGGGAATGTCTCGACAATGTTCAATTACATTTGAGTACTCAAGCCAACGTGGCACAGTGATTAAAGTCTTTACTAGAAGATCTATTAATCAATGATTGAACAATTTAATCATAGTCATGTTAGTTGGTCCCACAGGGTCACACATACCAGTATCTCGAGGTAAGAGTATGTTGGTTAAAGGGGTCGGAACAATAGAGTACTGGTCTGAGGGAGCGTCGGTACCCTTTGGGGGTCAAGAGGAAGCACCAGGGTGGGTTGCAGGTGCCACGACAATCCATGGTGGGCTACCACGGTTTGTGGTGGCTCTGCCACCATCCGTGGTGTCCTCCTGGGTAGTAGAATGTGATTTTGCTGCTCACCACAGTCCGTGGTGGACAACAGTGTGTGCGTCCCACATTAGAAGATTTCCTCTCTTCTTCCCTCCCTCTCCGCTATAAAAGGGCGACCCATTAGGATGGAAAAATTTGTCTTTCGATCTTAAGTGACCATTTTATAAGGCTAATCTCCATTTTGAGATTTAAGGGATCTGGGAAAACTTTCTATTTGAAAGCTTATGGTTTAGGATACTCGAGGTGATTCTTGAGGTCCATCCTAATGAAGGAAAGGCGGACCGTATATTTGATCCAGTTAACGTACTCTTTGACTCCAATTGGATCGAGGTTAAACGATCTAGCAGCCATGGCGAAAGGTGTTGCGTGGACCTTTGTGGAGAGGTTTCCTCTTTTAGAAACTTCCACTCGGAGTCTTTTAAATACGATGCGTTCAAGAGTCCAAGGCCGATCGAGGCTATCGCATTTAGAGTAAAAAGGTAATAACTTATCCCTTGTTATCTTTTATTTCTGTTATTTCTTTTTCGGTTAGTTTAGAGTAGAATAGGAGGAGTCCTAATAGTTATGTCTCTTTTCTGCCCCTAGTCGGGGTAAGCCTGATTAGATTGGGTCCACCACCTTGTGGCCTAGTTACGACTAGACCCTCATAACCCATCAGTAGTATCAGAGCCTCGAATAGCATGCTTTTGTTTTCCTATCTCTAATATGTGTTTCAATTGTTGAGTCATGTTTGATAGTCTGCTAGACTGTTTGTTTATGCCCTTTATGTTGTAATCTTAGTAGATGTGATCTATTAGGATGTATGCATGCTAGATTAAGTGTTGGTTTCGCATGTTGTATTCATTAACCTTGATTATTATTTGTAATGATCTTGCTTATTTGGTAAACCTTGGTTATGATTGATTGTTGGGTTTTGGATGTTTGATTGGTTGTTCCTTTACAATCATATGTGGATTATCGGTATGAGATGGGGAAAGTCATAGCCATGGCAATGTGTCATGTCCATTGATTTGCATTTGAGTCTTCACCCCTTGTTTGACAAGGAATCTTGAGCACAACACTAGGTGTTCTGCACGAGATTTTAGGGAAACTCATTGTCACCCTCACTCATTTTGAGCATCACGATTTATGTTGCATTAGATGTCACACTCATGATTGCTCTCATGATCGTTTTGGAAGCGATGAGGTTGGGTATAGTTTGATGTGTGTGACATATGATGTCACACTGAGGAATAATATCACCTCATAATCTCTTCAACCATCAAACCTAAGGAATTCGAGATTTGAGTCTAAAGATGTTTAGACTTGAAATTCGTTTTCTATAACTTCTTGGTTAAAATAGATTTAACATACGGTTAAGAATTGGGTGATTCTAGTCAAGTACCGCATCATGGGAAGAGTTGATTTTGGAAATCAGCTATCAATCGATCAGTTGGGCATAAACAGATCGTTCGTGGAGTTAATAGCGGGGCGATTCCAGTTGAAACTTTGTGAAACGATCCTCAACATGGATTTGGAATATGCTAAGTAAATTTGCTTAATTTTGGAAATTGAATAAAATAAGTATATGTTTAGCCTTGAAATTCGGAATTTCAAGAAGGAAAGGAGTTTCATGTCTTGCCTAAAATTGTTTTGGCCCGGAGATATTAACTTAATAAAATTGGATTTTGTTGAGTTTACAGACGTTTATTCTTGCTATGTGTTTGGGATCATGTTTGATGTTGAACTTGTTTTGGCTAAATCCATCAATTTTGGTGGATATGTTGCATATTGGATGCTTTCTAAAATTGTTGTTGAAGCAAGTTGACATATGTTTGATATGTCGTGTTACTTTGGCTAAATCACCTTGTGTCATATGACTCCACAACAAATCCAACTCAGGGTGGGTGGTAAGAAGAGAAACCTCATTTTGAGCGAAACACGGGAAGAATGTGCTCCTTCCCTCCACATGAAATCCCTTCTCCCGTCCTTTCAAAAATTTGTTTGGAGGTGCCACACATTTCTAACAACCATTGGGGGACCACATTTTTTTAATGCACTCAAAGGGGGACAAAGTTGTTAAACAATTGGTTGTGATGTGACTTTCCGGACATTATTAGCCGGAAAACATGAAAAATACTAAAAAGCCCCCGGGGATGTTTGTAAAAAGACTATGCTGCCCTTATTTTTGCCCGCTAAAAAAAACGTTGCCTTTTCCCTTTGTCTTCTTCAATGCATGCCACCTACCACCAGAACAAAACATTATTCAATCAATCGAAGGAGAAAATCATCAAGTGAATGAGAAGAAGGTGGTTGGGGAGGTGATTCGAGTTCGATGGCGGTGCGTTGGATGTCGGAATATTGTTGGTGATCGTCTAGTGTAGAGCTTCATTGTCGAAACAGAATGAAACAATGGTAAGTGAATTTGTGTGTAATTACAGTGAAGTTAGGGTTTAAATTTCTATTTAGGGGTCGAAATTTGTTTAGATTGCTGAGTATTTGTTGTTCTTCATCTAAATGTTTATTGTTAATGCAAGTTTGAAATTAAATTTGACAAAAAATGGAATGCTGGGTATTTGTTGTTCAGACGCAAGATTGGATTTTTAAAGTGATTCAATTTTGCTAATCAATTGTTGTTTATTCGATTTTTGGTTCTTAATCTGATTTGTAGGTTGATTCAATAAAGTCATTCATTGTCAGATTCCACACTAAACGATTTTGCATCCCATAAAAAGGACTTAGACACATACAATCAGAAGGAACTTTTCGTTAACATTAGGCAGAGGTTTATACAAGATATGGAGAAGCTTCCTAAGTTTGCTGGGTTAAATTGGTACCTACCTGGGAATGAGAACAAGAAGCTTCCTTTAATAAGTGATAATGACTGAAAATTTATGTGGAGGCATGGTCAAGTTTGGAGCAAGTGAAGACCTTTCCTATGGAATTGGTTGAGTTGGCTGGTAAGGGGAAGCTTCAGTAGACTGTGGAAAGCATTGATGTTACAACACCTGAGGAAATTGTGGTGGAAATGTCACTCAGTCAAGCAAATGCATGGGCTGATGAATTGATACAGAACCCTGTTGATACTCAGTAGAGCCAAATTGGTGGCCAAAATGTGAACCCCAAACCACCAACTTCTCCTAAGTTGTCATCTGCAAGCAAATGCCAGAGGTTTGGTAGTAGGCCACCCAAGTTACCTGTGAGAAGGAGTTTACATAGAGAAGCAACAACATCCCAAGGAAAAGGAGCTGGGTCAACACAAGATGAGCCTATGGAATCTGAATGTGGGCTTGGAGAAGATGTTGTTGGGCCTACAGAAGAAGTTGGTGGGCCTCAAGTGTCTGCTGCATCTACTGGCCTAAATGTGAGCATTAATGATGGAAGCAACAGCAACAATAACTTGGAGGAAGTCAATAAATGTGGTCCTGCTTCTTCATCCATAGCTGCTGTAGGGCCCGAAAAATGGTCCCCATTTAGGGGTGTCGGTTTTCGAATGCGCTACCTAAGAAGAGGGCCTACAGCTGCACACTCCACTGTTAGCACCCCAGCTAATAGATCAAGAAAGGGAAATTCTGGCAGAGCAACCACATCAAAGTCAACCTCAGAAGTTAGAGATGTATCTCCCCCAACTAGATCAACCACACCAAACCCATCCTTAGAATCTAGAACCCCAAGGAGGCTAGTGACAAGATCTACTTCAGTTGGTTCACATACACAGGAAGTAGAGACAGACTTACCTTCAACCCAATAAACTCCTTCCAAAAAGAAGACTGTAAAAGGTAAGAAAGCAATGGAGATTGATTCTGATATGCTGGAAAATATATCCAAATAGTTTGGGGGTCTAGATGCAATAGAAGTGCAAGATATTGGAAGGCTAGACATACCTGAAATTGATGTGTTCTTTGAGGAGGATGACAACGCCATAGGTGGATCTAATGAGGTAAGGTAGCCAGAGGATGATGATGAAAGTGATGATGATGATTTCATTCCATTAGAAGAAGAAGAATAAGAAAGTGACAATGACAGTGAGGATGTATCACAAGTGAACTCAGATGAGGAATCAGATGTAGAAGCTGATGATGATGTGGAGGTAGAGAAAAGATGACAGCAGGGGTTGTGGACAAGAAGATTAGGAAGACCATTGTTGACTCAAGGGGTTGTGGTGTAGTCGCTAGTGATGGGAGGGGTTTGTTTGACATATGGGAGGGGAGTGTGAACCACAATGTTGACCTCAACGAGCACACTTGCACCTGTTGCAAATGGTAGATAACTGGCATTCCATGTAAGCATGCAACAAGGTGTATACACTATGACAACTTAAATGTTGAGGACTTCATTGCACCTTGGTTCATGGTCGAGAAATATAAAAACTATATGACACATTCATCCGTCCCATACCTGACCACTCCATATGGCCTGAGTTTGAACATAAGCTCCTTGATCCACCATTTGAGTTGAAGATGAAAGGCAAGCAGAAACGTACAAAAGAAGAGGGTCTAGAGATGTTCTTGAACTTGCTAAAGACAAAGGGAAGAACCATGGTACCAAGAGATGCTCCACGTGTGATGGGATAGGACACAACTACAAAACCTGTGGCCATCCTAGGGATGAGAATGGGAAGCTAATACCAACTGTCAAGGACAAGGTAGCATTAGGGGCCAAGAGAAGTAGAAGAGCCAATTCTATTCAAGGTAACAGTCAAAGAAAGACCAGAAGGGTGACAAATGCAACTGATGGAGGAGGTAAGAAGGCTCCAAGTGAATCTAGGAAAGGCAACAAGAACAAGGGAATATCTTGCAAGAAGACAAGACCAACAAAGGGTCCATCAACCTGATATGGCTATATGTCAGGGTTTAGGTTTTAGTTTCAATTAAGTATTTTGGTATACGGTTCTATTTTGGTGTATGTTAGACATCCTGTTAGTGTTCAGGGTTTGAACATTAGTAGATGTTTCTCCTTTATGTATTTTGGTTTCAATTATGTATGGTTATATGGATGCTGTTGAGACATATTAATGTTTGATATATTGGATTTAGTATTTTGTGACATTCATTAAAATGCTTCTGTAGTGTCCTCTGTTTTGCAATTTAGTTTGTGCATTTCAATTTGATGTCACCAGGCCTATGGAAGTTTTGCAAACATTTGCTTTCACCATTTCAATTTGCTGTTAAAGATATCCAAATCAAATGTTTGGTATTCAATGAAGGCAAGCTGTCTATGTGCAAACTTTTGCTTTGTTTCATTTTCCTATCATCATTTGGTAGACAATTTACTGTCAATGAGTCATATATTTGGTATTCAATTTGCTGTCATCATTTGGTGCAAACAGATACAAACTTTTGCAATGTTTGGTATTCAATTTGCTTTCACCATTTCATTTTTCAATTTGCAAACATTTTTATGTCAAACCAAAGCAAATCAAACCTTTGTCATTCAATCAATATGTGATTTATACATATAATAGACAAATTTTCTGAGGGAAACCACCATTTCATTCATTCATTTCATTTGTTCAAAAGTACAAGGCAGTTGTATTACATCAATCACAACCATGGCAGAGGTACAAAAAGTTTCTTCCTCCTCCTGCCATTTGCTACCATAAAACCAAAATTACATAACAACCCTAGACTACATCATCCATCCATCCATCCATCATACATAAACATCAAAAGAAATCAAGAACAGTACACTAAACCATCACTTGAACACAGAGATTATGATAACAACCAAGAACATAACAATAGCAACCAATGTCCCAATTCCCATCCCACACATCATCATTATCCAAAGCACCTTGTCCCAAACCTCCTTCAATTCAGTAGCCTTCTCCACCAACACATACATCTTCTCCATCAGCTCACCAACATCCTTCCTCACCTCCCCTGTCTCAATCACTAAGGCAGCTACCTGCATCCTCAGTGTAGCTAGCTCTTCAGTTGCGTTGTTGTTGCACATAATCAACTCCCCCACATCTTTCTTGCACATGTACACAAGCATCATTGCCTTAGACACCTTGCCCTTCAACTCAAGCAACTCAACACTATCATCTCCATCCATTGTAGGTTGCACACTAGGCCCAGGCTTCATGCCATTGTCCTTCACACTTGGAGAATCCTCACATTCATCGAGCCACCCCAAAAATTTTCCACAACACATGCTGGGGCATTTTCCATAGACACGACCAGGGTTCTCATCACTCCTTGACACCTTCAGCACACCATCCGCACCACAATTTCTGCAAACGAACTTTCCATTCACCCAATTGTTCATTTTGTTGAATCCCTCCATTCCCCTTGTGTCATCTACAAACAAACCATGCACGACAATCAAGTCCCAATTGTGGTTATAAAACATAAAAATTAAGTTAATTTCCAGCAACCTAAACCCTAATTAGCCAGTGAACAGAACATTTTTTCAAAAAAAACAAACTTTTGAACACCAAATTGTACACTTTTCTCAAATCCGACAACCCTAAACAAGAAAGAATGCAATTTTGTGTAAACAAAACCCTAATTTTCCAGAATCCACACCCAAATGTATCAACTCGTGAAACCCATTCACAAATTCAACGACTCAACAAACACCAAAGATTAAGGAGGAAGAATAAGGAATAACGAAGATGAAGGAGTTCACCTATTGTTCGGTCTCGTTCCGAGCCGAATTTTATATCTTTCATAGGGAGTTTTGCTTTTTTTAGCCCCGTTATTATATGTAGATATGATGTTTTCTTTAGTTTTGTAGGTTAATAACATGTTGAGCCAAAACCAAGTGAAAAACGACAAAACCGAGCAAGAATTTCACAAAGCTTGGGTGTTAGCAGCAGAAGTGGCGAACAGACAAGGGTCACGCCCGTGACATATTCCTGTGACTTCTGTGGCGTGCAAAAATCAGCTAAGGAGGAGAAAAGTCAAAAGGCTGTCACACCCTAGTCGTTTTATGACTCGCCGGGGACTAGCCCCTGTATCATTCTCATTGAAGCTAAGGAAATCGCTAAGGCAGGGAAGACCAGACGGATGACACGCCCGAGTCGCTTGATGACTCGGTCGCGAACAGTTCCTGTGAGACCGAGAAAACTTCCAAGGCAAGGGACTCTCCGGTGGCCAGAAGCCAGTCACGCCCGCGACGGGACCTAACTCGCCCGCGACACTCTGTTTTTCCGCGCAATTTCTCTGGGTGAAATGCTGTGTTTTGTGTAACAAATTTTTCTCTATATATATACCCTTAGCGACGAAATTAGTGTAGCTTTTGTTTTAGCATTGTTTTTGCTTAGTTTTTCTTTACATTTCATTTGAAGTTTATGCAATTGTTATTCTCTCTCTTAGAGTTTCAAGTTTCCTTGTTCTCCAAGTTCTTTCAAGCTTTGATTATAATCAACTTTCTTTGAAGTAATTTCAGCAAATTTCTCCTTCATTTCCCTTGTTTTCCTTTGATTTCATTGAGATTGTTATTGAAAGCTTTCTAGGTTAGCCACAAAATCAATCTATTTTAGTGAAAAGGGGGATTAAGGATCACAAATCCTACTTCAAAGTGAGGATTTGAGGGTTCTTAGTAACCTAATTTACACTTTCTTATTTGTTCGGGGAAAGTTATAAAATGAAGATCAAAGCTGGAGGTTGAAGATTGGAGAATATGTTGAGTCTTCAAAGGTATGGACTTAGTACCAAATTTCATTATTAGTTAGTTTATTGCTTTGTTACTTGCTATTAATTGCTTCCTTGATTAGTGTGATAGTGTTTACTTGCTATTGAATGCATATCTTTTGTTAGTTGTTAGTGTGATAGTTTACTTGATATTGATTGCATTTGGTTGATTTTGAATAGTTTTTGGTGACAGTTTCTTGATGGTTATGTCTTAGTTGCATGATTATGATTAGTTTAATAGCTTAATTTACATATTTTATTGTTTTCTGCATTTGGACTCCTTAGCAAACCGATGGCCTAAACAAGCCTAAAAACCCATCCTCGTGATTCGACAACCTTACTAAAACCACAAAAATACTAGAA
Source organism: Portulaca oleracea (assembly GCA_029582165.1). Classification (NCBI taxonomy): domain Eukaryota; kingdom Viridiplantae; phylum Streptophyta; class Magnoliopsida; order Caryophyllales; family Portulacaceae; genus Portulaca; species Portulaca oleracea. The sequence goes on from CM055880.1 coordinate 15,691,721, forward strand.
CCGAACAATGGCGCCGTTGCCGGGGATGACGTTATTTGGTAGTTTAGACATTGGTTTGTTTGTGAATAGTTTATTGCTTTGCTAGACTAGAACTTAATCTTAAAACAACTAAAAATTGAAAAATAGAGAAACCTACAGAAAGAGAGAAAGTGCATCAATCTTTAGGATGGGTCGTGTTTCGGAGACCAATAGACTGGTTAGAAGAGAGATACCTTGGTTAGAAGAGATATACCTTTAGTCGACTTGTCTAGAATGGGTGAGGAAGAACCGAGGGTGACCTTGAACGACCAGCTCTATCCTTCATATGACCCACCTCCATCATGCTTCGTGTTACCACCTTTACCACAGGGAGTGACCTTCGATCCCAAACAATACCATACTCAGAATCTTCGTCTTTTCACTGGGACGGGGTTAGCTCTTATATGGACAGCTAAATATAAGGAATAACTTAGCATGGTTACCCCACCGGGAGTTCCTTTAGATTATGTCTTGTTGAAATATTTGCCCTTTGCCTTGCATGATGCTGCCAAACAGTGGATGTACAGTATTAAGCCTAGGTCCATAGATTCTTGGGATAGCTTCCTTAAGGTGTTCATGAAGAGATACTTCCCGAATTCATTAGCTGTTCAATTGAAAAATGCAATCTTGAAGTTCAGAGAGGATAAGGGAGAGCCATATTGGAAAGCCTTTGAGCGTTTCAAAAACTTGTAGTCCCAGTTTCCCCGCCATGGGTTTGACTTAGTTAGGTTGTGCCAAATAGTTTATAAGGGAGTTGACCAAGAGACCAGAGTTACTTTAGAATCCATGTGTCAAGGGGGGTTTATGGATAAGACTGCAGAAGAAGCTTGGGATTTTTTGGAAAGTATGCCAGAGAGGGCTAAGTAGTGGGGTACCACGAGGGATGAATCTATAGGAGCCCAGTTTTCGAATGCGAGAGGGGGAGTGCATATGGTTAGTAAAAACACAGGTTATGAGGCTAGGTTTGCATCTCTAGAGAATATGATTAAGACCCTAGCTCAACAGCAGTTAGTTGCTTCGAAATCCCAAACCTGTGCTCAAGTAAACTTTTGGGAACAACCTGTTTCCCCGACCCCCCAATCTCAATTGTCTTGTGCATGGTGTCAAGGTGTTGGTCATGTGTATTCTACTTGTCCTCTTTTCATCCAACATATGACCTCTACCACCAAGAATGTGAATGCGATGAACCACAATTACCGGCCTGACCATTACCAGTCTTACCAATATCTACGCAACAATCCTTTGCTCTCGTATGGTCCCGAGAATAAAAATGTATTGAGGCCACCTTTGAACTAGGGAGGAGGTTTCCAAGGAAACTATCCTTCCCAGCCTCAACCTCAACCTCGACCGCCATATCAAGAGGGCCACCCATTCAACCTATCCAACCTCAGATTTCCCAGACCTGACCTCCACCTGGTTATAGCCGAGAGGATAAGCATGACAAAGAAATTAGGGAGTTGCAGAGTGGTCTAGAAGGTGTGAAAGATTCTATTAGGGTTGAGATGGAGAAACTGTAGGAAAAAATGATGAAGCAATTTAGTGAGAATTTCTCTCAGCTTTTGATGGCCAATAGAGATAGAGGAACCTTCCCTGGACAACCCGAGGAAAACCCCAATGGGAAAGCTTCGGGATCGTCATCTTATGACCCGAGCCAAATTAGGGGATTGAATGTCGTGATTACCCTTCGTTCAGGAAAGGAAGTAGATAATAGGAACCAAATGCCCCTTTCTGATGATGTGTGTGGTAAGCAACATGTGCATGATGAGCCTGTGGATGAGCTAGTTTCTGTAGAGGATGCATCCGATGATGAGAGGCCAACTATCATTGTTGCGCCTCCTAAAACCAAGACCTTGCCTAGAGAGACCCTTGTGACTAGTCCACCATTACCTGTGGCTTACAAGCCTCCCCCACCTTTTTCTCAAAGGTTAAAGGGGAATAAAGACCAGAAATTCTTGGATAAGATTAGGGAGACTTTCTCACAGGTTAAGGTTAATATCCCTTTGTTAGATGCCATCCAGCAGTTTCCTTCTTATGCCCGATTTCTCAAAGGGTTTTGCACCACCAAAAGAGCTACCCAAGTACCCCCAAGAAGGCTTTCCTAGCCTCAAATGTGAGCTCAATTCTTTCGAACCAAGTTCCCGTGAAATACAAAGACCTTGGATGTCCTACCATTTCCATCACCATAGGAGAGAGCTTGATAGAGAGAGCCTTGCTTGATTTAGGAGCTAGTGTGAACCTGTTGCGCTTGCATGTTTATGAGACCCTAGGTTTAGGTGAGCTGAAACCAACTAGGATGGTGTTGCAGTTAGCTGACCGGTCCGCTAGAGTTCCTAAGGGGGTGGTAGAAGATGTCTTGATTAAAGTAGGGAATTTTGTGTTTCCGGTGGATTTTGTAGTGTTGGAGACCGCTAGAGTCCATTGTGTTAGGGATGAGATTCCAGTTATCCTAGGCCGACCTTTTCTAGCTACCTCAAATGCCTAGATAAATTGTAAGGATGGTAGGATGAAGTTAACCTTTGGGAACTTAACCATGGAGTTGAATATCTATGATTCGCAAAATTCACCCTTAGGTTCTGATGACCACGAGAAGAATACCCTTAATTGGGTTAGTGAGTTTGTGGACGATAGTGAGAATTCTGACTCGATTGATGTGCCATGTGCTGATGAGGAGTGGATTGAATGTTTTGATGTCATTTCTGATAAAGTTTTCGAGGATGAGGAGCCTAGTGCTAGTTCATTGACCCGTCTTGTTGATCTACATGCTCAATCTCCATGCGTGGATCAATATGAGGATTCATCTTTAGTTACTCCTTCTCTTCTAACTCGGGATCTTGATTTTCATGATATGTCTGCGTGTGAATATGAGTATTTCACGATGAGTTATGACCTTGAAGATTCCACCTCCACCTTCGATAGTGTGCTGAATGATAAGTGTTTGTCTTCCGAGACTCATTGTGATTCTGATGATTCTGATTTTGATGAGGATGAAGATGCAACTCCTAGTTGGTGTTGGAAAGGTTTTTATGTAGTATAACCCAACTTTTTCTTTGTCATCTGATGATGAATATGATGAATTGAATGAAAGTGATGAGTTGGAGTATGTACTTGATGAAAATTGCGTTGAGGTGGAGTATGAGGTTACTATGTCGTGTTCTAATGAAATTGAAATTGCTTCTCCATTTCCCCCTAGTGTGATTTATTGTCCTACATTGCTTTCTCACGAGCCGGAGTTTTCGAACTCCTTAGGTCTTTTACGAGGATATAATTACCTCACTGATCCTTATAGTGCTTACCTAGAGGACGTGCCTAGGAAAGTCAATTTTATGCATTTATTTCATTATTTGACTGCTTATTCTAAGGCAATCAATAAACCATGGGGAGCATTAATATTCACTAATGAAGTTTTGAGATTGTGCTCGTATGTTCACCACCTTGAGATGCATGCAAGGAAGTATGACATGTTACTACGACTCTACGAGCATTGAATGGATCCGACATGGTGCCCAGCATTTTGAGGTAGGATGGAGTGGCTGATGCTCCATTGGTGTTTCGTAATTTCATTTCGAGATTTCATTGTTTGGGTATACTCAGTACCCAACCAGGTAATATTGTTCCTTTCTCTTGTTAATATAGTATGAGTTATCCTTCTTTTGTTTTACTTTTGGTGTGTTTCTTTTTCTTTTTTTTTTCTTTTCTTTTCTTAGGGGTGCTTGTTTATCCTTACTTCTGTTTCAATGAGGACATTGTTGGCTTTTTTCTGTGGGAGTGGGGGTGACATGCATGTCGACTTGTGTTTCTCTTTTCTTTTGTAAGTTTAATTTTTGAGTATTCTTTCTTTTCTTCTTTTGTTTTCTTTTTGTGTGTTTCTTTTTCTTTCCTTTTGGAGTGCTTGCGTACCTTACTTCTGTTTCCATTGAGGACATGGCAACCTCTTTGTATGGGAATTGGGGGGGGGGGGGGTAGTATGCATTGTGGTTTTTGAGTCTAAGAGGAAAAAAAAAGAGTGAGATTCATCTTGTAAATATTTTGGTTTTTCTTAGGTCCTTTAGTTAGTAGTGTCTTGTATATATTTTTATTTTTCTTTTAATCTTGCATGCCAAGTTCTAAACATTTAGATGAGTTTAAATTGTATATTCTAACTTTGTGCTTGGTGCTTGTGGATCGTGGATTGAGTCGTTTTTAATTGAAGATTTTGAGAACCTCCTTCCGCCCTCTCTTTGAGTGTATATATTCTTGATCCATGTTGCATGCTTGATTTTTCTTTTGGGTGGCGAACCCCTTGAGTGTGAATGTTGGGATTATCATGTTGTTGGAGCCGTGTGGGCTCGGGTCTCCACCGCTTTTTATGTAATAAGTGTTTTGTATATGTACTTTTCTTCGGTTTTCTACCTTACTTGTGATACCCTTCTCACAATGGAGGCATTTTGATGCTTTGTGTTGGAGTGGGGATGGTATTTTTCATGTTTATGGGTAGACAACCTAGTATTTTGATTTTGTTTTTTTTTTCATAGTTTTTTCTAAAATCTAAAAAATTCTGTGTGAAAAAGGAGAAAAAAGGGAGTAAAAAACCTCTTTTTTAGTTTTCGTTTTTATTTTGTTTTTACTTTGGTTTCTAGGAAAAAGTGTAGTCAAGGCTTAGAAGACTTTCTTAATCTCCTTCAAAGTAGCCCGTATGAGCATTATCAACCTTAGTTCAAGTATTGTCATGACTCGTCTGTGTAGAGTCCCTTCATCAAATGCTTAATTAAGATCCTTGATTCTTTCACGTTGTTCTTGAAATTGAGAGACTTTAGTAGATCACTTCCGAGCTTGTTGAAAAAGTGAAACTTAATTTAATCGGAAACTGTAATGCTAAGTTAGTCTACCTACATGGGCTGGTATGAGCGGCGTGGTGCTCTTACTCCTTAAGCACTTCGTTTTCGTAACGATGAGGCGTATGGAGTAGCCCGTGTTGGGAGGGTAAACCCCGTTATGGGCCGTTCAATTCCCGAAAGCTCTAACACCAATCTCGTTTAGCTAATTTGAAAAGGCCAACGCTAAAATGAATCCTAATAAATGTGAAGTCTTTTCTTGCGTCTCCTGCGGCCCTCACCAAGCCAAGGGCGGCACAAGCGAGGGAGGACGACACTTAAATAATCTTTTGCTTTGAAACAAGCTTGGAAAGTGGTTTGCTTTAGATCAATCGAAATCGAGTAGAATAACACTTGCACTCGCACACATAGGATCTTGTTTAGTAGGAGATGTTAGGAATCGAAAACCTTAAAGATTGGCAATATCTTGAGTTAGGTGATTTGAGGTGCTCATAATGGTTCCTTTTGGTTTATTAATATTGTTTTCTTTGTGGCGATTGCATGATTTCCTAACGCAAGCGGCTTTTCTTTTCTTTCTTTTCAAACTCGTTTTGCTTTTCACTTTCCCTCTCTCCTTTTCTTTGGCTTTTGTGGGTATAGCTTCTATAAACCCTCACGAGACCTTCCTCGTCCACTTGGGCTGCCAAGGGGTTTAAAGGGCTTGATGCATGTGCTAAATGCATCCGCGATTCCTGCGATAGTGAGTTAGGGTTTCAGTTTCTTTTTCTCTGTTTTTATCTTTGTTTTTAGTTTGCTCGGGGCGAGCAAACCCTTGTGTGGGAGTGTTGTTCGGTCTCGTTCCGAGCCGAATTTTATATCTTTCATAGGGAGTTTTGCTTGTTTTAGCCCCGTTATTATATGTAGATATGATGTTTTCTTTAGTTTTGTAGGTTAATAACATGTTGAGTCAAAACCGAGCGAAAAACAGCATAACCGAGCAAGAATTTCACAAAGCTTGGGTGTTAGCAGCAGAAGTGGCGGACAGACAAGGGTCACGTCCGAGTCATCCTTAGTCACGCCTGTTCGGTTATAGAAATTGGGGTAAAAGAGTAAGGGTTGTTGTATCCTCAGGGATGGTGTGTCAGGTTAATAAAAAAATTGATTTGGTAAGGTTTTCAATATGCAGGAAGCAGTAAATAATTAAACTAAACTAATTATGAATTGAAAACAATGAAAACTAAAGAAAACAAGAATTAAAAACAAAACCTAACTACTAGAACAAGAACAAGAAGCTAAACAAGAAATCAAAACCATAATCAAGAAAACAATTAAAAACTATGAAAGTAAAAACTAAATTAAAAGTTGAATCTAAAGCAGAAAACATTGACCTGAAGGTTTGATCTTTACACTAATCTTGAATCTTGAATCTTAAATCTTGAATCTTTGAATCATAAATCTTTCTCCCGAACAAATAAGAAAGGTGTGATTAGGATTACTAAGATTGCTCGAATCTTCACCTGAAGGGAGAATTCGAGGAACTTTAATCCTCCGCTTCACTAAAAAGTGAAATTTTTGTGGAACTAATACTAATGAAATTGAGAATAGCGAAACAGAAAGTAAAGAACAAGAAAGAACAAGAACTTGAATTAATCTTGAAAGAGAATGTGCTTACAATCGAGGAATGAAAGAAAACTTAAAGAAACTAAAGACTGAAACTAAAACTAAAACTAAAACATAATCTAAAACTAACCTAAACTAAAGAAAAACTAAAAACTAACTTCCTACTCTAATTCATGAAACTAAAGGCTAATGTATAAAGTGTATATATAGAAAAGTTTAGGAAGGGAAAATAAAATAAATCTCTCCAAAACCCTAACAGCCGCCGCGGAAAAGAAAACACGGAAAGCCCAGCCAACACGGTCCGTGGCAGGTCCAATACAGTCTATGTTGGCCTACCACGGTCCGTGGTGGCTGCCACGGGCTGCCTGTGGTATGCGTTGTTTCTTTCGATTTCGTGCTTTATCGTTCAGCTAGCCAACACGGTCTGTGTTAGGCAGACACGGTCTGTGTTGGTTCTGTTTTTGTTGCGGATGATGGATTTTTCAACACTTTTGGTTCCCTTTTTTCCACTTTCCTTTGATTTAACCTACAAAATACAAAATCATCATAACTTATTCATAAATAGGGGGCAAAAACAAGCAAAAACTCTTATAAAATGGTATCAATTCGACTAGAAATGAGATCGAACAATGCCCGTGACATATTCCTGTGACATCTGTGGCGTGCAAAAATCAGATAAGGAGGAGAAAAGTCAGAAGGCTGTCACGCCCGAGTCGTTTTATGACTCGCCCGGGACTAGCCCCTGAATCATTCTCACTGAAGCCAAGGAAACCGCTAAGGCTGGGAAGACCAGACGCATGTCACGCACCAGTCACCTGATGACTCGGTCGCGACTAGTTCCTGTGAGACCGAGAAAATTGCCAAGGCAAGGGACTCTCCGGTGGCCAGAAGCCAGTCACGCCCGCGACGGGACTTGACTCGCCCGCGACCTTCTGTTTTTTCCGCGCAATTTCTCTGGTTGAAACGCTGTGTTTTAGGAAACTGTTTGGCTGTGTATATATGCTCTGAGTGACGAATTTGTTAGCAGGATTTGTTTTTTTACTTAGTTTTTCTTTACATTTCATTTCAAGTTTATGCAATTGTTATTCTCTCTCTTAGGGTTTCAAGTTTTCTTGTTCTCCAAGTTCTTTCAAGCTTTGATTGTAATCAACTTTCATTAGAGTTGTAACAACCCAAGGAAAACCTCTTCTTAATACGTGTGATTAACGTAATTAATCAAGATTAAAAGATAATACGTAGACTAAATAAAGTGCGTGCTCTTTATTTCTTTTCCTTTTATTCTTTTTAACCAGTGTACGTTTTTTTGCAGGACTTGACCAGCGCGGCGCTCTTTTTAAATTCTCTTAAGATCTTTTATGAATTTCTTTTCGTTAATCGCCTCTTTTCTCGATCCAATTAAAGATACTCGTATCGGGCTCAACCCCTTTCATTTTAGGATGACCCTATTAGTTATCTTAAGAGGTACTTATGAAAAGTAATACGAGAGCAAGGATTATTATTGGCCACCATGGATAATTTTATGGGTATTATATTTTGGATAATTTTATGGGTTTTATATTTTGGATAATTGAATTGGGAGTTAGGTGTATAAGATCTGGAGGAGTTAATTGATGAAATTTTGGTGGGCTTTTTGGACCCTTGATGTTCGGCCAAGAAGGAGAGGGAGAGGAATTGGGCCTTTATTAGGTGTTAATATTATATATAGGAGGAAGAGGGAGTATTAGATGTTTTAAATTTCAAACTCTTCTCTACCATTCTTAACTCTAAGTGTGGAGGCCCCTTGGCTTCCTCCCCCAACCAGCCGGCCACCACCACCACACGCCCCTGCCGCCGTCGCCGACCCCGTCGCTGGAGCTAGTTCCGGCCACCGCTGGCGAAGCCTTCGTCCCCCCCCCCTTGCTCTCTTATTCTCTTGTTCTCCCTCCATTCAAGTGTAAATCCTTCCATCCTAATTCTTCTCTTCATTTTCTTTAGAGTTTAGGAATCAAATATGATTTTTCTTTGTAAATGATGTTATTTTCAGAATTAGGAGTTGTGTTCTTGAGTTCATCAAGGAAAGAGTGAAGGTTTCAAGTTCAAAGGAAGAGAGTTGGGTGAGTTCTTGATAAATCCTTGTTGTCTTAGTTATATTAAGTGAATTTCTTGTGGAAAATGAGCATGCATGTAATTTTAGAGGTTTAATTTTTTGTGGAACCATGGGAAAGTTGTTTGATGCAAATGCATGTCTATAATTTGTTCATAAAATGAGGAAAAGAAGTGTTTTAGACGGGTGCATGTGGGGTTTGGTGCTAGATTATGAAAATGGTTATTGTTGTGGAGTTGCATGACTTAAAAGGGTTGTCATTGATGATTCTCTGGACTGTTTAAGGCTGAAGATTGTGTATGTGAGGATCGTGTTATGTGTTGTGAAGGATTTTTGGGTTAAAACTCAAGACTTGAGCATGCATGCTAATGGATGTCATTAAAAATTACAATCTGGTTGAATTTCATTTTTCCAGAAAATAAGAAAAAGGATTATGGGTATTATTAAGGCTTAATTAGGTAGATAAAAGTTTTAGCTAACACCCGGTTTTTACGGATCGATATTTCGTTGTGTATTTTAGAAATTATGGCCGAAATCGTAAAACCGCGCTAGTCTGAAATTTTTATGACGGCAGAATAAAGATGGTTGTTTTTCGGCTTGTTAGAGTTTGATATGGCATCGGGTCTGAACATGAAAGTTTTAGGGGAGATTTTAAGCTTTCCATAATGGTATGGTATGCGTCCATATGACGTCGGATGAGCAAGTTATAAGCGTTTGATTCAAGGACAAAAATTAATTCTGAATTTTCCAGAAATAAATTTTAGTGGCTACTCCTGTTGTGGGTTGAAATTCGATCCCTTCTCAATTGGTGATAAAAAGTAAAGTTGGAGTACGAGTCATGAGCTTTCCATAGACAGCTTATAGGCCCAAAACCGATTAGTACAACTCAAAATATCGCTTTCCGAAAAACACTAGTCGGCCTGAGCAAATTCTGGATAGATTAAGTGATTGAGTGTTTTTACCCTCTTAATCATGTTTTTAGCCCTTGAGGATAACTGTAAAGTTGTATGGCCTGTCTTAAGTTTTCCGGAAAGTCCTCCTTTGTAACGATACGATGTCTATAGTGATAGCTATGCCCTTTTTGGTGAATGTAGGGAAATTAAATTCGTATTACAAGCCGGAATTGTTTCTTTAAGAGTTTTTCTTCCTTCTCCTAGCTAAATAAGAAAATATAGTTATAGATTCCTTCTTCTCTTTTTCTAAGTTCCTTTAAGTGGTCGCTGCGCTCCCGCTGTTCAAGTCCCTGTGCGTCAGTAGTGTTTCCTCGTGTTCAGGTGCGTGTACTATTTGGTTTTTATGCCTATCATGAATTTTAAATTAATTACTCTTGTTATATTTTGTGTGCGCTAAAATGATTCTTATGTGTACTTATATACCAAGGTTATGGCTTGAGATTCTTACGTAAACGATACTCCTTTTTGGAGTAGATTTCTTTGTAGTAACAGTGGGTTTTTTTTTATGTTTTTATGACCAAATGGTGGTTTTATAAATTATGATTATACCAATTCATGTTGTAAACAACAAGTTTAAGACTTGGTACGAAACCCAAGGGCTTACCTTCTAAAAAGCCTTTAAGAAAATTCAAGCATTATGCAAAGAAAGGTTCTTTCAATGTATGTTGTGTAAGTTGATATGGAAAGTTAGCTTTACGGATAAAATCTTCCAAAATTTCTTTTAAAGTTATTAAAGCCCCGCCCATGGTTTTTGTGCTTAGAAGCACACCAAGAAAGTAGTGTCATAGTATACACCATGTTCACGTGCCCTGTGCACTTCATGTAAATTATGTATGCGCCTTAGTGCACCCAAGGAATTAGATTCAGTGCCTTAGATGCACACCAGGAAAATCTGGCCAGTAGGATAGATACACATCATCCGGACCTCCCAATCGGTCCGGGTATGCGCATACGGAGGCTAAGCCAATGATCGCAAGTAGGGGCATTTATGTTAGAATTTTATCTTACCTTATTTTCTTTCCTTTATCGAACGTTTTACCCACGCAGTTGTTTTAATCAAGTATAACTTTATCTTCTTTCGGTTACACCCTCTTGCACAGGCCGTGGTTATGTTTCCTAACTTTGCAATTAATTACTGACAATAGCTTACAATTTACTTCTAATCACCTTGTGGATGGTTAACCTTATTTAAGTTAAGGTATTGGTTAAATGAAGTCGGGAAGTTATCAATATGGATTTCTCGTAAGTACGTCTTGACCATGTCTTCTTTTGACAAGTGATGTTCTTTTATTTATTAAATGGAGCCACGCGCGCAGGAAATATTAAATCTTAAGTCTTGTTTATTCTTTTCATATATATAATTGTTCCTTTCAGTAGTATACGTATTGAGTAAAACTCACTTTTAAGTTGTTTTGTCACCTTTAGGATCGCAAGGAAAGGGCAAAGGAAAAGTCTCAGACGGGCGGAACCCAAAGGCGACATAAGAGGAATTCAGGTGACTATGGAGCCCTTTTTGGAAGTCATCTAGGCAATCGGGTTTAGGGTTGTGATGAACTTAGTGTGGCTTGAATTTTGTCAAGTGGTGCGTATGATTATTATGAATGTTTGTATGTCTAAGTTCACACTTCTTTGGGATGTATAACTAAAGGGGTCTCTTCTCTTGATGATGTGGATGTCTGAATGTGGTGTGTTTGAAGTCTTTTAGTGTGATGTGTTGGAGTCTTAGCCTAGTCCATGTTCATGGGCGGCGGTAGTATCCTCAGGTAAATATCCGTTGTTAATCATTAGGTTAAGTAGTCGATTAGCTTAATCTTGTGATTAGTAACCTGGGGGTGTTACAAGAGTTAATTTCAGAAATTCATCTTTCATTCTCTTGTTTCCTTTTGATTCCATTTGAGATTGTTATTGCTTTGTTACTAGATTAGCCACAAACACAATCCAAGTTTAGTGAAAAGGGGGGGATCAAGGATCACAATTCCTACTTCTAAGTGAGTGATTGAGTGTTCTTGATAATCTAATTCACATTCTTCTTATTTGTTCGGGAGAAGATGATGATGAAGATCAAAGATGGAGATTGAAGAGTAGAGATTATTATATGCTTCATGGGTATGAGTCTTATTTCCTAATTTCATAATCTAGATTAGCTTATTTGCTTGTTTACTTGTTATTAATTCCTTCCTCAATTGTGTTTCTTCTTGTTGGTTAGTTTTTCTTGAGTTGATTATGTGTTGCTTTGATGGTTTATATGATGGCTTATTGAGTTGATTAGGGTAGATTACTTGCTTTCATTACATAGGTTATTGCTTTCCCTGTTAGTGTAGCTTATTTTATTGCCTTTAATTCGTTTACTGTTTTCTGCACTGGGAAAATCTTGACAAACCAGAACCTAAACAAGCCTAACACCCATTATCGTGGACTGACATCCCTACTAAAACCACAAAAACTTACAACCTAACACCTATGCTATGACTCTCCTCGCCATTGCAGCTCAATTGCCTTCAAACTTCACACTGAGGATCGACGATGGTGGATGACAGAAGAAGAAGACAAAAGAAGATGGAAGAGCTCAAGTTCGTTGAGAGGGAGAAGGGTTACTTCAGTTAAATAAGAAAGGATTTGGAAGCAATGGAGGGTAGTCTCAGTATTCACCTAAGCCAATTCAAAAAAATTCTAACTTTAGTCAACTGTCACCGGTTTCCGGCTAATAATGGTCGGAAACTCACCCGGCAGCCAATTGTTTAACAACTTTATCCCCTTTAAGTGCATTAAAAATATGTTGTCCCCTAATGGTCAGTTGTTAGAAATGTGTGGCACCTCCCAGCAAATTTTTGTCCGTCCTTTATCCCTTACCTCTGTACCCGAAGTCTCCTAGCGAATTGTGTCTCAAGGATGATGGGTATGTTTGGGATTTGGTATTTGTTGGGAGATTGCAAGATGTTTTTTTGGTGATGGGGACGATGAGTTGTCAAGGGAATAAGCTTCGTGTGATGAACTTTTTGTTGAAGAACTTTTGGTCGAGCTTAATGAAGTCGTGTGTGGTGCAGCAAACCTGAAGAATTGTTATGGGGACCCTCATCCTTCCTTCTTCAAAAATCGACATATCTTCACGCAGGATAGGGTGATGCGTATAGATAATTAGAATAGGCTATTGCAGTAGGGAAGCCAACATAGTTGCTGACAAATTGGCCTAGTTAGCGTTGGGCCACACCTCACATGAAATCAAGTTCCTTAGTGACCTTCCTATTGAGGTTCAACACTTGTTTCATGTTGATAACATGAATGCACATGGTCTATTCATCTTGTACTGATTTTCGCCGTTTATAGTGCACCTCCTATTTCCACCAATAAAAAGCAAACAAATAACATATAGTAAAAAAACTATTAGTTTAGCGGACTTATTTTAATTTAAAAATATTGATTATATTTATAAGCTCATTAAACATAATAATATCTTTATTTTATAAAGTGCTCATTTGGACAATGAAATATAATTTGGTGAAAATTATCGACTTTGTGATGATAAGTCTTGTGTGAAATACCTTAGTAACTAGATCAAAAAATTGCTGGGGCACAACTTTTTTTAATGCATTCTTGGGTGACATTAAACTTACTTAAGTGGCTGGGGGGTGACATTCCGACTATTGTGGCTGAAATCCGACGAGTTATGTTGAAAAGGACGAAAATGCCCTTATTTTTCTATCTAATTTAACTTTGTCTACCCTTCCCCCCTCTTCCTCTCTTTCCCTCACCCTAACAGTCTACTTATTCAAGCTGAAACTTACCACAAAATAGAACATAACCAATGCAAAAGTCCACCTGCATATCAGTGACAAAGAATAATAACTATTTGGATACTGTGAACCACATCTCAAGTACACAAGCAACCGATGAAGAAAGAGTGGGGATCTTAATGGGTATAAAAGTAGAAACCAAAATAGCCAGAAAAGAGAAACATCTCATAAAAAATCCAAGCCATAGTGATGAAAGCCAGGGTCTTGTAGAGAAGAACTCATCTGGGTTGGAGTTTTTCCCAGCAAGGAACCCAAAGATGATTGAAATTCAAGGGATGTTGTGAATCACTTGAGAGTCTCTTTTTGACCAAACTAGCTGCAATTGCAGAAGGGATAGCTATAATTAGAGCACAAACAGGGGCTTGCCATTTCGGAAAGTAACTCAATCCCCCACCCTCACTCCCAACTGATGGGTTTTCCATCTTTCCTCTCAATTCCCAGAACTCCCACTCAACTTCATTAAATTTCCAGGGTGGTTGTTGATTAATTTGATTAGAACATTTGGTGGGAGATGGATCAGTACTAAACCCTGAGTGGAGTAGGGTTCCCTATCAGGAAGCTCCCAAGGGTTTAGGTGAGGAATGATGTCAATAAGTTTGGTGAGCAGCAAGCTAGCTGCCATAAATGGTTCATTTTTTTGGAGAGAGAAATAGATACTACACATTTGGACAAATTGATTTTTTTTGGGGTTTCCATGGATGGCCTCCTTGCTCTCCCAGAAGAATCAATGAACCCCCCACTGCGAATTGGAGGAGGGATTTCTGGGTTGGGGAGGAATTTTAGATTTACAGATGGGATTTGATTTGATTTGATTAGATTGGATTGTTAATCAGTGATTGTACAATGGAGGTGATGGAGGATGTCTCATAATATTTTGCTCCCCTGGTGTGGGGATGAATTCCAGTAGGAATGAAAAAAAAAGTTGGCAACTAAAACAAAAGTATTGAAACTGATCAAAGTTTTGAGCTGGGAAATCAAGGGCAAATCGGACACTTCACTCATTTTTTGAAGGGCAAATCAGACTTTTCAATGATTCCGACCAAAACATGCCAGAATGTCACCCCCAGCCACTTAAGTAAGTTTAATGTCACCCGGGAATGCATTAAAAAAAAGTTATGACCTGTGAGTCAGTTAAAAAAGATGTGTGACACCCCCAGCAACTTTTTGTAACTAGATATAGTAAAATAGTTATAAGCGTTCAGTCTTTTTGGTTTGGGTCTTCCAAAAAATTCAGTTTTTGATTTATACTGAATTATTTTGGATAGGTTTTCAGTTTTACATTTTTCCTACTTTCAATTTTTTATTTTTCAATTCAATTAGTTTTGAACGGAAGAACATCCTACGGTTACCTATGTCCACAGTTAATACTTATGAGTTATCCAACAATATATTAGCTTTGCTTGCATACATATATTTGAAGTTATCCAACAATATATGATATCAAATAGTTCAATTGTTAAAATCTTAATTATCAATCTTAAATTAACATTTCACCTCAATTTATAGCCCATTTGAAAATGAAATCATCATATAATTTTACTCGTCACCTCCTTCAAACATCAACGCTCCAGACATTTCTAATCTTGGCCGCCTTTTGATGATGCACTCCGTTGACTCCCTCAATACCCATCGTTCACTCTATGATGTTATCCAGTCTCTACTAATCAATTACTCCATCATCACTCATTTTCACTTTCTCATCCATTGCAATAGTGAAGTCCAATTGCTAGTTACTGAATCGTGATCGTCTCTTTGACTCTTTGTGAATGCGGCATTTTGTTTTGATTGGATACAACTTACAAGCTTGTCGATGCTCTAATGTTGATCACTTCTTTAATGTAAGCATTCATATAATGTAAGGCCAAGTACGAAACTTAAAATGGTTTATCCTACTAATCTCGTCAAGTACTAATACTAATCGATTTTTTTCGCTAGTATTAGTTTCTATATCCTCTCGGCTACAAATTATGTGCTCTTGGAGCATGTACTCCAAATATGGTCGTTGTTCACTCTTAATAACATAATTGTTCACCGATAACTACCCGTTGTTCACATTCAATAACATAATTGTTCACTAATACCTACCCGTTGTTCACTCATAATAATATAAGTGTTCACTCATGCCTACACAGAGCACATAATCCAGGTGCATGGAATTTAATTTGATATAATTAATTTCTTTAATTTAATTTAAATTCATGCATTACTCTCCTTGTTCATAATATTTATCACTTTAACAAAAAAAAATTTCACAATATTTATCATTTCATACTTTTAGGCACCGTTCTTTTGTGCGTTACGTTTGCGTTGCGTTGCGTTGCGGTCAGTCGCAGCAGATTGCGGTAAGTTGCGTTGAAAATAGTAAAAAGGTTATGGTAATTTGCGGTATGTTGCGGTAATTTGCGTTTCGGTTAGTTGTGTTAACGCATTAAGGGATAACACTATATTAATAACTATTTTGTCAATTTTCCTTATTACTTTTGATTTACCCGTCTCTGTTTACAATTTCAATACTACATTTGTCCCATTTTATTTTTTACTTTTACAATTTCGATAATTGTTATTTCTATTTTACTTTATTAAATAAATTTATTTAAAATTATTTCTTTTGGTGCAATGATTTTGTAGGGATAATTTGACCAACTTATAAACTTTTGACCTTATTACTAATCTTCTTTGATCTTATTAAAGTGATTATGTAACAAACAAATTTAAACGAAAACATTACTCCTTAGCTTCCATCCTTTTTTATTTATTCCCTCCGTCCCAAATTAGTTGACACTTTGACAAAATTTTGACGATTAATTACTCATAAATCACAATGAGTTACAATATGAAATTGCAATCATTAGAAATACATTTTACTAAAAATTACAATGGAGGTAATTTCATATTCTAATTCATTATAATTTGTAAATAATTAACGGTTAAAATTTAGTCAAAGTGTCAATTAATTTAGGACGGAGGGAGTATCACTTTGTGAAAGAGGGAAAAGTTCAATGCAACAGAAAGTTTTAGATAGAAATATTACCCTCACAAAAATGATACCTCATTTATTATTGAGTTATTATCTCCAATACCATTTACTCCCTCTGTTCCATATTAATTGTCGTATTTGGAAATTGTGTAGTCAAACTCTAAAAATTTTGACCATAAATTTCTTAATATATACAATGAATTGCTATATAAAATTACAACCATTAGATTTGTAATAAAAAATACTATCATATAAATATAATATTACAATTGTCAATAACATATTATATAAGAAATTATCAATTAAAAAGTGATATTAGAGATCGTGAAAGTCAAAATTATGATAATTAATATGAAACGGGCGTGTTAAACATGGTAGTTAATTAAATGCATTATTAAATTTAAATTTAAACTTTGTCAAAAAAGTTTACGCTTCCTCACGGCTCTGTCAAAATTTCTAGTACACTTTTCTAGTTGCAAAGTTCAAACACAATTATGAGATTCCCACCCGTTAAAAAAAGAAAAATTAACTTTGAGATTCCCAAGAATGGCCATCTAAACTTTCAAGTTTCAACTCTCAAGGATTGGCATATACTGTATGCTCCAAGCTTATATCACATATTCTCATAATCTCATGTGAAGCATTGTTAATAATTTAAACTTATTTTCTGTTTGAAATTTAAACATATTTGTTCTCAGACGCTTCTTGAATTTTTAATACAACTTTTAGATACTACCTCCGTCCTAATTTCTTTATCATCATGACTAATTTGACAAAATCAATACATCTTGGAATTAGAATGAAAGTTTGGAATATTACCTAAATTACCCTTATATTTATTGATATAATAGTTGTTGGAATTGTAAAAAGTGATAAATAAAGTTATTAATTAGGGGCAAAAATGAAATTATAGTCGTTGGAATTGTAAAAGTGACAAACAAATTGGGACACAAAAGTTCGTTATTTTGACAAACATTTTGGGACGGAGGTAGTAGTATATTATAATAGCAAAATGATAAACATTTTGCTGCAAGATGCAACCATCTTGCATCTTACTTAAATCATTCATAAAACCCTGTTCTTTTATGCGGTTGGCAAACTGCGGTACCACAACTCACCGCAGTTTGCCACAAATCATTTCTCTTCTCTCTCCTCACTTTTCTCCTCTACTTTTTACATTCTCTCTCCTCACCTACCCACATACCAATAACCTATCACAATTCCACCACACCCCACCACACTCCCACCACACCACACCGCAAAATAACGTAGAAAAGAACAGGGCCTAAATGTAAGTAATTTAAATCATTAAAAAAAGTATGTTTCATTACTTTAAAGGTTTTTATAACTTATAAACAATATAAAAATATTTATTTGTTTATATTTTTCATAAATATAAAACTATGTATAAAATGTGCATTTTTTACTATGATTGATAAAATTAACTATTATTTATATTTTTTTGAGCTAACAAATAGTTATTATACTCTCGATAAATATATATAATTATTAGAGAAAATATTATTAAAAATTAACAAAATGTGAAATATATAATTATTAACTATCTTGAGGCAAGATGTATATCATGCATGATCCATTATAATAATAAATAAAATAGTATTAATCAGTATTAAGTAGTAACCCACAAACATGCAGCGATACGATCCAGATCCAACAGTGGTACACTTACCCTCTGACAAAACATAGAGAATCTACCCTTAAAATCAATAAAAATCCAATAACTTAACGTTAAATTGCACATTCCCCTACATTTTAAGATCTAAACCCACCTTTTATGAAGCAGTACTGCTAAGTGCTTAGTGGTGGTGGGGACAGAAAGTGACCAAATAGTTGCCCCTGGTGCAAGTAGCGATGCTGGTGGGGTCATCATACGCGTAGGAGTAGGCGCGTGGGCAAGCAGCCTTGAAGATCTTGGAATAGGCTGTGGGCTTGCATGACTGGGGGCTTCCGTAGCTGCCCGTGCAACAGTACCTTGGAGAGTTGAATGCCGAGCACGCGCTCTTACATGCGACTATGCTCCCACGCGCACCCCTGACTTGGAGTCCTGATGGGCACATCATGTTTAGGTCGCTGATGCACCCTGCTGGTGCACATTTGCCTGATGCTGCTTTGAATGGGGTGATTGCCATTGCGATGTTGTACCCGTCCACCAAACTCACGTCATAAAAATCCTGGTTATTACACAATGCCATTAAGTTCTCATATAATGTATTACTCATGGAGTCCACAAATTACACCCTACAAAAGTGGCTTATTTTATCACCGAGTTAAGCTGGTTGAAACTCCAACATATCATGCTATATATTCAGACCATGTTCTTTAGAATGATGAGTTAAATTTATCTTTATTTAATTTTATCTTACCTGATTTTCTAAAGGATCAATATTCAAATGAAAATCAAAATTTTAATAATAAAATATGTTTATTAGTAACTTATTTATTACAAATTTAATTTCTTATTTTATCAAACCTTGATCTTACCACTCTAAATAACAAGGCGTCAATGCCTCTAAAGTTCATAGTATCGTTCTGTATTTGTTGAATAATGAATATAGTATAGAATGCAAATCTAAAAGTACCTATTATTTAATCCAATTCGAAAATCTTATCTTTAAAGAGGACCAAATATAGTAAAGCCTTGAAATAATTGAATATAATTATTGCTAATTGGTCACAATATTGTTACAAATTTGATTGGATTTGCAGTGACAAATGTTAATGACTAATAATACATGCGTATTGGAAAGATTTGTAATGGTGGTAAATGATAGACAGGAGTACAGGACCACTGGATCATATTCACTTGAATCCAAGGTCCAAATCAATCTCCTACAAAAGGACAACAATGAAGAGGCTGGCAAGTACGTAGTCTCCTTCATTCAGCCGTATCCATCTACATTATATTCGGCCGTATTCAAATATTCTGGTGTAGTAAATCTTATGTGAATTTGTATTATTTAAAGAAACATGACCTTATAGTGATGTGATATTTATGTAATAGATAGATTATTAACCGTCCATTCCAAAGTGTTTTATGCAATGACCTTAGTCTTGATTAGTAAAATACTCATCAAAATTCACAAATTAATACTGCCAAATCCTCTGGCTCAAAAGATGCCTTGCTAGCTTTACAAATAACCATTCATTTTAATTAATATATTTTGATAAAAATCATAAATTTAATTTTTAATAGTAACATTTTGAGGGACAACCTTTTAGGCTCCGTTCTTTCATACGGTGTGGTGGTATTTGAAAAAGAGCGGAAGTGTGTTGGGCTGTTGTGAGTTGTGGTGGAAGTTGTGGTAGGTGAGGTTAGTGATGAGAGAGAATCTAAAAAATAGAGGAGAAAGAAAAATAATAAGATATTTTGGTAATGATTGTGATAAAGTACAGTGAAATGTGGTAGAATATTGAATAGTGCGAATGCAGTACCACACCATAAGTTACCGCATAAAAGAACAATGCCTTAACGTCATTTCAGTAGTATAGACAATAATAATTTATAATTAATCACATTTTATCAAATACATTGTTTTGGATAAAGGGGTCATTTACATCCCCAAAATGATTAAATCTTGTAAACAGTGACTGGAATCCTTGACATTTCTTGCCTTAGAATGATGACAAACATAGTACGGGAAAACTTTTATAATGTCAAAGAAAGAGGGTCCAAAAATCTCAGAGAAACAGTAAGCAGGTGTGTAAGCTAGCTAGTAGGACTTGTTAGGGTCAAGTGAGCGTGCCAAGCCCACTAGCTAAAAGAGGCAAACTCACAATGTATGTTTACCCCACACTTCACAATTGTGTGTAAACCCATGAATGTATAACATTATTTATGGTTCTAAAATTATCTAAGAGTTGTATTCAAGATTTCATAACACATCTTGGGCCATGTCTTTCAATATACATTATTTAAAGTAGGTCATGTGTTCTTTTAAATAATAAAACAAGAAAAAGTAAATTAATGTAAGACTAGGTAAAATTTTAATATATATATATGAGTCATATAAATTAATATCATCAAGGCTTTGTTTTTTTATACGGTTGGTTACAGTGTAGTAATGGTGCATTGCGGTGAAATTTGTTGATGTGAATTATTGTAAAGTATAGAAGAAAAATGAGGAGAGAGAAAAATGAAAAGATATATTGATAATGATTGTGGTATGTAGTAGTAAAATATGGTGGTAAATTAAAAATTATGGTGCAGCCGCACTGCAACCTACCACAAAAGTGTTACTCCAAAAGTGTAACTATTAGAGTATTACTGTATTAGACTGATAGACTCTCAGTAAAATTGTTGCTCCAAAAGAGTAAGATATGGAATAATGGAGTAAATAATTTATAAATTGGCTAAATTACTCATACAAAATCTTAAAAAAAAAAAAGCTGTTTGGGACTCACAATAAAATGATTAGAATTATAAATAATAAAGGTGATAAATAAAAAGAGATAAAAAAATATCTATTATGATAAATAAATCAAGACAAAAAATATTATTTTTTAATTAACATTATAAAAAATTATTGATTAAAATAAATTTTAAAAATGCACAAGAATATTTATTTTGAAAGAGAGCGAGTAGTAAACTCCAATCCGAGGTCCACACCCCCTAGATAACATCGACATTCAACACATCCAATTTCTTTTCAAAAGGAAAAAACATAAATATTGGATAATCAAAATTGCATACCCGTAATAGATCAATGTTGAACATTTTGTCCAAACAAAAATGTGCAGCATAAAAGAAAAGAAGCAGCAACATTGCAACAAGCCAACAAGCAGAAGAATAGAAATGTACTAGTACCTGCTCATTTCCAAGAGTAATCTCAGCGAGGGTGGCCGGAGGTGCTCCTCCGGCGCCATTACAGTAGAGGGTTCCGCCGCAGTCTCCGGTGGCGCAGCGGCCTTTCCCGGAGGCGTCAAAGCTGCAGCCATGGCGACCCCACACTCTACCCGACCACGCCGCCGGGAGCTCCAACGCGAATGCCTTGTACGGGTTCAGCTTCAACCCACCTCGGGCCAGCACCGGGCTTCCCGCACCCGGCTGGATCCCCGGCCACACTGTGTACGGGCATTTGTTCAGCAGCACCATTTTAGCTCCCCATACTCCCCCTGTTCTCCAAAATGAAACAAACAAAGTTACATTAACAGATTTGTTTGAATGATATATAGTAAGCTAAATAATGTGAAAAAAGATTGCCAAAAATGAAGTTAAAAAGAAGTCTGTACCTGGGATGGAAATGAGGAAGAGAGAGATGAAGATGAGAGAGAAAGAAGTGGCAGCCATGGATGGAGGAGACTCAGGAGAGAGTGATGAGTGAAGTGGGGAAACTGGACCTGAACACAGCTATGAAGAGCACTCGCTTCAAGTGGGGTGCTCTGTTTATATAGAAACTTGAGCCTACAACACAAACTGGCTTCAAGTGGGACACTGAATATTAAATGTGGGTACTAATGTTTGAGCAATTAATTGGTGTTTGGGTCATATCTCGTAACTCTCTTTTTCTTTTTTCGGGGAAATAAATAAACTCCTTTGTTTAGGAAGTTTAATTTGCATTTTAAGGTAGGTCGGTGTAGACAAATAAGTTTATGAAAATTAAAAGCCCTATTTGTTTGGATTATTTAAATATATAAAAATTATAATTACCATTGATTTATATAATTGGCTTTTGTAAGCACTCTTTCACATAAATATCAACTAAGACTCCGTTCTTTTATGCGGTACCGCAAATTACCGCACTGTACCTTACTACAACTTAGCACAATCCAACATAATTTACCACACCTTTCTATTTACCTTTTTAAAAAAATTCCATAAATTCAAATAATTACTTTTCCATTTCAACAACTATATATTATTTCCGCCGCAACTTATCGCAATTCACAACAATTCACCGTAAATTACCGCACCGCAACTTACCGCATTGAAGAACGGAGCCTAAGATTTGTCTACTTTAGATAAATAGGAATTTTTTTTTTATAAATTTTCACTTGCAGAGACACTTCATGTATTGGACTATCCTTTTTTAAAAGGGTTTATAACTTTCTAGTGTTGGGCTTAAGATTGGTCAACCAAAGTTGCATTTTTTTACTTTCTACTGTTGCCATCAATCAGCCCACTTTGATCAGGAAATTAATTTTGATTTAAATTTTGGAAGATGAGTATAGGTATGTCAGATGACAGATGTGACTTGAAATAATGTCTTATCAAATATTTAAATTGAATAATTTTGTTATAATAAAAAAAAATTGAATAATTTTGTTTTGGAAAATGATCGAAAACGTTGCGTCTTAACTCTTAACTTATTTTGGAAGAAGAATTTAGGGCAATTCATTCATACGAGGGTAGAGAAATTTCTTTCTAACCTGTTACTCTCTCAAACTATTCCCTACTTTCAATCTGATTTAACCATCACCACTCGATTGCCATTTTCTCAAACTCTTCCTACTTTCAATCTGATTTACCTATCACCATTCGATTGCCTTTTTCTACACTCGAAAATGTTAGAGACAGCCCCATCCCTCTCAATCTATGGCCAGAAATCGGAAGAAGATAGCGAAATCGGTGGTCATAAAGATCGATGGAGTTGTTCTTGGTATTGGTGCAGCAAACTAAGCAAGAATTTGATCGACGAAGAAGGGGGTGAATTGGGACGAGTTATTTCTGGAATTGATAAGATGGACACTGAAGAAGAACCGAAGATTGAGCCAGCAGTTTCCTTTTTCAGTTATTTCGGCAACTCCAACCTTATCGAGATGTCCGTGAAACGAAAGAAGATGGAGCTCCTTTGCCGCATCAAATCGGAGAATAACATCGGCAGGTATGGCTGTAAAACTCTTCCGGATTTGTTAAATTGTTGGATTGTTGTAGAATTAAGCATTCTCAAACCCAGAGAAAAGCACGAAGAGGTAGAGGTATTGTCCCTGCCAGTGTCAGGAAATTGGGTTATATGACAAAGTAATACTCAAACTCTCTCTTTTTGTTGCATTTTTCTTGATAACTTGTCATTGCTGTTTTGTACGTCCCCTTGCTGTTGTGTTTTTTTTTTGCCTCCTAATTTCTTGATCTGTTGCGCAATTACATATTTTTGCCCATTATCTTAGGAACTGTCATCATTTTTTTTTGCATTGCTTGCCTTTTTTGTGATTGTCGCTGAAGTGTCTTTCCCATTTCAAATTCAGTCGGTAGAAATTCAGAAGAGAATCAGTGCTTTTGGAGTGGCTTTAGAAACCATTAACAAGTGCCTGTCCGAGGCAATATGTTCCCTATCCCATGGTAAATTGGATGGTCAGAGCCGGACAACTGCGTTAATTCATTCTGGCAATGAGATTTTAGAAATGTGCAAATATTATCCTGAGATCAGGTACTTCACTTTTACTATCTCTGTTTGCAAGGATTTTTCTCTAGTTTTGCATTTAGCTACATTCTTATCTCATTTTGATATGCTTTTTCTTTAATAAGGAATCATAAATCCTTCTGTTGGACAAGTTTAGACAAGCAGGTGTGTTATGAAAAAGTATTGATCAAGGCTACGGAACGGACACAAATCTGAGTCGTGGACGGACCACTGCCTTGAAAGCGATTACGGCTCGACCTCGGTGCCAATCGAAAATGCCGGTCGCTCCCCAAGGTTAACTCAGATAACCTTTACACTCGTGCACTCGAGAGTAGAGGCTTGGAGTATGATATTCTTATCGCCCAGAAAAGAGAAGAGGAAGAAGAGAATGAGAGGTTGATAAGAACTGACAGCAAGCAAAGGCCTCAACTTATAGAAGAAAAGAGACTGTTTGAAAACCGAAACTGAAGACAATGGAGTAAAGACGGGGAGGAAATCAAGGAGATTAATGAGGCATAAAATCAGGAATTAAAGGAGGATAATATTCCGGTCAAAGATTCCAAACGGCTAGATTATCCGCAAAAGATAAGCCGGGCTCAAAACCATCCAACCCACTGCGCCGGCCGGACGCCGGCAAGCGGCCGGGCGGCAGCAGGCAGCGTGGCGTGTGGATGCCCCAAGTCTAGCCCTCCACCATAAAACCACTCACAAGCTAATACACCATTAGCTAGAGAAGAGTGATATATAAACCACAAACAAACTCCTTATTCCTCCTATGTGGGACAAAAGGGAGTGTGGAAAAGAAACAACTCCCTTCCTTGTTGCCATTAAACACCCACTACCAACAATCCCCACTAATGGCAAACAAGGACAAAAACAAGAAAGAAAAGAAAAATGGGCAAGAATAGGTCGATACTTACGCGTCAATATCTTTCGATTTGAATTGACACATTAGTGATGTGAGGCAACAATCAATGATCTAGTCAGTGGACTAGGCCTTGAACTTGAAAGACCTTAATTGAGACCCCCAAACACATATCAACCTCAAGAAGAACATACTCGCGATAGAATACACTTGCGCTTTAATGGCCATGCGCACCTTGGGACTCATATGCTCTAGAGAGACAATCTTAGTCTCTCATGTAAGGCGCCAAACCTTCACACTTACTTAGGTAATTCCATCAAGTCTATCTCAATATAGACCACCGCAGAAAAATGGCTATGGAATTATTAAGAGCATGATAGCTCAACCTCACACACAAAAATCGGTGAATCCTTCAGTGCATCTCACAAGCACCCCCCCACAACGGGCGTGGATTCATTAAGAGTATATAAACTCATCCTTAAAGCACTACCTGACACCATAGGGATAGGAATGTAGTGCATCTTGAAGATTAGTATGGTTTCGTTTGACCACGTGGATATCCACCATACCTCTTCAAGCCAAAACCATAGGCTTAAGCCCTATTCCTCGATGCCTCGAGAACAACTCGTCTGGTTAAGCCCTTAGTGAGCGGATTCGCCAAATTCTTCTCGGACCTCACATAATGCAAAGTTATTACACCTTGCTTCAGCAATTGCCTCACTGCACCATGTCTAACACGGATATGTCTCCTCTTTCCGTTGTAGACACTGTTATGTGCTACTCCAATTCTTTGCTGTGAGTCACAATGTATAGAGATAGGAATCTCGGGCTTCTCCCGCAGAGGTATGTCCGCCAACAAACCTCTAAGCCATTACGCTTCTTGACCGCCATCTCAAGAGCAATAAATTGATTCCATGGTAGAAGCGGGCTATGCAAGTCTGCTTTCTGGGACTTCCGTGAAATAGCCCTCCACCCAAAGTAAACACATAACCACTAGTAGAACCGACTTCATCATTATCGAAACCCAGTTTGCATCACAATATCCTTCTACCACAAAGAAACTTATTAAAGTGCAAACACCAATCCATAGTACCTTTAAGATACTTAAGCAAACGATAAAGTGCATTCCAATGTTCTTTACTAGGGTTATGTGTATAACGACTCAATCTACTTACAAAGATAAGCAATATCGGGACGAGTAAAGTTCATCAAAACATTACACTTCCAATAATTTTGGCATACTCAGTTGAGACACGCAGAACCATTGTTCTTCTTTAAAGATATGCTAGGATCATAAGGGGTTCTCACAGAGTCACATCAAAGTGGTCGAATTTCTTTAATACTTTCTCAACATAATGTGACTGAGACAACGAAAAACGTAACTAGTCTTCCGAATTTTAATCCCTAAGATCACATCACTTCACCCATATCTTTCATCTCAAACAAAGAAGACAACAATTTCTTAGTCTCATTAACCACATGCAAATTTGGACCAAGGATCGACATGTCATCGACATATAAACATATAAGCACACAATCTGATCCAAACATCTTTGAATAAACACAAGAATCACCAAAATTTGCCTTAAAGCCATTTTCAACAAGAGAATTATTAAACTTCTCAAAACCATGTTTAGGAGCTTGCTTAAGACCATAAAGGATTTTCTCAATTTACAAACTTTATCCTCCCGACTGGACTTCACATCCTTCAGTTGGGTCATATAAATTTCTTCCTCTAAGTCACCATTAAGAAAAGTCATCTTAACATCCATTTGATGCACAACAAGATCAAACAAGGCACCAAAGCAATCAAAGTTCTAATGGTGCTTATTTTGGTCACAGGAGAGTAAGTGTCAAAGTAATCAATCCCTTTCTTTTGGTCAAAACCTCTAATGACAAGTCCGCCTTATATTTATCAATTGAACCATCGGACCTCGGTTTCTTCTTAAAGATCCATTTACTACTAATAGGTCTACAACCCTTAGGCAAATCGCTTAATTCCCAAGTTTTATTAGACTCTAGAATCTATCTCACTTTTAATGGCCTCTTTCCGGAAGGTTGCATCAGCAGTTTAACCTCATCAAAAGTTTTGGATCTTGCTCAACAAGAAAAATGAAACAAACTCTTGACACAACATCAATTTTGTATTCTTCACATACTTCCACCATAAAAGCGATAACAAAGTCACGACCAAAATCGGTTGAAATCCTTTGTCTTTTACTTCTAGGTTCAAAGTCAACATCTCTAGAACTAGAAGCGAGCAAGCTCACACTTTCATGCATAGCATTAGGCACAAGAATGTGCTCAACAAAGAGCACAACATTAGGCACAACATTAGGCACATCCTTTTCAATGGAAAAACATGCTCAAAAAACACGGATCTCTATATTCGTAAATAGAATAATCACTTAGAGACATAAAACGATATGCGACCTTTGTTTTGAGCATAACCAATGAAAACGAGATCAAAGGTCTTAGGGCCTATGTTGGTTCGTTTATGACTAGGCAAAGCTACTTTAGCCAAACACCCACACTTTCAAATAATTTAGATTTGGGGCATACCCTTTCCAAAGCTCATATGGAGTCCGGTCTATTTTCTTATGGGGTACTCTATTAAGCACAAAACAAGCGGACAAAACACTTCCCCACATATTATCGGATAGTCCGAACTTAAAAGCATAGCATTCATCATTTCTTTAAAGTACGGTTCTTACGTTCGGCTACACCATTGTTGTGGTGTATAAGGCGATGGTCTCATGAATTATACCATTTTTCTCACAAAAACAGCAACGAATTTGAATCATACTCACCACCTCGGACCTAAGTCTCTTGATCTTTACGCCTAATTGGTTCTCAACTTACGCTTTATACTTTAAAAACATTTCTTGACCTCATCTTTAGACCTTAGGAGGTATACTTTTGTATATCTAGAATAGTCATCTACAAAGGTGATATACCATTTTTTCCCTCCTTTGCTCATTGTGTTCTTAAAGTCTGCTAAGTCCGAATGAATAAGGTCAAGCATTCATTGATCTCGTAGTTACAGATTTAAATGGTTTCTTGGCAAATTTAGCCTCAACACATACTTCACATTTAGTGCAATTTTCTGTGCTAACATTCGGAATTAGTTTCATATTCTTCAGTCTGTTAATGGAAGCAAAGTTTACATGTCCAAGTCTCCCGTGCCATAAATCAACAGACTCGATAATATAAGCGAAGGTACATTTCCATTAGCATCGAAACAACATTGAACATACAAGCCATTGCTAAGATACCCTTCCCAACAAAAACCCCATTACGCAGAATAACAATTTTTCCGACTTTTGGTTCACCTCAAATCCAAAGAACATCAAGTAAACTCTGAAACCAAATTTCTACGAAGGGAAGGAACAAACAGCACATTGTTCAAACACAAAGATTTTCCAGAAGTAAATTTAAGGAGAACTTTTCCTTTACCCAACACCGCGGAAGTAGCAGCATTTCCCATGAACACTTGTTCACCACCAGAAACTCCTTCAAAATCATGCATCAGGTCCTTGTTGGTGCAGAAATGCCTCGTTGCCGCATTGTCCAGAATCCACTCGGTGTTGTTGGTAACGAGATTGGCCTCCACCGTCACCCACGAACACCTCGTAATCCTCGGTCAAGTTGGCTTGATTACACCGCTATTACATCGCCCAAAGAGTTTGTGTTGGGATTTCATCGGTTCCTTTCTCTGTTTGCATTGATACGCTTTGTGTCCTGGTTTACCGCATATGTAACAATGCACTACAGACTTCTGGATATCTTTGTTAGGCTTGTTAATCTGCTTCTGACGCTTGATTTGCTTCTGGTCCTTCTTATTTTTCCCTTTGAACCTGTCTCTGCTAGAGGGTACAGTAGATTCAACAATGTTAGCCTTAACAGAATTTAAAGACAGAGAGGTCATCTTATCTTTCAAACGATTAGCCTCTTCAGTCCTCATATGACTGATCAATTCTTGAAGGGTGAGATCCTTTTTCTTGTGCTTTAGATGATTCCTGTAATCGGCCGGGGCGGAGGAATTTCTCGATCGAACATTGGCTTGCAGAATCGCACATCTTCATCCCTTCACCCGAACTTGACACGAGTTCTCATATTCATGAACTTGTTCCATGATTGGCTTGTCATCCACGATGCAGGCTGCGACCACTTGCCAACCACGTACTTCTTCTTTCCAAAGATCATCATCGGTGCCGTGCTTGATCTCCGGTTTCTTCCATATGGTCTTGGCCGATTTGAAATTGGTGAACAAATCGAGCAATGGGTTCGGCTATGTTGTTGAGGAGATGACTCGAGCAACCTTGTTGTCTTTCTCCAATTTCTTCAACTCGGCTTCATCGGGCATCTTGGCCGAGTCTTCGTGGGGGTATTCTGGATCGGCCCGGCCTCGATGCATCATCTTGGCGTCGGATGAGGAGAAGACAACACATAATCGATCTCCAATTGCCGAGACAGAAGCAATTTTGAGACCAACGTTTGTAATTGGTTCCATCAAGAAGATCGAACCTATAAATTTCGAGAGGGTTTTCGTGGAGCGACCATTGATCGATTAATCGCTTTCAAATTGTTATGAAAAGTATTGATCAAGGCTACGGAGCGGACACAAATCTGAGTCGTGGGCGGACCACCGCCTTGAAAGCGATTACGGCTCGACCTCGGTGCCAATCGAAAATGCCTGGTCGCTCCCGAGGTTAACTCGGATAACCTTTACACTCGTGCACTCGAGTAGAGGCTTGAAGTATGATATTCTTATCGCCGAAAAGAGAAGAGGAAGAAGAGAATGAGAGGTTGATAGGCGCGACAAGCAAAGGCCTCAACTTATAGAAGAAAAGAGACATTTGAAAACCGAAATCAAGACAATGGAGTAAAGACGGGAGGAAATCAAGGAGATTAATGAGGCATAAAATCAGAATTAAAGGAGGATAATATTCCGGTCAAAGATTCCAACGGCTAGATTATCCGCAAAAGATAAGCCCGGGCTCAAAACCATCCAACCCAGGCGCCATGCCCGGACGGCCGGGCGGCCAGTGCAGCGGCAGCGCAAGTGTGGATGCCCAAGTCTAGCCCTCCACCATAAAACCACTCACAAGCTAATACACCATTAGCTAGAGAAGAGTGATATATAAACCACAAACAAACTCCTTATTCCTCCTATGTGGGACAAAAGGGAGTGTGGAAAAAGAAACAACTCCCTTCCTTGTTGCCATTAAACACCCACTACCAACAAGGTGGAATGGGATTGGAATATAGATTCTGTTATCCTATCCTTATACTCAGATTATTGGCTCTTTTCTTTGAAGTTCGTGATGCAAATCTTGTTCTTTTTCCAATGAAGAAATGCAAGAAAATAATGCTCAGTGTAATTGTTACTGAAAGGAGTGGATTCGAGACAACCATCTACAAAAGAAGCTAATTACATCCGTTGGATCTATGGACAAACTCAACTACAATTAACAAAGAAGAACAAAGTGTTTTTTTTTGCCTCTAAATCCCATTGTCCTTCAGAGTCTATAGTCGGGGCTGTGTGTATGTAATAAGCATGCTTGTGTTGTGCATGCTTCCTTCCTTCCCATGAGGAAGGCATTATGAATGGCTAGTTTATTATTATTATTATTATTATTATTATTATTATTATTATTATTATTATTATTATTATTTTACTTTGATCACGAATCACAAAGGGTCGCATTCAGAATTCCCTGGATTTTGAACTAACAAAATCGTTTACAATTTAAAAGATAGAGAACGTGTTCTGGAACAAGAAACTGTCTTGAGGCAGCTTGAGGCGATACTGTTAAATCATGAGCTTTCAAGACAGGGCCGCTACTTGGATGCATTACGGGAGATCGCTAAGCTTCCTTTTCTTCCACTTGATCCACGATCACCTCATTTGACTGTGGATTCATTCCAGAACTTGTCTCCGCATGTCAAGGCTTGTGTTCCGGACCTTCTAAGAGTTGCTTTAACATGTCTGGAGAATGTTCCAGACACAGATGGATCTCTTCGTGCTTTGAGAACAAAGGTACACCAATGCATTGATGTTTACAGTTTCATCCTGTACATCGAGTTAGTCATTGTTATTGGCTTCCTATCCTATATTGTTAGTACTACGGTCAGGTGTTTGTACAAGTTTCTGGTGCAAGGTTTAGGAGTGTTGGTAGCGAACTCCTTACTTATGTCGACTCAGAATTTGAACCGAGGAACTATGTTGTGACGGGGAAGGTAGTTGTCGCTAAGAACCCTGGCCTACACCCTGGCGATGTCCGTGTCTTGATGGCTGTCGATGTGCCTGCTTTGCACTATATGGTTGACTGTGTTGTGTTTCCTCAAAAGGGAAAAAGGTGCATAATTCACTTTGCGTAGTGTAATACTTGATTTCAAATTTGATGTTTTTGAGATATGTCTGTTTATTGTTTTCTTATCCGTGTTTGCTCTGGCGTGTGGCCTTTTATTGCTTACTTTTACCATACTGGCATGGGAACCATCACATATATATCGTTCAGGAAGTACATGCATTCTGATGGGAGTTAGTGTTCCATTCCAAGCCTCATCCAAATGAATGCTCGGGAAGTGACCTTGATGGAGATATATACTTTGTTTGTTGGGACTCTGAGATGATACCGACTCGTCAAGTGGAGCCTATGGACTACACTCCTCCAGAAACTAAGATCAAGGATGATGAGGTCACCATGGAGGTGTTGATTCTCTCCTTTTATCCTCCATAATCTGTTTTTTTTTTTTTTGCACTCTTTTATTGGCTCAGTTTTTCATGAAGCACTTTAAAAATACGCTACTTGGCCTGCATGTTTCTATCTTCTGATAAAGCTGTTGTCTGTGTTGATTGGAATGAGGCCTATAAATCGTTGTATTTGATTCAACTGCGAAGAGTTGCTTGGAGAATGAATATGAATAAACAATGATTTTTGCTAAGTATAACAATGCATCACCCCTGTATGTCAATTGTCATTGTGATTTACCAATACCTGATCTCAGAAAGCGATTGTCTTACTTAGTCCTTCTTAGACTATTTGTGTCCCCTATTTTGCCATGATTTTTTCGCTGGCTTTTATAAATTCGGTGTTACATAGAATGGAAATGGACCAAATGGTTTCCATCCAGTAATTGGTTTTACTAGCACTAGCATGTAGAACCAAGGCAGCGAACAATCGCTTGAGGTGTGTTGTACAAGGATTGTTACTTTCTGACAGCATTTTTCAAATATCAAGACAACAATGTTTTGCATATAAAACTAAGGTAACTGTATAAATTATGTGAACAACTTGATGTATAACAAGTAGTTGACACAAATTTCATTGAAGCATGGTTCAATGAAATTTTGATGCATATATAGCCTTTTACATGGACTGATAAACAAAGTTATGCACATGAACTCTTCATGTCTAAACAAAAGTGTCTGTAAACAAGATTGTCTTTTGTCATCTAAATCAACACCAAATAACATGGCCTGTCTTCGTATGATGTGTAGGATGTGATGGAGTACTTTGTCGACTACATCATCAACGACAACTTAGGCGTCATTGCAAATGCGCACACAGCCTTTGCTGACAAGGAGCCAGGCAAAGCAGTGAGCAACGCTTGTCTCGAGCTAGCAAGACTCTTCTCAGTTGCAGTCGACTTTCCCAAGACCGGGGTGCCAGCCAAAATACCCTAACATCTCTATGTCAAAGAATACCCTGATTTCATGGACAAAGCGGACAAACCCTCCTATGTATCTGTCAACGTGATAGGCAAACTCTTCCGGGAAGTGAAGGACAGATCCCCTCAGGCAGCTGTTATAAGAGAATTCACCCGCGAAATTGCCAGGAAGTCGTACGACAGTGACATGGAATACGACGGATTTGAGGACCACCTCGACGATGCCCACTATTACAATAGCCAGTACGACTTCAAACTCGGGAATGTCATGGATTATTACGGGATCAAAAACAGAAGCAGAAGTTCTAAGTGGGAATCTCATGAGAATGTCCAAGTCTTTCGATAAGAGGAAGGACGCAGAAGCCATAACTATGGCAGTGAGGTCCTTGAGGAAGGAAGCCAGGGCATGGTTCGGAGATTCCAGCACAGACGAGCACGAAATGCTTGCAAAGGCATCAGCTTGGTATCATGTGATGTACCATCCCAGCTACTGGCAGGGGCGGAGCCAGAAAATATTCATTGGGGGTGCCGAACTTTAATATTGTTACGAACTTCATCGAAATTATTTTTTAAATTTTTTGTACAATACTTTTTTAAATAACTTATCAGTAGTCTAATAACAATAGTAGATTAAAACTAATTTAATTATTATGATATTAATTTTTTAACATGGAGATGGATAGAAGAAAATCTGTAAAATTTTCTCTAGTTACACACAGTAAGATATTTATATTATTGTATTCTAAATAAGGAAAGAAAGTAAAGCCAAAAGAACAAGACGACAGTTAGAAAATTTAATTTTAGAATAATTGCAGTCACAAGGCAATTAGAAAAAAGAATTTAGAAACTTTAAAATTTATTTATAATTTAAATGAATAAGATAGAAAAGGTAAATATTTCGTATGAGTTGGTAAAACAATTAAGTAAATAAGTTGTACTCCAATTAAGAAAAATAAAAGGTGGAGGTACTAATTTATTAGGCTTCTTATAAGTAAAATTGTAAAACAAATGTTAAAACATAAAAGGAAAAAAAGAAAATTAATGCATAAAAACAAGCTATTGTTGATGCAAGACTTTGAACCCTTGACCTAAGCTATTCAATCATGGACATTTACCAATTACACTACCATATGAACAATGCATTTGGTTTACTCCAATTAAGATATATTTGTTTGTATGGGCTTGGGGGGTGCCAAGGCCCCCACAAACCCCCCCTTGGCTCCACCACTGGCTACTGGGGGGTGCATAATGAGGGGTTTGATCGTGATCATTTTCTCAGCTTTCCGTGGTGCGTGTATGACATGCTGATCACCATCAAGAAGGACGCGATCAAGGCCAGAACTATTTCGTACCTTGGATATGGATTCCGAGGTTTAAGTCTGAACTGAGTAATTTGGTTTAGTGCTTGTTTGTTATGTGTTACAGTATGTATGTGTGAATTGTGAGTAATTTGTAGTTGTTTTGGATGAATGGTGAGTTAGCTTCTGTATTTGGTAATTGCTAGTATTATGAGTTTGGTGCAAGGGAGTTGTGGTTGTTGATCCAAGGTCGTATATGAAGTTATCATTGCGAAAAAAGCATGTGCAAGTACCAGTCCACCGAAGACAAACTAGATGTTCTAGCACACCGCAAATATCAACCCTGTTATCTGAATCGTCAGATAATTACTCTTTTGTCCACCCTTGGTGTTCCAGACCGAGTTTTCTATTTTTATATTGAAGGAATACAATGTTTGCTCAATAGCTAATGAAATAACCTTTTTTAGGGTGTGTCAAGGGATTTAGGGTTGGTCAACAATCTATCCCCCATGCTCAGGATGGTCACAAAATCATTGTCCATGCAAATCCTAAATGATTAACCCTCAAGCTGTGAAGGATATAATGGGCGGTGACGGCGGGCCAAGTCGACGGCCGCTGGTTGTTGTCGCAATTCTGAACAGAAACCTATGTGTGAATATTGTAATTCACTAATTAATTACAAATTAATATGTGAAAAGATAGTACTGAGGACCAAAATCGGGTCAAAAGATAGTACTGATTAATTAGAAAAACCTGTGTCTACTTGACCATCTCTAGTGACAAATATTCCCCACCGTTCTCATCTGGTACAAGAACTGTAGGTGACAGATGTCTAGTAGTCAAACATAAGCCTTTCATTTATGTTGTATAACACTGGCCGCACTGTACTCTTCTACATTAGCAATGGTATTGATGTCATTAAATTTTGCCAGTTTCATACCTTATTAATAGGATGGTCAATTTCATATCTTATTACATACATAACTCAAGGCAGTGCAAATTTTTTTGTTAAAACAAGCAATTGAGCTAACATACTAATATTAGGTCTTCCTTCATATAGTCTAACCCTCTGTTAATATCATGTTAGCTCAATATCAGATATTTACTACCTCTCCTAATCGAGCATGATAGTCTAACCCTCTGTTAATATCATGTTAGCTCAATATCAGATAGTCTAATCCTCTGTTAACATGCTACGATTAATCGAGCAAGTTGCCGGCTTGCCGCTGACTGCTGGAATTTGTGATGTGATTAGTAGAAAGCATGATTCCATGGGGTGTTTTCGATAGAATTGAATGGGAGTACGAAACCCTAAATAAGTATGGCTTGCATCTAGAGCTGGGAAAATCTGACCCGACACGATTACCGACTCGAAACCGACACGAAGTTAAATGGGTTTGGATATAGATTTTCAACCCGTTTAGTTAAATGGGTTAACACGGTAAACCCGTTTAAATAATTGGGTTAGGTTTGGGTCGAGAATAACGACACGAAAAATGACACATTAAACCCGTTTAATAATTAGGTTAGTGAGAAAATCGACATGAAAAATGATACATTTAACCCGTTTGAGTAAGATAATGTTTTTTACTTTTGCTTGGGCTGATTATGTATTGTTCAGTAAAACTTTAACTTGGGTTATGATAAATATTACAGAAACCCTAAAGAAATGAGTTGGTAGATAATAAATAAATGTTCGAAACCTTTGCTTTTTTGTCTTCCTAAGTTTATGATTATTATATAATATATGTTTGTTAAGCGGTAAATAGATCAATCGAAGCTGACCTGTATAACTCATTTAATTAAATGGGTTAGATTAAGGTCGACACGTTTATTTGATAAACGGTCTAGGTCAAAGAATTTCAACCCGTTTATTAAAGGGGTAGGTTTCAGGTTTGAGGTTCTTCAACCCGTTTAACTCCAACACGAACACGAAAATGACACGACACGACCTATTACCCAGCTCTACTTGCATCTATGACAGACATATTTCAATATTTTATAATAAAATAGTTCCAATGCCTGTATTTTGCTTGCTTTAGGGATAGATTGTTAACCGGTTCTAATCCCTTGACGCGCCCTAGAAAAGGTTAAATTGAGATGAAAACTTGTAGTTAATTGGCCATGGTTAACCCAGGAAAATGATGTGGTTAACCTAGCAAGTACTGGGTTAACCTGAACAACTTGTGGGTTAACCATCAAAGATTTACATGGACAATGATTTTGTGACCATTCTAGGCTATGGAGGATAGATTGATGACCAACGCTAATCCCTTGACGCACACTGAAAAAGGTGAAATTGAGATGGAAACTTGCAGTTAAGTTGTTGGTCATGGTTAACCCAAGAAAATAATGTGGTTAACCCAACAAGTACTGGGTTAACCTGAACAACTTGTGGGTTAACCATCCAGGATTTACATGGACAATGATTTTGTGACCATCCTAGGGTATAGAGGATAGATTGTTGATCAACGCTAATCCCTTGACGCACATTGAAAAAGGTGAAATTGAGATGGAAACATGCAGTTAAGTTGTTGGTCATGGTTAACCTAAGAAATTAATGTGGTTAACCCAACAAGTACTGGGTTAACTTGAACAGTTTGTGGGTTAACCATCCAGGATTTGCATGAACAATGATTTTATGACCATCTTGAGAGTGGGGGATATATTGTTGACCAACCCTAATCCCTTGACGCACCCTTAAAAAGGTTAATTGAGATGAAAATATGTAGTTAAGCTCGCCCCATAAATTGACATGCACATCTCATTGTGCCGCCATGCAAAGCTCGTGCACCCGCCAACAAGCTGAAAAGCATTTCCTTGCTGCTAAAAGTTGGAATGCCACTTCACAATGAAGAAAGATAGTAACTTGCTTGACCCAATCTAGCAAGATAGCACTAAAGAGAAGAGTCTGAACTTTAATAAGATCCCCACCTTTAAATTGTGGCAAGTTACACTATAAATCAAGTAATGCCTCAGGGTGTGGATGGTACCCAATAGAGAAGATGCAAAAAGTGCAAGTGGAAACATCTACACTAATCAAATAAAATATGAGATTAGTCCCTTCAAAGTGGTAGTGATGTTATAACGGTAAGTGAACAGGTAGGAAGCTTTATTCAAACAAAGCAATTGTGATGATAATATAACAGCAAAAACTACCAAATTGATTAATAAAACACGAATAACAAGCGTCACAAAAAAATTGCGCATGACCACAAACGCATAGCAATAATGCATACCGTTTATTGCCATAGAATAATTAGATTACATAGACAACAAGAAATGAAGACAGTAAAAAAGACTACTACATACACCCTACAATCAATTAACCAACTATGATCAAACATTGCATTGTTAAGTCAAATCAGAACCAATAAATCAAATTTCAAGGAAATCTACAGCAGAAGCTTACCGAATCAAAAAGCACTAGTAACTGAACAACTATTACTGGTGAACCTACTAAATGAGGTTGGTAAACCCAATTAGCGCTGGGTTAACCTGAACAACTATTAGGTTTATACGTCTTGAAACCTATATGTACAAACCATTAATACGCTACACAGTTTATTGCGAATTTATACATAACTTGGACCCCATAAACAAACAACTTGTTCAGTTCTCTCCGTAGATCCATTTTTCGGCATTATGTGTGTAAATGACCAACTCCTTTGGCTTGAACCACAACTTGATCTCGTCCTTGGCTGTCTCTGGGCCGTCACTTCCATGGATGATGTTCCTACACTATCCTGACACTTTGATCAGTACTTCCAACAAGAAAAGCAGGCCATGACAAAGCACAAATCTGGCAAACAGTCTCAAAAACAAAATTTGTTGAAAACAATTAGCAGTAGCAGTGAAGTATATTGTATCAAACAGAACGGTTTTCACCCAATCGAAGTTAGATAATAGAAATCATAGTTAAATCCAAAGCCAAGGGAGAGATTAGATGAAAGGGTTGACCATTGTTTTACCATTGTTTTAGTAGTATAAACAGAAAAATCTGGTCCAACTGAAGGTTGACCAGGATGAATGGGGTGCCAATTGAATGGTTATGACAGGGTTTGTCCAGTAGAAATGCTAAGCAAGTTAACAAGTGATTCCGGGCTGTGCTAGTGACTGACTGGTTCCCGGCTGAGCCGAGCAATCCAGCCTTCCCAGTGCAGTTCTCATAAGTAGTACCATTGCATGAAACTCACAATGAAATACAATTGAAAACATGAAACTTAAATTCATTTTGCTAGCCACCTGAAATTTCAGTTGTTCTTCTGTTGTATGAATATCCAAAGCTTCTTCCTCTTCCACCTGCAGAAGCATAAGTTTTATTTCCTTGTCCCACCTCACAAATAAGCTAAATAAAACAAAAGAATAGTGGGAAAACTGACCAGCTTACTTCTCAATTTCTTTATGCTTTCAGTGAGCTTCAACACATTAAGTTTCAAGGACTGCATCAAGAAAAAGAATCTTAGCAACATGCGCAACATACAGTTAAAAAACCTATGTGAAAGCATAATAGCAGCTTGGCATGCTTTATATTTATTTGTCACTAAACAAGATAAGTAAAAGAAAGTCAAGCAAATTAAATGGATTGCTATGCAACGTTAAGAAGATGAAAACAATTCAATACAAGGATCCAATGGGAGCTCCAAAATTTATTCCTCGCAAATTTAAACAGTCAAAGCAAATTAAATGGATTGCTATGCAACGTTAAACGGTCAAAGCAGAATTCTGATTATCAAAGCGTCAATCTCGCTACATTGGTCATAGCCAGGCAAAATGACGAGTTTCATTCTATACCAACAGAAATGACAAATCAACCTATGAACTTCAAAGTCATGGGTGTTTGTTTACAGTTATGTTATGTCTTCATATTAGCACTCTATGTTGCAGATTTGCAGTTCAGTCCATACAATTATTTGATGCTTCAGGATCCAATAATTTATACCCAAAGTACTAAAGGGTTGGTTTCATCTAATGGAATTAGAACCTCCAAGAAGATGACGGTTTCAAATTCCCAAAGTACTAGTTTTTCCATAGACAAATGAAATTTTTGCACAAATAATGGTATGTGCAGAGATTGTTATATCATGTTGATTATACATGAAAATTTTAAAAACTGTGTGTGCAAAAAAAAAAAAACAGCCATTTTTGCACAGGACTGGTGAATAATTCCAAACATAACAACACACTACAGAGGAACTCTCCAAAAAAATATACATTCCAGAGGGGTTCCATTATACTGCATGGACAAAAGTACAAGAAAATTGATCGAAACAAACTCGCTGCCACTATATTGATCAAATGTGTTCAGAATCAGTTTCTTGGGTACCTTTTTGCACAATCTTCGGTTTCGAACTTTGGCACTTTCAGTCCGAGAATTTGCACGTTTCCTCATCTTTGCTTCAACTACTAATGGTTTGACAGCAACACCTACAATATAAGCCAGGAGACAAGATTAAATTTAATAATAAGCCATAACAATTGCATGTGAATGCGCCAAAATCACTCCACAACTATTTCAACTTTCTCACAATTTTTAAATGTGTAGAAAAGGTGGTGAGCATACGAATATTGAATTAAATTTCCACCCACAATGGCAAGAGCCATTGGCAGATCAGGCATCGGAAAAAAGAAGAGAAAAGCACCACTTGCTGGCGAAGAAACAAATAATCAAGATGGAATTACTTTCTGCAAAACTTTGAAATTATTTGGATAGAATGGGTGCCACTCAACACGCCACAATAACGCACTTTGTCTAACATCCACCTAAATGCCTCTGTTTGTGTATGTATGTGATTTGAAAATTTGTTCTGGGGGGTGATTATATAATGCATGTATGGTACGACCAAATGAGGATTCCATCAATGTATCTCAATTCTCAAAGCTATAGTTTACCAGAATCATGGAATACCTTGAAGTATATCATGACATATGACAGATGTACGCATTTCACTCGACTTCGCCCGATTACGCTTCTATACTGGAATCTAAGTATGCGATCAAGCACAGAAGAAACAAGAAATAGACACAAATTTCTAGTGTAATCATCCAAAGGTCCAATAACACAAGAGGACAGATAAGAACATCCTTCAATCATTTTAAAATCAAAAACAAATATCATTACTACCAATCTATAACAAAATCATCAAGAAGCCACATTGCTAATTACTACTATAACAGAGCCAGCAAGCAGCAAAGCATATATTCATCAAATCCAACTATTCAAAACAGAAAATAATTGAGATTAAAGGCCAAACAGTTGTAATATACAACCTGTCAGCAACCCTAACAACAATCCTACCTGCAACACTACAAACTTTATTGGATTGAGGGGCCTC
Organism: Portulaca oleracea; assembly: GCA_029582165.1. Lineage (NCBI taxonomy): Eukaryota > Viridiplantae > Streptophyta > Magnoliopsida > Caryophyllales > Portulacaceae > Portulaca > Portulaca oleracea. Next base: position 15,731,486 of record CM055880.1, read on the forward strand.
TTTCCCATCACTTGATTTCGGCAACCCAATTATGAATTCATCAACCTCCTACAATTTTGCTTTCCCTCAGTGACAATCAAATCATTAAACCCTTAACTTAAAACCCACCAAAAATTTTACCTCTTTTTCCGCATTTCAATCGGATGAAGCTCAAGCTTCTGCCTTCTCAAATCCAGCACCTAAATCAGAATCACCATTACGAAACTGTAACAGAAAAGTAGGAATTGGAGTGGAGTAAGAAGAAACTGGAGGGTTATACGGTTAAGTGCGAACAAAGAAGCCCTTGCTAAGGGCAAGACCGGAGAGAAACCCTAATTCCGTGGACTATTGAGGATATGACGATGACGATGACAGAGGAGAGAGAAGGTAGTCGAGACGGATACCCGAGAAGCGCAGGGTCGAACCCTTCTCCATTATATTGTCTACTTCTTCTTCTTCTTCTTCTTCTCGCTAATTCTCTTCCAAAGTTCAAACCCTAATTCCAAGAGAAATAATGGAATTAAGCTTCACCGGAAAATGGTGATAAGAACAAGAGAATTAATGGAATTAACCCTAATTTGCTGCACTTTTTCTCTCTCCCTCTTTCTCTCTTTCAAGAACTTGAATATTGAATTAGACCAGAGAGTTTTCTGGGTTTGGCTTGGAATTGAGAGTTTGGGGATTTAAAAGAGGGAAGACAGAAAGAGAATCGAAACACAGTAGATGGTACATATATATATATGATTCAATTTCTCTCTCTTGTGCTTGTTAATATTTTTAAAAAAAATTAAATAAAAATATAATATATTCAAACAAAATTCAATTATAATTGTTAAATATTCATTTCCCCATAATGCCTCTAAGCATATAGGTTGGGCTCTACTAAATAACACCTTGCTGTAAATATTTTTCTGGTCAAAGCATATTTTGATTGATTTTGATTGATGGTAACACTAGAGAGTAAATAAAGTACCAAATCGTAAATAAATCTTAAGCCCAACACTAGAAAGTAATAAACCCTTTTTAAAATAATGATAAAGTAATCTTTTAAAGAATTCAAACCAATCCAACGATTTCTTGTACATGGCACCGATGATTAGAAAATTGAAATATTGTCGAACACTGAAATTTACTAGTTGATGCTTTTGTTCGTTTGCATTTGACAGTTTTAGTGTGGAACTTTTGCACATCAATTTGTAAGCCTGTAAATTTGTATTCTTGTAGTCAAATCACCTCTTAGATGATTGGCTAATAAACCATGAATCTTCACATAGTTGTATTTTTACATGCTATGGACTACTATCTCCGTCCCGAAATATTTGTAATTTCACCTAATTTCTTTATCCTAAAATATTTATCCAATTTACAATTTTAAAAATTATAATTATTTTTCTAGCCATAATTAATGAATTCATTTTTCACTTTCTACAATTCCAACAAGTATTATCTTGAATTAAAGTAAAGATATTTTAGGTAAATTATAAACTTTTCACCCTCAATTTCCAATATACATTGGTCTTCTCAAATTAGGTAAATGGACAAATATAATAGGACGGAGGTAGTAGTTTAGAAAAGAGTTATTCCCTCCGTTCCAAATTAATTATCGTCTTTAGAAATTGTACAGTCAAACATTAAAATTTTATCGTAAATTTTTCAATAATTACAATGACTTGTTATATAAAATTACTATCATTAGATTTGTAATAGAAACTATTATCTTAAAGGTATAATATTGTAATTATTAATAAAATATTATATAAGAAAGGGTTTTTGGCCACAAATAATACGTACTGAGGGGTTTGTGATTGGGAATAATCTAAAGTTACTTTTCGGCCACTGGCAGTCTATACTTTTTCACTATTTTCTCATAGCAGTCCAGAAGCAATTTCCGGCACCGAAAAGCTGATGTGGCGACCGAAAAGTATGCTTTTTCACACTCCTAAAAGGAGATTTCCGGTCGCCACGTCGACTTCCGGTCTTGGAAATTGATTTTGATACTTCTGAAAATAGTGAAAGGCAGCTAGTGGCCAAAAAGTCACTTTGGATTATTTTCAGTCACAAGCCACTCAGTACAGATTATTTGTGACCAAAAACCCTATAAGAAATATTATATTATCTTAAACTTTTCACCTCAATTCCAACAAGTATTATCTTCAATTAAAGTAGGAATATTTTAGGTAAATTATAAACTTTTCACCTCAATTTCCAATATAGATTGGTCTTCTCAAATTAGGTAAATGGACAAATATAATGGGACAGAGGTACTGTAGTAGTTTAGGAAATAGTTATTCCCTCTGTTCCAAATTAATTATCATATTTGGAAATTGTACAGTCAAACATTAAAATTTTATCGTAAATTTTTCAATAATTACAATGACTTGTTATATAAAATTACTATCATTAGATTTGTAATAGAAACTATTATCTTAAAGGTATAATATTGTAATTATTAATAAAATATTATATAGGAAGTTATTCATCAAAAAGTGACATTGAAAATCATAATAATCAACAAAACAATGATTAATATGAAACGGAGAGACTAGATAATAGAATGCATTTTCAGCTAGTTTTCTCATCATTTCTCACTTCAAGATTATCCATACTCGAACAATATTAAATCGGCTCATGCCCGACCCGAATCCGAGTCACTGTAGCAAATCTAAAATATACTTGACCCAATTTTCAATCAAACCAAACCCGTACCTAAACGACACATGTCTCCAGCGAAAATTACTTGAAACAAACTCCAATAGAACCGAACCGAACAGGGACCCGACATGCATATTATATACCCGAAATGTATACGAATCGAGCATTAACTCGGCTCGTACCCGACCCGAAGTACATGTTTGCCAGGTCTAGGTGAGTCTAACCCGAATCAACATATAGCTGTCTAATCTGAATCAAGATTTCTCATATAGGTCCCCCTAAGCCATGCATACATCGGGTAGTCTCATATTGATCGAGGTTGGTTTCTAAACCTATGATTCCTTATAAGGCATCATAGGAGATTCCAACCATGCCTGGGTCCAAGATCACACAGAGAGGCCAATTCACAACGAGAATTACATTGCACTATTTGTGCCACCTAAAGCTTACCGGTGATTGAAAGACGCCATGACTAAGGACATGAACCAAACCCCCAGTGAAAAGACGGTTATGGCCAAACATATGAGCGGGCTCCCCGCTCAAGTGCAAGTCCGCCACGAGAAACGACTTCAACGAAAAGAACCCAAGCAAGAAAAGAGGTTCAAACAACACTAGATGGTGATGGATGGTATGCTTCAAGGCATCAAATGACTTGATAAGAAAGCAGATCTCATCGATGATGAAGAAGAAAAAGACATGGATAAGCCAGAGAGTTCTCCCCAGCCTTGAAGGTTTACCAAACAACAAAAGGGGAAAGTAAAAATGACACGAAGAACCCATGCTCGGGGATGTGAATCTTGAGGATGAGAAAGAATATCTTGATGTAGAAGGTAACGAGGGCTTGAAGTTTAGGGGCTCCTAAGAAATCGTCAGAAACCTTGAGGGGATAGGCTTCTAATAACGAAGAGTGGAAAGATCAAGGAGAGATGAAACCTAAATACTCTGCTAAAAGAAGCACATGAATACCACAAAAGGGAAGTTCTCTCAGGCTAGGAAGAGTGAGAAGCCCATAGAAAGTAAAGATGACAAATGTGAAGAGGTGGAGCATGACATGATGGGAAAGACTTGCTTGAGTTGAGGAGGAAGAAGACCTTGAACTCAGAAACCCTCAATGGAACTTGAACACAAGATATGGAACTTGAACACAAGATATGAACTTGGTAATGGAGGATTCCACCACCAAGAACTACAACTCCACCAAGATTAGATAAAGACAAACACTACTAATTCATAAAGGAATTGACTTGTTAACACCACCACAATGAATTGAGGCTAAAGTATGAGGAAGATTTGAGAGAGGAAAATTTGGGAGAAGCCCTTGCTTTCATTGATGGTCAAGTAGTAATGACTCTTCCTCCCTAATGTTAATGAATATAAACATTGGAGTGGAAGAGAAAGACAACAAAATTACAAGTATGCCACAAAAAGCACGCGAAAGGGGAAAAAGACGCTGAAAAGAAAACATGGCAATGCGACGGGTCGCACCTGTTTCTCGGCAAAGAAGATGCGAGAGGGGGAGAGGGGCAGGCAAGGCGCGGCCAGCCTTGACCTGACGCGGTCAGTGCCTAAACCAGGTTGCCTTTTCCTCCGTTTTCCCAGCTGACTTTTTCCAACCTAGTCCAATTCTGGTCCCAGATGCCATAATTACCACACTTTCTTGGGACGACCCGACTTGAAATTAGGGTCCAACAAGCCCTTGGGGTTGGTGATATGTCCCGACCCTCTAGAGGGGCTCGGGCCTATCCAAAGGATGACTGAGATGAACTTGGAGGTCCTGGTCAAGAGTAAATTGAACCTCCATGTCCGGGTGAGTGGTTGCAACCCTCTTGGAGTGGGCAACAAGTGAAGAGTAGGGTACTTGAGCCTCTTCATCATCCCTTTTTGAGAGGGATTTTCCCTCAAATCCTCATTGGGCTCATCATCTTCAATGTAAGGAGAGAGGTCGCCAACGTTGAAGGTGGATAAGACTCCCAAATTGCCGGGAAGGTCGAGCTAGCTTGTAGGCGTTGTCGTTCACTTTCTCCAAGATTTTGAACGGACCATCACTCCGTGGCATAAGCTTGTTCTTCCTCCTTGATGGAAACCGTTCCTTCCTTAAATATAGCCAAACCAAGTCTCCTGGCTTGAAATTGATACCCCGGTGGTGCTTGTTGGCTCTTGCTTTGTAGAGTTTGTTGGTCTTCTCAATTTTGGAACGAATTTGTTGATGAAGTTTTGAACCTCCTAAGCCTTCTCTATAACCTCAAAACTCACTCTTGACTCCAAGGGTAGTGGAAGGAATTCAAGAGGACTGAGTGGATTCACACCATAACAAGTCTCAAAAGGCGAGTGGCCGGTGGCAAAGGAGGGAGCTCGATTATATGCAAACTCAGCGTGGCATAGCTTAGTGTCCCAATCCCCCAAATTGTTGCTCACAAGCTCCCTAAGCAAGGTGGAGAGGATGTTGTTGGTTACCTCCATTTGTCCATTGGTTTGGTGATGGTGGGACGTATTGAAGTGTAGCTTGGTACCAAGAAGCTTCCAAAGAGACCTCCAAAAGTGGCTAATGAATTTTGTGTCTTGGTGTAACAACCTCGACCATAATCAGGGAGTTACCCATATTTTATCTTAATTAATATGGACTTGGCGGAAGCCTATAAGCCGAGGAGTTATCGCCGCTTCTCCGTAATTACTGACTTTTCTACTCTCAGGGACTTGGACGACCTCGAAAATCTTTTCCATAGACCTAATCCAATCCTCCAGTTTAACAGGGTCAACCTTACCATCATAGGTTCGCGGGGTTTGTTTGGCTACCCTCTCAGTTCGATTGCTAGCATTTCCTTCATGATTTCTAGTTTGATCTTCGAACTTCTTAAGCAACTCAACAAACAATTGGCCCATCATATTGGGATCTAGACCCATAGGGTTGACATTTTGAGCGGGTGGGGTGTTTATTGGACTTTCACGTGAGTCATGTGGGATTCGGTCGTTGGGTTGAGGGTGGTAAACAATGTGGTTGTGACCATTGGCTTCACTCCCTTGTTCCAACATTCTGACAATTAAAAAGACTTGATCAGTTCGGGTTGGTTATGTTGGATTATTCATACCAACATGCTCTATGCATGCACTATGAATACTTCATGAGCAGTTAAAAGAAAATTCACAACGAATGATGTTTCATGTAGGTTTGAAATACAATGACACATGTTTTGAAAATTTGCCCTAAATATGCTTTTGAAAAATGATTTGCAAAGCAATGGACCATAAATCAAATATCGCTACTAATAAACATAACGATTAAGGCAATGAATTAGTGGTTTGTAAATTGCAGGTAACATGTAAATAGTAGCAACAATTCACATCTCATGCTTATGAATATATTAACATTCATGAGATTCAAGCAAGTATTAAATATAGGAATATATATACATTCATGCTTGATCAAATATAACATCAATTATTCAAGCATGACTTTTATCTATCAACTAATAAAAAATGATATAAGCATTCTTTCACATAATTTTTGCAAATAAAATCTTGTCACTTATCATGAAATATTATCATATGATCTCATGTAGACAAGTGGAACAACTATACATGAAATTCTTAAATTCTCTAACATGGGTAGCCAAGCTAATTCATGTGGACATATAATTATGATCTTCACGAAGAAGTTAGTTATATCAGATATAACCAAGTAGTGTTCTATAGATGGATAGTTGTGTAGAACATCTAAACGATCTTAATTTCATAAAATAAATTCAACATGTCATATACATATATCACAAGTAGCATAGTGTTCACGCATCTAGTATGTAATGAAAATCTATAAAAGTAATCCACATGCAATTAATTAATGCTTACATGTAACTAAATCCAAAATAAATTAGTAACGTGCAATAAGTGCTTACATTATGCCATAGATAATTACTATCAAATTTAAAAATAAGTCACAACAAATGTTTGTAATAACTCACATGCATGGAAACTTCACAAAATCACTAGATAATTTTATGATTATATAATAACTAATAGATATATATATATATATATATATATATATATATATATATATATATATATATATATATATATATATATATATATATATATATATATATATATATATATATATATATATATATATATATTCTAAAGAATAAACCACCATATTTTCTAAATAAGGAACGCAAAGTATGACCTCATGAATTCAATAAATTAATATTCGAAAATTATTTCATACATCATGTCGTAAATTCAAATGCCACATAAATGTCTAATGACTTATTTACATGAGTATGATTATAAAGAAACATAATATCAAACATCTATCAAGTGTAACAAATCTGGCATATGCATGCATATTTATTTAACAAAGTGTAGACACCGGGATTTTGACGCATAAAATAACATAAAAAGAAGAGCGGAAGAAATAAAAAGAGAGTCGATAAATACATGCATTTTACATGTATTTGTTCACTTAAAGCTACATGCTTGATCACATGTAGTCCATCTTAGCTACATGCACATTTTTTATATAAAAATGGAGCCATGCAAACCCTAAAAGCAAGAGCCACAGATCGCGAGATCGAATCCTCACACAAACACTCCAAAAACACCTAAAAAGCTAGCTAAAACAAGCTCATTTCGTCCAGTGTGAAGGGCCGCTTCCCTAGGCATATTGACTTCACACTCCACCGTCCATGCATGCATGGACGAAGCTAGATCCCTCCCCCCTGGCGTAGTGGCCGACCGACCTACACACCTTGACCACACGTGATCAATTGACCACGTGTTGCCGTCCACTCCAAGTTCACCCCCCTTCTGCCTTGGTATTCTGCACAAGCTCGGAGATTACTATGTGAGTGCATGTATGCATATGTATCTCTACTCCCTCCTCCTCCTATAAGTACTACTCCTCTCCAAGCCATTTCACTCACCAACTCACTCATAAAATCATCCTTTCCCCCTTTTTACTCATTCACTCTCTACTTCATCTCTCAGTTCTCTCTAAACTCCCCCTACTTCTTCTCATACTTCTATATTATCTTCTTCCTACATTCTCATCATCCTATTCTATCATCTTTCTTACCACCATAATCTCCATTCTTCCATCACAAAAGCCTAAACACACATCCTACTCTATCCATCCAAAACTCCACAAAAAACCCTAGCCTAAACACACCCAAAACCAAAAAAGGAGCCTTCTTAGTACCCTATTTTCACCCACTTCCTTATCATTTCTCACCATCTTTTCTATCATCATCTTGGCACTTGGAGAGGAAGGCATCAAGGAGGATTCATCAAACATTCAAAGGCTAGGCAAGGTCCTTTCCCACAAAGTAGCAATGTAAGCCCTCAAGTGTTCATCTTTTCTTGTAAATAAGTGTATATATGTACTTTTTTTTATTGTCTCGTATTACATTCTTGTTGCATGTTCAATGAAGTAATTTTATAAAGTACACCTTCAATTCCCTTCCAAACTTCATCAAAAGCACATTTAAACTTTTAGTAGAGTCTTTCCTTTTGTGCGAGGCGAACTCTTAAAGTTTACTTTTCGAGTTCGTAGCCTTACCCCCAGATCCATTCTTGGGTTTCGCAGGCGGAGTCTTTCTTTATTTTCCTTTCGGTTTTGTCTTGGCTTTTCCCTTAAAAAGTCGAGTGGCGACTTCCATTTCGAACTAAAATACATCGAGGATTGCATAAACTATGGTTAACATGGTTTTACAATATATCGATGCAACTTTAGGGCTTTCTCTCTTATATTTCTAAATAATAGTTGCATAAATCACTCTCTTCCGAGCCTAACATTTAAATGAGCAAATTGGGTTAAATTTAGAAGAGTTTGGAAAAGTGGATGTTCACTCTTAAAGGTTTAATTAAATGACTCATAAAATGCATAAGTAAAGGGAAAGTGATTTTACAAAATATTATTCATGAAATGTAAGGTGGATCTCCTTAAAGGGTTTTTTCAAAGGTTAAACCCCAGCACAAATCAGCAAATCACACCCCAATCCAAACGTGGATGTTCGAAAGCCCGAACGGCGAGGAAAAATGTCTACAGGATTTTTGGCGACTCCACTGGGGATTTTTCTAAATTGGGTAAAACTTGAAAAAGGTTTGTGTGCTTTAACTTTTTTGGAAGGAAAATGAATTTTACTTTATATTATTAAGTCATTCTTTTAGGCATAATGCATTACATATACCGGGACACTCCCTTGACATGTGATATGTCGTAGGAGCACGTAAATCGGCGGTATTAGGCTTTTTCTCTTTAAACCACAAAAAATAACCTATGGGATGCTGGACCGACCATACTCAATTGGTGCACTTACACCGAGAGAGAATTGGTCACCACATCCACTCATGTATCACTCTACGAGGTCTTCACACGAGCCTCCAAGAGCAACACCCCACACATTCAAGTTGCCTTTATAACAAGAATGCACCAGGGCGAGTACATGAGCCGCTAAGCCTTATCCAGCCAATAAACCTTTTCGTACATAGAGCCTTGGTTTAGGATACCCCTTGTTCATATGTATGCTATGTGCTATGTGTTTAAATTCTTTGTAAAGAGTCGACCTAAGTTTAGGGATGTTGTTCTAGTCCATATAGTAGTCATTGGGCTGAGAAGAGTCATGTTTACAAACTAAGAAGTTCAACCGTAAAAATTATGGTTAACCTAGTGGTTGGGCTCATTTATCCATAAAGGTTGATCCTCTTGGTTCATAAAGTAAACTCAACTCGCCTTTGATGATTCTATATGGCCCTTTACAACATTTTCTCAACAAAGGTCCAATAAACCTACTTAAAAGTCCAACAAAAGGAAATGGGTAAAGTCTTAGGCCGCATAATAATCACCAGGTTTGAGTAAATTAATTTATCGAGTTAATTCTTGAGTCCATCACATGGCCGACCCGTGGTTACGCCCAACCATGTTGGATTTATTAATTAAATCCATAAATTAATTATAACTCACCTGTCGTTGGTTTTATCCAGTCATTTACAAATACCCATTTTCCCAAACAAATAAAGTAAAATAAAAATAAAATAGAAAGGCGTCAGGCAGTCAGTCTTGTTGATCATTATTCTAGCCCGCATATTAATCAGTATAGCTTGATTTAGCCCAAGTATGGTGTCCAAGTTACGGATTCTCCTTAAAACAGTCAGCCTGTGGATGGAGCTTATCCGAATTGAGAAACACTGACTCAAACTCTTTTACTTGGTCTTGACTCGCTGTGTTCGATTTTGTTCGGCCCTTTATGATGATCAATGGTCTTTAGAGTCATGTAGAGTTAGGATCATGCAAACCCGTGTCCCGGGTGAGTCACCTTGTCTAGTCAGCATGTAGATTGTGCATATTAGGAAGTCCCATGTAGGTCCATTAGGTCATGCATTCATCAGGTCGGGTTTTGGGGTTAATAAAAGGTTAATCTCTGAACTGTGTGTGGTTTTGCTGTAGTCAACATAGGAGACCCGAGTCTAGCTTGGATCCCCGGCCCAACAGGTCGCTTGATCCGTAACCCGGTCTTCATTCCGTCAGCACCCAGGTCCAAAACCTCCCGTCGTATGCAATTCGACATGTCTGCCGAAGAGAACCACGAGGGTAACCCAATTTAAGAGGCCCTAGTCAAAATTCTTGAGGAGAAGTTCAAGCAAGTTGAGGGTTCAATCACTTTTGCTGCCTTAAAACAAGAGAAGAAAACCGATGAGCACATCGCTCAGCAGCGAGAACTCATCCAAAGGCAAGATACTCGTATAGAGCAACAACAAGAAACCCTGAATGGTATTTTGGAGGCTGTGCAGCGTATCAGCATACAAATGGGAATGGCGGATAATGATGAGATGGAAGTTCTTCCCAACCCTACGAGTGACAAAGGCAAAGGGAAGATAGGTGAGAGTTCCAATGCTGGAGTAGTCATTGAAGTGTCCGATGACACGACACCAAGGTCGCCACCGTCGGTGACTATTCCTCAAACTGTCCCGATCAAGGCTGAGTTACGCGATGACCTTGTCATGCAAGACATAAAGGCTCAACTGAATGTATTCAAGGATGCTGTGAGCCAAATTCCAACCTTCACCAATCAGTTTTTCGAGTTCGAACCGCCCGTTGACATCAATGCCAATATAGTGGGAAAGATGGACATTTCGCTGAAGAAGTTCTACCCATCTGAAAATCCAACTCATCATGTGTGGGAGTTCAACCGAGTGATGCCGCTCCGAGGTGTCACTACCAAACATTACAAGCAAGTCTTCCCATCATCACTGAATGATGAGGCATTGAACTGGTATTACACTCTTCCTCTGGAGGTGCGAGGAGATTGGACTGCTTTGCGTAGGGCATTTATCGAGCACTACAGTAAGATCCAGAAAGATAAGGTGACCATGACAGATATCATGGCCATTCGACAAGGGGAAAATGAGTCGTTCACAGCCTACTACGAGAGGTGGCATGCTAAGCTATCTAAGGTGACTAGCATCATTCCTACTGAAATGCAGTTGGACACATTCGTCCGTGGTTTAAAACCAAGTCTGGCACAACAGTTAGACTTTCATGTCGTTGAGAGTTTTGAGTATTTGAAAAAGTTATGTCCTAAGCTACAGGCACGCAACGAAAGGATCGCTACGTCCCAAAATTGGAAGGGTAACAACATGGGAAGAAGGACCACCAATGCTTCTAAGGTGGCTGAAACAAGCTTTGTGCAGAATGTGAATCGTGGTCCGCCTCCGAAGACGACCTACTTCCAGTACGATTCATATACCCCACTTGATATGACTTATTCTGAAGCTTTGGACCAATTGCTAAAATCAAACAAGATCCAGTTGTCAGTACCTAGACTTGAACTTGAGACTAAGGGACCGGGATGGAACAACAATGCTTATTGCAAGTACCACCGGACCAGGGGTCATGACACCGAGCGATGTTGGACGCTTAAGAATCATATTGAGAAGATGATCCGTTCTGGAGCGTTGCCAAAGCCCAAAGCTGCAAATAAACCCAACAACAAAAGCAATCCTCTCCCGAATCATGCCATCTTCGTGGGAGAGGACACTTTTGATCCGTCCGAATGTATCACCAATGAAGGAGCACCGACACTCCTTCCTGAAGATTTGACAACCTTTACTGTCAACGGTATTTTGGTTAGTGATGAAGAGGATGTGTACGAAGAGGATCCTAATGATGATTTCTGGTCAGATAAGGAAGAGGAGATTCCACCTAGTGCTGCATTCTTAACTAGGTCAGGAAGGCATAATCAAGCGAGGGCTGAACCTGTGGTTCTTTCACCAGATCCAAGTCTTGCGAGAACAGAAGTGCCTGCTACTCCTGAAGATCCAACAACCCTTACCATAAATGGCATATGGGCCAGCGATGACGAAGACAACTATCATCATAGAGGAGTGACTCGGCAGCGCTTAGAAGAATTGAGGGACAATCTACAGGATATGGTCTTACATTCGGTCATTCGCCATGAGAAAAAGGTCCGGAAACACCTTGAGTTTCAGGACCAACAGATAGAACAACAACGAGAGGCTATGGACAACGTGTTGGAAGAATTTCGTCGTTTAAAGAAAGAATCCGATCCACGAGCCTGGAAGAAAAAGGGGTGGACTCGTTGGTTGTTGTGTTGTCCAACTCTGAATTTAACCCAAGCACCATGATCTCTACTGATGGAGATTGCCATCAAGTGACTTGGGTCGATGCTATTAACAATAAATGTACCCTAGTGTTAGGAGAACCTTGTAAGGTCCAGTCTGAGTCGAGCACTAGTGAGTCTATAATCGAGTCTAAGTCAGCTGAGATTAGCCCCAAGTCTGATAAGTTTGTATCCGTTTTTGCATTCAATAAAGTGAACGTTTCTGAGTATCTCTGTTCTTCTTCCCTTCTCCCTAATTGTTGTGCTAATAGCTATGAATTTGATGTTGAACCTTTAAAAGACTTTAACGAATTAACGCAAGCCATGAACAACCATGAGAATCACATGGCACCTGTTGAAGAAACCATCACCATTAATCTGGGGACGCTTGAAACTCCCCGGGAACTGGGAATTGGCAAATCATTAACCCTGGAGGAGCAACAGGAGTTCACCACGCTTTTAAGGGATTTTGTAGACGACTTCACTTGGTCTTACGAAGACATGTCCAGAATCGACAGGGAGATCGCTGAACATACCATTCCGCTCTACCCGGATGCTAAACCGGTACAATAACGACCTCACAGAATCAAGAATGAGTTGTCGAACAACATTCACGGTGAGATTAAGAAGTAGTTTTGGAAGTCAAGTTCATCAGGGTAGTAGAATACCCAGAGTGCGTAGCTAACATTGTGCCTGTACCGAAGAAAGATGGAAAGGTCCGAATGTGTGTTGATTTTCGAGATCTGAACAAAGCTAGCCCAAAGGATTGCTTTCTTTTGCCACATATTGACGTTTTGGTTGATCACACATGCGGACATGAGCTGCTGTCATTCATGGATGGGTATGCTGGTTACAACCCGATCAAAATGGCTGAAGAAGATATGGAGAAAACGTCATTCATCACTCCGTCGGAACTTTCTGTTACACTGTCATGCCTTTCGGACTGAAAAACGCTGGTGCTACTTATCAACGTACCGCCACTACCCTGTTGCATGACATGATCCACGTAGAAGTTGAGGTATATGTGGGCGACATGATTGTCAAGTCGAAGAAGCGTGAGGATCACATTCAAAACTTAAGTAAGTTCTTCCTTAGGCTCTGCAAGTACAACATGAGTTGAATCCGCAGAAATGTGCATTTGGAGTAACTTCAGGAAAGTTGTTGGGTTATATCGTTAGTCAACGCGGGATAGAGGTCAATCCATCCAAGATCAAAGCAATTCAAGACATGCCTCCACCTCGGACAGAAAAGGAGATTTGTTGCTTTATAGGGCGAGTGCAGTATTTGAGTAGGTTCATTTCTAAGCTCACAATGACTTGTGAACCATTATTCAAGAGGCTGAAGAAGGGAACGACGATCGAATGGGATCACCAGTGTCAAGCAGCATTTGAGAAGGTTAAAGCCGACTTGACTAATCCACCAGTACTAGTCCCGCCTATCTCCGGGAAACCATTGTTGCTTTACCTCACCATTAGTTCAAGCGCTATGGGCGCTATGCTAGCACAAGAAAGCGATGGCCTCGAACGAGCTATTTATTAAATCAGCAAGAAGTTTCTGGGGTGTGAGTCTCGCTATTCGGAGATTGAGAAGATAGCCTTGGCACTAGTATGATCTACAAAGAAGCTTCGCCACTACATGCTCTCACACGACATGTATGAGATTGCAGCATGTAATCCGGTCAAGTACATCATGGAACAACCTACTATCAACCGCAGGTTTGCTCGATGGGTAGTCATGTTATCCGAGTTTGATTTGCATTTTCGACCACAGAAATCCATAAAGGGGCGTGCAGTTTCCGATTTTACGTGAGTTTCCTCTGAGGAAGCCACGACCTTTGGGCTTGGAGTTTAGTGATGAACAGATATTTCAAGTTGAAGAAGAAACCTGGAAGCTATACTTTGATGGTGCTGCGAATCAGATGGGATGCGGGGTCGGAGCTCTGTTAGTTTCTCCCGAAGACATACACTTTCCTTTGGCAATCAAACGTGACTTTGAGGCTACCAATAATGCTGCTGAGTGTGAAGCTTGCATTTTGGGCTTGCGTGTGGCTTTGGAGATGGGAACTAAAAGGCTACGAGTGTTTGGGGACTCAAGTCTGATCGTCAATCAAGCTACTAGTATATGGAAGGTGAAGAGCGAATCTTTGGCACTTTACCAGCAACATTTGTCCAAATTAGCTGAGAAGTTCGACCATATTGAGTTCAAGTATCTACCGCGAGGTTATAACGAGCTAGCTGATTCATTAGCCAAACTTTCATCCATGGTGGCTATGCCCGAAAAGGATCAAGCCCTAGCAGTGACAGTGGAAAGGAGAGATTGTCCAGCTCATCAACAGTTAATGATCGGTTTGGTCAGTATTGATGCATGGTTCTTTGATATTTATGCATTTCTGAAAGACGGTTCATATCCGCTGAATGTCGAGCGTCGAGCCAGGAGGGTTATCCGGTTGGTGGCCTCTCAATATTGTATTATCCAGGATCGTCTGTACAAGAAGACTGCTACGGGGATAAACCTCCCATGTGTTGATAAGGAATTGAGGAAGCTGAGGAATTGATGAAATCCACTCATGGAGGGGAGTGTGGACCGCATATGAATGGTAGAATGTTGGTTAAGAAGATCCAGAGAGCAGGGTATTTCTGGTCGACTATGGAGTCCGATTGTCTCCAATTTGTGAGAAAATGCCCGAAGTGTCAAGAATATGTTGATCTCAAACACCAACCATCCTCCTATTTGACCACTTTGGCCTCACCTTGGCCATTTTCAGTATGGGGAATCGACATTATAGGGAAGATTTCACCCCAAGGCACATGAGGACATGAATATGTGTTGGTAGCTTTGGAATACTTTACTAAATGGGTAGAAGCTGCCTCATACTCAAAAATCACTTCGAAACATGTGGCCAAGTTCATGCTGAGGAACATCATTTGTAGATACGGGGTGCCACATGAGGTGATTAGTGACAACGAGAGCCATTTCACGGGCGAGTTTGCAACTCTCTTGGCCAAGTATAAAGTCCGACATCACCATGCTTTTCCTTATCGGCCACAAACCAATGGAGCGGTGGAGGCTGTAAACAAAACTCTGGTGAAAATCATCAAGAAGATGGCCATCACTTATAAAGATTGGCCCGACAAGCTTTCTTTTGCATTATGGGGATACCGAACGTCAATTCGGACTGCAACTGGAGCCACGCCATATTCTCTGGTATACGGGATGGAAGCAGTCTTGCTAGTAGAACTTGCCGTTCCTTCTTTAAGGATCATTGCTGAAAGTCAAATCCCTGAGGCCGAGTGGGCCCAAGCTAGATATGAGGAGTTAGTCTTGTTGGATGAAAGACGACTCCGTGCTTTACATAATATCCAGCTTTATCAGAGTCGAATTTCCCGAGCATTCAATAAGAAGATCAAAGATCAGGATTTAGCAGAAGGAGATCTAGTGTTACAAGAAATGAGAGCAGCACGTCAGGATCCTCGAGGCAAGTTTGCCCCAAACTGGATGGGTCCCTACGTCATTATTTCTGTTACTCCAGGGGGTGGCGCACGATAAGCCACACCCGAGGGAGAAGAGCTCACCCAACCTGTGAATTTGGATCAGTTGAAAAGATATTATGTTTAAGCCTCTAAGGGTTGGTATCCTTAGCTACTTAATTAGACATGCACTATCTTATAAAAGCAAGCAACCGAACTGCCAACAGGCCACTTGCTTGTGAGAGAAAAGAAAAAAAAAAGAAAAGAAAAAAGAAAAAAGAAAAAAGAAAAGAAAAAAGAAAAAAAGAGAAGAGAAAAACAAAGAAAAAGAAAAAAAGAAAAATGAGAGACTAACTTGAAAATCCTTCGGGACGAGTTATGTAAAAGGAGAGAATAAAAGTGACGCAGCTGAAGTGTGTTTTCAAAGGACGGAAAGAAGAACATGGCTTATGTTAATTCCTATAAAACATAAATGTAATATTTTACTTCTTATATCAATAAAAGGAGTACATCTTTTTTAATACATTTTTGTCTTATTAATTTTCTAAAGGAAAAGCATCAAATAAATAAAATGCATAGCACACACATTTCTTTCACTAAATTTCTTTCTCTCCATCCTACTTATTTAAGTACTAAGTCTAGCCCTAGTTGAGTTGGAGTCGATGTAGGCTCGTTAGTGCTCATTCAATCAAGTCTGCCTGTTTTTCCTTGCTTGGGTGTGTCTCTTCTTTAGATCCCAATCCAGGATCGTTAGCCACGATGATGCTCTTTAATTTCGGGGTTCCCCGAGGAGGTGAGCGCGATGTTCTTTCACGCCAATTGACAGCACCAATAGTAGTAGCAAGCCAACTCCGATAACCGTCTGTTGAAGCGGTAGAGATACGGTTAAGAGCAGGTGCTTCCTTTCCAGCCCGCTTCTTCCAATATTTGATCCACGATTCAATCACCGACCCTTGGAGATGGGTAAGGTCGGGAATTTCACACGGAGGAAGAGGAATGTCTTGAGAATGCCCCATTTGCCGCATGACTCGATCGAGGAAATAATATGTCAGCTCTGTAAGGCCAAGCAGAGTGAGGTGGGCCGTCTTATGAGAGTGGCTCGAGAAGCATGGCACTTTCCACCATTGAACCCACCAACGGATTTCCTTGTGATTCTTGAGGAAAATGACCCACTCGTCAAAATTGCGGCGGGTGTCGAACTTCCTTTTGCGTTGGCAAAAGTTCGCTAGTTCCGAAGAGGTGATGGGAGAGAAGATCATGTCTAGATGCTCCATAAGCCACATCTACAGGTGGAGAAGGAAAGTGAGAATTTTGGTTGCACATAAAACAAATATTACAACCAAAACAAAAAAAAGAGAGAAAAATCGACACATGATTCCACATGGATTACTCGGATAATCCATGCAAAATCAGAAAACATATAAAAGAAAAAGAAAAAGAGAGAAAAAAGAAAAGAACACAAGAAAAGGTGTCGATACTCACTTGAAGAGAGAGGAGACTTCCGCGAAAGGTCTGCGTTGTAGTCCATGAATCGAGACCAAGGAGTGTTTCGGCAATCATCATTGGAGCAGGATTATAACCCCGGGACATCTCATCTACGACATGGATGAGAGCGATAGGTGCAAAACCCGAACCGCCGTGATAAAATAAAAATTCGAAAAGAATGCAAAAGACCAAACCTCGCACTCGCAACGCCGGGTTTAGTCTAAGCGCCTCGGGAGATTGGAAGAATTCCAATAGAGCTTGCAAATTAACCTCGTTGCCAACCAAGATGTGTCCTAATGCTCGATGATTGAAGTTCGTTAATTCCTCGAATTTTTCACGATGGTTGTGAGCAAGGGAAGGAGTTGTTGGTGGAGCATAAAGATCGAACTTGAACATGCAAGCCCACTCTTTAGGAAGAGGGCACAATTCGTTCCAGGAGAAGCGAAAGACATGGAACTTAGGATCCCAAAAGGTCAAGGCCGCTTTGAGGAATACCCAATCGATTTTCACTTGTTTCAGACTTAAAATTGAGGACAAATTGTAGTAAGTGAGAAGCCGTTTTTTCGGGTTTAGTGAGTGTGGTCATCCATGAGTTGAATTTTCTTTCAAAGGCCATAATTGCAAGCAAGAAGAGAAGGGTTGAGAGAGAACAAGGAAGGGATGAGGTCTCAAAATGACAAGGCAAGCTTAAATAGTTGCGGTTCTGCCCAGTACACAGTTGTCCAACTGGATGAAGGGAGATGTACATGGCATCCGGCAACGCGCATTCGGATGAACCACGGGGCCTGGCACTGCGTGTAGGCCGATCGACCACTACGCAGAGGGGATGAACTCGTTTTGTGAGTTCACACCCCTACGTGCATGCATCCAGAGAAGAGCGGACGCGTTTATGCATGGGTTTATACGTGTTTGCATAGCATTTTATTTTTCTTTTTTATTAGTGTAAAAATGTAAATTTATCTTCCTCTTTTAGTTTTAGAAATTTTAATTTCTTTTTTACATTATTCTTTTTATTATTTATCCTTTGTAAACAGTTGGAGGTCGACCTATAAATAAATAAAAATGGGAGCTTGCATGTCGCATCATTAGAGAGTCAAAATCACATAAAATCGAGTCTGCCTGATTGCATTTAACTGCGCATTTCTTTACTACATGGCACTTCTTTTACACTGCATAATAAAAAAAGAAGGGAAAGCCTTGCCGCAATGCCTAAAAGTTCCCACCGAAGCTGCTACTACCGAACAAGTTCCTGGCAGCCGCATCAGCAAAAGAGTCCGGCTGTGGATCGTCTTGAGTACCTGAAGGACCGGACAAGAGTTGGCTAGAAGGCATACCATGAAAACCAGAACCTGGATAACCCTGGCTGAAGCCAGGGGGCTGACTGTAAGGGACAATAGATTGAGCATGATACTGAGGCGCCTATGGACTAGACACTCTCTCCATTGAACCTTGGAATCCACTAGATTCAAACAGTCTTCCACCATGAACTCCGGGATATCAGGAGACCTTCACCGCGAAGAGCTAGCATAGGGATCACGTGGCACGCCCATCAGATTTTGATCCCTGCGCCTAGATGGTCCTGCCCCTGGGTCTCCGCGAAAGCTTCTACTTCCTGTTTCTCCTGCTGAAGAATGGCGAGGAGGACGTCTTGACGAGCTCCCACAACGTGGAAAACTCACATGAGAGTGAGCCTCGTTATCTTCATCACTAGCAGCCGTCATCAAACCCCGATATTGGCCATTTTCGAAGTTGTGATCAATGAATTCCCTAGCTGTGATGCCTTCCCTTAACAGAACGCAGATGTGGGCATACACTTGCTGCACGGAAGGACGATCTATAAGAATCAACAGTGCAGAGGAAAAGGTGGTCAAGTATACAACTTACCGGGTGTGCATCAAAGAACTGCAGCACTTCATGATCGTTAGGCATGAGCGGGATGAATCCGAACAACATATCTTCATCTCCCGCCTGCCCAGGTTCCTCTGCATGCTGATCCAGAAGAGGATCATAATATCCTCTCAGCTACAGAAAGACAAGCGCCGTCAGGGTGCCAGAAGTCCATAGTGTTAATACAAAAAAGAAACGAAAGAAATGCTAAAACCTGAGCAAAAGCAAGGCGTCCTCTATGCTAAAGGGCCGCTTCTTCCAAGTCATTCGTCGGTACCACAAAATTGACCGCTGGTTCACCAGCCATCAGCCGAGCTATTTCATCCGCCGCCAAGGCTTGCCTATCAAAGATAAGCTCGGGAGAATCCATGGGAACTCTTGGAGGCCATTCCCCTGTATGCTGAAAGAAGAAGCGTTCCCCCAAATAGAAGGTGAGAGCAGAAGTGCCTTCCAACAACAAACGACGCTCGCTTGCTTCCCTTGCAAGGGGAATATCATAATGAAGGTCCTCCGCATTATATCCATTCCATGGGAATCGAACAATGTCCTCCTACAGCGACAATCATCACCAAAGACTCGAAAGGAGAAAAGTGCAGTAACAAGAAAAATGCAAGACATACCGGTCTAAGGTTGTCAATAATCCTTCTAAGCCCATTCAAATCCTTAAAATGGAATTTTGACCGATGGTAGCCTGATGTTTCTGACCATCACCGAGCAGTTGGGACGCGCATATCGCCATTGTGGGTTCCACCAACTGTAGGAAGGAAATAGGCCATAACCCACACCTACACACCAGGGAAGGTTCTTAGGAAAAAAGAAATTTTCACCTTACAAATTTCTAAATAAGAAAGAAATCTTGGAGCATACCTCCAAGACTCGCCATAGGCTGCTCCCCAGGTTGAGCCTCTTAGCCTCCGTCGTCCTTGTACGTGCTACTGTGTCACAACTAGTGGGTCGGCAGGCAACCCGCATTCCCCTGACCAAATGGGCATAAGCAGCAACTGCCCAATTGAAAAATCTCATCTCGCCGAAATTCAGGAGGTGATGCGCCCACGAGAGAGTGATAGTGTCTCCACGGTTTGCAAAAATTGCTGCATTAATGAAGTGCACCAGCACAATGAACTAACGCTGAGGAAGAGGAATGCTCTCAAATCCTTCACTTTTTATAACGACCGCCAGATACGAGTACCGCAGGCTGCCAATTCGCCCCGCCAGCGCGATAACAGGTTGCGAGTAAATAAATGAGATACTTGATAAAATTAAGATGTAAAATTCGGATAGGAGAAATTACCCAAAATTAGAGTATTTGTGCTGCTAAATTGGGACCAAGAGAGAGAATTAGGCTAGGTTTAAAAGAGGCTTCAAGCCTCTTTCTCTCCTCCCATATATCTGTTTCACGTGAAATAGAGAAACAGAGAAATAGAGAAGGCAAAAGAGAAGGAGGCTGAGCAGAGGGGGCACGGTGGGCTGGGCGGCTGTTTAGCCCCAATTTTGTGTCTAAATAGCGCCTTAATTCTTAGGCTTTTGACTCGTTTCGTGCTTAGTTTCATGTCTTTTAGTACGTTTTTGGT
Source organism: Portulaca oleracea (assembly GCA_029582165.1). Classification (NCBI taxonomy): domain Eukaryota; kingdom Viridiplantae; phylum Streptophyta; class Magnoliopsida; order Caryophyllales; family Portulacaceae; genus Portulaca; species Portulaca oleracea. The sequence continues at coordinate 15,752,141 of CM055880.1, forward strand.
TATTTTGTAGGTTTTGGCGTTTTACACAAAAACGAGGTAAAACGGGCCATTTTTTAGCCTTTTTGGTGTTTTCCCGAGTGAGCCAGACCGAGAACCGAGGCGGAGTTGACCCAGGACCACTTTCCCCACCTTTGGTGTCAATTAGTGAGGTAACACCCACTACGATCCTTGTAATGGGCGTTACATGCCTTGGAAAGAAGGAAGGAACAAAGGGAAGAAAAGAGTAGGGTAGCCCCCGCCACCCTTGGCGTGGCACCCGCTACGCCCAGCAGAAGGTTTGCCCCGAAGGAGACTGCACCTGCGGTCTAGGAGACAACACCCGCGGTAGTCTCGACACCTGTACAAGAGGGTAACCCCCGCCACCCAGGGCGTGGCACCCGCTACCCTGGGCTGGACCGAGGAAGACAGTACTCGCGGTATCCCGGACCGCACCTGCGGTCTTACGAAGGAAAAATCTCTAGGCAGATTTCGCAGGGTAGAGCCCGCTACCCTACAGGTGGCACCCGCGACCTCCCCTGTTTTTTGCGCGTTCGTCGGGCCTTAAACGACGTGTTTTGCTCACTTGTTTCCACTTGTATATATACTTCTTTTTCACGTTTTCTTGGGGGACAATCTTAGGGAGACTTAGACATTTTTCATCCTTGTAATTAGGAGATTTAGAGAGAGATTAGTCTAGGGTTTGGTGTATTTTGGATTGTTTTCAAGATTGGAGGATTCAACAATTGAGAAATTGCTTTGGATTATCCTTTCCCTTGTTCTTCCTTGTTCTTCTACAGCATTTGATAAGTTTCTTCTTCCCTTAACTCTATTCCACTTTGCTAATTACTTTAATTTCTTGTTAATTGCTTTCCTTGCTCTTTAATTGCTTTGATTGTCTTTTGATTGTTGTTGGATGTTAGAATTCATGCTTAGGGTTGGTTTTATTGATGTTGTTAGCATAGTTGTGATGGGTAGTGGCTAGAATCCTAATGGGTTAGGGGGTAATTAAGGGTGTGAATGGGTAATTAGGCATGGGTTAGCAATTTTAGCGAGTAATTAGTTGGGAAATCACTTTTCCCACTCCATTCCTTCCCTCAAGTGGGTTGTATTTGGGTCCAAAAGTCCCCGAACACATCCAACCCTTGAATTGGAAGGTTGGAATTGGGATAGTTAGCACTTTACTCACAAGAGTGAGTAGACACTAACTAGGGAATTCCGTTTCATTAACCCTCCGGGTCCGTGGTGGACTTTGGGGAAGTTAATCCGGACTATCCTCGAAAGAGGAAGCCCGATGGGTATTTTTCTAACGGAATTGCCACTTGATTTCCTTCCTTCTTGCAAAACCTATCTCTTTGTTCCCGTTTGCATCCCGAAAAGCCCCCGACACCCATTGTTTCACCTTGATTGACCTTAGTTTATTTTCTCGCTTTGTGATGCTCTTTCAACCCATTACCCTACCTTAGCGATCTTAACCCGACCTTAGACCGAGTTTCTTAGCCAAGGCCCCTAGCTCCTCGAGAAGAACGATATAAAAACCGGGATATAAAAACCACGTTACACAAAATGGCGCCGTTGCCGGGGACCAAGCGCCCCTAACTTAGTTTCTTGGTCTTGAGTTGTTTAAGATTGCTTTCATGCTAGAAACTAGTTTGTTCCAATTCTCGATGAATTTGATGCTTCTCTATTTCTTGTTGGAGGTTTCGAGTTCTGATGGCAGAGGGCCAAGCTGGTTCACCCCGTACCCTTCTATCATATGTCGTTCTATCATCGGGTACGGGAGGCAATCCTATCATCCTACCGCCACTGCCACCCACTCCAGCATTCGAGTTCAAACCATGCCTGCTGGACGCTTTTGAGAGAAACCAATTCTATGGAGATGGCTTCGAGGATCCTATCGATCATATTAGAAGATTTGAAAATCGGATTGGTTTTGTGCACATGCCAGAAGTGTCTTCAGAGTTCTTGAAATTGAAGCTCTTTCCTCTCACCTTGGGAGGAAAAGCTAAGATGTGGCTCGACATTTGTCCACCCGATGCATATACTACTTGGGATGCATTGAGCCGGGATTTTCTTCACCATTTCTTTCCGGTTGATGAGACGCATAGGCTTCGACAAGCTATCTTGAACTTCAAGCAAGAGCCGGGAGAAACTCTTTTCGATTCATGGGCAAGGTTCAAATGTCTTCAAAGGCGATGTCCACATCACAATCTTCCGGATTGGTTATTGTTACATCAGTTTTACCATGGGCTTGAAGACGATCTTAAAGAGTCAATTGATATTACATCGGGAGGAATGTTCCTTATGAAGACCGAGCATCAAGCAAATGTTTTCCTTCACGAGTTATTTCAACATTCTCCTTCTTGGGGAAGCCGCCGGAGTTTAGGAAGTGGAGGTTATTCCTTGGAGAGCGAACCTACTATCAAACCCCTTATGGGCGTCGTCCAAGAGATGCAACAGAAGATGATATCTAATGGAGCAACCAACCAATTGAGAATCATGCAGGAGACCCAACCCTCCACCCAAACCATCCAATATTTCTCACCCAACTACCAAAACCAAGAAGTTTGGCAACCCACTTATCACCAACCTACCCCTCAACTTCAAGAATCCAAACCATCTCAAGAGTCCAACATAGAGAAGTTGCTGAAGCAAATTGTTGAAAACCAAGAGAATGATAGGGCTCGCCTCGAAAGCATTGAAAACCAATGGGCCCAAATTGCTCAGCAAGAACATATTCCTCAAACCATCCCCATCCAACCTCAACCTCAACCTATACCAATGGTGCCGGTGAATCTTATCACCCTTCGGAGTGTAGAAGAAGTCATAGTACCAAATTTTGTGGAGGAGGGATGTTTGAGAGAAGAAGAGAAAGAGAGTGAGTTGGAGACGAATGAAGAAAGAGAGGTGGTGCTTGGAGAGGCCAAAAGTCAGAATGAGGAGAAGTTGAGTGAAGAATTCAATGAGGAAATAGGTGGGTGCTTAATAGAACCTTATACTTTTGAGCTTTCATGTGAGAGTCCTTTGGAGGAAATCCTTCTTGAGCCAATACAAGTGGAGCCCGATGGTAGTGAGGTTGCCTTCCTCACTAATCTTATTGATGGGGCATATACTAGAGAGGTGGAGGATGTTCCCTTGGAGGAACCTTTATTTGAGCGTATAAAGGTTCATGATTTTATTATCGATGATGCGACATCTTTAGAGTTTTCTCTTCCTCAAGTGGAGTTTGAGTACTTCCTGATCATATTGAACTATTTTATTGAAGAAGAATTCATGGAAGAGGTTGAGAAGAAAGAAGAATTTTTGAAGGAAGATGACCATCATCAACCCATGCTTGTTCTCGAGGCTCCAAAACTCCGGGAACCAATTAAAGTAGAGCTTAAATTGCCTCCTCATCTATTTCACCCGATTCGACCGCCGGAGGAGCAACTTGCTTGGTTCACTATAGTGGTTGGGAGATGTTGGAAGAAGAAGAGAAAAAGAAGGTGGAGGAAACATAAGAAGCCACTGCCTCTCTTCACCCCGAGGTCAACTACAAACTGGCTAGATCATTTTGACCTTCATGTTTGCAAAGTGGGGAAATGCTGGAAAGGGAGGAAGAGAAAATGGTGGAAGATATGGAAGATGTTCCTATCTTGTGCACCCCGTCTTTCAAGGATCAAATGGGTATTAGGTCAAGCTAGGGACCTAAAACAAGCACTACGTGGGAGGTAACCCATACCTTCTTTTTATTGTTTCCTTACCTTTCTTTCTTACTTAGTTTCTTTTTCTTGTTTAGAATCTTTCATGCTAAGACACAAGCATTTAGGTAGTTTAAATTGCTTATCCTAACCCTATGCTTGGTTCTTTTGGATCGTGGATTGAGAGTGCTCTATTTGAAGATCGCGAGGTAACCTCTTTCCACTCCCTTTGATTGTGTTATATTTTTTTTATCCTTGATGCATGCCTGATTTTTCTTTTGGTGGAGAATCCCTAGTATGTGCTTGTTGGGTTTATCTCATTGTTGGAGCCGTGTGGGCTTGTGTCGCCACCACTTGCTTGCTAGTTGTTTTTGTTTGTTTGCTTTTTGTAGGTCCTCTACCCTTTCTTGTGACACCCTTCCCACAATGAGGACATTGTGGCGTTTTAAGTGTGGGGAGGGGGGTGAGTTATATTTGTTTCAAGGGTAGATCACCTAGATTTTTCTTTTTGTTCTTTTAGGCTAAAATTAAAATTTTTTTGTGAAAAGAGAAAGGAAAAAGGGAGAAAAGTTGTGAAAAACCCCTTAAGTTTTTTTCTTTTCCTTTAGTTTTTTTGCCTTGTCTTTAGAATCGCGTAGTCAATGGCTCGAAGTCGTGGTCAATCTTCTTAGAAGAAGCCCGTAGGAGCGTTGTAGGCCCTAGTCCGGGTGTTGCCATGACTCATCTAATTAGATTCCCTTCGTCGATTGTAAAATGAGGTTCTTGTTTTTTTCACTTCCTCTTTGAAACCGTGAGACCTTAGTTTTTCACCCTCGAGCTTGTTTTCTAAAAAAGAAAATAAAAAAAAGAGAAAAGCAAAAGTAAAAGAAAAAGAAAGCAAAGTTAAATAAATGAATTAATTGGTTCGTGTCGGTCGAACGACATCAACCACCAAAAAGTTAGTCCACCTACATGGGACCGGTATTAGCGGTACGATGCTGATACCCCTTAAGCCTCCTTTTATATCGCTTGGTGTATGGAAAAGCCTGTGTTGGGAGGGTAAACCCCATTGTTGGGTCGTTGCAATTCCCGCAAAACTAGCGCCGACCTAATAAACTAAATTCAATTGTTGGAAAACCCAACCCAAAAAGAAAGTTATTCGCTAATAAAGTGAGGGGCCTTTCCTTGCATCACCTGCGGCCCTCACCAAGCTAAGGGCGACCAAATGCGGGGGAGGGGAACTCTTTGCTAATCTTGTTCGCTTTGAAATAAGCTCGGGTGGTGATTTTTGCTTCGGATCAAACGGGATCATCTATGATACACTAGCACTTGTGCACAAAGGACCTTGTTTTGTAGGAAGCATTTGGGAGTCAAACATCTCAAAGATTGGCAATGCTTTGGATTAGGAGTCCTTGATATGCTCGTATCCGCTCCTTTTTGTTGATTAGCATTGATTTCTTGTAATTGATTGCTCGTATCCGCTACAAACCCTCACGACTCCATCTCGTCCACCCGGGCTGCCGGGGGGTTCAAAGGGCTTGGTGCATACGCTAAATGCACTCGTTTCCTCCCACGTCAGAGGAGTTGGTGTTTAGTTTTTGTTATTTGTTTTTGTTTTGTTTCGTTTTGTTCGGGACGAGCAAAAGTTTAAGTGTGGGGGGGTGTTTAGACCCAATTTTGTGTCTAAATAACGCCTTAATTCTTAGGCTTTTGACTCGTTTCGTGCTTAATTTCATGTCTTTTAGTACGTTTTGGGTTATTTTGTAGGTTTTGGCGTTTTACACAAAAACGAGGTAAAACGGGCCATTTTTGAGCCTTTTTGGTGTTTTCCCGAGCCGAGCCAGACCGAGAGCCGAGGCAGATTTGACCCGGGACCACTTTCCCCACCTTTGGTGTCAATTAGTGAGGCAACACCCACTACGATCCTTGTAATGGGCGTTACATGCCTTGGAAAGAAGGAAAGAACAAAGGGAAGAAAAGAGTAGGGTAGTCCCCGCCACCCTTGGCGTGGCACCCGCTACGCCCAGCAGAAGGTTTGCCCCGAAGGAGATCGCACCTACAGTCTAGGAGAAACCACCCGCGGTAGTCTTGACACCTGCACAAGAGGGTAGCCCCCGCCACCCAGGGCGTGGCACCCGCTACCCTGGGCTGGACCGAGGAAGACAGTACCCGCGGTATCCCGGACCGCACCTGCGGTCTTACGAAGGAAAAATCGCCAGGTAGATTTCGCAGGGTAGCGCCCGCTACCTTACAGGTGACACCCGCGACCTCCCCTGTTTTCTGCGCGTGCATCGAGCCTTAAACGGCGCGTTTTGATCAACTGTTTCCACTTGTATATATACTCCTTTTTCACGTTTTTTTGGGGGACAATCTTAGGGAGACTTAGACATTTTCCAGCCTTGTAATTAGGAGTTTTAGAGAGAGATTAGAGAGAGATTAGTCTAGGGTTTTGTGTATTTTGGATTGTTTTCAAGATTGGAGGATTCAACAATTGAAAAATTGCTTTGGATTATCCTTTCCCTTGTTCTTCCTTGTTCTTCTACATCATTTGATAAGTTTCTTTTTCCCATAACTCTATTCTACTTTGCTAATTACTTTAATTTCTTGTTAATTGCTTTCCTTGTTCTTTAATTGCTTTGATTGTCTTTTGATTGTTGTTGGATGTTAGAATTCATTCTTAGGGTTGGTTTTGTTGATGTTGTTAGCATAGTTGTGATGGGTAGTGGCTAGAACCCTAATGGGTTAGGGGGTAATTAAGGGTGTGAATGGGTAATTAGGCATGGGTTAGCAATTTTAGCGAGTAATTAGTTGGGAAATCACTTTTCCCACTCCATTCCTTCCCTCAAGTGGGTTGTATTTGGGTCCAAAAGTCCCCGAACACATCCAACCCTTGAATTGAAAGGTTGGAATTGGGATAGTTAGCACTTTACTCAGAAGAGTAAGTAGACACTAACTAGGGAATTCCGTTTCATTAACCCTCCGGGTCCGTGGTGGACTTTGGGGAAGTTAATCCGGACTATCCTCGAAAGAGGAAGCCCGGTGGGTATTTTTCTAACGGAATTGCCACTTGATTTCCTTCCTTCTTGCTCTCTTGTTGCAAAATCTATCTCCTTGTTCCTGTTTGCATCCCGAAAAGCCCCCGACACCCATTGTTTCACCTTGACTGACCTTAGTTTATTTTCTCGCTTTGTGATGCTCTTTCAACCCATTACCCTACCTTAGCGATCTTAACCCGACCTTAGACCGAGTTTCTTAGCCAAGGCCCCTAGCTCCTCGAGAAGAACGATATAAAAACCTGGAGACAAAAACCACGTTATAGCGGTGAACGGCGGCGAAGGTGGTGACAGTTCAAGAGGCGACAACCAAGGGACCCTGGCAACGGTGGTCTCGGTAGGGGTGCAAACAAGGGAGGCAACTGAGGTCTTTTTGGGCGGTTTGTGGCTGTGCTTGTGGTGTTTTTCGGTGAGATTGAGCTTCTAAGGGTAAGTATAATTTCTAGATGATGAATTATGGTTGTGGTATGGATTTTTGATTGGATTTTAGGATGAGTATTGATTGGGAATGGGTATGGTGAATTTGGGTTTGGTTTTGCCACGGTTGAATTGGTGCTGGCAGTTGTCGGTGGTTTCGGCGGTGGTGGTGTTATTTGTGGTTGTTGCTGGGTGGTCGAAGAGGTGAAGGGTGGTGTTGGTTTGGTGGTGGACGTAAGGGAAGAAGAAGAAGGCGGTTATGATGATGGTGTTAATTGAAGAAGAAGGAAGAAGAAGAGGGAGTTAGGAATTTGATGTAGTTTATATTTGTTAGAGTAAATAGTAAGTAGCAAGATAACAGCGGAAGCGAAATAATAAATCGAATTGAGATGACGGAAATTATGACAAAATTTAGGAACCAAAAATAAGCGATGAGACAACACCAAGTTTACGTGGGAAACCGAAGAACTCGGCGAAAAACCCACGGACGGTGACAACCAGAAAATAATCCACTATGAGAAAGGAGGAGTACAACCTGATCACTATTACAGGGTGTGATGCGATCCACAACAGACGAGATTACAACACAAATCTCTCTCACTCACAACTCTCAATCTTTCTTTCTCAAGATACACATGGGAAAATATTGGTGAGACAAATTTCTCTCTCATATTTTCTCCCTCTCTCACTCTCTATAACTTGATCATTGTTCTCCGTTGATCGACATCGCCATGCACCGTGAAATAAATTCGAGAATATGAACCCTATTTATAGGAAAGACTCCCTATAAACCTAACTTGACTCCCACTCCAATTAGATTTAGAATCTAATACAATTAGGAAACCAAACATAATAAGTAAACCTAAATAATGTCCTAATAAAATTAGGAAACAAATAATTGTGAGATCAAGAGATTTGGTGATTTTAGGACACTTTCCTAACAAACTCCACCTTGGACTAAAATCAACGAATCATCAGTCCAGATAAACATCTAGACTGTCGCCATCAACACGCCCTCCCACAGGGCGTAGCCCTGCAGGGCTCTCATGTGGTAGACATTATATATCGGCACCTGCTCTCCTAATCTCCCTCTTGGGACTATCTCTTGCCATGCTCGGTTCTTCCTCCACTTGAGGAACATCAGGTTCATCAACCTGAAAGTGTTTGAGCAGCAACCTGCTCTACCTCGAACTCAGACTGCCCTGGTTCTCTTTCTTTAACCCTTTTGAAGTTCTCATCGCTCATCGTTACATCAGTCTTCGTGTAGGGATACTCAACATCCCTTACCCCGTGCTGAATCAGGACTTCCTTCAACTGCAGTCTCCCTGTTCCCTCGAATTTTGGAATTTCGCACTTCATATTGAAGCCATCTCCACTTTGCTCTGATACGACTTGTTAGAGTAAATAGTAAGTAGCAAGGTAACAGCGGAAGCGAAATAATAAATCGAATTGAGATGACGGAAATTACGACAAAATTCAGGAACAAAAAATAAGCGATGAGACAACACCGGATTTACATGGGAAACCAAAGAACTCGGCGATAAACCCACGGACGGTGACGGCCAGAAAATAATCCACTATGATAAAAGAGGAGTACAACCTGATCACTATCACAGGGTGTGATGCGATCCACAACGGAGGAGATTACAACACAAATCTCTCTCACTCACAATTCTCAATCTTTTTCTCTCATGATACACACTTGGGAAAATATTGGTGAGACAAATTTCTCTCTCAATATTTTCTCCCTCTCTGACTCTCTATAACTCGATCATTGTTCGCCGTTGATCGACATCACCGTGAAATAAAGTCGAGAATATGAACCCTATTTATAGGAAAGACTCTCTATAAACCTAACTTGACTCCCACTCCAATTAGATTTAGAATCTAATACAATTAGGAAACCCAACATAATAAGGAAACCTAAATAATATCCTAATAAAATTATGAAATAAATAATTTTGAGATCAAGAGATTTGGTGATTTTAGGACATTTTCCTAACAATATTGAATATCAAAAATCAATTTATAGGGTTCTTGGATTGTTGATGAGTCACCACCATGGATTTGCTGTCAATTCGAGATGAGTTGAGTAATTTACTTTACCATTGTTTTTTACTTTGGAGCCATGGGAGGTGAAAAGTGAAGAGGGGTGGCTTGACTTTGATGCTTGAACAAAGAAAAGTAGAGTAAGGAATTAGCTATTTGTTAGGAAAATTGTCTTCCTTTTTGTTGTACTAGATTAGAAAAAGGGATGGAGTGAGATGATAAAAGAAATTAACATATAAATTTGAGCAAAGTATCGTTATAAAATATAAAGATACATATTATATACCAATATCAAATTAAGAAATTTGGAATTGGTATAATTTTATTATTGAAATTACTAATATTAGAGTTAATATAAACAATTGAAAAGTATTGCGGTCTGGCGAAATTAATTTATCTATGATAATTGAGAATCAAAGTGTACTTAGTAAAATAAATTATGCTTAAAAATACGGGCTGGTACATCTAAAATCCTCAAGCAAGTCAATTAAGTTCCAAACTTGGTTCTCATACATGGAATCCTTTTCATATTTCATGGCTTCAAGCCTTTTCTTGGAATTCGGACTTGGCAAAGCTTGTTTGTAGGTAGTAGATGTTAGGATTCTCAGAGCGCAGTTAGCAGACAAATAATAATAAGCGCGAAAAATAAATAAAGATTCGACACAGGGAATTAACGTGGAAAAACCCAAATCGAGAAAAAAAAACCACGAAAGATGCACTAAGGACCCCATAAAAATTGGATTCACGAGGATCTAGGTCCCTGAGGACTCATAAAAAAAATGGATTCGTGAGGATCCGGGTCCCTGAGGACCCATAAAAATTGAATTCGTGAGGGCCCTGGGTTTGCAAAGACCCACAACTTTGGGTGGCTCGACACCGCAGTTCCTGCTGGAGCCACCGTTATTGTATCTCAATTCCTATAGGAATAATCATAAAACCATTGATTTTGGTATGTACTGGTTCAACATTGAACACCAAGATGTTGTGAAATCTCAAGTTAAAATATTGAAATTTTTGAGTAATGGTCCCCTGTTTGACACACAAAACGTGGTTTTTCAAAATGTTGTAGTACACGTTGAACCTTATCTTACTGGAGATGATATCCTCATGAGATATGAAACAAAGAGGAAACCCAATTCAATTGCCCTCTGTTTTGGTCATCAAAGATGTTGTATGTTAATACCTATAAAAAGTCTGCAATTTGACATGGAGAAATGGATAGTGAGAGTCACAACAAGAAAATTAGCATGAAACCTCACATTTGTGACCCAACAGACTAAACAAAATAGTGTAATCATAGCGTGAGAATGTTCCCATGAACATTGATACTCTGTTTTGGCACAGAAACATTGAGCTTATGTTCTCATGAAAGTGTTAAAAGCCAAAGGTTAAGGGGCTGAGTGTTTTACAGCAAGGTCACAAGGCCACAAAACCTTGTGAAGTTGAAAACTAACGAGCTAAATCCTTTCTCATATTACATGGCTTCAAGCCCACTGAGAATTGATGTTGCATGTCAAATGGGGTCAAGAAGCAAAGTTTGCTAGCATTGATCCAGATTTGACGTGGCCTTCAATTCTGCATATATCCAGTGGGTTCTCTTCTTTCTTCTCTCACACTAATTAAGGGAGGAAGGAATTCGTAATGTGTCTAAAATGGGGGAAAACTTATGCATAAAGTCGTATGTTCCAGGGGCTAAGTACAAGGCATTTGATACAATTAGTTATCCTATTTTTGCTCCATAATACAGGAGTTGAGATCAAATTATACCCCACCAAGTCAAATTTGTTTAGAACTACGTTGACTTGATCCCATCAAGGGTACGTAGGAAACCCGATTATATATTTCGGGTTCAGTCACAAATTTCCAAATTTCCAAATTTATATTTTGAGTCAAAGTTTGGGTTTTAGAACTACATTGACTTGATCCCATCAAGGGTACGTAGGAAACCCGATTAAATATTTCGAGTTCAGTCACAAATTTCAAAATTTCAAAATTTATATTTTGAGTCAAAGTTTGGGTTTTAGAACTACGTTGACTTGATCCCATCATGGGTACGTAGGAAATCCGATTAAATATTTCGGGTTCAATCACAAACTCAAAATTTCCAAATTTAATTTTTGGGTTGATATTCAAGTCATTTTATTTTTGTGAGGGACAAATAATACATGGTCAAGTTACATGTCGCGAGCCAAATGATCCCAGCTCCACAAAAACGTCAACCGACCCTTGTCAAATTTTTAAGTCCTCCATGCGGACCAAATTCGAGCCAAATGAAAATACCCAAGCTCACAAAAAACTCCGCTCTTACAAAAATCCAAGATGCCTATTTTCGACCCTATGTTACGTATTATATGTGACATAAACAGATAAACAGGTCATCCGTTCAACAATACAGGTTGTCTTGTCAAATAGCCAAGTCCGCCAAATGGACCAAAAACCAAACCCATTACAAATATCCGATCTTACAAATTCCCCCCACTCTTAAACGGGTCATATTTAGGGAATATATAATTTGTAACAAAATGTCTTCCTGTAATTAAGACACGACAACCCCGTTACGGGTCTCCTGTCAAATCTCAAGTTCACTAAACAGGACTAAACACAAGTCAGTCAAAAAGTCTAACCTTGCAAATATTCCCCCCATTTGTTAAAATGACCAAGTTTCAAGTTCCTTGGAAACTTGTAGTTACGAAATGTTTGCTTGTAACCGAAACGAGTCGATTCCGACACAGGTCTTTCCTGTTGTATTTTAAGTCCCTTAAATGGACCAAACGCGAGCCAAACACAAAGTCCAAGCTCTCAATTTTGTCCCACCGTTCTAAAAAGGGCTACATTTAAAATATAACGACTCTTGGTTACATGATACATTTTTCTTGTAACCTGAACAGGCCAAATGCAAGTCCCACAAAATGATCTGTTCTCAATTTCAAGTTCGTCAAATGGACCTAATTCGAGCCAAGTACAAATCCTAGCTCACAAAAAAAATTCCTTAGCTTTCTTAAAAATCCAAATCCCAAATTTATATAGCCTACGGTTACATATCGTGTCTTTTTGTACAGGTTAAACCCAAACATCACAAAATTATACCTTCCAAATACCAAGTCTTTTAAATGGATTAAACTTCATTCAAATACAAAATTCCAAGCTCATAAATTTCTTTTCGAATTTTTATTCGAGCCATAGACTCAAAACGGGTCTAGAACTACGTAGATTTGATCTCAATAAGAGTACGTAGGAAGCCCGTAACAAGTACGTGTACTACGGATGCAATCGAGAAGTCAAATCAAATATTCCGGCCCCATGAAGGATTAAGTCGGAAAATAACTGAAATGACGGAGAGGCTATAATATAAATTTGGCCAAAATTCCGTAACAGGTTCAAGCCCTGTCGTGACTATTTTTTTAGCCGACCACAAAAAACAAAAACATGTCGAAAATAATGGTTATTAATTTTAACCTAAATCAAACCCAAATTAACATCAAAATTTCCCAAACGAACTACGATTGGTTTGATCCCCTTCAAAGGGGTACATAGGCAGCTCACAATAAATAGTGAGTGCAACCCGAATTCCAGATTAATCAAATTTTCCCCCTAACCTGCACATGAAGAATGTGTACGGGTAGTACCCTTCCTAGAAGGTGCCTATTCAGCCACTAGCTGATGCAACTAAGCTAGGGGTCAAATATAAAGCTGATGTAAATTTACCTCGACTAAAAATAAAACAAAAGAAGGGAAGACAGTTAAACGAAGCAAGTCAGAATCAAAAGGTGATCTCCCAAACGGGGACGTAATTAAGGAGGTTCATCCTCTTGAATAGGGTCGTACTCAAAGAAAATAATAAACCGATATTTACAAAAATATGTCGGAAGATTGTGTGGGCAATTTATTTAATTTATTTTATGTTATTAAATTTTTTGCTCAACAGCATCCATATGTCGTGTCAGAGTCACATTGAGTCAAGTTAATTTGTCATGCATCAAGTCAGTTTATCATGCGTTAGGTCAGTTTGTTGTGCATCGAGTCGGTTTGTCATGCATCAAGTCAATTTGTCATGCATCGAGTCAGTTTGTCATGCATCGAGTCAATTTGTCAGGCATCAAGTCAGTTTGTCATGCATTGAGTCAGTCTGTCATGCATTGAGTCAGTCTGTCATGCTTGAAGTCGATAGTCGTGCATAAATGCATGAGTGCCTGCTTGCGTCAAAAAACAAAACAAAATTTGCATTGTTTGTGCAAGAGCTTAGCAGGCTAGTTGCATGCATACCCGCATATTTGAAAAAAGAAGAAGAAGCAGGGAAGTGCCACATCGTTGCTCCAGAATGCAACACTGGGCGTTGTTCAAGCCCAATCAGACCGGCCGACGTGGTTTCCAATCACTGAGAGCAAGATTAGAGCAATCTCTAATCACACTCTAGATGACTTCTATTTATCATCCAAAGCTCATCCTCATGATAATCTTCCAGTCTGCTAGGGACGCCACTGAAACAATCATCCACATCGGGAAAATCCGATCTGCCTCGGGAAAAGCCATTGGGCATCTTCAACATCGGGAAAATCCGATCCGCCTCGGAAAAATCCGTTGGGCACCACCATCAGCCTCGGGAAAAGCCGCTGGGCATCTTCAACATCAGGAAAATCCGATCCGCCTCGGGAAAATCCATTGGGCACCACCATCAACATCAGGAAAATCCGATCTGCCTTGGGAAAATCCGTTGGGCATCGTCATCAATCTACCAGACAGGTAATTCTCTATATCTCTAACCATTGTTCAAAATGATCTGACATTCTGCTTTGGTTTCTGTGCAGGGAGTCATCACAGACACCAGGTCGCCGCTAAAAGGCGCCACCATCATCCAGCTGCCGCATAAAAAGTCGCCAGCTCACAGGTCGCCGACAAAGGGACCACCACCATCCAGCTACCGCACAAAAGGTCGCTGCCATCATCATCATTCAGGGCCATCGGCAGAGTTTCGATGCAGTCCCAATCTCCGAGCCATCGGCATCGTGCCCGGTGAAGTCTCAATCTCCGAGCCATCGGCATCGTGCCCGATGAAGTCTCGACCCCCAAGGCCATCAGCAGCACGTCTGGTGAAATCCTTCGGCATCGAAAAAGCCAATCATCACCCAGGGTCATCGACAGAGTTTTGATGCAATCCCAATCCTGAGCCATCGGCATCGGCATCGCGCCCGGTGAAGTCTCAATTTCCAAGCCATCAGCATCGTGTCCGATGAAGTCTCGACCCCCAACGCCATCAGCAGCGCGTCTGGTGAAGTCCTTCGGCATCGAAAATGCCAATCATCATCATTACCCAGGGTCATCGGTAGAGTTTCGATGCAATCCCAATCCTGAGCCATCGGCATCGCGCTCGGTGAAGTCTCAATCTCTGAGCCATCGGCATCGTGCCCGATGAAGTCTCAAGGCCATTAGCAGCGCGTCTGGTGAAGTCCTTCGGCATCGAAAATGTCAACCATCATTAACCGACACCGGGAAAAACTGGAACCGACACCTCCATGGACCATCGACATCATGACGGATAACAAGTAAGGCATCATTCTCGCCTGAGATCAACATCGACTCATCAACGGTTAGGTAGAGCATCATTCTTGCTCGAGATCATCCCCAAAGGGGCGCATGTAGCCCACAACTGCGACACAGGACGAAGCTTCCAAGTGTCAACCCACACCTTCAAGTAAGGCGTCATTCTCGCCCGAGATCAACATCGACTCATCCACGGTTAGGTAGAGCATCATTCTTGCTCGAGATCATCCCCAAAGAGGCACATGCCGCCCACAACTGCGACACAGGACGAAGCTTCCAAGTGTCAATCCACACCTTCAAGTAAGGCGTCATTCTCGCCCGAGATCAACATCGACTCATCAACGGTCAGGTAGAGCATCATTCTTGTTTGAGATCATCCCCAAAAAGGTGTATGCCGCCCACAACTGCGACAGAGGACGAAGCTTCCAAGTGTCAGCCCACCCTTTCAAGTAAGGTAGTCATCATAACGCTTGAGACCACTTTAAGTAGGGCGTCATTCTCGCCTGAGATCAGCAACGGCTCATCAACAGTCAAGTAGAGCATCATTCTTGCTCGAGCTCATCCTCAAAGAGGCGCATGCCACCCGCAACTGCAATGCAGGACTCAGCTTCCAAGCGTCACCCCAGGCTTTGCAATCCAAAGTCATATCCTCATACTACTTTGACCTTCGTCCTATTCGGACTCGATCAAAGTGGGGGCTCTCTGTAGACACCGGATTTTGTACTGGGACAAGTTTACAAATCAAGCATAACAAGAAAAGAGGTTAGCATGAAAGAAGATCCAAAGGACCATCCTCAATCAAAAGCTATCGGGCCAACCCACCACAAAAAGCCTTTATTTTTCACCCTTTCCGCATACATATGCCCACCATTTCAAATCCCATTTTTTCCACAAATCTTGTTGGCCCCATTTCTTTTGACGAGAGTAAAGTACACATCATAAGCTTTCCAACACCTTTTAAATTGCCTCAATCGGAGTCCGGATGAAAGAGTTATGGTCGTTCGAAGTTGCACTTAGTCAGTTTTAAAACCCAGACGGGTTTTAACATTTTCCAGGCCCAGAAATCTGGCTCAACAAAGCGCGCCCCGACCCAGGGAGCTTAAAACCCGCCTAGGTTATAAGCGGAGCACCGCACGACGTCGTTTTGCTCCACGTCATCGATCCATGTGCTGGTAATTCGTATAACCCGCCTAGGTTATAATCTTTCTGGCGCCAAAATCCGCATGCATGCACGTAATCCCCTGATTTTTGCCCACGTGTTTGACCTTCCCTTTGACTTCCTATAACCCGCCTAGGTTATAGTCTTTAATGGCATGATTTGTGGGGTATGTCCCCTACCATTTCCCTCCAAAACTCACACTCCTTCACCTATAAATACCCCCTCCATTCCACCTTCATTATCATCAACTACTATCATCCAATACACTTACTCTACTCTCATTTCCATCATATTATACTTCTATTCTCTCAAAATCTCATCATCCACATCCACCTCTAATCCCCTCATAATCACCTTCATCACCACTACATAACCATCCACATACTAATTTTTTTACACCACCCACATCATCTCATTTGGGCTTTAAGTCAAGGGGCAACTCAAGGGATCAAATTCATCAATTCTACCACCTTAAGCAAGGTTTGATTTCTTTATTTACGTTATTGTTAATCATGTAATTCATTCTTTTATTCCATTACTTGTACATATCTATTAAAAAAGCAAACATCATGTTTTTATATTGCATGATTTGAATAATAACTCCGCGAAATTAATCAAACTTCTCCCCGCTCTCTTTCTTTTCAATGTTGATTTTAGTAGAGTGTCTGTTTTATAACATGCAGATTCGAGAATTCTTATAACTCTCGAATCCGTAACCTTACCCCCGAATCTAGAAATCGAGTTCGTAGACCGGAGTCTTTCTTTTCTTATTTTATGGTTTTTCGATTTCCTTAAATCGGCTGGCGACTCTTTAAACATTTTACAAATTCGTTTAATTATTTAAAGTATTCGATTTCTTGCACAAAAATAATTTAAGAAAATAATTTAATTCATGTCCAATATTTATCCAAGGAGAGTCCCGAGAGAAATGGGCCAGAAAATGATAAAACCTAGGCGGGTTTTATCATTTTCAACCCAATTTCTCTTTGGGCCGAGGAGACCAGTGGCCCAGCCTAGAATCCGCTAAAACCTAGGCGGGTTTTAGCATATTCCAGTGGCCCGCTTGTTTTCTCTTGGGCTTGGATTTATTAAGTGGGTCGGGATTAAATAATTGTTAAATTAATTTGTGTAATTACGGATAATTTAAATAATAAAAAACGGGTTTATAAATAAATAAAGTTTCATCACCCCGAAAATGAATTTCAAAAATTAAAAATATCCTTATTTAATGATTAAGCAACCTTAGTCGACTCCCGATCACATAAGTAGCGCATCCGAAAACATTTCCCCGAACGGGAATTTTCCGGGTCCTACAACAACCTTCTTAGAGTTACAACATGAGAACTCAACACTCACAGTTGAGCCTTACACAACTCCCTCAGGAACACAGAAATTACAGGTCAATCTCTTGTGGTATAAGATGAAACACTCTCAATTCCTATATATCACAAGGGGGACCTGACCTCAATATATACTAGAAGGTGCAGAAGGAAAACCTTAGATTACAACTTAGAAATACCCGTTGCAAGGAAACACAATCGTGGGCCATCAATCACGGCCCATCAAAATAACGCGCGAAAGCCATCAAGCGCTGGTAGCGCCCTCAGGCGCTGGCTGCGGGCAGTTCGGGCGAGCATCTGGAAGACACGCTGGTAGCGACGTCTTCGGCGCTGACATCGCCTCCTTTGCTAGACGCGAATGTTAGCCGCTGGTAGCGCTTCTTTCCTTCGATCAACTTCTTTTTACCGCTCCTTCTTCATATTTGGTCTCTACTCCCAACAAATCGAGCTTCACACCCAACAATCTCCAACTGACCAATTGCAAACGCAGTCTTCTACCACTTCAACACCTTCTCGAATCCTCTAGTGCATCCATCTCGATCTTATTCAGCAAAGATCAACAGAGGTCCCAGTTGACCTCCCATCAACTCCTCTTTTATCAATAGGCTCCTACATGAACTGATCACGCCCTTACAACTTCGACATACGCATCATCGTCAACAACTTAGAGGAATTTTGGATTGGGATTTTACCTCGTGTTGAACTTGTCAAATTCCCGTGCAGGTTAGATGTGTTCCCCCGCTGACCATCCATTCTCGTAGCCTCGATCAGAAACCTCCTCGTTTCTGGTACCCTTCTCTCATTAGAGAAGCTAACACGCCTTTGACGAGCATGAATAGACACGTTAGAGTTATCAATGACAGAATATAGCTTCCCCTCTTTCCTGCCATTTGCAATTATCAGAGATCCTTTCGTTAACCTCCAATGACCATCTTCAAATCTCGTCGTGAACCCCTCCTCATCCAGTTGACTCACAAATACAAGGTTCTTGGTCAGACTGAAATATACCGAACATTCTTCAACCTCCAAGTTCCACCCTTAGAAGTTTTAATGTTTACATCACCTCTTCCTAGCACTTTTAGGTTGTGACCGTTTGCAAGCCTAACCCTGCCAACCCTCCCACTCACAAAATTGCTAAAGGCCTCCCTGCTAGACGAAGAGTGAAACGAAGCACCCGAATCTATCACCCAACTCCTTTTTGACTTGTCAACACTAACAGTTAGAACATCACCCGAATCCTCAACAGAATTCACCGATTCATGGCCATTATAACTACTCTTCCTTGGTTTAGGACAATCCCTACGAAAATGACCTCTATCACAATAGTTCCAACACAACACGTGCTCCAAGTTTCGACCTCTAGATTTTGATCGACCCCGACCCAAACTCCCACTATTCCTCCTACCCCTGGCAGTCAAAGCATTCCCCGAAGACTCAGACACATTGAAATCTTTCCTACGAATACTTTCATTTAGTACAAAGTCTCTAATTTCCCCAAACTTCAGTTTCTCACCCTTCTTAGTAGAAGAAGTTACAGAAGTCACGAAATTTTCCCAAGACTTAGGTAGGGTAACCAATAGTATGTTATCATTCATCTCATCGTCGAAATTAAATCCCACATAGGTTAACTTTGATAGTATTATATTCAACCCATTCATACTATCATGCATATCACCCGACTCTTGCATCTTAAATTCAAACAAACGACGTAACACATATACCTTGTTCACCGCCGAAGGTTTCTCATATGTGTTTTGCAAGGCCTCGAGCAGATCTTTCGTCGTTTTTTGATCTTTAACGTTGAAAGCCACGTTTCGAGCTAGCGTCAGCCTAACCGTACTGAATGCCTGACCATCAAGCTCTTCCCAATCCTTCTCTTCCATCTTTTCTGGCTTATCACCCATCGCAAGATGCAACCTTTGTTGGCATTCTCAATGCGCATCCTCCACCATGCGTAGTCTTTCCCATCGAATTCCAGAATCTTCACAATAGCGTCCGCCATTGCTTCTCAGTCTACAAATCAACCACTCTCCAACCAAAGCTCTGATACCAATTGTTAGGATTCTCAGGGAGTAGTTAGCAGATAAACAATAATAAGGGCAAAAAATAAATAAAGATTCGACACAAGGAATTAACGTGGAAAAACCCAAACCGGGAAAAAAAAACCACGAACAATGCACTATCAGAGGATTACAACGGTGTTTCAGAGATTCCCCGACCTCCACAATCTCTCACAGCCTTCCTAGAGTTATAACCTGAGAACTCAACACTCACAGTTGAGCCTCACACAACTCCCTCAGGAACACATAGATTACAGGTCAATCTCTTGTGGTATAAGATGAAACACTCTCAATTACTATATATCATAAGGGGAACCTGACCTCAATATATACTAGAAGGTATAGAAGGAAAACCCTAGGTTATAACCTAGAAATAGCCGTCGCAAGGAAAACACAATCGTGGGCCATCAATCACGGCCCATCAAAATAACGTGTGAAAGCCATCAAGCGCTGGTAGC
This sequence comes from Portulaca oleracea, assembly GCA_029582165.1. Taxonomy (NCBI): domain Eukaryota; kingdom Viridiplantae; phylum Streptophyta; class Magnoliopsida; order Caryophyllales; family Portulacaceae; genus Portulaca; species Portulaca oleracea. The sequence goes on from CM055880.1 coordinate 15,771,850, forward strand.
GCCTATAGCCACTGGCAGTGCGCAATTCGGGCGAGCATCTGGAAGATATGCTGGTAGCGGCGTCTTCGGCGCTGGCAGCGCCTCCTTTGCGAGACATGGATGTTAGCCGCTGGTAGCGCTTCTTTCCTTCGATCAACTTCTTTCTACCGCTCCTTCTTCATATTTGGTCTCTACTCCCAACAAATTGGTCTTCACACCCAACAGTAGACTCATCACTTTCCAAAAATAGTAAGTTGGTGTTAGTCATGAGATAACTATATCTCACTGGTGGACAAACCTCTCTTTTGGACCAACGAAGGGTATTGTCTACGACCTTAGGTTCCACATCCTTGATCCTCAACTACTTGAACCTCATGCATCTTGTACTTGCTATGTTTTAACAAGTGTTGGGGGTAAAAATAGTGGTGTCAGGGATAATGATGGAAAGTAGTAGTGATGAAAACAGTGGTTTGTCGCTCTTGAACTTCATCAAGTTCAATATTTCTCGCTCTCTCTCTCAGAGATAATGTAACAGCCCGCTCCCTAATAGGGGCTGTTAAGGTTAATCTCAACCTAATTAAGGTTAAGAAAGGTAAAAAGAAAACTTAGAAATTAACTTCCAAAATTTCCTGGGGAAAATCCGGCATAGTTCCCTTTGTAATATGGACGTTTCCCAGGCTTAAAGCCTTACATCCCTATAAATAAACAAAATAAACCAAAAACAACCTCAACGGCTACACGCCGGAGTAATTCACGAGCCACACGCTCGGAGAACATTCTAAATGCATCAAACAATCCAAGCATTCCAAATATATTTACATTAGAATCCAAATTACAAAGTAATGACTTTCTAGTCTCTATACATAAGCATATAATGCTAGAAAGTCATTGCTTTGTAATTTGGATTCTAATGTAAATATATTTGGAATGCTTGGATTGTTTGATGCATTTAGAATGTTCTCCGAGCGTGTGGCTCGTGAATTACTCCGACGTGTGGCCGTTGAGGTTGTTTTTGGTTTATTTTGTTTATTTACAGGGATGTAAGGCTTTAAGCTTGGGAAACGTCCATACTACAAAGGGAACTCTGTCATATTTTCCCCAGGAAATTTTGGAAGTTAATTTCTAAGTTTTCTTTTTATCTTTCTTAACCTTAATTAGGTTGAGATCAACCTTAACAACCCCTATTAGGGAGCGGGCTGTTACAGATGGTATCAGAGCAAGGATTCTGCGACCTTAGGTGGTGCATTCGTTCATTGTATGCTTGCTTGCTTGGAAATATGTGATTTGCGTGAACTTTATGTGCCTTAAGTTTTCAATGTAGTAAATCTTGATAGAATTGCAAGCCTACAACAGTATTTGTGTTGGAAGTGCCTAAGTTTCGCTTATTTTCTCTTACCAGATCTTCTGTTAGCTGCTCGGTTAAGCAAGTTAGACTTTAGAAATCGTAGCTTGGTTTCTACTTAGGTGATGTTAGTTTACCTTATCTCGTAAGCAATGAGCGTAAATTATAGTATGACGTTGCTTTTGAGGTTGGGCTAGTGGAGCGTTACCGTCGTGGTGGGATGATGAGATTAGCTTGAGTAGCTGAATGGATTCGATAATCACCAAGAACAATGACCTTGAACACCCAAAGGTTGGATATGACCTTGAGCAAGGAGAACCACAACTCTAGGCCTAACACCCCACCATGATTATCTAGGATAATCCACCAATAATCACTAAAGGAATGACTTAAAATACCACCAAATCACTTGGATAAAGTTAACAAGATTTTTGAGAAAGTTGGGAAAAACCCACAATGCCAAAGCATCAAATATACAATGTCCAAAAGCTTCCAAACAATGCCAAGGGAGGGGGAATATAAAGGAATGGGGGGAAAAATAACAAAAACGCAGCATCAGCACGTCTGGGCAGAAAACGGTCGCGGGCGTGACCCTAGGAGTCGCGGGCGCATTGTCCCTGGGCAGAATAATGACTCGGGCGAGTCACAAGACGACTCGGGCAAGTCAGTCTTCTGGACAACTTTTCCTTGCCGACTTCGAACGCACATAACTTCTTCATCCGAACTCTGTTTTAGGCCCGTAAGATTTCGATGGAAAGCCCTCTGTGTGTACTTTAAGCTCCCGAAATTTGAGACCCATCGAAGTTATATTGAAGGAGTTATGACCCAAAGTGTGAAGGCGCATGCATTCCGACAACCCACGTTGACCCTTTTCCGCTTATTCTTTCCGAATGGCTCCGAACCCTTTTAAAGGCCCAAAGTAGGTCCCGATGAGGACCCGTAACTCCACTCCTATGGTTCGGGGTCCCATTTGAAGTGGATGCCACACCCGGGGATGACCCGAATACGCTTCCAAGGTCCCGGGTCTGCCTTAAAATGCACGCCGCACCCGACCTTGAAGTTGTTTTCCTCTTGTTTTATGAAGAGGGTGCGGGAAGGCTTGGAGACCATTGATTTCGACGCTCGGGCCCCATCCCGATATGTTCCATACTCCCCTTCTTGAAAAAGAGTTGCCCTCAACTCTTGGGAGTGAAAATCGAGGCCCTCTCCACGACTTGGCACCCTTGAACTCCAAACATCCCAATTGTCGTGAACAATCACACGAGGCACCCAACAAGCTTCGAAACCCACTATATATCCATCATCCAAATAAAATAACGTGGTTGGAGGCTTGTTGTGTGGAGATAAGGGATTAAGGAAAGGAACGAGAATATTTTGTGGAGTTTGGGAACACTCTTTCTCACTTGGTTCGCTGAAAGGTAAAGACAAAGCAAGAGATCGCTTGTCCTTACCAAGAGCAAACTCAACCCGTGTTTCGCTAGAAAAGGGAAGTTTCCTCAACTCTCTTCCCACCCCGGGTTTGATTTGGTGTGGGGCTAAGGAATTCAAGTAATCACAATCAAAAAATTGTTTTTCATTCAACATCCAAATGGAATCCTCGAACAACCAATGACGACCAAATAACATGTATGACTCATTCAAAGAGTTCATGTCACCACGAACAACATTCAAACAATATCCATTGAGGGATGACACACACGATGAGCTCATTAACATGGGAGGAACTAGAATCATGGCATCACCAATCCCAAATTCGCCACTACACATCAAATGGACACCAAGATTCCTAGCATGCCACTCAAAATATAGAGACTTTTCAATTATGGACATCACAAACTCATCATATAACTTATCACGCTAACAAACTTCATCAAACAACCAATATCTCCCAAAAATCATGCATGACTCACCCAAAGACTTTATGTCGCTACATCCAACATCCAAGCAACACTCATTGAACTTCATAGGTGAGTTTGAAATTACCTCATTCTTCTCATGGAGAAGAGTCCGAGTGCCCATGAGAGGAAGGGATGGTGAGTCATCTCCATTGATGTTTGATTCCTTAGTTGGTGGTAATGGTATAACCAAAGAAGCTTCTTCTTGGGCTTCATCAACAAGGATAAGAGGAAGGGCAAGATCGATGTTCTCATCCACCTTTTGACATGGAGCTTCAATAATGGTTTCAGAAGCCTTACAAGGATGAATGGAGGCTCCCTCGTTGGGCATGGGATCGACTTTTGCTTGCTTAACTACTCCATGCCCATCAAGTGAAGAAATGGACTCATAGTGGACCTCTCGCTTGTAAGTGTTAGGCAAGAATCGTCGATTCATCAATCTCTTAAGCCGTGCCCATGAAGTGACCTTTTCTCGACCCTCTTTAGCTCGTTGTACCTTGACATTCTCAAACCAAATGGATACAATCCCGGTGAGTTTCGATCAAGCAATCTTGAAGGCATGCTCATCGCCATACCCCTTAGTTTCAAAATTCCTCTCCAGGATTTGGACCCATTCAAGATAGTTTTCCGGGCCGGTGAAGCCATTGAATTCCGGAAGCTTGGCTTTGATATCATAGAATTCATTCCGTGGAGGCTTCTCAACCGCTTCCCGTCGACGATGGCGTCAAAATGAGCCTCTATCATCGTCACTCGACTCGCAGGAAGGAGGAGGACGGATAGGGCTTTGGGCATGTCTCCGACGCTCATTCCGGGATGGAACTTGACACTCTGGGGCGAGGTTGTCCAACCACATTACAATGGCATTAAGGGTACGATCAATGGTGGAGAATCGTTCGTCATGGGTGGCGAGTCAGTTCTCGATAGCCCGAAGTTGAGGGCTATCCCGGTGGCTTGATCCCTCTCGTTCGGAGCGAGCTTCGTCGGCCATACCGGGAAAAAAGGTGAGGGACGGTTTGTGTTTGGGGTATTTTGTGGAGTTTGAAGGTTCTTTTGTAGTTGGCAAGTGTTTGGCTAAGGGTTCTTTGTGTTTTTTTCACTTAGACATTTCATCAAACACCTTGTGTGCACTATTTTCCAACTTCTTTTCAATGCACCAAATAGCTACAAATCCAACAAATACATCCAGAATACAATAATTCCAACACAATTTGATAGCAATGGGGTTGGGGGACACCAATATTTGCATACAACTCACAAAACTCAATACTAGAGAACACACTAGCAAGAACAATGGAAAAACTCAAGCTAAATGAAAAACCTAAGCTCTGATATCAAATGGAACGTTACCGTCGTGGTGGGATGATGAGATTAGCTTGAGTAGTTGAATGGATTCGATAATCACTAAGAACAATGACCTTGAACACCCAAAGGTTAGATATGACCTTGAGCAAGGAGAACCACAACTCTAAGCCTAGCACCCCACCAAGATTTTCTAGGATAATCCACCAATAATCACTAAAGGAATGACTTGAAACACCACCAAATCACTTTGATAAAGTTAACAAGATTTTTGAGAAAGTTGGGAAAAACCCACAGTGCCAAAACATCAAATATACAATGTCCAAAAGCTTCCAAACAATGCCAAGGGATGGGGTATATATAGGAATGGGGGGGGGGGGGGATAACAAAAACGTAGCAGTAGCACGTCTGGGCAGAAAGCGTTCGCGGGCGCAACGTCCCTGAGCAGAATAATGACTCGGGTGAGTCACAAGACGACTCGGGCGAGTCAGTCTTCTGGACTGCTTTTCCCTGCCGACTTCGAACGCACATAACTTCTTCATCCGAACTCTGTTTTAGACCCGTAAGATATCGATGGAAAGCTCTCGGTGTGTACTTTAAGCTCCCAAAATTTGAGACCCATTAGAGTTATATTGAAGGAGTTATGACCCGAAGTGTGAAGGCGCGTCCATTCCAACAACCCACGTGGACTCTTTTCCGCTTATTCTTTCCGAATGGCTCCGAACCCTTTTAAAGGACCGAAGTAGGTCCCGATGAGGACTCGTAGCTCCACTCCTATGGTCCGGGGTCCCATTTAAAGTGGATGTCACACCCGGGGATGACCCAAATACGCTTCCAAGGTCCCGGGTCCGCTTTAAAATGCACGCCGCACCCGACCTTGAAGTCGTTTTCCTCTTGTTTTATGAAGGGGGTGCGGGAAGGCTTGGAGACCATTGATTTCAATGCTCGGGCCCCATCCCGATACGTTCCAGCTAGCCTTTCAATTAGGAGGTGAGCTAAGAGTCTGTCTTGCTTAATGTCCAATATTGGTGGAAATTAGTTTCTAAGTCCTCTTTTTTACCTTTCTCAACCTTAATTAGGTTGAGATTGACCTTAACAACCCCTATTAGGGAGCGGGCTGTTACAGATAAACTCAGCCTTTATGAAGAAAACATTTCGAGATACAAACACTTTGTCAGAACAGTTGTAGAAGTAGTACCCTTTAGTTTCTTTTAGATATCCCACATGGAAACACTTTCCATATCTAGGTGCGAGTTTATCATTTGGTTGAGCCTTAACATAAGCTTCACAACCCTAAATCTTGAGAAAAGGAAATCCAAGAACTTTTTCTGCTCTCAAATGATGTCTTCTTAGCAACTTTAGTTGCAGTCCTATTGAGTATGAGTGATGTGACTTCTAGAGCATGCTCGCAAAAGCTGTGGAGTTCCACCTCAGCCATCAGCGGTCATACCATATCTAATAAAGTATGATTTCTCCTCTCAGACACACCAATGTGTTGCGGCATTCTTGGTGGAATTAGTTGTGAAACAATTCCACAATCCTCGAGATGATCATCAAACTCTTAGCTCATCAATTTGCCTCCTCGATCCAATTGGAGAGCTTTGATAAAACACTTGGCTCATCAAACTCTAAAAGTAGGTGTAGTTTAGGTGAAGTGTGAAGATGTGCATTTTGCTTTGGAAAATAGAACATAATTTTTACTGACTCACTCGACCTTATAAGCAAAATTTCAGATGGTATAGGAGTTTGCACGACAACGTGACCATGGTGAGGTAGTAGTCAAGACAGATAGTTTAGAGATAGTTCATGCCCTAAAGAATCCTACGACCATATGATTAGATTGTGATCCATGTGTGACGACTTGGAAAAACATCGTTGTTATCCTTGAATTATTGTAAGATTAGCAAGGTAGCTCATAACAAAGTTAAACCAACACATAACTACAGTGAGGAAATTGATTCTCCATCAATTCACTATGAATATAGTACCTTGCTGAATTGAGGAGTCCTTGGAGAGCTCCAAAGCACGTGCTAGAAGATAGAAGAAGGATAAGTTTTTACTGAGTCTAAATGACATATTGTCAGCCAAACTGTGTACAAGTCGCTTCTGCTAGATTTATGCGTTCTAACAAAAGGAAGGAAAATAGTGTTGTCTTGTTTGAGGATTCTTTGGAGCTTGCTCAAGATGACATGGCGCATATAGTGGCAAAAAGGACCTTTTAACTACGGTGAAGTTGCTGAAAGAGAAATGACGTAGAGAGAAATTTGCAAATTTTAGGAATTAATTTTGATTTCTCATTTTTAAATATATATGCTATGATGTTTTTGTTGATTTTTATAGCTGTCATACTGTTGTTATTTGTTGATTTCACATTGATCTCACAAACTCTTCTTGTTCAAATCTTGAAGCTTGAATTGTCCAAAAAAGAAAAAAAAAAGCACCTAGCTTGACCATTAAGGCTAAAGCACACACACGGGCTTGAATGCTTGATTTCTCTTTCCTTGATTCGGTTTGTGTTGTCTCCTTTGTCAAGCCATAAAAAAAAATCGATTATTACATACTACCTCTGTTCTTTTTTATCTGTCATTTACGGATTTTAGTGTCAATTTTTAATCAATAGTTTCTAATATAAAACTTTTATAAAAAATATAGTATTATACTTTTTGAATAGTATTTTTTATTACGAATCTAATGATACCAATTTTGTATGATTAATCATTATACAAATTAAGTTATTAATGGTCAAAGTTTTTAACACAGGCGACAGATAAAAACAAACGAAGGGAGTAATACATATGCAACAGAAATAAAAAAAAAATAAAAAAAACACAGGAAAATGCAATCGGGAGCTGGGTGTGGCTCAACGTTGCGACTTGCGATTCATTCTCCCCTTCTTAGCGCCACTTCTCACTCTCTGCCTTTCTCTCTCCTCATAACTTCCATTTCCGTACATCTAAATTAATTTCTCCATTTCTCCCATTTGCTTTCCACACAGACATGGCGGAAGACACGGAGGCGCCACCATCACCACCGCCTGAAACGCCACCGCAGCAGAAGGACCCGATCCGTCTTCGAGCTCGCCGTGAGCCATTCGAGTACGGCCTCCTCCCAATCCCCAAGCTCATCTTCTCCGACTGTGCCACCACTCTTGCCTCCCTCAAAGAAAAGCTCCTTCAATGCGCATCCTCCTCCCGAGTCGACTCGTCCGCCATTGCCGACACTCTCCAGATCTCTCCTGAGCACTCTAAGCTTGTCCTTGAAACACTTGCGTCTATCCTCCCCTTCGATGCTGATCCCCTTGTCTCCGCCAAGCCTGATGAGGTTGAAACCGTTGGTGTAAATGTCTTCGATTTGATCTTGTTTTTGTACATTCAGACATACAAGAAGCTACTTCCTAAGACCCATAAGGATTCTGCTGCTGTTGCCGATGTTTGGCCTTCAACATCCGCATTTGATGGCTACCTCTCCGCGCTTTCTCCTCTCCAGGTAATTCATCGTCTTTTAATTATTGGTATTGGGAAAGGACATTCAAGACAATGTTGGAATTACATGCATTGAATGATGAATTTTGAAAATAATGGTGTAGAAAAATGGGGTCACATTGCATTTGTTTTTTATTCCTAATAGGGCCTGAGCAGTTTGGTTAGGTTTCAATGACAATTTAATCAAAATACTGATTAACCTGTCTACTTTTAGTTTGAATTGGGTTTCTTGACATGACTCTTTGGGCAGTGAATGTGATTGATTGTTTGAGCTTAATCTTCTTTTGTGACTGTTTCCACTATGTTGTTTGCTTGCTTGAAACGACCTGTAAGGTTCCACTGATAGTTTTTGTGTGAGTTTATGATCTTATGAATATGAATGTGCATATAGTTATCATAAACACGAGTTACAGGACATGGTGGTGTCTGCCTGGTTAGTTGGATAATTGGATTTAGTTCATACATAAGACCATTCACCAATCAAGAGAGTGAGAATATAGCTTTACATTCAGTGCAGCTTTTGAAAAGGTGAAAGCCATTGCTAGTTTCAAATCCATGGTTTGTAATTGTTTGGATTATGCTCCTTGCAAGTAGGGGCAAGATCGCACATCTCACTTTACAATATTTGGGAGTCTTGGGATTGCCTTGAACAGCTTAATACAGGAATTTTTCTTTATGATACAAAAACCAGAACAACACCCTTCCTTCCCCTTCTTTTTGTGTCTGTGTGTTGTTGGGGGGAGGGGTAGTTGTGTTACAGACCATGACAAACTACTACGATGAGACATCTTTAGTGCTGAGTGGCCTCTAGCTTTTCATAGTGCCCAATTTCTGGCCCTCTTTTTCTTTACTGAAAAATGTTTTGGTTTCTTTGCCCCTCCCCTTCCATTGTGTATCTCTCTAAAATATGGTTTCAACTGCCAACACCTAAATCTTCTCAAATCCTACTGTGTGGAATCCATGTTGGTGGTTTGTCATTGCTGTCACTGTTGTGGGCAAATTCTTGTGGTCTCCAATGACTTCAACAGCCTTGGTTTTACTACCATGACTGATATATATATTGAACGCCATGGTAGCACCCTTTCTTGTTTGGCAGTACTTAGTTTTGTGAGAACCAGGGCATTGATCGGCCTTTTGAATCTGAGTCCTTTATGTCCAGGAGATATTGAGAGGCCCTAGCCTTTGGCTTTTAGGGGAAAGAGAAATGTAGCAGCCATAGTGCATTCGTGAAGCAGATTTTATTTGTGGATCAATCAATTGAGTGACTACAATGAAGAAAACTAGGAAGCAATTTTTCTTTGTTTCCCTTTTCTTCCCCTATTTTTGGAAGAGGGGTTGGAGGAAGAGAGACATTGGCGGGATTATGCAGGAGGAGATAGAGAAAAGAGGCGCACACTAGTGACATTTTCAGGGAGAGAAGCAAGAAAGAGGCATAGTAGTATTTCTAATCAAGGAAGGGAAGGGAGACTGGTACTTTGTTTTGATATCATAGAAAGGTGGGGAAAAGGTTACTAATGGAACGAAGAAATTTGTTGTCTTATTTAGACATGTTAGTGAGTGAAATTGAATGCAATGAAGGTAAACTCATTAAAAATCTTTCCTTTACCTCCACTACCCCCAATTTAGGAGTATACGAAAAGTAAAACACATATTCTGATTTTCTTCCTACGTTTTCTAGATGCAAGTGATTGTGGATGTTATATGGAGAATAACATTCATTTTTGGGAAGCAAACATTGCAAATGGTGCAGGAACAAAATATCAAAACGTGTTGCCCTATCGTAGTGGAAACTAGGGGTGAGCGGTTCCAGATCAGGAACCTGGAACCTGACTGGAATTGGTCAAACGGGTAGGTTCCGGAACCTGAACCGATCAAATGAGTAAGGGTAAGGTTCCTAAAATTCAAGAACCTATCAAACGGGTAAGGGTAAGGTTCCTAAACTACTACCCTGAACCGGAACCTGGAACTTGTCAATTAGGGTTAGGTTCCGGGTATTGTTACGGAACTTGAAGATTTTATGGAATTTTAAGCTTGTTATATGGCTTACGTTCTCGTGAACTTGTAATTTTTATTCAGACTTAATTTTTACTAAGACTATTTGTAATTTTCTATCGCTGTTTGTTTCCCTAAAACGAACTTGTAAGACTATTTTAAATGTTTGGTTTGTTTGGACTTTAGAGCAATCTGGGTCTAGCATATGGTGGTCAATATTATCAAAATATATGGATGAAATCATGGCACATCAAACATTATTTTATTTTTAAGAAAATGTTAGACTTTAGCACAACATGCTTTTTTTTAAAAAAAAATGTCAAAAAATATACTTAGTGTATAATAATAGGTGGGTACCCGGAACCGAACCCGGAACCGTTGGTAAGGGTAAGGTTCTTGAAATTTAGGAACCAATTTAAACGGATAAGGGTAAGGTTCCTGCATCTTAGGAACCGGTCAAACGGGAGGTTCCTAGTTTTAGATAGATCTAAACACATGCAACCTTAACCTTGTTATGTATGTATATATTTTCTATTCTAAAGACCCACAAGAAAATATTTTCACATAAGTTTCTCCGGTATTGAGGTTGACTTTAAAGATTGTTGTAAAAGCAAATAAATCAGTTATTGATCCAGAAAATAATAATGAACATTGTGCCTAAATATGCAAATCCCATGTTAGGCATAAAAATAAAAGCAAATGATCTGGAAGGGTATTTGGAATGTAGATGTTTCTTAAAGTAAAGACAAATGGTAATAAATCCAAAATTTACATGAAAACCCAAATCGCGAGAAAACCATTGGAGTCAAAAGAGTGACAACCCCACTATGAATGGTGAGTGTACAAATTATCCAAGGGACTTGCAAGCAACAATGAGATCAAGTGTAACCTGGGAATGAATCTCAAATGACATGAAAAGTCAAGGAGATTATTACAAATAATTCACTCAAATTACCTCTCAACTTAAAATGTAAAATAGATAAATTGAGAGGGAACAACCCGTAGAACACCAAGTCTTGGTGGTACCATGCTACCATGTCACTTGAGATGGTAAAATAACCACCATATAAATAGGTAACATTGCAGATGAATTGGGATGGAAAATAATCTTGATTCTCGTACCTTAATGGCCGTAAAACTCAGTCGTAAATGCCCGTAAATCACTTATTTAAAGGCAACTGAAAAACACCATTGGCTTGCCACAAGTAATGCCTAATCGAGGCAAGCAAAATGGCCAAGAAAATGAGGACGAGTAGTGAACAAATAGCCCGCCAGTGTTCATTAACACGATAGGACCGTATTGCTCGCAAGAGGATAGGCATCCCAAGGCCTAAATCCTGTAATGTTAATGATCTTGATTCATGTGCAACCTGCATGTAAAGTGACTAATGGTTGCGCATGATCTCATCAAAAAGCTCATTTGTATACGAATTGAGCTTCGTCTACTAACCTAACAAATCGGTTGGACTTAGTTTAATATAACACACTTAGGGTGCGCCCCGCCCCAACACACAAAAGCTCGAAGCCTAAACTACTGCTCTTTGTTTGGAAAAGCCCGTGCCTTTTCACTTTAAACCAAGGGTCGAAAATAGTAATGTTGAAGCGTGGACCCCTCTTATTTTTTCATGATTTTTCTCCATTTTTATAATATTAAGTTCCCTTTTCTCTTTATCACTACACGTCTCCATTTTATCTTAGCTTGAAAGAAAGCATTGTCCTCCACAGCTTGAACCTAGTCACTTCTTTGATGCCATATCTAACTTGTTCCACAAATTATAAACTGATAATGATTTTAAGCATTACTACGAGCGTACATTGAGTCCAAAGGTCTTGTGCCTTTGCTTGGATGCCCGTAGCTTTGGATTGGGATCCAAGGGCCCTTTGGATTCGCCTGGAGCTTTTTTAAACTAAGCGGTGACATAAAAGAAATGTAAATCTGGGCCACACCTAACATCAAAAGTGTTAAATTGCTTACTAAATGATTTATGTGAAAAAGCATATCTAAGGTCAACAAGCCAACAATGCTGATCCTAGGCTGTCAAACAATATCATCACTAACCAAGGCTAAAAGCTTTCATGGGGTATAGGTGAGCCATTGGGATTATGTCCTAGTGGTCACATGTTCAAGTCTTATCCACGCTAGAGGGTTTTACTAGTCCTTAACTTTAGAGCCCCTAAGAAAGGTTAAGGTGTGTGCAAGCTTGTTCGGATACCGTATGTTATGAAAAAAAAAAAAAAGAGTTCAATGTCCTAGACATGTGTAGGTGAGAAACATGTAGTATTTAATATGACAATCCACACTATTTCCTTCTCAAATACATTACAATGAGTGTCAACCATAGAGATGGCCTTGCTTTGTTACTAGCCGGAAAGAAACCTTTTTACCTGTCAGAGAGTTGAGTGTGGGCATTGTGCAAGCACATACGATGTAGTGGGAAGAAGATGATAGCTATTTATGAACATTTCATTCTTGGGTTTGAGGATATGCTAATGAGCCCATAAAGATGCATTTTGATGTTTTGTACCTTTGTTAGTTGTAGATATTGCCATATCGGTGGTGTTGTTCAACAATGATATTGCTGTAACGTTTAACATTTCGACCAAGTCAAAGCACTACTGAGTCAAATATTAGTGTCTATCGAGCTGGCATTTACGTTACATTAAGCAGCTAAGTGGTAGCTAAATTTACCAAACACACTTTCTTCATCCGCTAATCTAAACAACTATACATTAAGAACTAGATTAGGGCAAATACGTATTGCTTAAACAACTATTTGCTTCTCAAACATATATTCACTATGTAAATAACTAATTTTCTGGAAGAGTGTTGCAAAATTTGTTGTATGATGATATACCATATGGATGATACAACCTTTATGTAGCCAGCTTCGCTTGTAATATATACCTGTGTCAATAGCTTTTATCACGTCAGTAGATCCAATTTGAAGATCAGGAAGAAGATTTAATACATGGTCTGTTCTTTTACTGAGGTCCAACTCTTATAGCGTCAAAATTTGTTTGATTGGGAGTGACTTGGTATATAGGCAGATCCACACTACCTTGCGCTCTGTTGCTTCTGTAGTATGTAAATTTGTTCAGTTTGTTTTTTATTTATTTATTATTTTTTTTTATTGAGTTATGTACCATCAGTTGATTTGTAAAAATGGAAAATCATGCTTTGTTGGGGCCTTCTCTTAGTAAAATTCCTTTAGATAGGGAGCTAGAGAGGTACTTACAAGTTACAAGGGTTATTTGACACGTGATGTCTTTTTTATACTGTAATTGCATGCATAAAGCAGATCTTTCTAAATGTATTTGATATGGCTTATATTAAGATTACTTTGTTTCTGATTAAAAGAAATTTTCTCAGACAAATATTAATATATGTTGGAAGATAACAAACTCAATATCAAGCCGTAATATGTATGAACTTTTGCTAAAGTAAAATCAGTAAATTCATGTTACCTATGTGTTTTTGCATGTTGGTTTTCTTATGTTTCACGATAGTGAAGAAAAGATCACACTGATTGTGGGTGGTTTATCATTTTAAATGCCCTGATGGAAAAATTTCTACTCTCCTTGCAGCTTGTGCGGAGCAACAGCCGCAAATATCCATCACAATCAGATGAAGAGTCTCATCAATTATCATATTTGCAGAAGCATTTGGATAATATCCTCGGCCTATTATCTGAGCCAGTTGAAGGGGAAGGCGATGAATCCATGGTTGGTTGCAGTAGTTTCTTCCTTATGTGATCTATTGTGTGTTCAGTATGTGTTAGCAGCAACTTGCATTCTTGAAGTTTTCTGTAAATATGAATTTAAACTTAAAAGGCTTAGATTACATTATTAATATATAGTCCTTTTCTGAGTTAATTACATTTACCCTACCTGACTTATGTGGTAATAATTTTTGCACACCCGACATTTGAGAAATAATTTTCACCCTACCTGACATTTAAGTGGTCATAAATTTAAAGTCCCTTAGGTATGTTATAATTGATTTTTTATTGACTTTTCCGGTGAACTGCAAAAAAATAACCTTTATACCCTTGTTATTATTTCCTTTGACTTTCAATTAAATGTGAAATGACTTTTGTACCCTTAGTATTAATTGTTGTGGCATTTTAAAACCCAACCACTCCACTGATTCCTCTGATTCCTCTCTCCGGCTCCCCCTCCCATATAGAAAATGAAAACTTAACCCCTCCAAAACCACTATGTCTGTCTTCTACTCTCCAACATAGTCTTTTCCTTCTCAAATTAAAGGGCAGCATCGTAATTTCACATAGTGATATAGGGGTATTATTGTATTTTACCATTTCCGATGACAAGTTACCGGATTCTAACACTAAAAATCATTTTCGCTAAATGTCAGGTAGGATGAAAATTATTTCCCAAATGTCGGGTGTGCAAAAATTATTACCGCATATGTCAGGTAGGGTAAATGTAATTAACTCGTCCTTTTCTGATGGTACAGTCTTTTTTCACCTGTCAATTCGGTCGGGCGGGCGGTTTCAGGTCGGTCGTATATCGGGTTCGGGTAAATACGGGTCGGGTGTATTTCGTGTTCGGGAAAATACGGGTCGTGTATTTCGGTTTCGGATCAACCCAACGGGTTATCATTGCGACCTTTTTTCGCTTTTTCTTTTTCAAAAATGGTCTCTAAATACTACTTTTTGTACAATATACATAATAAAATATGATTATCTTCTAGCAACGATAGATTATTGTAACTATTTTAATTTAAATAAGAGAAATAACAAATAAATAAGTTGCGCTTATAGTTTAATAGTTAAAAATTTGAATGCAAAGTCACAAATTTTAATAAAGTTTAACTTAAAAAGTTAAATTTTCGGGTCAAACAGGCGGGTCGGGTTTGACCCGCTAATTTTCGGGTTCGGTATACTTTGGGTTTAGTTGAAAAAAAACGTGTTCAAAACCCAGAAATTTCGGGCGGGTTCGGGTCGGGTTATCAGATCGGGTCAGAAATTGCAAGGTCTAGACTCTTTTTCTTGTGTGCGTGGGGTGGAGGTGGGGGGTCAAGGTTGTAGCGTTAGCAGTCTTTAACAATAGCAGTTGGGTGCAATTGCATGCATATACTTACGAATCTCATGTTGACCAACAGCTTCTGATTTCTGGTTGGTTTACATGGAGGAATGCTTTGCTTAGGAAAAATATAAATATATATTAATCATAGGATCAAATGATTAGATGCTCAGCAAGCATCCTACAAGTTATGTACAACCAAAATATAGACTATTGACAAAATCTACCACCTCCAAAGAAGAAGAGCTGATCTTCCCATTTACCCAAAAGAGAGACTTGATGGAATTGTCTTTCAAGTGCTGAAGAGGAGTTTCAACTCTCTCAAAAACCCTTAGGTTTGTTTCTCTCCAAATTCTCCATAAATTCAATGTGGTATAACTACATGGGAGAATGCTTTATCTGCTGTGTTCCTTGGAATTGGAAAAAAGCTACTTCACAATGGTGGCCAAATTATTCTTCCGTTTGATGACTAGTTATGAGCTCCATTTTATCAAAAAAGATAGTTTGCAATGGATGTCATAGAGAGGAATCAATTTGCTTTGTCAGTACAGAAGTAGACAGGCTGGGCATGACAGCAGTGATTTGTTCATTCTGTTACCGTACAAGTTTCCTTGCTTTCCGCTCCTTTTACTGAGTGTTCTGAGATCCAGATTTCAAGTTTCAAATGTTGTTGTGGTGGAAATTTCCTTTGCTATATTTTTGAGGAAGCTGATGACTTGCTACTATTTATTCAGTTTTGTTTCTTGATATGTCCCCTCCCCCCGAATTCTTCTGATATACTTATGTAAGACTGTATGACAGGTATTGTCCATAGAAAGGTTTGAACATCTTGGTTTTCTCATTCAATTCAGTGATAAGGGATCTGAATCAGTACCACTGAGCCAAGTAGCACCGTTTTTTGCAAATTCAGACCCTGATATGCCTGCTGCAGCTGTATCTGCTGCGCAAGTTCGTGATTGGCTTTTGCAGAAGATAGCTGATGCGTTGGCACAGATATTAGAGAGGGCTACTGCAAAAGAAAACGGTCCATCAAGTGGTCCTGATCAAGATGTTGCTATGGCTGATGCGAATACAGGCCCATCTAAGGCATCAACGAGCTCTAGGGGTCTCTTTGTTATTGAAGGGATCTCTAAGTCCTCTCATGTAAAACAAGCTGCTGATGTTAAAAGTTCTTCTCTCAAGGTGGGTATGTTGCATCATGGGGAGCTTGTACTCCTACCCTGCCCCCTAGAAATTATTTTATATTTGGCTTTCTGGCTGTTATATATACAGTACTTCATTTGTTGTATTGCCTTTTTTATACTCCGAATATCCTTGCCCATGTGCCTAGTTTGAGTGTCATATACAGTGAACAAACTGAATGTTGCTGATTCTGAGTCAAGTGATGCATCTCTAAAGTCATATATTATAAAACATGTGGCATCCTTGATGTCTCTCACAATGATCATGTCCTGTATACAGAGTAGGGGCGATTAGATGCATCACATTGAGATTGTATGTTGATTCGTTACAGCCATTCTGTTTGTGTTATGTGTCTCAACGATGTCTTATCTAACATTTTTTGGTTTTGGTTTTTTTTATAAATTAATTTGGGTTCATTTTTATTTGTTCTTGGGGCTCACTTTTAACAGCTTTTGAAATTTGAAAATGTAGGTCATAAACTGCCATGACTCTGTCATTTATGTTCTAGCGCCTTTGAGATATGCCACCGTATATGGCTGTTCTGATGCAACTATAGTTCTTGGAGCTGTTGGCAAGGTAATGATACGGTTAATGATGAAGACATTTTTTCCTGGTTCATATAAATCGTATTATAGAACCTGATACTTCTATGAAAGTGTACAATTTTAATTTAGATAGATGATTCAAGGAGACCTATGGGTTAGATGCCAAACGAACATGAATTACTACTCTTTTAACAATATGACAGGCTTTAAGAGTGGAACACTGTGAGCGAGTGCATGTCATCTCTGCAGCTAAACGAGTATGCATTGCCAGCTGCCGTGAGTGTGTATTATTTTTAGGAGTCAACCAACGACCTCTTATTGTTGGTGATAATCATAAGCTTCAGGTGTGTTGCTGCCTCTTCCTGCTTCTTATATGTTTGTTTAATGGTTTTTAAATATATTTAATTTGTTTTAGTGACTTAGAAGTCACTTTTGTTTATGACTTGATGGGTTAAAAACAATTGTGTGCCTTTTTTGCCAGTGTTGAACTTGATTTCGTTAGTATTACCTTACTGACGGCTGGGCAAGCCACTAAACCCTGATCACTTGAAGATGGGGGACAAATTGCATTACTGAGTTGTTCATATTTATTTCTTTATGGTTGTGTTTTACTCTTGAAATTCATGTTTATCAAATATTCTGTCTAGGTCTGCTTTCCTGTGATCCCGAAGAGGGCTACACAGTCATGACCCAAGTTAGAGTTTTATTTCTGCATGAATATCATAATTTATGCTATGAAAGCAAATAATTGATATGATCATATATTCAAAAGGAAATTGGATTTTAATGAGCCGAACTATATGGGTTGGGACAATGGTAAACCGAACTTTAGAATTCTGTCACCGTAAGCTGGATTATTTAACCCTTGGATTTTAATTCACCACCACCAAGTTAACTTGGTGGGTTTTCTACGTGGCAGAGGAGATAGTTTTCGTACGTAGCACTTGTATTGTGGTAATTTCAAAATTTTATATTTTGGATTGCAGATTTGCAGTAGTCCAAACTATCATATATTGAATTGCAATTTGCAATAGTCCAGACTATCATATATTGGATTGCAGTAGTCCAAAATATTATATATTGGATTGTAGTAGTCCAAAGTTGTTCAGCTTGGGTAACTTGGCGGTGGTATATTGAAATCCAAAAGTCCAATAGTTCAGCCAACTGTGATATATTTCTCAAGTTCACCTTACCACAATCCGAATCCCTGTAGTTCGGCTCTCACTAAAATCCAATTTTCCTTTTAAAAAATATGCAATTTGTCAATCCAAACAATAGATACCGAGGAAAACCTCAAGTTAAGATCCTTGGCAAGAACTGTCAGGTAGAAATGGTTATTTGAGGAAGGATTGTACGGGAGAAAAAAAAAGGGGGTTGGGGGGGGGGGGGTGATTCTTTAATGTCTCTAAGGTTATATTAGATGTTGCAGCCAACTTTGTTCTGTGGAAGCTAAGTTTCTCTGACTAAGCAATGCTTGTGATTGCATTTGACCTTATATGTTTATAAACTTCTTTCCTATCTAATGAAAAAAATCACAGAATCAAACTTGTAAAACTTTGTACAGATATTGCATATTGGATCGGACCATTTTCATGCAACAAATTATTATGGGGCATGCCTTTCCTAGGGTGCCTCTCAATGAGTATGGGAGTAAGCTATAATAGAGGGCTTATTAGAATCACCCTTCTCTGAATTATTAGTTATCTTCAAATTCTAAAATCTAAAGGCACTTTAGTTTGAATTGTTAGTCACTTCAAATTTTTTAAAAGATCAGCTCTAATGTGGTGCATCTTAACATATCCATTGTAGTGCTCACGTAGAATGTTTGCTCACTTAAGTATCTTTATTACATAGAATTCGTGTTCACTTCACTTAGGTATCAGTTTATCACAACTGATCTCTCTATCATTATTATGATAATTTTGTTATAGTGGGTCATTGACTTAGTTGAATTTGTTCATATGGACTTGGCTAGCGATACAAGTTTCTGTTCCTAATTGTGTTTGCCAACAAAAATCTTGATTAGCCTATCAAATTAGAAATGTGATTCTGGGTCTGGTAATACCTTAGTCTCTCCAGACTAAAACAATGGTTAATTGGATCAACAAGGAGTAAAATACCAGAAGGCACGCCATTTTGTTTGGGCAATCGGTGACTTGTGTACAAATTGAAGGAGAATAAATCTTGATATATTAAACTGAGGCATATCTATTGAAGCGAGACATACTAATCAATGTTGTACTTTGTCGGCTACAAACAAACAGCTGAAACTTGTTGATTATACTGAAAGAATGGACTTACCCTGTTCATTAAAATTGGGTACTGTGTATTAGAGTGTGAGACCAGCAATCTGATTTTAGAGGATCCAGGTTGTTGTTTCCAGAATGAATGGATCTTCATTGTAGTATATATTTTGGTAGTTGGAAGGAATTTATATTCATCTCTCTTGTTTTTCCTCGGGTGTTACTTTGTCATTGCTTTTGTTGAGTGTCCAGTTGGTCAACTCTGGCAGGGATGGATTTACCTTTGGGAAATATATTTGAGTACTTGGAAGGCATTTGTGTTCTTTCTTATTTTTCTTTTCCTGGGTGTTTTTTTGAAATTCCATCTGTTGAGTGTTCAGTTGGTTGTTTCTGGAAGCGTCCAGTGAAGCTGCTGTAGCGGGCAATCTGCAATCCCTTTCGGCAATTCCTCTCTCTCTCATCCTGTCTTATCTTTGTGCGTCTTTTATATTTTCGGCCGTCGGGGGGGTGTCTTCCTAGTATAGTGGGAATGCTTATAATGTCTGCTCTCTTGATTACTGCATGTTTTGTGTGCCTAGCAGTGTTCTGGTTTGCTTTTAGTTTGCTTCTGTTAGGTCCTTTTTACAAGGTCAAATGTTGTCCTTTTATCTTTGCAGGTGGCACCCTATAATACTTTCTATCCACAATTGGAGGAACATTTGACACAAGTTGGTATTGAGCCTACAGTTAACAAATGGAATGAATCGTTGACTCTAGGAATGGTTGATCCACATGATTCATTATCACATCCTGCTGGTGTTTCTGATATCCAAGCTGAATCAGCTTCTCTGCTTGATCCGGATCAGTTCACTAACTTTTTGGTAAAATGTTTTGGTGTTCAGGCTTATGTGGCTTTACGTTTTTGCAAATGTTGGTGGCCTCCAGATTTATCAGTGCCATCATTTGTACATTTATTATTGTAGCATTTCTTTTGATTGTCAACTGAATCTGAGATTCTATTGCAAAATTATTCTAGTGTTGGAGAACAACTGATTTTTTGCATCTTTAGAGAAATCATCATAGAACATATAAGATAGGATGGTAAATGCTCTTTGTGCTCTTTCAGAAAGGAAAAATTAATTTCACTTTGGTTATAATGTACTATACTTTTGACTTGGTTATA
The DNA here is from genome assembly GCA_029582165.1 of Portulaca oleracea. NCBI lineage: Eukaryota > Viridiplantae > Streptophyta > Magnoliopsida > Caryophyllales > Portulacaceae > Portulaca > Portulaca oleracea. The sequence goes on from CM055880.1 coordinate 15,792,017, forward strand.
TCAGATACCAAACTGGTTTGCCAGCGAAGCTGCTGGAGCCACCAAAGACAACCCCTTTTCTCTGCCAGAGCCTTACTTGACGTCTCAGCAAAAAAAGGTACACCGCTCCAGATCTTCGTTTAAATTGTTTCTCATATTTCTTTTAACCTCCATAAATGTTCTGTCTTTCGTTCTCTGTATTTCTTCCATGAAATTTGACAGACACCCCAATGTTCTTTCCAGCTAACCAATTTGGCGGAGGCTAAGGAAATTCTGAAGGAAATACCAGTTGATGATGGCAAGAAGAAAGATCTGTCTAACGCACTTCATGTGTTATTTAAGGATTGGCTATATGGTAAGAATTAATATCCCATTTTACGGATTATTTTTATTGTATTTGGTGTTAAGTCAGTGTTTTTCAATCCCGATGAAGAGCATGAGGTCGTCTCTGGTGTGTGAGTAAATAAATGCTCACTTGGTAACTATATTTTACTATTTTGAAAAATCCATTATTGGCACAATGAGGAAAGAAAAATATGGTCTATAAAGTTGATTTGATCAAAATATTATCACTAGATCGCCTACATTTATTTCCACTGTATGCTCCAAATGAAATTTTGAAATATATAGGGTGTCTAGTGGCCAATGGGATACCTCATAAAAGAGAAACAAACAAGGAATGTTACTTGAACATGAATTGTCCTGCCCTCAAGAGTGCCATAATCTTGCCAGAAATTCAGGTGTCAAATATTGAATCTTGATATTAAATCAAGGGTCTGAGTTGCTCCCAGGACACACAATGAGAAACCAAAATATTTCTAAAATATTTGACAGGAAATTATACTGCTGTCACCATATGGATAGTGTCCTTAAGGTACTGAGCTTGTTTCATTTGCTGTTACATTCAGCTTCTGGGAACATTCGCCAGCTTTACTGTCTGCAAGGGGACTAAATGCGAGTCTTGGGCTGATTAAATGATGAACGACATGGTGTTAAAGGATGCTCATTCAGCTTCATCTTCATCGTCAAACATCAGGTGTCTTATTCAGTTTTTTTGAGTTGAGAAGGCACTCAAACTCCGACTGTTAGGTCTACAACACTTGTCTGCAGTGCTGTTAACTCCTGTACTAGCGTTTGCTGAGAGTGAAGTTATCTTCTCCATGCCATCTAACCATCCGCCCTTTGTTTCCCTTTTTTTTTTCATTCATTCCCCGCCTTACCCTTTCTTATTTAAGGAATGCTTTTGTAATATTTGTTTTATTTTCCATAATTAGTTTACCAATTGCGGAATTTGATGCTGGTTTCATAGTTTCCTGAGTTGGTTTGGTTTACATAATGGTATCCAAAGTTTGCATCTTCTTTGTCACACGTACATGAACGCACGTCCGTTGTTTACAAGCTCACACAATTGAGAAGTGTGTGGACCTATCAGGCTCATTGCAGTTTGCCTTCTAATCAGCTCCTCTGTGGAATTTTGAACAGTTTTATGCCAATTATGCCACATTGCTTGGTTGAACACTTGAATGCAACTATCACAAATGCCACCTTTATTTGCCTTTTTCCATTTGTCTCCTCAGTTGGCTAAGCAAAAAGATTGTCTATGCTTGTTGCCTTAGGACTTTGGTTGGGTAGACGAAAACACAGTGACATTGTCTGTTGCACTTTTTGGAGTATAGACGAATGAAACGAAATTATTGGTCAATATAGAGTCGTGAAGACAATGATTTTTGATGTGCCAATTTCAATGGTTACAACTACAAAGGAGCCTAATATCCCCCACTTGTTTGTGCCCATGAAGACACTTAATTAATGTTAATAAAGACCTAATGGGTGATCCAATTCCAATTCCAATTCCCACCAAACCTTTTTTCTTCTTTAAACCAAAAAGTGCTTTAACGTATATACCTTTGATTAATATGAATGTGTCGGTGCTTATAGTAAATGTATATATTTGAGGTTGTCTTAAGAAAACTATAAATTAAGAACGTCTTTCCAGTAAAATAACTCAAATAAGACTTCAAATTTCTGATCTACCAAGTTTCCATTAAGGCCACGTTGAATGTTTCCCCCTTTCTTCCTACTAGTATGGTCAGCGCGCACTGTACAAGGGCTAATCCTATTAAGGCCCTGTCAAATTTACCAATTTTTATTTAAATTTACCAAAATTTATCAAACTTAAAAAAATAAAAAATATAATTTTGACATATCGGCATGAAGTTGCCAAAATTTACCAAAATTTACTAAAATTCAACTTTTATCCAACTGTTTTTTACCCATGAATTTGACAGGTCCTAAGTATTAATTTTCATATTCAAATATCGATTAGAAATTTCATGCACAACATGAAAAGTTAATTTTAACTCTAACTAATTTGAGTAGTTGATTATTTGCTTATGAAAAAAATATAATATATATTCAAACTACATACTACACTTGTACAAGTGAAATATTTGTTTGGACTTGTCGTATCATGTGAATACAATTTTACAATGGATAGTATTGTTGATTTAACAAATATTTGTTGATGATATAGATTGAAATTATGTGGTGACATGACCAAAACATGGTTATACGCTTTATTTTTCTATAATAAAATATAAGGAAATAAAAAATTATTGTCATCCACCTATAATACATATAACTCAATAATTTTGTATGTAATAGAAAATCGTAGAAGGTCATTCACACGCTCCTCATGTGCATAAATATAAGAATGGCTATAGGACTCTAGTAGTCAAAATGTTTCACATTGGTTTGAGAATAGAAAGAGTTTAACTTTTCTTAGATAATGAAATAATTATAACCTTCAAATGCTAATACACTACAGAAATAATATTATTTCCAGCTGACAATCATATCAATATATGGATAAATGGGACAAATAACTCCCATATGTGAGCACTATATAATTTTTCATGTCTATCCACATCACTTGCCATATCTCCACATGTTTATATAGGCATTTTCAAAGATAATAGTAATTAAATTGAACGATTATGAAAAGCGTTGCCTAAATACCTTCTTTTCAACTGAATATGGTACAGTTATACCACATTCCTATCTCCTTCATCACAATGCAAAGTTTCATCCAATAACCATCCACATTTCAAAGGATTCATATAAAATATTTAAACTATCACTTAATTGATAGTTAAGAATAAAAATTAATATTTTAACTGCTGTTGGGAGAAATTTTGGTGATAATGTTAGTATGTTACTTGTAGTTATCAAATGTAATTCCTTGAGGAGAGACAACTATGAATTGGCAGCAGTAGCAATATAACTAATACTAGTAACAATTTAACTATAATTTGAATACGCAGGAAGAAAACCTATCCATTTAAAAATACTACCTCCGTCCCTATTTATTTGTCCAATTAATTAATTTCTCTGTCCCTTTTTATTTGTCTAATTAACTAACTTTTACATTTCCAATCACTATAATATCCATTTTATCCCTAATAAATGCACTTTTTATACCTTTCCAAGAGTATTTTCAAGGACATTTTTGGCAATGTATAAATCTTTTGCTCCATTCCCAATATTTCTTCGTTTTGTAAAAATAGTTTTTGGGACAATTAATGAGAGACAGGGGTAGTATAATCGAATTCACTATAAAAGAACATCATTAAATTGGGCTTATCAAACCATCTTGAAATAAGTGAGCCTACAAGTTACTCAAAATTAAGCTATCAAATACATGAAAGTAATCAATATAAAGGAGCTAAGAAAATATGTTCAAATTACGCTTGAATGTAAATTGTAGACTATAGTAGTTAGTCTAGCTCAGGTTGTTATTAGTTACATCAAAGTTGTTAGTAGTTTGTTAGATTTTGTTAGACTAGCATCAGTGCATCACAACTTGTGTATATATATCTATAGTCTTCATTTGTGTTGTATATACATCAGTAATGATACACAAATTACTTCCACATTTCTTTTGATTCCTCGGGTTTACATGGTATCAGAGCTACATGCATTCTCCATGTATTCCTATTCTTCCTGATCTTGATTGATTAAAACTTCTGCTGGTTATTCTGATCAAGCAGTCTTTTTCAATCTTGATCACTCCTTGTTTCCTTTTCCTAGTTTGGTAGAAGACTCGGGTGAAAAATACAACACTGATCCATGGTTCTTACAACCTTCAGATCACCCTGGTATGAGTTTTACTAATATCAAGATGGATGGAACCAATTTCCATCAATGGAGCAGGACTTCTCAGATTTCTCTCAGAACCAAGGTTAAGTTGGGGTTTATTAATGGCAAATGTCCCAAACCAGCCATTTCTTCACCAAAATATGAACAATGGATGCGTTGTAACAATACGGTTATGAGCTGGATGCTGAATTCTATTGGTTCAAATTTGTCTGGTGGTTTCTTGTATGTTAATTCAGTACAGGATTTCTGGAGTCAACTTGTTAAGCAATTTGGCCAAAGTAATGGTCTTTTATTGTTTAAAATTCAGGGTGAACTCTCTTAATTATATTAAGGGAATAACAAAGTTGTTGTCTATTACACGAAGTTGAAGAAGTTATGGGATGAATTAGCATATTTAAGTGATGTTCCTATGTGTGAATGCAAGCCAGCTCATCCGGATTGTGTTACTATTAAGAAGACTATTGAATTGGATCAAAGACAGCATCTGATGCAATTTCTGTTGCACCTTGATGAAAGCTATGACTCCACTAGAGGGTAAATCCTTCTTATGATCCGCTTCCAAGTAATAACAAGGCTTGTCAGATGATAGAAATGATTGAACAACAAAGGCAGGTTACTGGTGGTATTTCTGGGGGCAAAGAGATTACTGTAGTTGTCAAGAAACATGGAGATGGTGAATCTGATTCTGCTACTGGATTAATGGCCAGAGGATATGGAGGTTCAAAATTTAAGCAAGATACAAGCAAGAAGGGAAAACAGTCAAAGTTTTGTTCACATTGCCAGAGGAATGGACACATATTGACCAATGTTTTCTTCTACATGGTTTTCCTTGTTGGTATGACAAAAACAAGAACAAGAGCAAAAGGAAAGTGGCAACACAAGTGTTTTCACAAGGAGAAACCCCTTTTGATAATATTGTGGTTGCTAAAGGGCAGAATGGAGCATGTCAGATTGATTTACATGTTCTAGCTCAGGAGGTCTTCAAGATGGTGAAGGAGCAGCTTGTAGAGGGATCAAGTAATGTTCATCATGGTTTTGCTGAATTTGAAGGTATTTCTCATTCATCCTTTGCTCAATTCAGTATTTGATGTGCTATGGTTGATAACTTTTCATGGGTCTTGGATTGTTGACACTGGAGCCTCTGATCATATGATCTATGACTTAACCTTCTTTACTCGTTTATCCAATTTAATCAAACCTATTTCTATCACTCTCCTTGATGGCACAATCAAAACTATCACTCAAGCTGGCAATGTTCCTATTAATTCCAATATCATTCTTTACAATGTTCTACATGTGTCTGGGTTTCATTTTAATCTTCTTTCTATTCCAAAACTTTTGCATGATCAACACCTTTCTGCTACTTTCTTTCCTAATCTTTGTCACATACAAGAGCCTACAAGTAAGAAGGTACTAGCTTTCGCTCACAAGTTTGGAGGATTATACAAGCTTGTTCATCTTGCTGGGAATATTTATTCATCTTTTGACGATAGTAATTCTGTCACTGCAAACATTTCCATGAATCCTTCTTCTTGTACTAAACCAAGTCATGGAGTTATTCATGCTCGACTTGGTCATACCTCTCTATCCAAACTTCAACACATCCGTTGGTGTAAAGATCATTTGGTTCACAATTTCTCTTGTCCGATATGTATTCTTGCTAAAATGCACATCTACCATTCAATAAAAGTGAAAGACATTCTACTTATTCCTTTCAACTTGTGCATATGGATTTATGGGGACCTTATCAAGTTGCTAATGTATTTGGTGCTCATTATTTCCTCACAATAGTTGATGATTTTACTAGAGTTACTTGGGCACAGTTATTGCAAAATAAAGCACAAGCTAATATGCCATTATTAAGTTTTGCAATATGGTCCCTAATCAATTTAATACTTATGTTAAGACAGTTAAAAGTGATAATGGTACTGAATTTCTTAATTCTGTTTGCAAACAATATTTTGATAATGGATTATTGGATGATAATACACTGAACTTTAGGGGTATTGGATAATAATGCATTAAACTTTTTTCTTAGACTCTAATATACTGAACTTTGAGGGTATTAGACAATGATGCACTCAGACCAATTCAGCCGGTGGTTGACGCGGTGGTTGTCCTACTTTGAGGTATCGCTTTTCTATTTTTTTCTAAAAAAATATATTAGTCATCTTGCTTATGTGTACTTTCTTACACGGCAAAAGTTTTTTCTGAAAAAAATAGAAAAACGACACCTCAAAATAGGACAACCACCGCGTCAACTACCAGTTGAATTGGTTTGAGTGCGTTATTGTCCAATACCCTCAAAGTTCAGTGTATTAGAATCCAAAAAAAAAGTTCAGTGCATTATTGTCCAATACCCCTAAAGTTCAGTGTATTATCATCCAATAATCCTTTGATAATAAAGGCATTTTATATCAAAAATACATTGTCAAAATCCCAGAGCAAAATGGTGTGGCTGAACGCAAACATAGACATCTTCTTGAAATAGCAAGAGCTATTCGATTTCATGCTCCTTTTCCTAAATCCTTTTTTTGTGTGGGGGGGGGGGATGTATCCTAGCTGTCACACACATTATCAATTTACTTCCAATGGCAAATCTTAATTGGCAGACACCATTTGGGAAAACCCCCTCCTATTCTGACTTGAGGGTTATTGGGTGTTTATGTTTTGCAAAAAATATAGGTATTAATGACAAATTAGCACCTACAACACAAAGATGTGTTTTACTAGGATATACTTTTGGTTATAAAGGGTACAAATTACTTGATTTGGATACTAAGAAATTTTTCACAGTAGAGATGTGCTATTTTTTGAAACTGAATTTCCTTTCAAAACTAGCATTGCAGATACAATTAAGCCTTCTACACAAATTGGTCCATCCTTAATTCCTTCTTACGTTTCTACTTTTGATTCTCCTGTTTCTCATCATATTGCACCATTGATTTCTCACAGTAGTAATTACACTCCAATTATTCATGACAATATTTCTGATCCTTCTTTTGTTTCTAACAGCCTTCATTCATATTCCTATATTAACACTTCTTCTTCTTCTTCTTCTTCTTCTTCTTCAATTCCTGCAGAACCTGTTGTCAAAAGGTCTACTCGTGAAAGAGCCACCCCGGCTTGGTTGAAGGACTTTATACATCCTCCAATACATTCAGCACCATCTACTGTTTCTGCTTCTGGATCTACTTCTTTCCTTACTTTTGCCAATTTAGCTCATTTATCTCCCTCATATATGGGTTCTTTAGCTAACATACTATAACATCCTGAACCTACTTCTTACAATCAGGCTAAACTTTATCCTGAATGGGTAGAGGCTATGAATTTGGAATTGCTTGCTCTTGAAAAAAAATCATACTTAGTCTCTTAACACCTTACTTGTAGAGAAGAGAGCTCCAAGCTGAAAATGGGTGTATAAAATCAAGTACAGAATTGATGGTACTATTGAGAGACACAAGGCAAGGTTGGTTATAAGGGTTTTGAGCAGGTTAAGGACAAAGACTATAAACATACATTTTCTCATGTTGCTAAGCTAACAACTGCTCGAGTATTCATTGCTTTGGCAACAGCACAGGCTTAGGCTTTGCATCAGCTGGACAATAACAATGCTTTCCTCCGTGGCCATCTTGATGAGGAAGTTTATATGCTTCCACCTCAGGGGTATACTGCAACCAAGCCTGATCAAGTTTGCAAGCTTCAAAGGTCTTTATATGACCTGAAGCAAGCTTCTCGTCAGTGAAATAAAGAGTTAACAAAATTTCTTGTCAACAAGGGTTTTTCTCAGTCTTGAGCAAATTACTCTTTATTTTCCAGGTAACATGGTGATGTATTCATGTACATTCTTGTATATGTTGATGATCTCTTGCTCACAGGCAATGGTTTGGAGGGTATTTCTCGTCTTAATGAAGATTTGAATGTTGCATTTACCATTAAAGACCTTGGATTGGCCAGATATTTTCTTGACGTTGAGATTGCTCATTCCTCTTTTGGAACTTTACTCACCTAAAGGAAGTACATTTTTGACATTCTAACTGACACTGTCTTGACAGGATGCAAGGCTACCCTTTTTCCTTTGCCTAAAGGGTTGAAACTGTCCACGGAAGTTGGTCTTCCCTTGGAAGATCCTTGGATATATTGAAGGTTGGTTGGGAGACTGGTATATTTGATCCTCACTCGCCCTGTCATCTCTCATGTTGTTCAACACCTGAGTTAATTTCTTTAGATTCCAAGGCAGCCTCACTATGATGTTGCTCTTCATTTCTTGAGATATCTCAAGGGCACCATTGATCATGACCTATTTTATTCCAGCAGCAATAATTTGAAGGTCAAAGCTTTTTGTGATGCAGATTGGGGGGGGGGTGTCAATTTTCTGCTAGATCACTCATGGGGTATTGTGTTTTCCTTGGAGATTCTCTGATATCTTGGAAAACAAATGAACAAAAGACTTTTGCCAAGTCTTCTGCTGAAGCTGAGTATTGAAGTATGTCTTCCACCGTTTCTGAATTGGAATGGATCTCTTATATATCTTGAAGGATTTCCATCTTCAAACTCAACTGCCCATTGATCTATTTTGTGACAACAAGGCTTCCTTACATATAGCTGTTAACCCTGTATTTCATAAACGAACGAAACATCTAAATATTGATTGCCATTATACTAGAGACAAAGTCATTGAAGGCTTCATTCAACCACAACATGTTGGTTCTAAATATCAACTTGCTGATTTACTCACCAAGCCTCTAGTGGCTGTTCAGCACCAATTCTTAGCTTCAAGGATGGGATTGGTTGCTTCACCCTCAATTCCTAGTTAGTCTAGCTCAGGTTGTTGTTATTAGTTACACCAAAGTTGTTAGTAGGTTGTTATATTATGTTAGACTAGTAGCATCACAGCTTGTGTATATATATCTACAGTCTTCATTTGTTCTGTATATACATCAGTAATGATAAACAAATTACTTCCACATTTCTTATTCCACTGGTTTACAAACATAGTCTAACAACAACAACAACAACAACAATTAGGATATCCTTGTTCCTTATTTATTTTTTACATAATAATAATAATAATAATAATAATAATAATAATAATAATAATGATGATGATAATGATGATGATGATGATATTTTCCATGTGTCATTTTTAGTAACCCGATCTGTCGGGTGGAGGAAAAATGCTTTTAGTGGAAACAATTTTTTTTTTAAGGAAAATCATTCCCTATGTCAAATTTTTCTTATTTGATGAGAGGGAAATCATTTTTGGAAAATGACTATACATGTGTCATATATATTGTTAATGAAATAATTTAAAGCTTAAATTCACATTAATCTACCATATCATACTATAAAGTTATGATCCAACTGTGGAAATTCAATTTTATAGCTAAGTTCAATTAATTTTAGCGATCGAAAATGTCAACATGAGTGGCAATATACATTATCAGATGAAAATATTTAGAAATCAAAAATTTATATTTATACTTTCTTTGATCTACCCTATCATATGATAAAATTTTGACCCAAATCATTAAAATTGAATTATGCTCATAAGTTTTGCTTTTAGTTAGTTTTAATAGTGAAAATATCTACAAAAGTGGTGACATAAAACCAAAACTGAAACCAATACTCCAAAAGTTCGCCCAAACGGGATAAGGAGGGGTTGGATATACGTATCAATTTTCACCAAAATTTAGCAATTTAGAGAGGCTTATTCCAATTGTCGAAGATTAATTCTATATGGGCTTTGTTATACATCGCCCCTCTTTTTACTGATGTCACCTCCCCAAATTCCCTTTTTGCCTTTATCATTTTCTCTACTCACCCTCATCTTCTCTAATTCTCGCAATCTCAAATAATTAAATAATCTCAAAAATTGTTAACGGTTTTCAAAATTCAACCTAAAATGTCAATGGATGGTAGGAGATCATTGGAAGAAAAAGATGTTAATTTGATTAATATAAATTTTGGAACATTTTGAAAATCAACGAAAAAACCCCAACAGACACGATGGCCGAAGGCAAATTTCGATTATTTTTTTAAAATAAAACTTTATAAATATTATTATTATTATTATTACTATTATTGTTAGTACTATCGTTATTATTGTTATTGTTATTATTATTATTGTTGATTTCGATTATTTTTTTAAAATAAAACTTTATAAATATTATTATTATTATTACTACTATTATTGTTAGTACTATCGTTATTATTGTTATTGTTATTATTGTTGTTGTTGTTGTTGTTGTTGTTGTTGTTGTTGTTGTTGTTGTTGTTGTTGTTGTTGTTGTTGTTGTTGTTGTTATTGTTATTATTATCATTATTATTATCGTTATTAATATTAAATTGCATGCAATGTTATTATTAATAAATTAACGGTTTTTGAAATTCAACCAAAAATGTCAATGGTTGGTGGTAGATCATTGGAAGAAGAAAATGTTAATTTGATTAATATAAATTTTGGAACATTTTGAAAATCGACAAAAAAAACCCAACAGACACAGTGGTTGCGGGCCAAATGCGGCGGCACCACGGTCACTGTGTCTGCTGGGCTTTTTTTCGATTAATTTTTTTAAAATAAAATTTTGTAATTATTATTATTATTATTATTATTAATGTGTTGGCGGTCGTTGGTGGTTGTTTGAGAGAGAAAATAGAGAAAAGTTAAAGAGTGAAATTGTGAGGGTTAAGGGCGATATTGAAAATTATTATGAAAAAGTGGGCGACAAACTAAATTGAAAATAATCTTTTTCAATTGTCCAAAGTATGGACATATAAGTGGTTACATATAAAGTGAAAATATTTAGAACTTAAAATTTATATTTGAGTTTTCTAATCTATCTTATTGTATTATATAATTTCGATCCAAACCATTGAAATTGAATTTTGCTCATAAGTTTTAACTCAGTCAGAGTTAGCGATAGAAAACATCAAGTAAGTCAATCTAAGTGGTGGTATATACTATAAATGGAAATATTTGAGCTAAAAATTCATATTTGAGTTTTCTTTAGTTCATCCTAACGCTAACAAAATTTCATCCGACCCGAATTACCCGAATTGTGCGACTCTGAAAAAATCGGGTTTGGACATAGATTTTTCGTCCGAATTTTGATATTGACCGAATATTCGGACATAAAATTTCTCTTTTTTTCTATTGTCCGAACCCGATTTTTGCTTCGTCCGAATAGTTCGACCCGAAATAAAACCGGGTCCGGACATGAAATTCTCGTCTGAATTTTGACATTGTCCGAATTTGTCCAACCCGAATTTACCCAAACCCGAATTTTTGCCAGCGCTAGCTCATTCTATCATATCATAAAGTTCTAACTGAAACTGCACACACTGAATTTTACTATAAAGTTCCAGTTAGTTTTAGCGGCAAAAAAAAATGTTGATATATGTAGCGATATATATTATTAGATAAACTTATTAGGAACTTGAAATTCATATTTGAGCTTTTCTTAATCTATTCAATTTTATGTATTGCAAAGTTTTAGGCAAAAATTTTGAAGAATGAATTTTCCCTTAAGCTTCAGTTAGGTTTAGTCGCGAAAATGTCTACAATAGTTACCATATATATTGTAAAATAAAAGAATTAAGAGATTCAAAATTCATATTTATAATTTTATGATTGAACTCTATCAGACTATAATGTTTATTTAACAAAGGCAATTTCTTTTTCTTGGGGAAAAATAGTTTTTTTTAAAAAAAAATTGTTTTTAAGAACTTTTTTGTACCAAATATTGAAAATTAAAATTGAAAAAATATTTTCCTACAAAATATTTTCTCTTATTCTAAAGGATATCTAGTAGAATTGGTGCCAAAAAACGTCTGGAATTGGCGTCTGATATGGGTGTAAATAGAAGCCAAAATGGTTTTGGCGTCCGTTCTAGTACGCCATTTTTAAAAAAGCGTCTATAAATGGCGTCTATTTGAATCAGACGCCAAAATTATTGCAAACTACGAGGGTTGTGTCAGACCAAATTCGGCGTCTGTCTGGCATGAAACAGACGCTATTTTTTATGCAGAAACGGCGTCTGTTTCATCCAAAACAAACGACGATTTGGGTTACAGAAACAAAAAAAAAAACTTAAATGATATATATTTGCATTTGTAATTATAAAATAACGTGAATTCAATAATGAAAATAATTAGAATAAATAGTATATTTTGAGTGTTCTAATTATAAAATAAAGCGTAAAAATTAAATTTTTGTATTTGTAATTAAATTGTTTAATAAGAATTGTGGAGACATTAATAATGAAATAATAATGAAAATAAATACATTTTATATAATAACAAATGATATATATTTGCAAATATTCATGTATGTACAATTTCATATATATATATATATATATATATATATATATATTATAGAAATAACAACAATAAAATGATAATGAATATATATTTTAACAAATAAAAAAAATATAATACAACTTTATTAATGATATTTTTTACTAAATTCAATGATACAAACAAAATAAAAACCTAAATTACAATTAATATATGACTTCAATATTTTTCAATCTTGATTTTTAATGTTCAATCTTGTATCTTCAATCTTCACTCTCCAATGTTCAATCTTCAATTGTAAAATTTTCAATTCATCAATCTTGGATGGATTTGAGGTGTTTTGAAGGTTAGGGGAAATGAGAGAATTGATGAGAGAAATAAAATGGAGATGGGTGGGAAAAATTCGGAGGGAAGTTTGAGGGCTTAAGTTTTATATAGGTGCTGGCAAAATGGCGTCTGTTTTCCCGCCAAACAGACGCTATTTTCAATTTCAATAATTTGGGTGTCTGTTTGGCGGGAAAACAGACGCCTAAATTGTGTAAATTTTTGAAAAATTTTCGCTACTGGCTGGGCGCGCGCTATTATCATTATTATTATTATTATTATTGTTGTTGTTGTTGTTGTTTTTATTATTATTATTATTATTATTATTATTATTGATATTATAATTGATACTATTATTATTATTGATACTATTACTATTATATATTCTTAATTTTAGTTATAACTAATTATGATGTATATATGTGTATATTTTTTAGGTATAGTTAATTATTAATTATTATTATTGTTAGTTATATTGTAATTTTTTCTAGGTAGATAATTTAATTTATATATATATGTTTCACTCTCGATTATGTTGTTAATTATAATTATTCTCATGTGTACGTACGTGTTATTATATATGTATATATTTATATATATATTATATATATATATATATATATATATGTTAATTAAGTTAATTAATTTGTACGTATGTGCGCAAACATAATGAAAAATATTTCGATGTTTGGATTAAATAATGTACTAGCTAATAAGTATGAATGTAATTAAGAAAGAGTTTAAATGTTCGTACAATGTAAAATATAAACACAATTAAAATGATCGATTAATGTCGTTAGATGGCGGCGGCATCGTCATCATCACTTTCGCTCTCTTATCACCCTGATTCTGGCGTTGTGTCAATTCTTCGAGGCTATGGAATAGGTATTGGCCTCCTGGGATACAACGAAAATTTGGAAATTAAAGATATAAAATACAATCAAAATGAATTAAGTAATTATTGAAACGTGTAATTAGTAATTTAATTTTGTGTTTATGGAAAAAAATATGCTTACCTGGGTAAGCATATAACGAGTCCTCGGGAGGAACGATGGGCTGAGGTTGTGGGGTTTGAGAGACGGGGGTCCGACAAGAAGTACTGCAGCGGCGGGGCGGCGGTGGAGGAGGTTGTCCAGTGTATGGCACTTGACTTCCAGAGGAAGATCCAGCGAGGAAAGGGGCTTGCCAGCTCTGACTTGCTTGCTGCTGCAACATTCTTTGCATTTGCAACATTTGTTGCATTACTTGTTGCCTCACCTTCTCTTCCAAGGCTGCGTCAGATCGGCGCCGTTCCTCTAATTCTCTCTGGAATTGTTCCTGTAGCATGCGCTTATCTTGTTCGTGCTGTTGCCTCTCTTCCTCGAGTTGACGCTGAAGCTCTGCTCACCCGTAATAGAGGCTCGACGCCGACGCTTATCGGTGTTATTACGACGCCGTGGACGCCTCGTCGATGAGATGGGGAACTACGCCTTCATAGCTTCCGCCACAACCCCGTGCCCACGACGTGTCCCCGACTTTGCGCTTGTTTGTCCAACCGAACTCGCCTCGGACATAATGGGAGTTTCGTTGACCGTGCTCCGTTGCTTTGCCTCCATCTCTCTCTGCGATTTATCTATAACCACTATGCATCGTCTCCTGGTCGATACAAAGAAAGAGTAGTTGGAATAAGCGAATTAAAGTTAATGTTCATACGTGTACGTACGATTATAATAACTTAAATATTGGATGATGAAGGTACTTACCTCAAGCTGGCGGAACCTGTCATGCACCCATTGATTGGTGCCCTGTTTCATGTGGGTCGCTTCGAATTGTTCCCATATGTCAGGGTCTTTTCCATCGTTTTTTTCTTTCTGTACGTAAGTGCGAATATAAATTAAACGTTAAATTAAACCATAATTAAAGTCATAATTAAATTCATAATTAACTTACCAACTTCTCTCTGACGATACCGAAGGAAACTGGGCCCCTTGTGTGTGATGGTGGGCCCTTATCTTGGTTCATTTTCCTCGCCTTGCTCATATTCTTGCTCTTCTCGACGAATTTGGGGTCTTGCCAATGGGCAATGAATTTCTCCCAAATCTCGTCGTCGACAATCCATTTGGGTTTGCCCCTCCCCTCCAACCATCTTTTTTTGGATTTGCCGATAGCGTCAGCGTACTGTTTTTGGGCCCTCCTAAGGAACCAATCACGTATATAGGTCTCGTGTTGGTCCTCCCACCAAAACTTTTTTTGCATTCAAATCATACATGAAGAATTAAACATGCAAATAAATTAAACCATATATATCATACAACATACGTATGCAAAAATTTAAAGAGGGAAAAATGTGAGAGTTTTGCCCTGAACTCGTCGTATATCGAATTCACCGTCCTCTGGGGCACTTTACTCCATACCGGCCAGAAGCTTCGGAAATTCTGCTTTACTATGTCCATGATGGCCCTGGTTGCGTGTGCCCCATATGGCGCCACACTTAAATCAATTTGAAATGAAACATCGATTAGATTGAGTGCATACAAAATTATATATATTTAAACACAAATTAAGTTATAAATGCATAATCAAAGTTCAGATTGATACTCACGCGCCATTACAAGGTCTAATGATGAACCTCCCATCCGGCGTTTTTTGAGCGTCCGCCCGAACGTCCAGTTGAATTCGATATCGTTCCCCGACGTTTGGGTAGTGTCGCCCTCCCCTTCAGTCTGCGGCCCACCCTGTTCGGCCTGGGTTCCATTCCCTTCATTTTGGGTACCCCCAACATCAGTTTAGGCCCCCCCTTAAGCCCCTGAGCATAAAACCCGCCCATCGTCTCGTTCCCTGCTGGCACAGTACTACCCGCAAAGAACGGCATGAGCTCCAGAGTGGATGGGTCTAGCTGTGAAAAGAAGTCGTAGTTGCTCCCCTCAGGTTGAGAAGCAGCTTCATGGCCTGTATCAAACTGGGGAATGTATGGAGTCTGTGGGGCCGATGAAGAACCACCCCTCGCATTCGGTCTAGACCCACTAGGGGTCCGAGGTCTGCGTGATCCGTCTCTTCCTGACATAATGCAACTGCAACATAAAAGTAGAATAAACATTGATTTAGTATCAGTTTACACGAAATAAAATGGTTGGTAATATGAACTAGTAACCACTCCCAAACAATACAATGCATTAAAAGTGTTCGACAACACATTGAGGTAGAATATGAAAAACATTGAATTAGTTTCACTTAGGCACACAATCAATTCGTTTCACTTAGAAAATAGAATACATAATATGTGTTCATTGAAGACAATTGTAACACAATCAAAATTCGATTACTATATTGTTATTTAATAGTCTTCGTTGTCTTCATCGTCCTCATCAACCTTATCATCGTCACCATCATCATCTTCGTCATCCTCGATGTCTTCATCGTTCTCATTGGCTACATCAGACGTATTACCACCCACTATTAATTGTGCGTTGTCCATGTCCGCAACCTCATCGAACACCCCTTCAATAGCGAGTACTTGTGATACGGTACCGTCATTGGGGTTGATCGGGACAACAACTCTTGGTTGGTCATCTTGGATGACCAACGGAAGGGTGAACTGCTTGTACTGTGCATAAGATGGTTTGTTTGGAACCACAACCCACCAGTTAGCTTTATCTCGTATCCCTGTCGGGTAATTCATGAACAACACTTGGGTTGCGCACCTTGCCATGATGAATGGGTCGTACTTCCAGTACCGTCTGTCCTTGTGTAATTCAACAAACGGGCATAACCTTGGTGAATGTACACCTCGTACCGGGGTATTGTCAAACCAATCACATCTAAACAGTATGCTTTTCTTGTTGACAGGCCCAACATATTCCAGTGCAATGACTTCTTGGAGAACACCATAGAAGTCATCGACAAATCCACCGCCACCCGTGCCTTTGACACACACCCCCGCACTATACGAAGCCACTGAGTTACTCCTTGCTTGTGTGTGAAATAAGAACCCGTTGATTCGGTAAGCACTCCAGGTAGTCCTTATAGTATATCATGCATCCAGTAGGGCAACAATCAATTGTTTCATAGCCCATCCCCAACTTCTTAACCTTCTTTTTCAACTCATCGTAGTTTCTAGGCACTAGGTTCGGCTGGGGACAGCTCTCGCTCATCAGTTCCATGATATCGTTCATTGCCTGCTCCGACAAATTGTGCTTCGACTTCTGACTTATCAACCTCACGGCAGTGGACAACTTAGTATGGGTCGTACACCCTTCCCACGGAGGCTGTTGAGCAGATTGTAGCATGTCATAAAATTGTTGAGCTCCTGCATTAGGCGCCTCATTCGCCATGATGAAATCATCCATCATCTCTTCCGTTCTGTCGATGAACGGTGGCTGATTCGGTTCCTCGTTTGTCGGAGGACTACCTGCAGACGGTTCCCAATCACCTTCCGCATCGTCACCACTATCATCCTCATCATCAAAGTCACCCCATTCTTCACCATGGCTCGTCCAACACCAATATTGCTCCATAAACCCTCGCTTATACAAATGTTCTTTAACTTCTTCAGGACTAAGTCCGCTCTTATTCTTGAACTTCACACATGGGCACCGATACTTTCCAGTCCTCGGATACTCATACGAATTACTCTTTGCAAATTGATCAAACATAGCTACCCCAGCAGCCCATTCAGCCCTAATAACCCTCCTACCCGGTTCAAACCTCTCGTACATCCAACGGCGATGTGGGGGCCCGTCCATAATGTACGTGAATCTATTATTCAAGCCCACCATGAATTTAATTAATGATCAAAAATAAATTATTCTGTTTGTATCTAAATTCACAAATATAATCGTATACGCTATAACCTAAATCATCCAAACTCAACTTCCTTTTATGACAACAACAAGTAAGCTATGTCACTAGGCAAGAGGATCATGTTATTATCCAAGGAGAGTGTGTTTGTTAACTATTAATCTATGGCTGAAAAAGACTTTCATGAGTCGTCATTTGCACGTTCCCAAAGTAGTGCAATTTTTCTAAGTGAACTTGAGAGGCTATAGTTGCTCTGGGAGTAAGAAACATCTCGATTCGATACAATGGAGTGTTTATCACAGATTGAGGGTAGCAAGACAAGGTGGGGTTGAAAGAGAAGCTCATAGTAAAGGGCCCAATAGAAATGCATGGTGTTGGATTTCTATATATTAGACCTTTACTACGAGCTTCTTTCAAACCCACCTTGTCTTGCTACCCTTCAACTGCAATAAACACTCCATTGTATCGAATCTGAGATGTTTCTTACCCTGAGCAATCGTATAGCCCTGCAAGTTCACTTAGGAAATTACCGCTTTGGGAACTGCATTTAATAAAGGAGAGTCAACACGCCTCATGCAAGTCCTTCACCATAGATTATCGATCACGAACACACACTCGTTGGACACTAACATTATCCAAACTCAACCTCTTTTTATGACATATATATATATATATATATATATATATATATATATATATATATATATATATCCCCATTAAGATGCTACAAATATAAATTTCCCTACTTACTACCTAAATTACCATCAACCTATTCACTAAGTATGTAGCTACTGGTTGTTGAGTACTTACGTAAGTAAATATGGATGTACGTGACATCATTATTTACATAATTTATGTCTTCGTTTGGAGTTATGAGTAATTAAGTTAGCACTTAGGTTGGATTAGCAGCAAATTTCCGCGCGCAACCAACTTTAAACGCTAACTCACTTACTAATAATAACCAAAATCATCCAAACTCAACCTCCTTTTATGACAACTAATTCTTATAAACTTATTAACTAAACTAAACAATTATAAATAGTTTATAATTAAATTTAATACGTACGTAATAATAGTTTATATATAATCATTTTTTTAATATTATTAACTTATTAACTAAACAAATTAAATTATAAATTCACCCAAAATTGAATAATAGTTTATATACAAACTAAATATGTATTCCTAGCTAATTGTATATTGCTAACTAATTAAATAGTTTTTAAATTTCCTAAAAACCATCCTAAAATATAACATATTTTTTACTCAACCAAAACACATTATAATTTCCCACAAATTTAGAACATACAAAACATTCAAAATTCATATATATTACATACTAACGTTTATATAATGCTCAAAGTTAAACAAATTTTATATGCATTAATATATATATTCTTTTGGAACAATAAATATAATAATGCATATTTTAATTTACTTCAAAACATATAAAATTCAACATTATACTCAACCTAAACATATTTACTTATATACTTCACGACATTATAAATTAAAACTAAAACTTAAACTTAAACATAAACATATACACAATCAATTAAACTCAAACTAAAACATGCAAACAATACATTACGAGCCCTAATTTCACAAATAAAATTCGAATACAACATCCAAAATATATTACAATTCATACAAATTAACTAAAACTGCTCAATTTCTCAACTTATACGCACTCGATCAATCAAATTAGATCTAAAATTATACTCAACAAAAAATAAACACTACAAATATTCAAATTTTTCGTTTTTCATCATATTTTAATCAAATTCATATAATTTTTCAAACTTTTCACAACAATAAGCAAATTATAACAGATCTGAAACAAAAATTACCTGTTTTTTTGATTAAACGCCGGTGTTTCTCCTTCTTCGTCTTCTCCTTCTTCTCGCTTCTTTCTCCTTCTTCTCGTCGATGGCGCCGCAGACAAGTGAGTGAATGAAATTTTTTTTACCATTTGAAACCTAATCGGCGTCTGTTGGGCCTCAAACAGACGCCCTATTTGGCCCTAAATAGGGTTTCGGCAGTCGAGGTCTCAGATAGTTGCAGGCTAGGTTTTTTTTATTGTATAGACAATTTAGGCGTCTCTTTTGGCCGGGAACAGACGCCGAATTGTAACGGCGTCTGTTCCTGGCCAAAAGAGACGCCTAAATTGCCAAATTATTAAAAAAAATGAAATTTAACGTCACAGAAACGGAAAAGGAGGATAATTGTTTTTTACAAATGTTCGGCGTCTCTTTACAGCAAAGAGACGCCATTTTTAGATTAAATTTTTTTTTAATTTACTTATTAGATTCAGCGTCTGACTTTTTATCAAACGCCAAATCACAGATATTTTTCGACACTGATTCTACTAGTATCATTATTTCCATGTTAGAGCGGAACATCTTGATTTTTTTGAAAGTGAATATTTCTTGATATTTTAAAAATGTTTTGTCATAAAATTCACATTTTGAGATACATACACTATCTTGAATTAGTAAAATACAAAAGACTGTCAATGGAAAATGGAGCGTATCGGGCTAGGGTCCAAGCTCCCAAATCCGTGTTCACCAAGTCGGCCTACACCCCTTTGTAAAACGCGGGCAAAACGACTTCAAGGTCGGGGGTGGGATCCATTTCAAGGTGGACCCGGGACTTTGGAGACATATTCGGACCATCTTTGGGTGTAGTATCCACTTCAAATGGGACCCTGGACCATAGGAGTGGAGCTACAGGTCCTCATCAGAACCTACTTTGGGCCTTTAAAAGGGTTCAAAGTCCTTTGGCAAAAATAAGCGCAAAGGGGTCAACGTGGGTTGAGGAATTGGACGTGTCTTCACTCTTTCGACCATAACTCTTTCGATACAACTCTGATGTGTCTCAAAATTTGGGAGTTCTGATGTGTCTCAAATTTTGGGAGCTTAAAGTAGACACCAAGAGCTTTCCATTGATATATTATAGGCCTAAAACGAAGTTCGGATGAAGAAGTTATTATGCAAGTTAGAAGTCAGCAGAAAAAAAAACTGCCAACAGTAGGATCGTGCCATTATGTCGCACGATCGTGCCATTCTTCCAGAAGGCACTGCACGATCGTGCCGTACGATAGCACGATCGTGCTATTTTCGAACATCGACCATTTTTGGAGTTGTTTTGAGTAGCACAATCGTGTACCCCATACGGCACGATCGTACCATTTAACTGTTGCGACAAATCTTCTCATTTTTCTCCCTTTTATTTTGTTTTCCCTTTTAATTTAATGAGTTGTAATGGCACTTTTGTAATATTTGTCATCTTCATTTTTCCTCCATCCTCTTCAAATACTCCCTCATTTGTAAGAGAACACAACTTTGGATATTGATTGAAAGCTAGGGTTTACTCCCCAAATTCTCTCCCAAATCTTATTCTTACTTTACCCATTGTTAATAGTGGTGTTAACAAGTCATTCCTTTAGTGATTATTGGTAGGTTATCTTAGATAATCATGGTGGGGTGTTAGACCTAAGGTTGTGGACTTTCCTTGCCTCAAGATCATATCCAATCCCAATGGTGTTCAAATTATTTTCCCTTTGATTTGTTATCATCAACTCAAGCTTCCTTCATCCCTTCCACGCATACACGCTCCAAAAAATAAGCTGCAATAATATTTATTTCGGTTGTCAAATATAAGCATTTTGAATCTTAATGATCATAATAGTCGTAAAAATCAATAACTTATAAAAATCCTTAAAAATCAATAATTTATAAGAATCCTTAAAAGCTCATCATAAATCGTATTAGTAGTAAGAATGAACTTATTATACGTGAATGTTATTCCCTCAAATGAAATCTGATGACATGATTGTTGTACTTAATACTTATGGCCTAATTATGGTTTGCCCTAAACGCATGAAAGATCAAAATGAAGGGTGAACCCTAAAAGACAAAAGATGAGGAGGAAGGCACCACCAAACCAAGTGGGGGGCAATTTGCCATCCACTCCATGTGCGTCAAGGCTATGATTTGTATGTAAGCCTCAAGGCGTAGGACAATTCTCTCCCTTTTCTTTTCGCCTTTTAGTTTGTACACTAATGCCCTATAGGAAATTAACTTTAGTAAGACTTAAGCATGTGAAGTTTAGGCCCTGTTTTTTTTTTCTGAGGTTGGCAAACTGCAGTGTCACAACTTACCGTAGTTTGTCACAATCCGCCACATTTTACCGCAAATCATTACTTTTCTCTCTCCTCACTTTTCTCCTCTACTTTTTACATCATCTCTCCTCGCCTACCCGACATATCAATAACCCACCACAATTCCACCATACCCGCCACAATTCCACCACACCTCACCACACCATTCCGCAAACTACTGCATAAAAGAACAGGGCCAGTGGTAAGGGGTAGATAAGGAAAATGTTATTTTTGGTAATTTTTGATAAATTTATATAAATTTAGATATGTTTTTGGAAATATGTTATATTAAATATACAACCGGAACAAAATTTAAAGTTAGAGTTTAAAATTTTATAATTTTCAAATATTTAAATAACTTAAAAATTTAGTAATTTAGTAATTTAAAAATTAAAAATTTATTAATTTAAAAATTAAAAATTAAATATTAAAATATTAAAAAATTAATAAACCAAAAAAATTTAAAACTAAAAATTAAATTTTTAAAAAACTTAAATTTTTTAAAATAAAAATTCAAATATGTAAAATTAAGATATTTAAAAATTTAAAATTTAAAATTTTAATTACTAAAAAATTTAAAATTTAAAAATAAAAAAAAATCAAAACTTTGAAAATTTTAAGAAATTAAAAAATAAAAAATTTAAAAAATTACAAAATCAAACACAAAAAATTTAAGAAACTCAAATTTTCAAAAATTAACAACAAACAATTTTAAAATTAAAAATTAAAAATTAAAAATTAAAAACTTAAAAAGGTTTAAATTAAAAATTAGAAATTAAAAAATAAAAATTATGAAAAATTATAAAGAATAAAACAAATAAAATTTGAAATATAAAATATTTAAAATTTTCAAATTAAAAATTTAAAAATTTAAAAAATTTAAAAATAAAAAATAAAAAATGTAAAGAAATTAAAATATTTAATACCAATAAAAAATTAAAAATTAAAAAATTAAAAAATTAAAAAATTAAAAAATCAAAAAATCAAAAAATCAAAAAATCAAAAATTTTAAAATTTTAAAAATGTAAAAATAACTTTGAAAAGCAGAAAATTTTAAAAGTTAAAAATTAAATTTTTTTAAAAAATTAAAATTTAAAAATTTAAAATTTAAAATTTAAAAATTTAAAAATTAAGAACTTGAAAATTTTAAATTTTAAATTTTAAGAACTTAAAAATTTAAAATGTTAAGAACTTAAAAATTTTAAATTTTAAATACTCAAAAATTTTAAATTTTAAATCTAAACATTTTTTATTTAAAAATTTTAAATTTTAAAAATTAATAAAAAATTTAAAATTAATAAATTAAAAAATAAAACATAAAAGAAACAAAAAATCAATAATCAAATTGTTTAAAAAAATCATAAATTATAAAACAGAAAGCAAAAGGATAAAAATTATGATAATAATTAAATAGTTGCTCAAATGTAAATTTTTGTATTTTTTGGTAAGTTTCGATAACTTTTGGTAAGTTTCGGTAAATTTTGGTAGAAGAGCTACTTACCCGTGAAGTTTATAGGCCCTTCGAGCTTATAAAATTCATTGGTAACTGGTAAATGTTATTTTTTCTAAGTTTTCGTAATTTTTGATAATTTTTGATAATTTTTGGTAGGTTTATGTATGTTTAGATATGACATTTGGAAAATGGTTTTCTTTGAATATAATATTAAATATGTGAATTATAGTTCAAAAGTAAAAAATAACGAAAAAATTAGAGAAATTAAAATTTTCTTTTTGTTATTTTTTATATCTTTTATTTTTTTATAAAATAATTTTATTTTTAATATTTTAAAATTTATATTTTTAAAATTTAAATTTTTAAAATTTTAAAATTTTAAAATTTAAATTTTTAAAATTTTAAATTTTAAATTTTAAATTTAACATTTAACATTTGACATTTAAAATTAAAGTTTTAAATCTTTTGTATTTTTTTTTCAATTTTCATTTTTTAGTTTTAAATTTTTAAATTTATTATTTTATGTTCAACGTGTGCATTTTTTAAGTATTCGAGGATGAGTACCTAAGGAAGCCGACTCAAGCCGACATTGACAGTTTATTACTAGTAGGGGAAGCGCCTGATTTTCCCGGTATGTCGTGGAGCATTGATCGCATGCATTGGACTTGGAAAATTTGTCCAAGTGCATGGAGACAATTTTAAACGACTTCACAAACTACTCAAGCAATTGATTCGCATGATACTTGGATATGACATGCCTTCTTGGGACAACGAGGAAGTTTGAATGACATAAACGTCTTACATCGTTCGCCTGTATTTCTTGAGTTGTATCAAGATCGAGCTCCAAAATGTGAGTATATGGTGAATGGTTGTCATCATAAAATGGGATACTTTCTATCTGATGGCATATAACCTAAGTAGGTGACCTTTGTGAAAACAATCCCGCACCCCAAGGTCCAAAAAAAGAAGTTATTTGTTGAACGCCAAGAATTTGTTAGGAAGCACATCAAGCGGGCATTTGGTGTACTACAAGTTTGCTTTGACATCGCTCGTGGCCCAACCCGATTCATAGAGGATGATGACCTTGGAATAGTAATGAAGACTTGTGTAATTCTCCAAAACATGATTTTCGAAGATGAATGTGACTCATATAACCTCTCATTCCAGTATGGGCAAGTGGACAGTTCAACTACAAACATTAATGTGCGACGTTATCATCATCCATGTTATGAAAGTTACTTCCGATAATTAGCAATTGTCCACGACCCGACAACATATGCACAACTCCAACATGATTCAGTTGAAGAACTATGGAGTCGACACCTTAGATGAGACTACGAAACCACCATAATGTAGTCACTTTTATTGTTTTTTGGGACATTTTTGATAATTTTTAAATTACGTATTCCTGATGTTAAATGTTATGTTTTAGTTATTTTTTTTTGATAATTTTTGACTATGATGTTCGTGATGTTAAATGTTATGCTTTAGTTATTTTTAAAATGACATGTCAAAATTTAATGGAATTTTGCTCATTTTTTATAACTTATTTTAATTTAATTTTATAATTTATACTAATTTATTGACTAGTTTTAGATTCATAAATTTTTGATTAAGTTTTCCATAAAAATAATTATATGAAATAACTCAATACGACCAAATTATTTAAATTTCTAAATGTAGGGCTATACTCATTTTTTAATTAATTTAAACAAAATCAAACTTACCATTGAAAAACAAATTAATATAAAGAGTTTAACTCCAGCTCTAACTACAAGTGCTCTAACAAGATATAGCTATTTTCATATTCATTACAAACATACAATATAGTATTACTTACGTAAGGGAGCGTTTGGTTACAAAATTACCAAACTTTCCTTCCTATGTTTATTTGTAAAATGAGGGGACCAAAAAGTTGAATTGGGTCCTACAATCTTCCCAAGTTGGATGGGAAAATTTTTTCATGGGGGGCTTGGGAAAATTTTTTTCCCATGGGAAATGGAAAGTTTTTATAACTTTATTTTCAAAAATGTCCTAAAAACTATTTTGTAAATTAATATATGTAGGGTATTTTAAACATTTCAAATGAGTTTTATACAAATTTTTCCATATTTTCAAATATAAACCAAACACTGTGAATTATTTTTTTCCAGAAAATTTTTTGAAAAACTTTTCGAAAAAAAAGTTTTCCAAAAAACATTTTTCCCAATAAAAAATCAATGGCAAAAACCAATGGCAACATGAATTTCAAACTTCCCTTTG
Source organism: Portulaca oleracea (assembly GCA_029582165.1). Taxonomy (NCBI): domain Eukaryota; kingdom Viridiplantae; phylum Streptophyta; class Magnoliopsida; order Caryophyllales; family Portulacaceae; genus Portulaca; species Portulaca oleracea. Next base: position 15,817,432 of record CM055880.1, read on the forward strand.
TCGAGGTCTACACGATCACAAAAATCCTTCTAAAATATTTGCTGCGTAGAAAAATTCAACAGTAACTTGTATATTCCATTGTTGATTTATTTCAAATCAATACCAAAACACCAATAATGTGGTACTAAGTTTAGATAAGAGGTCCACCCACGAATTCAACACAGCAAAAATTGTACAAAGATAACAAAGAAAGTAAAGCGAAAAACACAAAGGGGGAAAGAAAAAACACGTCCAATTGAGATAGGGCGAAGAGTAGGGCTTGCACGCGTGACAATCGTCGGATATTCATTCATCCCGTCTCCTGCGCAGTGCAATGCAACGTTGGGTAGCCCCACCTCACGACAAAACCCCTTTGCTAATTGTTATGGGGGAAGAGAGAGACAGAGAGAGAAAAAGTAGAATGTATGTTTGTGTGACTGTGTGAAGGAGTCCCCCACTTAGAATAGATAGATAGAGAGAGAGAGAGAAAGAGGGTCTCTTCTTCTTCTGTATCTGTGGTATCCTCATCTCTCCGATTCTCCAGATCCCCTTCTCTATCTACTTTCTTTCTTCTCTGCCTTTTACTTCCTCTCTCTGTTGGGTTTCCCCCCCTGTTTTTTTGATCTAATTCTGCTCCAAGAATCGCCCATTTCTTCGTTTTGATCATCGTTGTTTCTGGGATTCACCCGATTTAGAGTCCTCTCAACTGGGTTTCGTTTGGATTTTGGAGCTGCTTTCTGGGTAGGTAAGCCTTCTCATTTTGTTTATTTTAACTCAAGAGTTTTTCTTTTTCTTTCGTTTATGTCAGGCATTTTTTTGGGGCTGAATGAGAATGAGTGGCTGAATGTTTTGCTTATGCTTCTCGGGTTTCTGCTAAGTATTTATTTCTGTAAAAAAAAATTCTACTAGCCTCTGTTGTGGGTCTTAGAACGTGCATGGAAGTATATTTGTGGCAATGTGGAACTTTGTGATGTGATTAAAGATGATATTTTGCTGATTTCCTGATAAAGCTTTGTGGGTTTTGCAGATTTAAGACATTTGAGATCTGTAAAGAGCTTGAACCGGCCCTCTCTGTGATTTTCTCTCTCTTACCTAACCTTTTCTGTTCTCTTTCCCTTTCCATCTCCTCTTTCATTAATTCTCAACTCTCAAATTGTCTTCCAAAAAAAAGGAAGATATCTCAACTCTTAATCAGCGTTAATCTAGCCATCTCTTCTTTTTCCAACGTTTAATCTCCCAATCCTGAGCGTAAAATCTCCCTTGTCTGGCCTTCCCTAGCCCGTTACTTTAAATGCAAAACCCGTTTTCCGATTAATTAGGTAGCATTTATTTTTCCAAGCCAAGAGAGAGAAAAAAAATGATGAAGGAAAGTATACCAAGCAATGTGGCCGTTGTATGTTGAGTATTTATATATAGTTTGAACTCTGTTCCAGGATTACGGGTTTATCAGTAACGGTTATTCAAATTTCAAATCTTTCTTCCTTAAAAAACCTCTGTGCTGAGAGGGCTGTTGTTTGAGATTCAGAGAAAATGAAGCCTCCCCATGAAGATTTTTCTCTCAAAGAGACTAATCCACACCTGGGTGGTGGAAAAATCACTGGAGATAAGCTTACAAGTACCTATGACCTTGTTGAGCAAATGCAATACCTTTATGTGAGGGTAGTCAAGGCCAAAGATTTGCCCAGCACGGATTTAACTGGTGGGTGTGACCCCTATGTGGAAGTGAGGCTTGGAAATTATAAGGGTACCACCCGGCATTTCGAGAAGACCTTTAATCCTGAATGGAACCAGGTGTTTGCTTTCTCCAAGGAGCGGATTCAAGCCTCGTTCCTTGAGGTTGTTGTGAAAGATAAGGATCTTGTCAAAGATGATTTCGTTGGGCGTTGCGTTTTTGATCTCAATGAGGTGCCGAAGAGGGTCCCACCAGATAGCCCATTGGCACCTCAGTGGTACAGGCTCGATGACAAGAAGGGTGAAAAAGGAAGGGGCGAGTTAATGTTGGCTGTTTGGTGGGGCACACAAGCCGATGAAGCATTTCCTGAGGCGTGGCATTCAGATGCTGCAACTGTTGGTGGGACTGATGCTCTTGCGAATATTCGATCAAAGGTGTATCTTTCGCCTAAGCTTTGGTATCTGAGGGTTAATGTGATCGAGGCTCAAGATTTGGTTCCTACTGACAAGGGTCGCTTCCCTGAAGTTTACGTGAAGGCCATTCTCGGAACTCAATCTCTGAGAACTAGGGTGTCCCAGAGCAGAAACATCAATCCCATGTGGAATGAGGATTTGATGTTTGTGGCTGCAGAGCCTTTTGAGGAACCCTTGATTTTGAGTGTGGAGGATAGAGTGGGGCCCAACAAGGATGAAATCTTGGGTAAGTGTGCAATTCCTCTCCAGTATATTGACAGGAGGCTGGATCATAGGCCAATCAACACCAGGTGGTTTAATCTCGAGAAACATTTTATGGCGGAGGGTGAGAAAAAGAAGGAGAAATTTTCCAGCCGGATTCACTTGAGGGTTTGTCTTGAAGGTGGTTATCATGTCTTGGATGAGTCTACTCACTACAGTAGCGATCTCAGGCCAACAGCCAAACAGTTATGGAAGCCGAGCATTGGAGTTCTGGAACTGGGTATCTTGAGTGCACAGGGCTTGATGCCCATGAAGGTGAAGGATAACCGTCAAACCACAGATGCATACTGTGTTGCCAAATATGGTCAGAAATGGGTGAGGACGAGAACCATCATTGACAGCTTCACCCCAAAGTGGAACGAGCAATATACATGGGAGGTATTTGATCCCTGCACCGTCATTACTGTTGGAGTATTTGACAACTGTCATTTACAAGGCGACAAGGGAGGCGGAGGTGCAAGAGACTCAAGAATCGGGAAAGTGAGGATTCGTCTTTCAACCCTGGAAACCGATCGTGTCTATACCCATTCTTATCCGCTCCTGGTGTTGCACCCTAACGGGGTAAAAAAGATGGGGGAGATTCAACTGGCTGTGAGGTTCACATGCTCCTCCTTGCTCAACATGATGCACATGTACTCCCTACCGTTGCTGCCCAAGATGCACTACATACACCCATTAACTGTGAGCCAGCTTGACAACCTGAGGCACCAGGCCACCCAGATCGTGTCCATGAGGCTGAGCCGTGCTGAGCCTCCCTTGAGGAAGGAAGTGGTCGAGTACATGCTGGATGTGAGCTCACACATGTGGAGCATGCGGCGCAGCAAGGCTAATTTCTTCAGGATCATGAATGTCTTGGGCGGGATAATTGCTGTGGGGAGATGGTTTGATCAGATATGCAACTGGAAGAACCCCATCACGACGGTCCTCATCCACATCCTGTTCTTCATTCTGGTCATGTACCCAGAACTGATCCTGCCCACAATATTCCTGTACCTCTTCCTGATTGGAGTGTGGTACTACAGATGGAGACCGAGACACCCGCCCCACATGGACACCCGCCTCTCACATGCTGACTCAGCGCACCCCGATGAGCTGGACGAGGAGTTCGATTCGTTTCCAACCTCCAAGCCTCCGGAGATCGTGAGGATGAGGTACGACCGGCTGAGGAGCATAGCAGGGAGGATCCAGACCGTCGTTGGTGACCTGGCGACGCAGGGCGAGAGGCTGCAGTCCTTGCTGAGCTGGCGGGACCCCAGAGCAACCGCACTGTTTGTTATCTTCTGCTTGATTGCTGCAATTGTGTTGTATGTCACACCCTTCCAGGTGGTGGCACTGCTGTCTGGGTTTTATGTGCTGAGACACCCAAGGTTCCGTCATAAGCTGCCATCGGTTCCCCTTAATTTCTTCAGGAGGCTGCCTGCTCGTACAGACTCCATGTTGTGAGTTTTTTTTTGTTGCTTGTATTGCTTTGCAACTATTATTTAAGCAGATATGCTTGGATGGATGCTCCTTTTGTTTCGATTAGTGGTAGAACATCGGGTTGACGATGTTAGTTTGTTATATTCTTGGAACTGGTAGAATTTGTTGTTCCTGTGTCCTCTGAAATGTGACCTGTGGGATCCTTGGCTCATCTCTACAAGGATCAGTATCATTATTTCTATTTGTGTCTATCTTCATCTGAATCTAATATTATTTTTCCGCCATTGTTGCTTCTGATGTAACATGTATGTGATGGATTTACCATGCTCTTTAATGGGTGGCCTCATGGCTCATGCATGGTGAATGAAACTTAAAAGCTGATGAAAAGGCCGAGTATTTGTTGTTTGACAACATCCTGCTGTTTTGGTGTAACATGCCAGGCAGGGGGGATCTGGTTCTGGTTTATACTTCATATTATATAGTATTTAAACATTTGATGTTTTGTTCCATATGCTTTGGAATATTGCCAGAGATTTGCGGGGCACAATTGTTTTTTCAGCAACACTAATTGTTTAAGAGTGCATACTTCAAGGATTATATTTTAGTATTGTAGATCTTATATTTATGCAGAAAATAAGGACAGACATTGATAAGGTTCCGTAATTGCTGCTGCTTGGTTGCCCTCTATTGTCCCATTCTGGATCCGTTCTTTGCGCTCCCCATCCCACAATCCACCCCTTCCCTGTATTTTAGTTTTTGGATAGTGATGAATTGAGTGTTAAAATTAATATATTTATTCATTGTTAAACTATATATATATATATATATATATATATATATATATATATATATTCTCTAAGATGCCACTAAAGTTTGCAATTTAGATGTCAGATGCAGCAGTCTTTTCAATTGACAGATATATGTTCAAAGAGTAATGTTTTTCAAACATTCGGGTTATACTCTCACACACACACACATCAAAAGCCCAGAGGCTTAATCTAAGTTTTTTTTTTTTTTTTTCTGATTATTACAAGTCAAATGTTTAAAAATTCGCAAAATACAGTAAAATTGTAATACAAAACAGCAAACAGTCCATTTTAAAAAGCACATGCCTTCGAAAAAACTACTAAACATAAGCTATACAGGAAGGAGTTACTACATCCAAAAAATTTCTCATTCGACAATGATCATAAAAGATTAACATCACTTGGGTGAGTCATCAGGAATCTCACGTCTATATCATTGCCAATAATCCTTTTTCTGCGTGCAACCTCAACATCAATATCATCAAAATGTCATCTTTCGAGATGGTTGCGCGCCTATCTTCGACATTTGGTGTCTGTCTCTAGGTCGCAAGTTAAAGCGTGTATTTGCTTTACTGATAGAAGTTTGGAGGCGTTGATTTTGAGATTTTTGTATCCTGATGAATGCCAGAAGTTTCCCCTCTTTTGTATTTTAATATTATTACTCCGTAGAAGTTAGCATGTTCTATGTACAATAGAATCAATTAAAGTGATCCAACTACCTATGCAATGGAATAGGATGGCAATTGCCTTTTACCATTTAATACAAGATAATTTCAAAAATTGCGAAGTAAACTTAGATTTGGGTTTGAACGAACGATGCTCTAATGTTTCATCCATTTCTAAATAACCTTCAATTTTGATTCGTTTTAGACCTGTCAAAATTTATTTGAAACCTTGAATCTGGCCCAAAACACCCTGAATTTGAACCTGAATTGATACCCAAATGGACAATATGAGCTTTACCCGAACCCGGGATCAAAACCGGTTTGAAACCGATCTGAATCGAAACCCGATAATTAACTGAAAAAGAAATACACCCGAAATAACCCAGCTCAAGTCATGTTAAGCCCAACTAAAACCGAATTCGAAAATTACACGGACCAAATTTAACAAATCCCGAGCTACTCCCGAATCTAATTTGAACCAATCCGATTTACACCCAAACAAACTAAACCCGACTTGATTATAATATGACCAAATTAGAACAGAACTGACAAGTACCGATGTAAACCAACTTTCACTTTAAGTTGGATTTTTATAAATTGTGATGATTACAATTCTAAACTTGTATGAAATTTATACTTTAACATATTTTAAACAATATTGTAAAGTGTATTTTGAAATTTGATTTTAGAGCCTAGCTAACTTGTACTCACAACCATACACGTAAAATATGGGGTTCATTGTAAGTACCTTTCCTTTTCTAAATCAAATGTAGTTTCTTCGTTTTAAAATTAAAATTGATTTTAATTTTCAATTATTCAATTGAACAGTTAATTTAATGAATCAAAACATATTCATTTAGGTCAGTTATATCACATGATTGTTAATATCCTTCTCTTAATTTGTATGGCTAGGCTCAATTTATACTTAGTTAGTTAAAAGTTAAAACATGTATAATAAGCATATAAAATATATATAGATGAATTTGAGCGTTTAAGAAGGTCGATTTCGTCTTCTATGGAGGACATCGAATAATAATGACATTCTTTTGATTGCGCTGAATCATAATGTTTAATATACGTTTTAATACATGAATTATTCATTTTAAAAGAGGGAAAGTAAGATTCATTGACATAAAATTAATACAATTACAAGACATTATCGGAGTTCAAGAATAAAAGATGTATAAAACACGAATTTTTCATGTATTAGCGTTTAATAAAAGTCAGTGTCTATATCCTCTAATAATTGACTATATTTTATACATTTTTGCAGAATAAAACACGTATCATTTTTATGAGTTTAATCACACCATATTTTACTAACATGGAATTCAGATCATATTAAATTATTAATAGATTGTGAGTTATAAGTTGTAACTTTACATGTAGGCTTTTCTGTCAATTGTCATACCTGATAGTCCATACATTATCATTATTTATTTATTTTGACTTTCAATGGATATAATAGTCAATATTATATTTGGATCATTTTCATACAATAGTACAAACCATACACCACAAATTATTTAATTATTCAATTAATATTTGCAAAAAAAGTTTGAAAATTGACATGTAAGTATTAAATATATTTTGACATAATACAAAAGTAACTTGGCATGAAAGCAACCTCACACGGAATTGACCTGAAATATATGAACTAAGTCAACCTGATCCGAATTTGATCCGACTTGACTCAATCCAACCCAAAAGAATTTCACCCGGTTCAAACCTGAAGGTCTCGAACCAAACAAGATGCACCTGGAACCAAACATAACCAAACCCCTTCCGAACCGAACCCGAGCAGAGCCGAAGTATGATGGACCTGTTCAATCTCGAACTCGGAATCAACTGAACCAAACCCGGACCAATTAACCCAATTGTCAGGTATAATTCTTTCTAGTTTCCAATTGGCGCTTCAATCATCATTTTGACTTTTAGTATAGTGTTATTGACTATAACGGATGGCTCAAGACATCATTTGACAGAAAAGTATTGGAGGGACAATGGAGTTCCAATTTATAATAAAATGTGGGACCTTGGCTGCTGAGTTGTCATGCTCAGTAAGATTTTATTTTATTGTTATTTTATTTTCATATGAGCTATCGGAATACCAAGTTGCCCAAATTTTCCAAATCATTCAACTTTGAAGAAGAAGAGTTAGAGATTCTGGGCAAAGAGGAGAGAGAAAGAAGAAGAAGAAACCTTGAGAGTCACATTGCAAAAATGGTGAAGAATGTTGTGAATGAGAGGTATTATTTATAGGTGAGAATGTGTTTGTTGGTGTTCAAATTCAAACAATGTTTTTCGTTATGGTTTTGATTGTCATTTTCTAATGAGTTGATAATTTAGATTTGTATGTTGTATGAATTAAATGTTGGATGTTTCGTACAACCCATACAACCCATACACATAATAATTAACACATACAACCCAGGATTACATTGTGTACAACGCTGGATTACAGCTTTGAACTCACTTATTCTATTTGATTGCATCTCTCATTCTAATTGATTGCATGAAACATCCAGCATTTAATTCACACAACATACAAATAAAAATTACAGACTCATTAGAAAATGGCAATAAAAAGCATACATATCATCTACCAAATGATCAATTCATCACATACAACCCATACACATAGAAATCAACACATGTCAACCCAAGATTAAATTTGTACAAAGTTGGATTACAGCTTTGAACCCACTCATTCTATTTGGCTGTACCTCTCATTCTAATTGATCGCACGAAACATCCAACATTTAATTCATACAACATACAAATCAAAATTTTCAACTCATTAGAAAATAACAATAAAAACCATAACGATAAACATTACTTGAATTTGAAAACCAACAAACAGGATTTGAACACCAACAAACACATTTCTCAACTGTAAATAAAACCTCTAATTTGCAGCATTCTTCACCATTTTTGCAATGTGAGCTTCAAGGCTTCTTCTTCTTCTTCTTCTTCTTCTTCTTCTTCTTCTTTCTCTCTCCTCTTTGCCCAGAATCTCTAACTCTTCTTCTTCAAAGTTGAAGCATTTGGAAAATTTGGGCAGCTTGATATTCGGGTAGCACATATGAAAATTTAAAAAAAAATTAAAATCTTACTGGGCATGACAACTCAACAGTCAAGGTCCCACCTTTTATTATAAATTGGGACTCCATTCTCCCTCCAATACTTTTCTGTCAAATGCTCTCTTGAGCCATCCTTTATAGTCAATCAATAACCCTTTAGTATATTTGCCAAAATGCAATTTATTAGATGCTCCCGGAGCATGTGCTCCAGATTCTACAATTGTTCACCCATATATATTAGGTTATTGACTCTGATTATTATGTTTGTTCATTCTGATTCATATGATAGTTCACTCGCAAATATCTAGAGCACATGCTCTGGGTGCATCTAATATATATTGTTGCCAAAATGTTATACCCAACTCAGTTATTGAACGGATGAAAGAAATGGACTATAGAGTTGAGCTATTTGGATCCATTGCACCAAATTAGACTGATCATAGAAATGGACTAAGGGGTTGACTTGTTGGATCCATTGGACCAAACAAGACCCATTGATCCATTTAATAATTGAATCATATTCAGAGCTTGTAAATTTGGTGGGTAAGATAAAGTATGGTAAAATTATGTTTTGACAAATTTTAGTTAATTTTGGGTAAGTAAATTTTAGAGAAAGGAAATCTAGGTAGATTTGAGTATATTGGGAAATATAAGTAATTTCTACCTACATATTTCTAGGACCCCGAAAAAATGTGACCCCTTTTTTCCCGTGATGCGCTACTTAAACGATCAGGAGCCGACTAAGTTGCTTAATCCTTAAATAAGGATATTTTTAATTTATGAAATTCATTTTCGGGGGGGGGGGGACTTTTTATTTATTCAATAATCAATTTTTATTATTCATATGTTTGAAATTACATCAAATTAATTTACAAATAATTTTACATAAAATCCTATTCGAATTCAGGCCGAAGCCCAAAAGAGAATACTTAGAAAATTCAAAGGTCATGTAACCTTTAATAATTCCTATGGTATTTTCTCTTGAGCGGCCTCCGGATCGTAATATGGAATTATGTAAATTGTTTTATTCGATGTAATAAACATTCATGTTTAAATAATAAAAAGAGATTATAAAAAAAAAAAGAGTCGCCATCCGATTTAAGGAAATAGACAAACCATAAAATAATGAGAATGACTCCGGTCTACGAACCCGAATTCTAAGTTCGGGGACAAGGTTACGAATTTGAGAATTAAAATAATTCTCAAATCCGCCTGTTAGAAAATAGATTCTACTAAAATCAAACTTGAAATGAAATTGAGCGGGGAGAACTTTTAATAAATTTCACGAAATTATTATTCGAACATGCAAATGAAAATAAAAGGACGATTTTTACAAAATGAATGTACAAATAACACATTTACATGAAATAAACTATATTATTGAAACTTAAAGGATGAACGAACCTCACTTGAAACTTCGGTAAAATGAATGGGAGATCGAACCCCTTTATGATAACCCTTGATCGTGATTTGATATCGGCTTGGGATGAAGATTATTTGGTTAGAGATGTGGTTTTGGTTGGTGTGATGATGATTATGGATGATGATTATGGATAATGGAAGGAAATATGATGTGATGAGAGTAGAAGAATGGAGAGAATAGGATGATGATTATAGAGAGAGTTGATGGCATTAGTTGATGAGTGTTGATGTAATGGGTGAGAATTAAGGTGGTATTTATAGTGGAAGGATGGATGGATGAAGATGGAAGGTGAGGGACATGATCCCTTGGATCATGCCCTTCATGCCAATGGGAAGGCAGTAGAGGGTATCTCCGATCAAGGGTCAAAAGTCAACGACATGGATCAAGGGATTGCATGGAAGTGGGAGAGAAAATTTTGGCGGCGGAATTGAATTGCATGAGGAAGGTCGCCGGGCCAAATAGAGCTCCTCACACGGATTGCCAACATGACAAACTGGTTCCTGGTCCAAGATAAAAAAAAAAATTATTATAAGGTATTCAATGACCATCATGTTTATAAGAATCTACTCCCTTCATCCCTTATTGAGTGTCACCGTAACTAACTTTAGAAGTCCAATATCCCTAGAAAATTGGATAAAAAGATTACACTTGAACAAGTATACCTCTTTCACTTTTCCTTTTTTTCTTTTTCTTTTTTTTTGAGGGGAAAACGGGATAATTAGATTGCTAGTTTATCCAAAAGTACATACACTTGAATCTGGCTCGGGTTATTTTCTACCCATACCTGTTCATCCTAAGTTGGACAATCCTCGCCATGTTGTGCGCGACCGAGTTGCCATTCCTTTTGGTATGCACCCAACTACATCTATGAAAATCCCTATTAAGTGCAATAATATCCTCTACTACTACATCACATTCACTTAAACCGAAACAAGAATTATTAATTCTTTGAATAAGAACGAGGCTATCCAACTCAAAAATGATTGATTTGTAGTTGAAACTCCGTGCAATTTGGACCGCAAACAGGGAAGTTTTTTCCTCGTCGATCAAAGGGCTCTAACAAGCTGCATTTCTTCAAGATGTCGCAATAAGAACTTGGCCTCCATGATTCTTGTAGGTCACCCCTGTGCCTACCCTCTCCTGTCCGTCCAGATATGCATTGAAATTCAACTTGACACTGCCTTCTTCTGGTGGGTGCCAAACAATGTCGTCCAGCTGCTGTATCGATGCCCGATGGTGTTGGTCAAGTCACTTAGAAATTGCTCTATTGTACGAATGAGCACTTGTGTAGGCATTTTCCTCTGTTCAAAGATTCGTTCATTGCGAGCCATAGCAGCCATGTTGTGAGCATCTTTAGCACAAAGGCTTGTTCATCCCTTCCCCCATGCCAGAGAGAAATAAGCTCCTCAGGTGGTATTGGGTTTGTTGCCTCACCTATAGTTGCTTCCCCTATCATTCGCCACACATCCTTTGCTACGTCGCACTCCATAATCGCATGCCACCTACTCTCTACTGCTCCATCACACCTCAAGAACCTATTTTCAGAAGCTATGTGCCTTTGGTGCAAGGTGGCTTTTACAGGGAGAGCTTGTGAAATCCACAGCCACCAAAAGAATGTGGCCTTGGGGGTGCATAATGAGTCCCACACCATTGGCCAATGAGCTTCAAATTCCTCCAAATTAATGCTAGCTCCCAGCAAATATGCGGATTTGACACTGAAAATGCCCCGATCATCAAAGCACCAAGCGAGGGTGTCCGCTCATTGTCTGGTACTGAAAGGGATTGCCAAGATCAGTTCTCGATCCCTCGAGTTGAATAGTTCTTGTATAACCTCCATGCGCCAATCGCCATTTTCATGATCAATAAGGCCAGTCACCATCATCACTTGTGTGTCTTGTGGTTTTGGTGAGGTCACCTTCTCGCCCCTTTCGTCAAATAACCAATCATCATACTAGATTTTGATCGATCTCCCATCCCTAACCCGCCAGTATAGCTCCTCTCTAAGGAGGGCTTTGTTCGCCCATATTCCCCTCCATGCATAGCTCGGGGTATGTCCAAGAAAAGCATCCATGCAGGTTTTCTCCCTAAAATATTTTTCTTGGAATACCTTAAACATCAGTGAATCTGTGTTATGTAATAAGCGCCACCCTTGCTTAGCTAACAACGAGAGAAGGGGGTGGGAAGGGGGAAGAGGAGAGAGGTTGGGGGAGGGGAGGTCCGGTAAGAGAAAGAGGGGGGGGGGGGGGAGAGAAAGAGAGAGGAGAGATGTGAGGTGAGGTGAAGTGAAGTGAAGTTTTTTAAAAAATGAAAAGTAATACCAAATCATCAAACCGCATGCCCTATTTTATTTTTATTTTTTTCCTTAAACAATCTCCATATAATCCATCACCACAACCACGTCACACTTCCGACAAGTTGGACTCGATGGCGGTCCGTTGGAAAAAAAATATAGTGTTAAGGTGAGTTCATCGAAAACAAAAGTTGAAGGTTGGTTCGTTCGATCCAAATACACTTACAGGTTAGTTTATTAGATTCCAACAACCTTATTTAAAAAATGAAGATCAGGATATTTTGATAAATAATTTCAAAATTGGGGATTTTAAACCCTAATAAACTTATAAACAATACAACAAGCAAATGAATACTTTGTTCATGAAACTTAGAGTTATAAAAAGAAAAAAAGAAACCACCCACACAAACAAATTTCTTTGTAACAAATAGATTGAGGAAGCACAACGACCGTATATCATAATGGGAATGAGTTATAATGTCATTACTCACTCCCGATCCCAACTGTCAGTACAAGGTCCTTCCTGCTGGATTCATTTTCACTCCAAATCCTAGTCCCAGAGGGACATGGTCTTGACTGAGACCGAATATTCAGGGAGCGTTTGGTTAGGAAATTTTTTCAGGAATGTTAGCCAATTTTTCCAAGTTGACAAGCTTTCTCATGTTTGGTTCTCCCTAACAGATTGGAAAGTTTTCATGTGGTTATTTCCCTCACAACCGATCTCAATAAATAATTTCCCAAAGGGGACTAAGGAAAGTCTTTCTCAAAAAACCGTCAAATGCACCGGCGATATTTTGGCTCATCCCTGGTAAAAATCCAATGTAGCGAAACACTTTATGAAAAGAAACAATGACAATAGCGAGATCAACTTGAGAATGATTGATTTTCTCCAGACTCTCAACCTCAAATATATAATTATTGAGAAAATAATGTCGGATAATTACAATTTCATGATATGTAGCGATGACAGTTAGGTCTGAATCCAAAGCGAATTTGCTGTAATATGAAGCAGAAAGATCTGATCCGAATCCGACCAAAAACAAAGAACAAAGAAATGCGAATTCGAGTGAATTTTACAATGTTTTATACAAGGAAAATGGATTGTAGTGTGTTGGAATATGTGTTCCAATTCTTGGATTCTTGTCTTCTTGATTCTTGTTTTGTTGTTAGTTAGGCTTATGTTGTTTTGTTGTATAAATACCAATGCTTTGTTGTTGTACAAATAGAGAGATTTATTGTACAAGAACAGAGGATTACAATACACTTCTTCCACTTTGTCATTCAATTTCCTTTCTCTGTTCTTGATAAGTGCTTCTTGTATATATGAGATCTTGGTTGTTTTGATGAGAATTTGGGGAATATTTGATGTGATTGTATTATTTTATGCCCGAATTTCCCATATTAAGCTTGGTTTGGAGTTTGGTGAGTTTTGTAGGAAATTTGTGAAGAATCGATGTAAACTGAGCCTAAAATCAAGTGTAGATCCAAGTTGTGTGCTTAAAGGACCAAGAAGTGTGAAGTTGGATCACCCAAGGCCCAAACAATGGCCCAAAGGACTCCTAGGCCTGAATCTGCAATGGCACTGGTGGTGCCAGAGGAGGCACGGGTAGTGCCTATGACCAGAACTTGAAGAAATTTGTGCAGGGAGTTGACACGGGTAGTGCCAGGGGAGGCACGGTCCGTGTCACTGGAGGCACGGTCCGTGTCTCTTGTGTCTTTTCGTTTTCGGCGGTTTTGAGATGTTATTTGCCTATATTATGCTGAATTCCGGCTGTGAAGGATATCATATTCGACCATCCTCCATTCCATACCCTAATCATATCCTTTATTCATCCATATTCCATCCATCATTTTGAAGATTGAGAGAAGATTGAAGATCGAAGAGCATCTTGAATACACTTTGAAGAGGAGGAGCAAAAGTCCTCCATTGTTGATTCCTAGCAAGATTGATCTTCACTTGGGTTTATTTCTCATTCTTTCATAAATTTTCATATGCTTTCTAGAATAGATTTCAATTGCTTTGTAGTTTCAAACATGAATAGTGAGTAGTTCTTTTTAGTTTGGGGGATGAACCTTTGAAGTTGTTTGATGAATTGACTTTGTTGGATTGAATAATCATGAATTTAGTTTGTTTCAATCTATTTGGCCTTTGAATTGAATTGTTATTGCTTTTGTTTGATCACCAATTGCATGTAATTAGGTTGTTGAACGAAGTACCGAAAGGAGAAGTTTGATATCCCGAAAACCTAGGTTAAACTAATTAAAAATTGTCTAGACATAGAAGTTTTTAATTAGGGTTCTTGAGATAATTAGATATTTAACCTTGATTAAATCAAAATAACCACGAAAGTAGGTGATTGGTTTGTCTTGGCAATTCGCTCTAGTGGCAAAATCTCATTGCGAAGTATTCTATACAATTATCGAACCTTGATTGTGCAAACTAATGAAATGAGTGTTCAATCCGTATCGTTGATTCGTTACTTGACTTAGGTTTTATCCCCTGAACGTCTTTTTCTTATTGATAAATCCAAGTAAATTGTGTGAATATTTGTTTGTTCGCTTTGAGTAGTGAATAGAAATAGAGTTAGTTGCTTCAAACAAAATCCCGATCGAACATGAACTAGGAGAATAGTTCGGTCGTTGAAAGGAAAAGTCGCATGAACGACGGCGATTTATCTTCTACATTTCACCCGCATGCGCCTATCGATTCTCTATATTTCTTTCTCTCTCTCTCTTTATCACATTCCTCGGTAAATATTAACATGGTATCAGAGCGGGCTTAGTTCCTGCGGTCTGTATCCTCCTTCCTCTTCTTCCCCTGATTCACTTCTCTTAATTCAAGCATCCGGTTCCTTCTTTATCTAACAGCCCACTCCCCACTACTCTTCAATGGCTCCCATCTTCTCCCTCTTCTTCTTCTTCGTTCTCCCTCTCTTTCCTTCACAGTCTAAATCCGCGTCGTTTCGGTTGGTCAACAAGTGCCGCCACACAGTATGGTCGGGACTTCTCTCCGGCACCGCCTCCCCGCCGCTTCCAACCACCGGCTTCACTCTTCCCTCCGGCAAGTCCCAGACTCTGACCTTCCCCAAGTCTTGGTTGGGTCGGATCTGGGCTCGGACCCTCTACTCCGTCGACCTGTCCACCCGTAAGTTCTCCTGCCTCACCAGCGACTGCGCCTTCAGCAAGGTCAAGTGCGGCGGCGCCGACGCCATCCCTCCTTCAAACCCTAGCTTCAAGAATGTCAAGGTAATCTCGAGGATGTCAAGGTTGATGAGTTCGCTCCCATGGATTCCGACAGCGATCTTGAAGAAAACCCTAGCTTCAAACCTCGTCGATTGGATTACTCGATCTTGTTTTCTTCGTTCTGTTGGCGGTTTCTTGATCCAGAAAAGTTCAGTATGAGCCGACCTATGGAGGAAGATGCCCCAGTCAAGAATGAGGAGGAGTTCAACACGTGCCCTCTCTCTGTTCTTATGATGAGTGTCAAAAATAATACACAGGTTCTAATCAATTGACGGAACAACAGGCCTTTGATAGACATTGCAATATGGTCCTTGAGAACGTCAGGGAAATGTGGACCGAGGTTCCAAAGACAGGGAAAGGGAAGAAGAAGGCACGACCAGTAAACAAGGACAAATTCATCAGCAAAATGTTCCTCTGAGGAGACTCGTTCATCATTGTCCTCAGGAGTCCCAAATAAGACTGCAGAGTAAACTTGCAGTTTCTGGGGGTCGGTCAAATTTATCTTTGATTTCTGGGTTTCTGTTTGCTTGGTTCTTGGTTGATACTCTTGTTGCTTTTGGTTCGTGATTGTAAGTAGTTTGGGTTGCTTTTCTTGATTCTTGATTGGTTTTGATGAACCTTGAATCTTGATTCATTCAACCTCGGCAACAGCAAGAATCAGATCAATTTCCAGTTCTGAAGACCCCTTTTCTCTTCCTCCTCATCTGCCTTCATTCAAATTCACCAAGTCTGTTAAAAGGATTATGATTGATCCTCTCTTCGATCTCTCGTCCGATTAACCAGGAAAGTCTCTATTAGGCCATTGTATTCGCCAGAGACAACTATGATACCTGGAAAAGTCCGGCAACAATCAATCTTTCTTTCTTTCGTCATTCAGCTCCACCAAGTTCTTCTGTGTCTACGTCCAATTCACCCGCTATTAGGAGTTGTGGTGATGGCGAGGAAGCTATTGGAGTTCGAAATCAAGATTTCAAGGTTGCTCACTGCCCTTCGTTGATTCCATTGGCAGTGATAGCAACCTTTTGTCATTCAGCTTTGCGAGAAATTGTTGGCAAATTGGAGTTTTGTCACCCTCCAATTTGAGGGGGGTGTTGGAATATGTGTTCCAATTCTTGGATTCTTGTCTTCTTGATTCTTGTTTTGTTCTTAGTTAGGTTTAGGTTGTTTTGTTGTATAAATACCAATGCTTTGTTGTTGTACAAATAGAGAGATTTATTGTACAAGAGCAGAGGGTTACAATAAACTTCTTCCACTTTGTCATTCAATTTCCTTTCTCTGTTCTCTATCTTTCTTTCCCTCTCTCTCTTTATCACATTCCTCGGTAAATATTAACATAGTGTAGCATACTTTAAGCCTTGGAATTGTGATCAGTCGAACTTTAAAATTGTACCACAGTGAGCCAAATGTTGAAACTGTTGGATTACAATGCACGACCACTGAGTTGGTGAAAACAAAGTATAGATTTGACTCCAGTAGGCCTAACATTTCATGACTGGGAGTTTAGTTAATCATAGTATGATAAATTTGAATGTAGTAGTCCAAACATTTCAACAATTAAATTGTGATACACCAAATTATGAGAATCCGTTGTGTCGGTTTGCCCAACTAGGTAGCATACATAATAGATCCACAATTTGGTTTATTGTGTTTTTAAAATTTTACTTACCACAATCCCAACACCAATATACGGTGCATCATGATTCAATTTTCATTTATACAGTAGTAACTAGTTGTCTATCTCCCCTTACTACTTCATGCCCAAATTACAGTCCTTTAAAAACACACATGATTAGTAAATTACTATTTTAGCTCAACTTGACGATCTCTACCTTGAATCAAATATTCAACTTCACCATCACCATTGCCATACCCCAAAAGTTCCCCTTAGGATAAAGCCCAGAACGAAAATCAAATATTATGAACACAAACTAAGTACCCCAAAGCCAAACATAAATTGAACTTTAGCTATAGCGAAAGGTTTAGCCAACAAATCCGCAGAAAACTCATAAGCATGAACCTTCTTCACAATAATCACGCTTAAACCTGAATTTGATATGTTCACTCTAATATAATTACAGTTGGTTTTGATTAGGGATGGCAGTCAAGTTCGAATCCGAAGCGAATTCGATTCGCTCCGACTAAAAAATCCGAATTCGAATTCGACTAAAAGAACTCCGAATTCGAATCCGATTAAAAAAATCCGGCTCCGATTATAATTGGGGCGGGTATGGAGGTGACCACCTCCGATCCGATTAAGTCCGATTATAATAATTAATATAAAAAATTTTAAAAAATAAAATTAAAATGACCAATTTGTTTTATAGTAGATTGTAAATGTTTATTTTTTTTTAAAAGGGAAATCGTGTATTACTATTAGTCATTAGGGTTTCATTTCATCAATTTCACTTCACCTCCCCTGCGCATCCCAGCCCCCGCCCCCCAGGCTCCCATCGTCCCTTTCACTTCACTGCCCTGCGCATCCACCACCTTCACTTTACCGCATTTGATTTCTTCTTCCGAGTTTCGAGTTCTGAGTTCAACGTCGTTACCACCATCATCTCCAATTCAGTCTCCTCTGGCCTCGTCTCCTCTCTCTGTCTCAGCCGACTCTCCTCTCTCTGTCTCAGCCGACCGCCGCACCGCCTCACAACATCCGACCGCCACACCCCCTCACGACACCCGACCGCGACATTAGGACCACCGTACACAAACATTTTTAAGAATTATTGTTGGTGTTTTATTTTAACAAGTATGATATATAATCAGAGGTAATCGGAGTTAGAAGTAATCAGAGTCGGAGAAAATCATTTTATGGAAACGTATAACAACTAATCGTAGTCGGAGGTAATCCGATTACCTCCGACTCCGATTAGCTCCGATTGAATTTGGATTTGGAGGTCCTCCGACCTCCGATTAGGAGGTGGACGTCCACCTCTGATTATTAATTGGAGCGAAGGTGGAGGTACCTACCTTTGATTCGCCTTCGACCCATTGCCATCCCTAGTTTTGATATGTTTATTTTTAATTTAGTACTCATCTTGGTCAAATGAACAACACTCTTTAACTTTTTAGTACCATGAAAGAAGGGGATAATTAAATTGGAAATTTATAAAGCATTGTTAAAAGTCATCTTTTGAGTCAACCCGTCTGAGTTAGTACATACTAAGCGGAAGCCTAAAAGTTGAGATTTCATAAGTCAATTCACAACCCCACCCCCATCATTTTCTCAAGGCATTTGACCATGTTCTTTTATTATGGTAAGTGTGATAAATCGTGGAATGATCTAGTGTGATAAATCGTGGAATGATCTAGTAAAATTGGTGAAAAGTGTAATTGATATGGTAGGTGATAAGAGAGGATGTGAAAAGTAGAGGAAAAAAGTGAGAAAGAAAAGTAAAGAGATATATTAATAATTGTTGTGGTAAAGTATGACATAGTATGTTAAACTGTGAAAGAATATTGAGTAACATGATAAGTTATAGCATAGCACCATACCACAACGCACCGTACAAAAGATGAGTGTTATTCTTTCATTTGTCTGGTACCATCATTGAGTAAATATAGTAAGTAAAAAGTAAACATTGCTAAGAGAATCGATGAGTAATTCCTGGCAAAGTAGGTCCAGGTGTATATTAATATGTGATTCATCAAGGTAACTATAGTTCTCAATCAGACAATCACACAACACCAAAAACGGATGCAATTGGAACTCAAAAATTCACTTTTTACAGACAGAACAAAGGTTTCTAAAGGAATAACTCTAATTTCCTCAAGATAGCATGAGAAAATGTTAAGAGGCAAAAAACCTCAATTTCACATTTCAGCTGGGATGCTTAAGAAATCTCACAATTTTACAAGATACAAGGACAACAGATATCCACCCACAGGACAATGACGAACGGACGATTCTACTTTCCTTTGGGCTTCAGCCTTTGGCAGCATTGCAAGAACACCAGGGACTGGAGACGGCAAGCAATCACAAATGCACATTTACAGACATAGATCGGATAAGATTTCCCTAGGGTTGCCAAAATTTGGGGTTCATGCATGGGCATATTTACAAGGCAAAGCCAGAAGATGTGCATGTACTCTGCACTTCATCATGAGACAAGAAACTCTCCTCCATATCAAGCACGGATCATCTGCGAAACATACACCAATACCGTAAATTGAGGAACTTTACTCTACCATCATAACACATTAGACAAGCAACTAACAATTTGGAGAAAAATTGCCTCCACAGCTTCGATCAGA
Organism: Portulaca oleracea; assembly: GCA_029582165.1. Taxonomy (NCBI): domain Eukaryota; kingdom Viridiplantae; phylum Streptophyta; class Magnoliopsida; order Caryophyllales; family Portulacaceae; genus Portulaca; species Portulaca oleracea. Next base: position 15,837,000 of record CM055880.1, read on the forward strand.
TAAGAGTAAAAGCTTGAGAGGGTGCTTACCCAGGAAACATGACAAGGGGGGCCGGGGAGTGAATGGGTGATTAAGTGTTTGGCCACTGGACAAAATAGCCAGACTAGAAACAAGATCCAAACTGATAAAGACTTTAAGTAGCACGTATGTCAATTGAACTCCATGGCAGACAGCAGCCATTTCTACTCATACAGAGAAGGTAGAGAGGGACGGATCAGTGTTTAGCTTCAAAAACTACACCCTATGCCCACAAACTCCCTAAGCCCAAATTATTGCACCTTGGCTGCACTTTTGAGCACTTCAAACCAAGAGTCAAAACTTGTCTTACCAAGAGATAGACCCCTCTTATGTTGTGATTTTTTTTTCTATTTGTGTAATATTTCTTCATCCCTCTTTCTTTGTCTCTGTTTTATCCATCTGTCTCGCATGCGCTACTTTTGGTAGTTATAATAAAAAGTCTAATCATTTCTTTGATCCATGTCTAACTTATTGCCAGAAAACTTTATGGCTTGGGATGATTTTTAAGAGCGGTTTCTGTCCAAAAGCCTATGCAATCGCCTTGAAGCCCCCTGGGCTCCCAGACCCCTTGTGCTTATGTGAGCCTCAAGCATTTTAAACTAAGGACCTGCGAAGCCCTATGTGATTTGGTACAGGTACAATATTATGAACGGGGAATGCATTCAAGTAACGAACTTAGCTGTTGTCATGATATCTGGGGGGTTTCCAGTCTTAAAGTTTTTCAAATGGGTTCCCTAGAATAAAAAGAAAGGTGCGAGTAACAAAGGTTGAATCAAGTTTTCAAATTTGGAATTAAGCCCTTTCCGATGCAATGAAATTTGTTCTTCTTAAAGCCTATGTGACGTCTCTACCCAGTTTAACCACCTCCAAGGCATAATGGAATAAGGCTCTGTAAGTTTAAATTATGGCAATCAGAATTCTCCATCGATCATATGCATGGAAAGAAAGTGTAAAACTGAATGCGGCAGTCAGGAGAATTTTTAATTTTTATGATTTCTCTTCTTCTTCAATTCAAGCTACAAGTTCCCAAGGAGGTCAGCTTTCCATTCTGCAGTCAACTCAGAGCCTAACAAGTGATTTGGGCAGACAAAGGCTTCAAAGGAGCTATCTCAAATTTAAAGTCATCTAATATGAAAACTATGTCCCTGGGACTCTTCATATAACCTCAAGTAACAATGTCACACCTGACCCAGTACTCAGCTATGGACACATCACCCAATTTTAACTAAAAGTCACAATTTTCCCCCTTTTAAAATAACCAAGTACAGCACCTACAACTTGGTGCAACCGCAACGGCCAACATTCCAACATGGGTATGGCAGAGGATTAGTAACGTTGACTGTAATTTATCATGTCTTTCCTTAGACCCAAGAAAGTGTAGATCGCAATAATGTCAAAAGCCATAGCCAGAGTCTTGTATGGACAAAGTGTGCAGGAAGGAAGAGGGGTCAAATGTAGCAGCTTCATGCCTTAAACCTGACTTGCTGAACCTAATTGAGTCCATTGATTACAATTTACAAACGCTCTATAGAAGGGAAGTAGAGGGTAATTTGGAGACGCAGCTTGCTTTAATAAGTTGCCCAAATTGAACGCTTTAAGTTATGCTATAAATGGACAAAATTGGAATAGTGACAAACTGCAATCACATGAAATTTATAAAGCAGAAGGCCTTACCACCTTAGGGGTGCTCCTTCCTCTAAGCATCTTCGTTGCTGCTTCTGCAAAAGCTTGTGCCGCTTCTGCATCTGCCTCTGCTTCATCTGCCTCTCTTGCAGCTTCTTCAGCTTCTGCTATCGCAGCTTCAGCCTCAGCAACTGCACGTGCAGCAGCTGCAGCAGCCTCTTGTGGGGTCATAGTTCTCATCTTCGCAAGCTCTAGATCAATCTGGGATTTTAGCTTAGTTAATTCATCTGTGTCCATTTTTGGAGAACTAAATTGCCTCGCTTCATGAGCTACTATGGGATTCCGCCTCCTCTCTGGAAATGCAGGGGGCGGAGCAATTCTGTAGTTGCGTTTAACCTGCAACATATGAGCTTATGTTGAGCAGTTTTGCACAAAACACCAGTACATGAACAAAATATGAGTGATGAATGCCAGGGTCAGATAAAAGTTTGATGTCTCATGCTGGGGATAAGATGTGTGAACAAGGACGAAATGCTCAGACATCTTGGAGACAGAAAATGCACCTGAGTGGAGTTGGGGAAGATCCCATGTTGGTCTAGAACATAGAAAGAGGAAGATCAAAGAAAGACTACGCTGAGGTCTTGAAACAAGAGTTTCCCATTTCAAGTGCATTGACAATATGGTGCTAAATAGGAGTTAGCTACAGTACACAAACATGTAGGTACACTGTTTATAAAAGCTTCCCAGGAGCCCCTTCTTTTGCTAGTTGTTTAGCTATCCAATTTGATCTTTTTATCATACACTGCTGCTGTGATCATCTAATACTTCTCGTCATATTTAACCTGTTCACTTGTTTATTTGATTGACATTTTTTTCTAGTATATCTTAAACTTCACAACCATTGATTTTGCATGCTTTGGGCACCATATTCATATGGATTAATGCCCAATTCCTTCTCGTCAACATTATCAATGCCATATGTCTGACACTCTGACTCTCAACAATAAAGCTTCCTCAACATTGCCACTGCCATATACCTCTCATAATTGCTTACCAGGGGTAAGCCTGCCTGTTTCAGACTCTTCCACTGCTTTAACAGGATCCACAGTGTCATAGTGTCCCCCAGCCTTTCTTATTTTACCGCTTTATTTTGCTTGCAGTAACATCATTCCACTTACATTCACATTAGGAACAGAAAACCATAGCTTACTGTCCATCATGCTCCTACTTTATCTTTCCTTTAGCTCCCCACTTAACTAAGTTTAGCCGGTAGTCACCCTTTTAAAAAAATTATAAAAAAAAAAAAAAAAACTAAGCTCCATCATCAACTCTGAAATAATATATATATATATATATATATATATATATATATATATATATATAGTCCAAAAGAAACTAAACAAGGAGAATTGGCTCGTACCTATATACCTAAAATAATAATTGCTTATCATAATGACATTCTAAAAATAATGGCCTAAAAATTCCTCTGAAATAGAATCCAAAACTACAATAAAAATTGGAAACTGAAGAGTATTCCAAACCTACGTTGTTTTGTATTTCCCTTTCCTGATCTCTAAATGCTCCCCATGCCAAAAAGGGTACACTCCAGTGACTCCACCACCAGTTTCAAAAGAACTATCATGGGTTCAGGAATAATGATCCATGCAAGGGCAACAATTAAATAAATAAAACAGGGGTATGACAAAACAAGCACCCCCAATAATGCAAAATGTGGAGGTGCAGACAACACTTGTTTGAAATCTACTCACCTTAATGAGCTTTCCACTTGATGTCAAAAACTTCAATTTTGCAGACAACACTCGTTTGAAATCTGGAGGTGCCCAGTATTGATCCTACAAAACAGATTACGATGACTAAACAGTGCAACAAACTGAAAAGGTAATACACTGGGTTTTGCAAGTATGCAAACAGACAGGAAGAACAGAAACAATTGATCCCAGACCTTAAAAGTGGGATATATTTATGTACCGGTAAAATACAAGTGTCATCTGCCAACATAACTGCAGAATCTAACATTTACAATGTACTCCTTAGTATTTTGGTTTGGCAGAGTAGAAGTCTGAAATAATATAACTTGTGTTTGACATTTCTTCATCCATTTCGTAATGCTCAAACCCCTTGCATTTACAGAAAGGCTGTTTAAATCATAATTCTTTTATTTAAAAAAGGCACCTCATAGTTATTAAAAAAAAATTAAAAAAAGCATGCCAGGGGCGGAAAAAAGGAGCAAAGCACACCAGGGAGCTTTTGAAGTTGGAAGAGCGTCGATTTCTAAAAACGTGGGCTTCTTATTTTTTTGCAGGGCTGTGGGCCAAGGGGATTTTTGAATCTTAAATGGTCTGGAATTAAAAGAAGGGAAAAGCAGAACATAAAATTAGGTTTCTCCATTTCCTTCAACCAGTAAACCCTATTGCCCGAGCCTCTCTCTCGGCCCTGCTCTCTCTCTCCCCTTGGCATCTAGGTAAGTCTATTTTCTTCCTCTTTCTCATTCTTTCTTCCTCCTCTTCCTCTATTGAACTTGTCTGCAGTATTTCCTTTCTTTCCCTTTTTTTTTTGGGTATTTGGCTCACAATGGCTACTGGCTTCCTCTCCTCATTTTCTTCTTGCTCTTCCTGATTCCTCTCTCCTTCTTGATCCTCTTTCACGGTCGCTTCTCTTTCTTTTTTTTCTTTTTTTGATAGCAAAGATTTACGTGTGTCTGTCTGAAATACGATCCACAAAATAGATGCCCAACAAGCACAAACATCGACTCGGAGGTACTGTACATTTTGTGGAAAATATTCTTAGGGGGCCATAGCTTTTAAAATTAATTTTGAAGTACCCTACATTTTACAGCAAGTACTTTTGAGGGGACATCCAGCGAGACCTTGATGAAATCCGGCCAGGTCTTCTGAAAACTACCAAAATACCCCTCATTTAATTTGAACAATGATATGTAAAATTACAAAATTAACCCCTTATTGAATTCTGTTTTGACTGCTACAAGAAAAAGATGCAGATGGTTGTTGTTGGAATAGTGCGAATAAATACTCTTCAACTCTCTCTGTCTACGGTTTCATCCATTGACAGTTTATTGTCCAAAAGGGGAAACTAACAGGAAGAAGAAGCAGTCAGGACCTGCTCTATAACAGACAGCCAAAATTGTATCCATAAACATCAGCCAGCCAAAATTCTTCAACGTACTGAGTACCTATGTAAAGCATGGTCAACTATTATGATACCCTTGTAACTGAGTAGCTCATTAGCAAAATCTCCAAGAAATTTGACATCATTCCTTCGCAAAGATAAAACAATTTAACAAGAAAATATGAGCCTTGCTGATTGCAGTTACATCCCCTTCATTGAACAGATTAGTCAACATTGAACAAACTATGATGAAGAAATCTTTGTCATGTTTGGAGGTCATTTTCGGAAGAGGCCACAAACTCTGTAAATAAATCTGTAAAGAATCCTAGAAGACATTTATTCTGTAGATCTCCTCAAAGAAAATTGGGATGAAGATCTCTTCATCATGTTAAGAGGTTCAAAGGTGTAAGGGAATATGATTGCTTATAATATATTCTGGACTATTAGTTTGACACTCTTTGATGTCACTAATGGCATTTCTCCTTGGTCTTATCTTTTCAAAAAGGGATGACAAAGGAAGAGTATCAATTGCACCTCAAGCACTTTACAGAGAGTGAACGACAAAACCCAATTGTTAAATAACTTGTAAAACAATATTTCACCATTTCAAATAAAATGAAGGGCAAAGTATTACCGGCTAGTCCCCTCAAAATATTTGCCGTAAAATGTAGGGTACCTCAAAGTAAGTTTTAAAATGTGGTCCCTCAATAATACTTTCCGCAAAATAGAGGGTACCCACCAGTCAATTTTTGAAACAATCACCTTACAAACTATAATGTACAACCAAAAAAAAACCATCCACAAAATCTAACACATCAAAATAGAAAGAGCTAAACTTCCCATTAACCCAAAAGAAGAGAAACTTGATGAAATCATCTTTCAAGCTCTAAAGAGGAGTTTTTGCTCCCTCAAACCCTTCAGATCCTTACTCCATGCTCTCCAAATAATTCAAAAAATCACATGGTTGCCGATGATTAGGCTTTGTTCTTTAGGTGGGTTATTACCTACTTTACAACATAACCTAACCCAAATTTACCCATTCTTCCCATATTTACTAACACTCAACTTATCAACTTTTACCTAAACTTACCTAGTCTTACCTTACCCCTCTAAAGAACATACCATTCACACTCAAATGTATCTCCCCCCCCCCCCCCCCTTTTTGGGGATTTTTTATGCTTCATTGCCTACATGTAAAGTTCACCCCACCTCCCCCCACATGCAGAAAGCACCCGACTTTGCTTCGGTACTTGCACCTGAGCCCCATGAACTTTTGCGCATTTTTCCATTCTGCACTCTTTCAATCAAAGGTTTCAGTTGGATGTGTATTTGCAATAAATTGTCAACCTAATAATTCATAGCAAAACCAAAAGAGTACGGGTTTCTCCATCCAACAAAAGTCGTCAAAAGTTTCCATTGTATGTCCCAATTCCCAAATATGTTTCAAGTTTACTTATATATAGTTAGGAAAGTACTACAGCATTTTGTCTTGTGTAAAACCGTCTCACCTTAAACTTATTGCGAGACGAATACTTTACTGGGAACTTTCGAGGGTGACTCCCAAATCATTCAGAATGACTGATAAAGGTCACCACTTGATAAATCACAAGCCCCTCAGTATTAAAAAGTCACTTTATATGAGTTATAGATCATATCAAATCCTTTAAAAAGTCACCCCTCTAAAGCAATGCATCTCACTATATCTTTTAGGTGAGAAGGTCTCACTCAAGAAAGTGTTAGGAAAGTGATTCTCCTTCAAAATATACAAGTAATAAATGATTTTTCATTGTTTCATTAGATTCTTATCTTTCCCACTATTTGACATGTTTTTTGGGATAGAGGGAGTAGACACTTAGATGAGGATGGGACAAATTATAATACAAAACCAATGTTTTTCAGCTCTAGCACAAGCACTTACAAGTGGAAGCAAATGTCTGAGTCATAAGCAATCAGTTCCAAAGCCAAGACTAATGGAAAATTGAAATTACAAAATATGGTTTGTCAAAAAAATTATAGTTCACAGTTGAACGGTGATAACATAACCCAAGATTCACAATATATATGAGAAAACAAATTAATCAATAATGAAACAATGTAAGAGACTAGAACAAATCAACCCCAAAATATATCTTATCTCAGTCAGCTCAATATTCTTGCTTCAAGAATCATTCCTTATGCAAATCGATCTTCTTTCCCAATGACCACCTTACCTACTTCTAGTTTATGCCAAACCAGTACAAGGTCAACCCCCCCCCCCCCCTTTTCTCTTTTCTCACTATTACCTGTATCACATCCTTGTAGAATTCTGAGGAAAATAAACACATCCCTTTGTATTTTCGTAGAGCTGGGATCATGGTAAGAATGCCTGTTCTAGAAGTCATTGGGTCAAATAATGGGGAAATAAACACGCCAACCTACGCCTTATGTAGAAAGTTCCAAGAATGCATATGGCCTGCTTGTAGCATGTTGATGCTTCAAGATAACTGTATCATCTGGGCACTATTTGACCAAGGTACTTGAGAAGCTTACTTAGCTTTATGATTCGTGTTTTCATTATCTTGTTCTGCACACAAAACTTTAATTTTCTGTGCCATTGCTATAGTTGGTTTTCAAACCGCTAATATGTAATGAGGCACAACTCAATCAAGGCTCTAAAACACCATCATTCCCCCCTCCCCCCCCCCCCCAAAAAAAAAAGGGGGGGGGGGGGAATTGTTCGGAAAAGTTCCACCACTTTAGTAGTCTAAAAGTTACAAACATCTCTACTCTAATAGCTTCATTTAGGCAAGTGGGAGCAGCATTCATACATCAAACAAAGCCTGACTCTTCCATCCAGTGAGTGACAATGGGACTCCATATAACAAGTACAATCTACTTTGTCATTCAGACATTTAACATGAGTTCCAATCACTTCCAACAAAAGCCACAAGCCCACAACTAAGGTTTACCTCTATGTATGATCCAATTGCTGTTTTGTTAGAACCACCAGGTTCCTTCAAGCTGGTTATGGCTTCTAGTATAAGGCTGTCCAATCTACAAATAGTCAAAGACACTGATGTCAACATCATTTGATAAATAGGAAGCACAAGCTGAGGGACAGAGAGAACTCTACTACAATAGACAACAGGATGATCCAGCATTTAATTTAAACTTGACAAAACTAATGCAAATTGATAAAGACACCTAACCTTACAATGGACCTCTTCGGAGCAGCTGCTACCGACATAGGAGCACTAGAAGAAGCAACAGGCTTGACGTCAGGCATTTCTTCATCACTTGGGGCCACGTCACTAACACTAGTAGTAGCTTCCTCCTGCTTGAGAGAAGCTGACTGTACTGGAACTCTTTTCAGCGACACCCGGGATTTCTCCCTAGGGCCAAGTGCATTAGGCATCACGCACATGTTTCGCCACTTGTCCTGATCAATCAAGCTTACACATTAATACAAACCTCACAAAATCCCAATAGCAAGAAAGAAACACACTGAATTCCACTATCACATCAAATATTGGTTTCACATCAAAGTACCCATCTTTCACCCTAAGCAATCATATGCAACACTGTGACTGAGGCATTACAAATATGATAGACAATACATAATAGGTCCAAATCTAGAGGAAATTGACTCCTTTCTTTATACTACACACACAAGTAATAGTATTGATAAAAGACACAATCTGACGTGAAGAAGAGAAAACAGATAATACCTTAAGATCAACATTGGATCGTAGATTCAGAACTCCACAAAACTCAGGATCTTTGAGAATAGTGCGCCACTTTCCGGCGCCGTGTTTGAGTACACCAGCTTTAAGCGCGGCTTCTTCTTCTGCCGTCCACTTCTGCTTTGGAGCACCCATTTCTACTGCAAACTAATGAAGTTCAGCATGTAATCAGGTCAACCCCGCAAACCGCCTCCCCCCCCCCCCCAAACCCCCTCCTTCTTTCCCCAAATAAAAACGAATAGAAGCAATATCCATTCAGCAGCAAATTAAAATAAGAAGCATTCAGTGGTGATAATTTGTCAATTAAATTTCCCTGTTCTTTCGTAACAACAGCCGAAATACATTTGAAATTTACACCGGAAGAAGTATAAACCCTAAATCGTAAGGGGGGCCTCAAAATGATGAACAAAACACAAAACCCTAGCACAACAAAGGTTAGAAGAATAAGGACAAGGAAAGAATCAACGAGGAAATTAAGAAGGACGAGCTGAAAGGGAGACGTACCAGGAGATCGGACTCAGCGGCGCATTTGGATGAGAAGAATTTAGGGATTTAAGGAAAGGAGACGTGAGAATAGAGAATAGAATGCAGGGTGTATAGATTTTGTTGCGTCACCGAAGGATGAAGAAGGCAGTGGAAGAAGAAAGCAGACACAGAGGACGTGATGCTCGCCACTCGCCACCTTTGCTCATTCGAGACGTTAGGAAGAGGTCACAGGTTGACTACACTTGACTGGATGAGAAAGGCCTTCCTGCCCAATGGATGCATGAGATTCAATCATAAACCACCCTCCATTTCCTTTTTTAAGAAAAAATCAAAATAAAACAAAAAAAAAAAATCAACCGGTAAAAGTACAATGATTAATGATTTTTTTTCGAGCTCATTAATAGAAGAAACTCAATCTGATCCTCATCTGATCGGGCTCATTTGTTTGGTGGTTTTTCGTCTTTTGCAGGTGCTCGGGTGGTTCCGGTTGATAGCTAAATTGTGTCCGTTTATCGCAATTTCTGTGTCGTTTTTCGCCTCCAGCCGCAAGGTTCTCTTATTGTCTTGTTTGTCTTCGTTTTGGTTTTGATCGGAAACTTGAGGTTTTTGAGTATAATGTTTTCTTCTCTGTTTTCTAGTTATTCTGTGCTTAAATCTGAGTTATCTTCCATTGTTGATTACCTTCATTTTGACGGTAGTTTTGAGGAAGGTCATAGTGATGTGCTTTCTATGGCTGCCCTTTCTAGAGCTAATGAGATTGTGTGTATTCTTAAGGAGTTCTTGGGGTTGTGTGGGGTGGTTGTTTCCCCCATTTCTGATGATGTGTTGCCTGTTGATGCTGCTGTGAATGGGATCTTCGGGCAACCTGTTGGTACCTCTCCTAATGTGTCTTCAGGAATTCGGTCTAGATCTTTCTCCTTGTTTGTTGATGATCTACCTACTAGGGTTGACAATTTGAGCTTGAAGAACCATTTTGCTAATTTTGGGATTGATTTGGATTCTAACATCCCTCAAAAATTGGGTAAGAATGAGACAAGGTTCGGTTTTGTTCACTTTAAGTGCAAGTAAGTGGGTTTGAATGTTATTCGATGTCTTAATGGTAGGTGTTTTAATGGCTCTTTGCTTGCTGTCTCGTGGGCTAAATTTAGTAAGAAGCAGAGCTTCAAATCAAACAAGTGGATTTGGGTCCCTAAATTGAAAACAGAGTAGGTTGTTTCATTCTCCATCTGTCGATTGCAGTCGGCCTTGTGATGTTCCCATTCCTAATATTTCCCCGACTGTTCCTCAAAGGGTTGCCTCTATTGTACCTGCTGACTCTGAGTGAACTTTGTCAAGCCCCATTTGTGCATTTTTGAGTCAATCGAAAGTTGGTGCTCTTGGCTCTCGTGGTTGTTCTTCACCACCTCCGTGTTCGTACAAGGATATGTTGTTGGGTCAAGCTTCTAATGATAATGAGGACACATAGTCCATCCAATCTGTGTCTGATCTTTCTCCAGATCTTGAGGATTCTATCCTACTGCTTTCATAAGCCGGTGCTAGGAGTAAGAGGAGAGGTAAGGCCATGTTGAAATTTAAATGGAGGTTGGTTTTGGAGGATTCTCGGAAGACTAAGTCGACTACTTTTGAAGCTTCGTGAAATTTTAAGGTCTCAAGAATTTAGAAGCGGTGCTTGATCGAAAGAGGGCTTTGGTGAGAGAGGTTTGTGGGTTAAAGGTTATACCAACCAAGAAGAAGTGAATTGCTTTTTGGGTGGTTTCTTAGTTGTTTTGTAGCTGCCTATTTTTTTTATTTCCTTGGATGTATCTTCTAGCGCTGTTATTTTTTTGTTGGGTTGTTTCTGCTATTTTTTGTGGTTTTACGGATATTTTATAGCATCTTTGATGTCTTTTAGCCTTTTATGGCTTCTAACTATCGAAAAAAGTACAATGATTAGATAGTTCTTCTCTTGAAGGTTCTACTTATGTCATACTTAATGGAGATAGAAAGAAAAAAAGAACACAAATATAATGTCACGCAATTGAAGAATAAATAAAAAGGTCTAACTTAGTCAATTAATTTGCAACACGATTTTCTTTATGGAATATATGGTGGGTATGGATTCGGATGCAAGACTTGAGGTATAATTTAGTATCATCAACTAGGGTTTGGATCTCCCAACAAGACTAAGTTTTCCCTTTCCGAAACCCTAATGAACACCTGATAATCATTTTAAATAATAATTGAGCAATAACCAACTTCTACTGTCGCACTTACTCTTTTCCACATATTTGTTGTTTCTACTATGAACATTAAAGTGACACCAAGATTAATAGTGTTAGCTTGAACAAATTACCTTTCTAACTTTTTGAACCGTATCGAGATAGGGTTCGACCTTCAAAATCTATTGTCATCAAACCCTCTCGAGCCTCCTTTGAAAACCTCGATCAAATTCCCTTCCGAGTTGGGTGTGGTGTCCATTTTAAGGTGGACCCGGGACCTCAGAGGCATGACTTGACCGGCGTTGGGTGCGGAGTCGACTACAAGTGGGACCTCATACGATGGGGTTGGAGCTACGAGTCCTCATCGGGACCCACTTTAGGCCTTTGAAGGAGCTCAGAATCTTTCGGCAAAAATAAGCGAGAAAGGTCAACCTGGAGAGTTGAAAAGGACATGTCTTTACTCTTTCGATCATAACTCCTTCAATACAACTCCGATGGACATCAAGTTTTTGAGCTTAAAGTAGACACTGAGAGTTTTTCATCGATATATTATGGACTCAAAACGGAGTCCGAACGAACAAGTTATGCGCGTTGAAAATTCGGCAGAAAATCTGCCCAAAAGGCAGTCATGGTCGTGACCTTTAGGATCACACCCGAGACCTTCCTTGGCCAAGTTTTTGATTGGTTTCAGGTCACGACCATGACCTTAAGTGTCACGTTCATGCCCTCAAGGGTCATGCCTGTGACATCATGGGTCACGCCCGAGACCTCCTTTGGCCAAGTTTTTGATTGGTTTCAGGTCACGACCATGACCTCAAGTGTCACGTTCATGTCCTCAAGGGTCACGCCTGTGACATCATGGGTCACGCTCGTGACCACATTCACGTCTAGTGGCCCTTGCGCAATAAATAGAGGTCGTAGCCACGACACGCCTGATCCGGGCTTAATTTTATGTTTTTTGCCATCTTTCTATATATACCCCAAGGTTATTTTTTTAAGGGACTTTTCATGACGACTTTGCTTATGAATAGAATGAAGAAGCTAATGGCTCCCATTTTCCCATAAATCTTGTTTACTTTATCCATTTGTTAATGGTGGTGTTGCAAGTCTCTCGTTTATTGAATTTGTTTTTATTTCCATCTTTTATCAAATTCATGGTGGATTGGTAGTTCTTGGAGATGGGTTTTCCTTTAGCCATGTCCATATCCAGTCTCATTAGTGTTCCAAGGTTGGGTTCATCATTCTTTTGAGTTCTGATTATCATCTTCAATCAAGAATTATTATTATTATTATCATCAAGTTTATCATCATCTGTCATTATCTCCCTACTCAAACAAGGTTTTTTTCCCCTCATTCTCCCATGACGCCATGCTCCATTTGGTATCAGATCATCTAGATTATTTCTTGCTTAAGCTTTGTTATTCTTGATTGATGTTTGGTGATTTTTTTTGTGTTCATTAACATGATGAAATCCGTGGAGTTGTTGGGTGTTGAATTTTGTTGGGGATGATTGTTGTTGGGAGTTTTGAGTCTTATTAGTGAAGTTTGATCATAATCCTTTATTTTGGCATCTTTGGGGTGTTTTTTTGTTGTTGTTGGATATTGTTGTGATCATATTGGTGACCCCCATTCCCGATGTGAATTATTTTATTTAGATTGAATTTCGGTTGATCAAGTGTAAAATTAGAGTTTTGTTGGGTTGTGATCGTGTTGTGGTTTTTGAGCTTTGTCAATTGATGGTGATTGGTATTGGCGTGTTTCTTGCTTCTTCTAGATTGGATTGTTCCCTAATGACTCTCTTGTGTAAAAGCTATTGAACCGTATCGGGTTCAGTGTCGGGTTCGGTGCCAAGCTTTCATAGCCGGGATTGCGGTTAAAGATAAGATCGATGAAATCCCGACCCATCATCACCGGACTAAAACCGCTCACCCACTCGTTTTCAGGAATCGTTACACCTTTACAAAAGGCGGGGTGGTGAGCGTCACACTATCGTGGCCTCGGCGAGCCATCCTTGTTGGAGTAAGGAGAGGCTCGGGACTTTTCAACGACCTCGGAGGCCTCGGGATTGGATTGGGTCATCCCGGAAATGAAGGGCGTGTTGGTATCAAGTCTCGGAAGTAATCAAGTTAATAACTTGCAAGGGGGAAGGCGATTAGAGGTTGGAAATGCGCGCGCCTTCACACTTCGGGCCATAACTCTTTCAATATAACTCCGATAGGTCTCAAATTTTTGGAGCTTATAGTACACATTGAGAGCTTTCCAACGATATCTTACGGGCCAAAAACGGAGTTCGGATGAAGAAGTTATGCGCATTTGAAGTCGGCAGGGAAAACTGCCCAGAAGCCTAGCTCGCCCGAGCAAAATGTTGGCTCGCCCGAGCCAACATTCTGTCACGGCCACGACCCATCCAGGCCAGCGACAGGCCAAGGCAGTCAGAGGGCCAGCTCACCCGAGCCACCCATCTGCTCGCCCGAGCCGCTCTTCTGGTCGGACGCGTATTTTCGTCATTTTTGCCTTGTTTTAGCCTAATTCCTAGTTTATTATAAATAGCTTGTTATCTCATTTTTCCAAGCAGCTTTTGATGATTATGAATATGCTTATGCATTGGTTAGGGTTTCCCTAAGTTTTCTCTCAAAATCTAGATTACTTTATCCATTGATTAATGGTGGTGTTTCTAGTCATTCCTTTATTGATCATTTGGTGGATTCTTCCTTTATGATGGTCATGGTGGGGTGTTAGGCTTTGGTGGTGGAATCTCCTTTATCCAAGGTCATATCCAATCCCTTTGGTGTTCAAGGTTATTGATATTGGTTGATTTTGGTTATTATTCTTGTTATTATTCAAGTTCAAGGCTATTGTTGAGAAGTTCAAGCATGGGTGATTGAGATGTTCATCTTTCTCCCCTCATTCTATTGCTTATGGTTTTCTCTCATTTCTTCTACAACAACAACTCAAGCTAAGTCCATCAATCTCTCCCATCGCGCCACGCTCCAGCTATAAAGAACCCCAAACCAAACACAAAGCCAACTACAAAAGAACCTAGCTCCACAAAATAATTCCAAACACAATCCATCCCTCACCCTTGTTCTTGGTATAGATAACGTCGTTGATCCTAACCGAGAAGAATCAAGCTAGCGTTAAAGGACCCCTATGAGTTCCCCACTCGAAGAGACCTCTAACTCAGGCTACAAGAGCAGATTCTCAAAAATTGAAAATGTCCTTGATGCTATCATTACGCGACTCGCTAAAATTGATGCACACCTCCAGGTTCGACCTCAACATGTGAGAAGAGAGAGACACTCCCCTAGTCCTATCCGTCCTCCTGCTAACTTGGAGTTGAGTGACGATGATAGAGATTTTATTCACATGTTTCGACATATGGAAAGAGGCGAGCAACCACCAAGAGATGATCTACATGATGTCAAGGTCGGGCTTCTAGAATTCAATAGCTCCCTTGACCCGTATGTATATTAGGAATAACATCTTTGAAGCAAAAGGGTGTAGTGATGAGAATGCATTTAAGGTGGCGAGTTTGAAACTCACGAAGGTGACTTCCTTGTGGTTTGAGAGTGTAAATGCCCAACAAGCACGGGATGGTCGGAGGAAAATCACATCATGGGAGAAGCTTAAGAAGCTTATGAACAAGAGGTTTCTACCGAGCACTTACAAACTAGATATTCTTCGAAGACTATTCGTCCTTAAGCAAGGGAAGAGAAGCATTATTGAGTACATTCAAGAATTTGAGCAACTTTTGATCAAGAGTGATCTCCAAGAGCCTCAAGAGTAAACCACCATGAGATTTTTGAATGGTTTGTCTCCCGTTATCACCGAGAGGGTCGAGACTCAATCATATCACACTTTAAATGACTTGTCTAACATGGCTACCGTGGCTGAGAGGAGAAGGAATGAAAGGGCCATCCCTAAGTCTTATGGCCGTGTAGCGCTACCACCTATCGACTTACCTCACCCAGCCACTCTAGCCCTATCAAAGCTCCTATATTCGCATCATTGCCTAGGGTCGACAAGGGAAAAGGTTATGCTTTTTCCTCCCCTAAGGAGCTTTCAACAAAGATGGAAGGCAAGAAATGCTTCAAGTGCCTTGGTTATGGTCATTTCCAAGCCGAATGTCCTACCCGAAAGACTTTGACCATACAAGAGATGCGAGAGAATGATGAGGAGTTTGTATTGGTCCAAAAAGAAGAAGCCAACCACAATGAGGAAAGATCCAATGAAGATGAGGTCGAGCTTAAGGCAGACACCGGTGAATTGCTAGTCTTGAGGAGGCTTTCACATCCTAATGAAGCTCTTCTTGACAAGACTCAAAAGGAGTTGCTTTTCCACACTCAATGCACTATTGGAGGCAAGGTTGGAGAACTTATTATCGATGGAGGAAGTTGCACCAACGTCGCTTCAACTAGTTTAGTGGAGAAGATCAACCTCTCAACATCCCTTCACCCTCGTCCCTACACACTCGACTGGATTGGAGATCAAGATGTCCTAAGGTATCAAAACAAGTTTTCATTGATCCTTCTATTGGGTCAAAGTATTTTAATTCCATCTTGTGTGATGTTATTCCTATGAGAGCTTGTCACGTTCTTTTGGGGCGCTTGTGGCAATTTGACAAGAAAACTCAAGATGGTCTTGAGAACTCCTATTCCTTTATGCATAATGGTAAGAAGCTCAAAATGGTTCCTTTACCCCCCCTACATCAAATCAAAACCAGGTTGTGATGTGAGAAGAGGAACCTTTACGTGAGAGAAACACCGGTCGAGTGTGCTCATGGTGAGGACAAACTACTATGGTTTTGTTTTTGCTTTGTAGCGAACCATGTCATGTAGAGTGTTACCAAGCACCATAAAATTTCCCTATTTCCTCCCTTTGTCCCTTTCTCTTACCCTATAAACCTCCAAGCAATTTCTACTACAATGAGGTTGGCTGTGTCTTGGGGTTTGAAGATTGTCGGGTCCCTTCTGAGAATGGTGATGAAGCGAAGGAGCTATCGGTGGAACACCTTCCTCATGGTGACCTCTCTTTTGAAGAATATGATGTCGAGTTCAATGAAATCATACCCAAGATACAGGAGACTTGCATTAGGCGACCGAGTTATGGAGAGTGTCTTCATTTTAACCCCCAAGAGTTGAGGGAAACTCTTCCTCAAGAAGAGGGATACGAACCGTATCGGGGTAGGGTCTGACCTTCAAAATCTACAGTCATCAAACCCTTATGAGCCTCCTTTGAAAATCCTGATCAAATTCACTTTCGAGTCGGGTGTGGTGTCAATTTTAAGGTGGACCCGAGATCTTGGAGGCGTGACTTGACCAGTGTTGGGCACGAAGTCCACTACAAGTGGGACCCCAAACCATGGGGGTTGAGTACAAATCCTTATGAAGATCTACTGAAGAGTCCCGGGTTCCATTCTCGTCCCTCGTGACCTTTGCCAAACGAGCCGCCTCCACCACGGTGAGTCTCGAGGTGCAATTCTCGGTGAAATCCGGAAACACAAGGATCGTCTCGGCCATCCATTGGATAGGCTTCGAGGCCTTCTAAGGAGGCTCGCTTGTTCCACCGACCCCCGGAGACCTCAGGACGGGGTTCGCGTTTTTATCTCGATCCAATATGGTTCAAAGGCTAGAAATGCGTGTGCCTTCACTATTTCGACCATAACTCCTTCAATACAGCTCTGATGGACTTGAGATTTTGGGAGCTTAAAGTAGACACCGAGAGCTTTCCATCGATATCTTATGGGCCTAAAATGGAGTCTGGATGAGGAAGTTATGCGAGTTTGAAGTCGGCAGAAAAACTGCCCAATTCGTCACGCCCGCTACCCTCGCGGTAACGCCCGTGACGCCTCTCGGCAAACAGGCGAATTTTGGTCCACACATCGTCACGCCCGCGACGTCGCATGTCACGCCCGCGACACCAGCCTACCCAGGTCGTCATGCGCGTGACCCTCATCGTAACACCCGTGATGCCTCTCGGCAAACAAGCGAATTTTTGGTCCGCACGTCGTCACGCCCGTGAAGTCGCATGTCACGCCCGCGACACCACCAGCTTACCCAGGTTGTCACGCCCATGACGAAAACTGTAACGCCCGTGACGAAACTATTTACGCGTGTTTTTTTTTTTTAACCAAAACGACTGTGTTTTGGGTTTTTGATATTTTGTATAAATACTTGACTAGCTCATTTTTCTGGGACATTATTTTTGAAGTGGAATGACATGCTAGAGTGCTCTTCAAGCCTTTCCCCAAAAATCTTGTTTACTTTACCCAATCTATCTTTGGTGGTGTTCAAGTCATTCCTTTAGTGACTAATGGTGGTTTTATCCTATTTAATCATGGTGGGGTGTTTGACCAAGGTTGTCGACTCTGCTTGCCAAGGTCATATGCAATCCCTAAGGTGTTCAAGTTCTTCTTCCTTTGATTTTCTTTCAAAAACTCAAGCATCCATCATCCCATCACGATCTGTAACGCTCCATCTGGTATCAGAGCTTTGGTTTTTCAATTGCTTGAGTTGCTCTTCATTGTTCTTGCTAGTGTAGTGTTCTAGTGTTGGGTTTTGTGAGTTGTATGCTATTATTGGTGTTCCCCAACCCCATTGCCATCAAAGTTTGTTGGAACACATTGCATTGTGTTTGTATTTGTTGGTTTTGAAGTCATTTGGAGCATTGGGAAGAAGTTGGAAAATAGTGCACGCAAGGTGTTCGATGAAATGCCTAAGTGAAAAAAACATAAAGAACCCTTAGCCAAACACTTGCCAACTACAAAAGAACCTTCAAACTCCAGAAATTACGCGAAACACTAACAGTCCCTCACCATTTTTTCCGGTATGGCCGACGGAGCTTGCCTCGAACGAGAGGAATCGAGCCACCGGGGTAGCCCTAAAATTCAAGCTATCAAGAGCCGACTCACCACCCATGACGAACAGTTATCCACCATTGATCGCAACCTTAATGCCATTATGGTGCGGCTGGACAACCTCACCCAAGAGCGTCTAGGTCCACCCCGAGATGAACGTCAAAGGCGTGGCCCAAGCCCTATTCGTCCTCCTATGACATTCGATTCGAGTGACGATGATAGAGGTTCCCCACGTCGCTATCCACGTGGGCAAGTACATGATAGGCCCCCTCGTGACGACTTCTAGGACGTCAAAATCGACATTCCCGAATTCAATGGCTCCAGTGATTCTGACGAGTACCTTGAGTGGATCCAAATGATGGATAGGATCTTTGAAACCAAAGAGTATAATGATGAGAAGGCCTATAAGATCGCTAGCCTAAAACTCACCAAAGCCGCATCGCTTTGGTTTGAGAATGTGAAAGCGCAAAGGGCTCGGGATGGTCGGATGAGGATCACCACTTGGACACAGCTTAAACAGTTGATGAACCGTCGTTTCTTGCCCAGCCACCTACAAAACAGGATGTTTTGAGGAAGTTCTATGGCCTAACCCAGGGCAAGCGATCTGTGAGTGACTACATTCAAGAGTTCGAGCAACTCCTCATCAAAAGCGACCTTCAAGAACCCGAGGAGCAAACCATGATGCGTTTCTTGAATGGATTGGACTCCTCGGTTTCCAAGAAAGTAGAGGTTCAACCATATTACTCCATGGACGACTTGTGCAGCTTGGCCCTTCGGGTTGAGCGACTAAAGAAAGAAATGGCTACTTCCAAACCAGCAGCAAGAGCCTTCTTTCCACCGCCTAGCCGACCTCCTCCTTATTCGGGTACCCCGAAACCCAGTGAGACACCCAAGTTTCCTTCGACACCTCGCACGGATAAGGGAAAGAGACTTGTTGTGGCGTCTCCTACGGACCCCTCTCGCTGGATGGAGGGTAGGAAATGCTTTAAATGCCACGGTTATGGTCACTATCAGGTGGATTGTCCGAACTAATGGACCTTGACACTCAAAGAGGTTCAGGACATTGATGAGGAATTGCAAGCTGCCCGGGATGAGTCCGAAGTGATCGTTGATGATGCGGTCACTAGTGAAGATGATGATGTCGCCCCCACACCCCACGTACATGGTGACGCCCTTGTCTTGAGGCGGGTTTTACACACTCAGGAAGCCCCTTTCGACAAGGCCCAACGGGAGATGATCTTTCAATCTCGGTGCTTCGTGGGAGGCAAGGTGTGCAACCTTATTATCGATGGAGGGAGTTGCACCAACGTCGCTTCAGCGTATATGGTCGAGAAGCTTGGATTGCCGCTATTACCTCACCCTCGACCTTATTCTCGCTAGTGGCTCAACGACCAAAATGGCATCAAGGTAACCAAACAAGTCCTGGTGAATTTGTCTTTTGGTATTAACTACGATGATTTTGTTATTTGTGATGTTGTTCGTTCCTATGAGTGCTTGCCACATATTTTTGGGACGTCCTTGGCAATTCGACAAGCAAACAATGCACAACGGGTCGAAAAACACCTACAATTTTACTCATAGGGGCAAGAGGGTTAAGCTACTCCCATTAGCTCCACATGAAATTGTCTCTCCAAAACCCGGGGTGGGAAGTGAGGAGCCCAAACACATAAGTGAAACACGGGTTGAGCGAGCTCTAAGCAAGGGGAAGGTCGTTTTTGCCTTACTCCTCTTAGAAGCAAACAAAAGTGAGGTAGAGAAACCCTTGCACCCTCTTGTCGCCCCTCTCGTTGCCAAGTTCGGGGACGTCTTCCCCGATGATCTACTACCGGGTCTTCCACCTATTCGGGGAATCGAGCACTAGAACGACCTTATGCCCGAAGCACCACTTCCCAACAAAGCGGCTTACCGATGCAACCCGCATGAAACCAAGGAGCTGCAACGCCAAGTGGACGAACTCGTTTCTAGGGGCTTCGTTAGGGAAAGCATGAGCCCTTGTTTCGTCCCGGCCCTTCTGGTTCCCAAGAAGGATGGCACCTACCGGATGTGTGTCGACAGTCGAGCCATCAACAACATCACCATCAAGTATCGGTACCCCATACCGAGGTTCGATGACATGCTCGACGAATTGCACGGATCTTGTATCTTTTCCAAGATCGACCTCCGGAGCGGTTACCATCAGATTCGCATGCGAGAAGGGGACGAACGGAAGACGGCGTTCAAGACCAAGGGAGGCTTGTACGAGTGGCTTGTCATGCCGTTTGGTCTCTATAACTCTCCTAGCACGTTCATGCGACTTATAAACGAGGTCTTGAGGCCATTCATCGGTAAATTCGTGGTTGTTTGTTTCGATGACATCCTCGTGTATTCCAAGAACGAAGCAGAGCACCTCTCGCATTTGGAATCTATTTTCTGGGTTCTACGACAGCAAAAGCTATTTTGCAAGCTCGAGAAGTGTGAATTTTGCACTCCCCAAGTCACATTCCTTAAGTACATAGTCTCTGATCGAGGTATTTCCGTGGATCCTTCGAAAGTGGAAGCTATACGCTCATGGCCTTCTCCCTCTACTATCATGGAGGTGAGAAGCTTCCACGACCTTGCTTCGTTCTACCGTCGGTTCATCAAAGGGTTTAGCACCTTCACTACCCCTATCACTGAGGGTATGAAGAAGGGCACCTTTGAGTGGACCCGAGCGGCCCAAGGGGCCTTTGAGAAGCTTAAGGCTCGACTTTGTGAAGCTCCGGTGCTTACTCTCCCGGACTTTACACAAGTCTTCGAGGTGGATTGTGACGCGACCGGAGTGGGCATTGGGGCTGTCCTCATGCAAAATCAGCGCCCCATCGCTCACTTCAGCGAGAAGCTCAGTGGGTCACGGAAAAACTACTCTACCTACGACAAGGAGTTCTATGCCCTTGTTCGTGCCCTTGACCATTGGTCCCACTACTTGAGACCTAGCCAATTCGTACTTCATTCCGACCATGAGGCTCTCAAGTATCTAAACGGCCAGCACAAGCTCAACACGCGTCATGCAAAATGGGTGGAGTATCTTCAAAGTTTTAACTTCGTGGCTAAACACAAGAAGGGGAGCGTCAATGTGGTTGCCGACGCACTTTCTAGGAGGCATTCCCTTCTTTCGGTAGTTGAAGTGACGGTTCTTGGGTTCCAACACATGCGGGAGTTTTACAAGGAAGATGAGGACTTCAAAGCACACCTCGATGGTTGCAATGGTTCCTATGTACTCCAAGACGGGTTCCTTTTCAAGGGGAACAAATTGTGTGTACCCAAGTGTCCGTTGAGGAAGCTATTGGTGCGAGAAGTTCACGGAGGTGGTCTAGCCGGTGATTTCGGCATCAACAAGACCCTTGACATGCTAAAGTAGCATTTTTATTGGCCTAGAATGGGAGGAAACGTACACAATGTGATTTCCAAGTGTATCACGTGCCATCATGCCAAAAGCCAATTTCACCAAGGGCTTTACACTTCTCTTCCCATTTCGAATGGCCCGTGGGAAGATTTGAGCATGGACTTTATCGTGGCTCTTCCCCGAACCATGCGTGGCAAGGATTCAATTCTTGTCATTGTGGACCGTTTCTCCAAGATGGCGTATTTCGTCGCTTGTGAGAAAACCGACGACGCCACCCACATCGCTAATCTCTTCTTCAGGGAGATAGTGAGGTTGCACGATGTTCCAAGGACCATTGTTTCAGATCGTGATACGAAATTCATGAGTCATTTTCGGAGGTCCCTGTGGAAGCTCCTTGGAACGAAGCTCCTTTTTAGCACATCGCATCACCCTCAAACGGATGGTCAAACTGAGGTGACCAACAAGACCCTCACTACCTTGCTTCGGGGTCTTGTGGGCAAGAGTTTACGGGATCGGGATGCCAAGCTATGTCATGTCGAGTTCGCTTACAACCAAGCCCCTTCCTTTGCTACAGGGCTCTCGCCTTTCGAAACTTGCTACGGGATGAACCCTATCACTCCCATCGATCTCCTTCCTCTTCCTTTGGAGGCAAGGGCAAGTTTTGAGGCAAGTGAGAAGGCCGCTGAGATTCAAAAGCTACATCGACAGATTCAGGAGAAGATCGAGAGAACTAATGAACTCTACAAGTCCCGGGCCAACAAGTATCGCTGAAACATCACCTTCAAACCCGGAGACTTGGTTTGGCTCCATTTGAGGAAGGAACGGTTTCCTTCGAGGAGGAAAAATAAACTCATGCCGAGGAAAAATAAACGCTTTTTATGTGATAAGTGTTTTGTATATATGTTCGGTCTCGTTCCGAGCCGAATTCTTCTCTTTTATAGGGTATTTTTGCTTGTCCTTAATAATTATTTTAGTAGTTTTATTATGTTTTACTCTATTATTAGATTTTATAGCTTTTTATTATTTTAGTTATTATTATTGATAAATATAAATCAAAATGTAAATATTAGAAATAAATAAATATAAACCTATTTCTAATCCTAAGTCTTCCTAATCTTATTCCCAGCCCATTTCTCTAAATTTCTTTTCCCCTTCTTTTCGGCCCAGCTGAATACCCAGCCCAATTCAAAACCCAAACCCACCAAACCCTAACCCAAAAACCCTCTTACCCGTATCCAAACCCATCTGCCCTAATTCCCACTCAGCCGAATAACATCCTCCAAAACCCTAATTCTAATTCCATTTCCCCCTTTCCCATCTCATTTTCCCCGTTCTTCATCCCTTTCTCTCTGTTTCTCTTTCTCTTTCGCCTAGACCACCGAACACCACACTCCACCATAACAACTCCCAACCTTCATCTCCTTCTCTCCTCCATCTCTTCTTCTCTTCCATTTTCGAACTCATCTCATCTCATCTCATCTCCATCTCTCTTCTCTTCTCTTTGCTATTTCTCGCGATATCTCTCAATTTCTCACTCTATTTCTCTTCCCTCTTTGTAGATTCGGTTGAGAAGAAAGCAAACACCATCACCATCGTCATCATCTTCCTTCTAACTGACCGAACGCATCACATCCGTCCACATGGAAAAGGTTCGACGGCTCTGATTTGAAGGGAGGAATTCGAATTCGACTATAAAAGCGGAGGAGGAGCAGATTCGAGAATCAATCAATGGTGGATTCTGGGAGTGACACCCCAAGAGCATCCATTTAGGGTTAGAATTAGATTTTAGGTTTATGTCTTTAATTCATGCTTTAAATTCCAGTTTTGAAAGCTTATTTTCAATTTTCCTTTCAATCAATTCTGGGTTTAATTGTATTCGGCTCTTAATATGATTTTGTGTTGAATATGAGTTTTCATTTGAAATTGATGTAATGTTCGAATTGGTATTGAATGGTTCTTAATGTTTGATGAGTTTGTATTTTGGTATTTGAT
The DNA here is from genome assembly GCA_029582165.1 of Portulaca oleracea. Taxonomy (NCBI): domain Eukaryota; kingdom Viridiplantae; phylum Streptophyta; class Magnoliopsida; order Caryophyllales; family Portulacaceae; genus Portulaca; species Portulaca oleracea. Next base: position 15,860,403 of record CM055880.1, read on the forward strand.
TCGGGTTTTGGTTTGAGTTTGGTTGAATCAGAGTTTTTGGTTGATTTTTGGTTCGAATTTCATATGCTAAATTGTGCTGCGTTTTTCTTCTTCCTTTCCCCTGCTTCCTCTGTTTTCTTCTTTCCTTTTGTTTCCATAAGTCTCGGTCAGTAATAGGTTTAGATTATATTCTTCTATTTTTCTTGTTCGGTCAATTCTCAATAGAGTATTAGACAGATTAGTCTTTATTTGATTACTTTTTGTCAGTCTTTTTATTGTCGTATTTTCTTCCTTATGTTTTTGTTATGGTTTTGTCTAGGGTTAGTTTAGGTCAAATTTCCCTAAAGTCTATTAGATTAGCCACAAAACATCCAATCCAACTTTTTAGTGAGGAGGAGGGCTAAGGGTGTACAAATTCCACTCTCAAGTGGGGATTTGAGGATTCTTAGTAATCCACTTCACGATTTCTTGTTTGTTCGGGAGAAATCCAAGTAGATTGAAGCTTAGTGAAGAAGTTAGTTCATCGAAGGTATAATTTCTTATTTTATTTGATTTCATGCTTTTAATTGCTTTCTTAATTTCATGTGTTTGTTTCATGCTTTTATTGCTTTCCTTAATTCCATGTCTAGGTTACTTTTATTGCTTTCATTTACATAATTTATTGCTTTCCGCATTGAGAAAACCCCTTACACAAACCGATTATCTTAATCAAGCCTTACACCCATCCCTGAGATCGACAATCCTTACTTATAAAACCACAAAAATTACAAACCGAACAATGGCGCCGTTGCCGGGGATGGCGTTATTTGGTAGATTAAGCTATTGGTTTGTGTGTACATAGTTTATTGCTTTCTTGATTATGCTAGAAAAAAATGTAGCGAAAAAAATTGAATAAAAAAAAAGAGAGAAAAGAAAAAAAAATAGAAAACTAGAAAAAATAGAAAAAAAGATAGTTATGGATAGTCCCCAATTCCCTCAATTTGAGCATGAAATATTTTGGAGGTATTTTGCTAGATTACATGATTATCGTGCTCAATGTGAATTGTATGGCATTTTTTATGATACATTGAATTTGTTGGGAATTGTGAATGAGGGTGTGAATTATGAGACCCGAAGCCTTTTAGAATATTACGGGTTTTCGTTTTAGGAGAAGAAAAAGCATGGGAGTTACTTGAATGGTTGTCTAGGGATTCCTATGAGTTTGAAAAACAAAGTGTTAGTCCTAGCTTCCAACCTCCTTATGCACCACCCTCCGGGACCGAAACTGAACAAACATGTGAATACCCCGTGTATGTTGATGATCAATCTTATAGTGGGGATTATGTGGAAAATTTTTGTGAATCTTCTCAATGTCCCAATAGCGAGTCTCTTCATCAGTGTTTTGTATGTCAAGCTTGGGGTCATTCATTTGCTGCTTGTCCTGAATACCCTGCTTTTAAGGCTTTTATGGATGGGTTTGATTCTGTTAAACCTGTATCAAATAATACTCGTGTGTGTGAAATAGATGATGAGGATGATGACTATTATAACCGACCATGCCTTGGACTACTTAGCGATTCCTTAGCTCTAGCCCCACCTAGTGAGCATGAGGAACATGATGATTTTGTGTGTGATGATGTAGAATTAGTTGAAAACATATTAGATGGTGAACCATTGTCCACACCATTGTCCATGCCTTTATGTGAAGAAAAGATTGAGTTTAGTGAATGCCATGATGCTTGTGATGTAATTGAGCATGATCTTGTTGAGATTGAAATTGAATTTGTTGTGATTGAATGTGTGCTTGACACCGATTTGTTCACTTTCATTGAGGATCATTGCATTAGTGAGGCATTAGCTACCCTTATAAGTGAGTCCATTGATCCGCATTCTTGTGATGATGAGCTTGATTATTTGGGGATTGATCATGATTGTTTAAACTTGGATTGTGATAATGTTGTTTTTGATGATGACATGCTTTATGAGTCATTCACTATGAGTTATGACCCGGAGCCTTCCACTTTCACTTTTGATGTTGCTTTGGATGATGCACCTTTGTCTTTTGATGTCGATAGTTCTTCTAGTGAGTGATATTGACGAAGATGAAGATGTGCTTGTTTGTGATGTTGGGAGTGTTATGATGTGGTCTAACTCTCTGTTTTCCTTATCACCTATTGATGATTGTGATGATTATGTGGATGAGAGTGGTGATTTGGAATTTGTGAGTGATGAAAATTGCATGGAAATTGAGTTTGAACCATTGTTGCCATCCAAACATTTGCATGAGCATGTTCAAGATTGTGTTGTATTGTTCACTCCTGTTGATTTGTATACCCAATTTCCATTTACGAGTCAATGGGAGGATCCATTTGTCATGTCTTCTTTCACTATGCCTAGGAAAGTCTTGTATATTCATGCATTTCATCATTCTATGACTTTTCTAAGGCATTTGATAAATTGTTAAGGGCACTAATGTTTGTTGATGTGCTATTGCGAGTGTGCTCTTACCGACACCACTCTGAGATGCATGAGAAGTTGCATGATTTGTTACTCCGGGCGTTGAATGGTTCTGACTTGGTGCCCAATATCGTGAGGTGAGAAGGAATGATTTCTTGATAAAACACCTTCTAGGTAATATCCTTCCTCACCTTTTGTGTATATTTAATGAGTCGGTTTTCTTTTCTTCTTTTATTTTCTTTTTGCGTGTGTCTTTTTCTTTTATTCTGGGGTGCTTGCTTACCTACTTCTATTTTTCCATTTTGAGGACTCGACAACCTCTTTGTGTTGGAGTGGGAGGGTAGTTTGCATTCTAATTTTCGAGTCTAAGAAAATAAAAAAGAATCGTTTTGTAAATATTTTAGTTTGTTATCTTAGTTCTTTAGTCCCTAGTGTCTTGTATAGTTTGTTTTTCCTTTTGATCTTGCATGTGAACCATCACACATAGTATGCTTTTCTTGTTTATTTCTAACCTTGGTGTGATGCTCCTTGGATCGTGGATTGAATATGCTTGATTGAAGACTTCGAGGTAACTTCTTTCCACCCTCTCTTTATGTGAATATATCGATGACCCATGATGCATGCTTGATTTTCTTTTTGGGTGGCGAACCCCTTGAGTGTGAATGTTGGATATATATTGTTGTTGGAGCCGTGTGGGCTCGGGTCGCCACCGCTTTTTATGTGATAAGTGTTTTGTATATATATTCTTCTTGGTTTTCTACCTTATTTGTGACACCCTTCTCACAATGGAGACATTGTGATGTCTTGTGTTGGAGTGGGGGGTGCTATTTTCCATTTGTCATGGGTAGATCACCTAGTTTTTGAGTCTTTTGTTTTTGTTTTTGTTTTTCTTAGTTTGTGTCCAAAAATCTAAAAATATTTTGTGTGAAAAGAAAAAGGGAAGAAATGTTGTGAAAAACCCAAAAGTTTCCTTTTCTTTTTGAAGATGTTTCCGTTCACAGTTGTGTAGATAATTGTCTAATTTGCTGAGTTAGTCAGTTGGAAGCGGCCGGTATGAATAATGATGGGCCTTAGGAAGGATTTTTGCCATGACTCGTCTCTATTAGACCTTTACATGGAATGGGAAAGCGGAATCCTAAAATCTTACACGCTTTGACTGTGTCTTTTTACCTAAGTTAGACGGTTTTAGTTGTTCAATTGCTTAAGCTCTTAATTAATGCATTAAATAATTACTGTCGGGCCTACCGTCATGGGTTGGTTTGGGTGGATCGGCACCCTATGCCCCTTAAGTGCAATGACTCACGTATGGAGAAACCCAGCAGGGAGGGTATCCCTTTGCGAAGGCCGGTGCTTAAATCCCTCAAAACCCAACACAAACGCTCTAAAAGACACAAAACGGATTGAGTGAAAATAAAAGAACGTAGGTTTTGAAAAAGAAAGAAAAGAGCGAAGCAAAGAAAAAAAGAAAAAAAAAGAGTTGAGTAAAGGTTTGGTAAAAAAGAGAAAAGTAAAAAAAGAGAAGAAAAAGAAAGAAAAAAAAGAAAGAAAAGAGTGTAGTAAGAAAAAGAAAGAAAAGAGAGGTTGAAAGAAAAACCAAGAGTGAAGTAGGATAGGTAATCCCAAGCTTGAGCATGAGAACAACTCTGATTGTCTGGTTTAGGATAGGAAGGATCGACTAGAGCCCACTTGCACATATGCACGAGGTGTTTTGCTCATCAAGAAGTGTTCTGGTTCAAAATCTCAAAGATTGGCAGTTTTCCAACCTTCGTGTCTTAATTTATTTATACTTGTTTCTTCCAATTGATTGTTGAGGCGGGTTGGGGAACTAGGTACATGATTGGGGACGGGAATATTTTCTTTGCTTTTGTTTCGTTTCGTTTTTCGTTTTTCACTTCTTTTTCTTTCCCCTTTTTCTTTTCTCGTGGCTTTTGTGGGTATAGTTGCTATAAACCCTGACGAGACCTACCTTGTCCACCCAGGCTGCCAGGGGGTTTAAAGGGCTTGATGCATGTGCTAAATGCATCCGCGATTCCTGCGAAAGTGAGTTAGGGTTTGTAGTTTCTTTTTCTAGTCCTTTTCTTTGTTTAGTTTGCTTGGGGCGAGCAAACCCTTGTGTTGGAGTGTTGTTCGGTCTCAATCCGAGCCGAATTCTTCTCTTTTATAGGGTATTTTTGCTTGTCCTTAATAATTATTTTAGTAGTTTTATTATGTTTTACTCTATTATTAGATTTTATAGCTTTTTATTATTTTAGTTATTATTATTGATAAATATAAATCAAAATGTAAATATTAGAAATAAATAAATATAAACCTATTTCTAATCCTAAGTCTTCCTAATCTTATTCCCAGCCCATTTCTCTAAATTCTTTTTCCCCTTCTTTTCGACCCAGCTGAATACCCAGCCCAATTCAAAACCCAAACCCACCAAACCCAAACCCGAAAAACCTCTTACCCATATCCAAACCCATCTGCCCTAATTCCAGCTCAGCCGAATAACATCTTCCCAAACCCTAATTCTAATTCCATTTCCCCCTTTCCCATCTCATTTTCCCCGTTTCTTCATCGCTTTCTCTCTGTTTCTCTTTCTCTTTCGCCCAGACCACCAAACACCACACTCCACCATAATAACTCCCGACCTCCATCTCCTTCTCTCCTCCATCTCTTCTTCTCTTCCATTTTCGAACTCATCTCATCTCATCTCATCTCATCTCATCTCATCTCATCTCATCTCCATCTCTCTTCTCTTCTCTTTGCTATTTCTCGCGATATCTCTCAATTTCTCACTCTATTTCTCTTCCCTCTTTGTAGATTCGGTTGAGAAGAAAGCAAACACCATCACCATCGTCATCATCTTCCTTCTAACTGACCGAATGCATCACATCCGTCCACATGGAAAAGGTTCGACGGCTCTGATTTGAAGGGAGGAATTCGAATTCGACTATAAAAGCGGAGGAGGAGCAGATTCGAGAATCAATCAATGGTGGATTCTGGGAGTGACACCCCAAGAGCATCCATTTAGGGTTAGAATTAGATTTTAGGTTTATGTCTTTAATTCATGCTTTAAATTCCAGTTTTGAAAGCTTATTTTCAATTTTCCTTTCAATCAATTCTGGGTTTAATTGTATTCGGCTCTTAATATGATTTTGTGTTGAATATGAGTTTCCATTTGAAATTGATGTAATGTTCGAATTGGTATTGAATGGTTCTTAATGTTTGATGAGTTTGTATTTTGGTATTTGATTCGGGTTTTGGTTTGAGTTTGGTTGAATCAGAGTTTTTGGTTGATTTTTGGTTCGAATTTCATATGCTAAATTGTGCTGCGTTTTTCTTCTTCCTTTCCCCTGCTTCCTCTGTTTTCTTCTTTCCTTTTGTTTCCATAAGTCTCGGTCAGTAATAGGTTTAGATTATATTCTTCTATTTTTCTTGTTCGGTCAATTCTCAATAGAGTATTAGACAGATTAGTCTTTATTTGATTACTTTTTGTCTTAGTCTTTTTATTGTCGTATTTTCTTCCTTATGTTTTTGTTATGGTTTTGTCTAGGGTTAGTTTAGGTCAAATTTCCCTAAAGTCTATTAGATTAGCCACAAAACATCCAATCCAACTTTTTAGTGAGGAGGAGGGCTAAGGGTAACAAATTCCACTCTCAAGTGGGGATTTGGGGATTCTTAGTAATCCAATTCACGATTTCTTGTTTGTTCGGGAGAAATCCGAGTAGATTGAAGATTAGTGAACAAGTTAGTTCATCGAAGGTATAATTTCTTATTTTATTTGATTTCATGCTTTTAATTGCTTTCTTAATTTCATGTGTTTGTTTCATGCTTTTATTGCTTTCCTTAATTCCATGTCTAGGTTACTTTTATTGCTTTCATTTACATAATTTATTGCTTTCCGCATTGAGAAAACCCCTTACACAAACCGATTATCTTAATCAAGCCTTACACCCATCCCTGAGATCGACAATCCTTACTTATAAAACCACAAAAATTACAAACCGAACAGTGAAGGACCGTTCAAAGTGTTGGAGAAGGTCAATGATAATGCTTACAAGCTTGATCTTCCAGGAGATATAGGGATCTCCTCCACATTCAACATATGCGATCTATCACCCTACGTTGAGGACGACGAGCCCGATGCGAATTTGAGGAAAATCCTCTTCAAGAAGGGGAGGATGAAGAGTCACGGGTTCCATTCTCGTCCCTCATGACCTTTGCCAAACGAGCCGCCTCCACCACGGTGAGTCTCGAGGTGCAATTCCCGGTGAAACCCGGAAACACAAGGATCGTCTCGGCCATCCATTGGATAGGCTCCGAGGCCTTCTAAGGAGGCTCGCTTGTTCCTTTGACCCCCGGAGACCTCGGGACGGGGTTCGCGTTTTTGTCTCGGTCCAATAAGGTTCAAAGGCTAGAAATGCTCGTGCCTTCACTATTTTGACCATAACTCCTTCAATACAGCTTCGATGGACTTGAGATTTTGGGAGCTTAAAGTAGACACCGAGAGCTTTCCATCGATATCTTATGGGCCTAAAACAGAGTTCGGATAAGGAAGTTATACGAGTTTGAAGTTGGCAGAAAAACTGCCTAATTCGTCACGCCCGCTACCTTCGCCGTAACACCATGACGCCTCTCGGCAAACCGGCGAATTTTGGTCCACACGTCGTCACGCCCGCGACATTGCATGTCACGCGTGCAACACCAGTCTACCTAGGTCGTCACGCCCGTGACCCTCGTCGTAACACCCGTGATGCCTCTCGGCAAACAGGCAAATTTTTGGTTTGCACGTCGTCACGCCTGCGAAGTCGCATGTCACGCCCGCGACACCACCAGCTTACCCATGTCGTCACGCCCGTGACAAAAATTGTAACACCCGTGACGAAACTATTTACGCGTGTTTTTTTTTTGTAACCAAAACGACTGTGTTTTGGGTTTTTGATATTTTGTATAAATACTTGGCTAGCTCATTTTTCTAGGACATTATTTTTGAAGTGGAATGACATGCTAGAGTGCTCTTCAAGCCTTTCCCCAAAAGTCTTGTTCACTTTACCCAATCTATCTTTTGGTGGTGTTCAATCATTCCTTGAGTGATTAATGGTGGTTTTATCCTACTTAATCATGGTGGGGTGTTAGACCAAGGTTGTGGACTCTCCTTGCCAAGGTCATATGCAAGCCCTAAGGTGTTCAAGTTCTTCTTCCGTTGATTTTCTTTCAAAAACTCAAGCATCCATCATCCCATCATGATCGGTAACGCTCCACCTACTTATGGTCTTTGAAGGGGCTCGGAATCTTTTGGCGAGAATAAGCGAGAAAGGTCAACCTGGAAAGCTAAAAAGAACATGCCTTTACTCTTTTGAACATAACTTCCTCTATACAACTCTGATGAACTTCAAATTTTGGGAATTTAAAGTAGACATTGAGAGATATCCATCGATATGTTATGGGTCCAAAATGAAAGTCGAACAAAGAAGTTATGTGCGTTGGAAGTTCGGCAGAAAATCTACCCAGAAGGCGGTCACGATCGGGTCACGCCCACGAACTCCCTTGACCTAACTTTTGATTGGCTTTTAGGTCACGATCGTGACCTCAAGTTCACACTCGTGCCCTCAAGGGTCACACCTGTAACATCATGGGTTACACTTGTGACCACCTTCGGGTCCAATGGCCCCTGGCGCAAGAAATAGAGGTCGCGTTCGCGACGCCCTATGTCGCACCCCCGACGCACATGATCCGGGCTTAATTTTTTGTTTTTTTCCCTATTTCTGTATGTACCCCAAGGTTATCATTTGTAAGGGACTTTTGATGGATTTTCTTATGAGTAGAATGAAGAAGCTAATGGCTCTCATTTTCCCCTAAATCTTGTTTACTTTATCCATTTGCTAATGGTGGTGTTGCAAGTCTCCTTTATTGAATTTGTTGTGGATTTCTTTCCTTTATCAAATTCATGGTGGATTGCTAGTTCTTGATGGAGGATTTTCCTTTAGCCAAGTCCATATCAAGTCTCATTAGTGTTCTCAGATCAGGTTCATCGTTCTTTTGGGTTGTGATTATTATCTTCAATCAAGAATTATTATTTTCATCAAATTTATCATCATCCATCATTATCTCCCAACTCAAGCAAGGTTTTTTTTCCTCATTCTCTCACCGCGCCACGCTCCACTTTTGATGAAGTATCCCCTCATTGCTAAAAGGAAGATTTAGATCCATTGAAATTGATTTTGATGAACCCACTTAGCGGTTTGGCCCAAGTGGTGTAGGATGTGGGCTTGAAACTAAGATGGGGATGAATAGAAAGTGAGAAGAATTTCTCTAATCAGACCTTTGTCTATCCTTCATTCAGCTCAATTGTTCTTGGCATGAATAATTATTCCAATAGAATTATACATTTCATTTTTTAAATTATGGCATTTCAACTTTTCTAGATACTCCGTAAAATGGAGATAGTGATCAATATGATATAACTTAGTTGGTATTCTAACAAACATTAGAAGATCAATGAATGACATCAACCTAATTTGTGATGCATTAATCTCAATGCACTTATGTTGAAATGCCAACTCCCAAGTGCCCTTAGTTACATAACATTGTGTGAAAAGATAGCACGTAGTCTCGAACTCAGACTAACAAAAACGCAAAATAGGGGCTTGAACTATATCATCCTAAGGTCTTTGGAGTCGAGGAAAATAATAGAGGGGCGTTTCAGTCTTCTCACAAAAACTAGGGTCGGGTTCGTGAAGACACAAAAGAAGTCGAGGTTGAAGAAGGCAAAAATGAGCTAAGGAGCTTTAGGACACGACCGTGTCAGCTCACAACACGGGCGTGCCCTCGCAAAACCAAGAAAAAAATGGGTTACAGGGTTGACATGGACTATGGCCTTCCACCATGGACCGTGTTCAATTGATGCCACGGACTGCGGTTGGTCACGACTGCAACCCAACGTGGGCATGATGGCCCCTTGTACAAGATATCGTTGTCACGACCCATGTCGCCCAGAGGCTTTGAAGTTGAAGATTGATCAAAGAGTCTTAGAAGATCGCAAGAGCAAACGTCCTTTTGGTTTGTCCTCCAAGGGTGTTCTAAACTTTTAGTTTATTTCTCAACCTTCTTAGGATTACATATGTTTTAGAATAGAATTCATATGCTTTGTAATTATAAACATGAGTAGCGAGTAGTTTCTTTTGTTTGGGGAGTGAACATTATAGTTATTTGATGAATATTAGCTTTGATTTGGATTGAATGTACATGAATCTAGTTTGAATGCATTCTATTTAGCCTTAGATTATATATGTCATTGCGTTTGATTGGCCACCAATTGCATGGAGTTAGATTGTTAAGTGAAGCACTAAATGGAGAAATTCGATAATTGAAAACCTAAGGCTAAACTAACTATAAAAATGAACTAGACGGAGATTTTAGTTAGTGGTTGTTTGATAATTGAATTATTAATCTTGTTAAAGTGGAAATAACCACGAAAAAAGGTGATGGACTTTGCTAGGCGATTTGCTTCATTTCCGAATGATCGCTGCAAAAAAAAAAAATTACACGATTATCGACCCTAGAATGTACCAAATTAGTGGAATGCATGTTCATTCGGCTTAGATGATTCGTTAAGTGACTTAGGTTTACCCCTTGAACGTTTTTATTTATTGGTTAATTTCCAAGAATTTGAGTGCTTTTGATGATTCAATTAGCTGTTAAAAAATCAACCCGATCGATTTGGAAATCAATTAGGTGGCTAGTTCAATGCATTGTTTAGCAAAGTCTCTACCGGATCGACCTCGATACGTGCTACAATCACAGTCACACCCATGCGCTTGCGGCGTATCAAGAGCCTTGTACAGAGGATCAAATAAAATACTATGCATATGATTTTATTTTTAGCAGAGAAATCAAAGAAGTATGAAAAGGTGATGGACTTTGCTAGGCGATTTGCTTCATTTTCGAATGATCGCTGCAAAAAAAAATTACACGATTATCGACCCTAGAATGTACCAAATGAGTGGAATGCATGTTCATTCGGCTTAGATGATTCGTTAAGTGACTTAGGTTTACCCTTTGAACGTTTTTATTTATTTGTTAATTTCCAAGAATTTGAGTGCTTTTGATGATTCAATTAGCTGTTAGTAAATCAACCCGATCGATTTGGAAATCAATTAGGTGGCTAGTTCAATGCATTGTTTAGCAAAGTCTCTACCGGATCGACCTTGATACGTGCTACAATCATAGTCACACCCATGCGCTTGCGGCGTATCAAGAGCCTTGTACAGAGGATCAAATAAAATACTATGCATATGATTTTATTTTTAGCAGAGAAATCAAAGAAGTATGAAAAGTGTATAAATTTCTTTCTTGTATAGATCATAACCACATTGTCCAGAGTCTTACAAGTTGTATTAGTTTTGGCTCCCACTTTCGGAGGTCCTTGGTAATAGCTTTTCTTGCCAAAAAAAGACTATTATTAGCCTTGCATGTTATGTTGCGTATGTTACTAATGTTGTTTCGATTACATGTCTTTGTTTCTTTATAAATTTGAGAACTTTTCTCCCACATGCTTTCTCATGACATCATTAATGGTACTTCATTCACCAGATTGAGTTATTTGTGAGACGGTATGGCAAAAAATGTTATAACTCCTACTGTTGGGATTTTTAGCCTTAGTGATGACGACATTATATTAGAATCAGTAGCTCAAAAGAATTTGAGCAAAAAAGAGGTTATTGAAGGTTTAGGTAGTAAACCCGTATAAATTCAAGGCACTCAATCATTTGTGGCTCTTGCTTTATGTTTGAGGATTAAACTCTCACCACTTTTGCCACAATTTAAGTGAAACAACCACTACAAATGTAGTTGCTCAAGTGCCACTACAGATAATTTTATAAAGCGTGAGAGAGAAACGTTTGAAAAATTTGAAAGAAACAAAGTCATTTAGTATAAACAACAATTTAGTATATGCAAGCAACATAATAGGCATTGCAGATAACAATCCACAAAAGTGACTAATACTTATTAGTGAGTTTCTTGTCAAGAGTCTCCAAGCTATTTTACGAAGTATAAGCAATAATATGGACATAAAGTAGAGTAAACCTAACTTGCTATTAGCTACAACAAAGTACACTCATGTTAAATTTCCAAGCTAAACTTTTATATGTACCTGCAAACTTTATTCCCCTAACCACCATCCCCCCCCCCCCAAAAAAAAAAAACAACGAAAATGAACAATATCCATCATATTAGAGACTATATAGTTGTACCTTGCTAGTCCAAAACCTAAAATTGACATAGTAAGAGGTCATTTTCCATTGATACATTTGAATTCAAATGTGGATTTCACCAAGTATAGTAACTTGTGCTCCTTCAATCACTAGTACATCATCACCCTAAATACTCATAGTTTTCTCTTTCATCGCCTTTTGCTCCTCCTCTTTATCTTTTTTTTACCTAGCCCGTACCTCTCAAATAACCTTCTAACCTCCTTTCCTCCTCAAACTAAACCCTAGATTCTAAATTTTTTTTTTTGGCAGGTGGACAACATATAATCGTAAAAAACACATACTAAGTCAAGGAAGGGTTCTGGCTCTTGCCTGATTGGTAAGAGTGTGTGCTTCCTTGACGACATACCTACTAACCTTCCTAAGGACACAAACTTGGAAGGACAACAACATCCCCCCTGCACTCGACTAGGATCGCTTGACACTATACGGGCGGTTTAGAAGCACTCTTAAACATCTTCACTAATGTCGTGAAGTCGACCAAAATCTGGATATTCATCAGCTGCCTTTGTCTAGCCACTCTGACAGTGCTCTCGACTGCTTGAAGTTCAGACTGGATGGCCAAAAACACCGAATCCCGGCTGTGCCATGCTCTCTAACTGGTCATTGTCGACCTTTAGTACCCAAACAAACACTAATAGAAAACATCTTATTTCCCACTATAATTTCCCCACCAAATAACAACAGTGGGAAATTTCCCACTATATTCCCACTATATGCTATTTCACACAATTTTCCCACGGGTTGAGTTGTGGTGGGAAGTTTCCCACTGGTTTCCCACTAACTTCCCACAAACCAATTATTTTAATTATTAATTATTTTTAATAGGGAAATTGGATTCTAATAATACGAACTTTTGGCCATATAAGACTTAATAATACGAACTTTTGATATGGTGATTAATAATACGAACTTTGACCCCCTCTTGCCCCAATAGTACGCCACCGAGTTAAGTTGAATTTAACTCGGTGGCGGTCTGACGTGGAGGCGGAGGCACGCGCCTGGTTGTTTTGACTTTGCCACGTCATCCACGTTGATTTAAAACAAATAATACGAACTTTTACCTATGTTGATCTGAATAATACGAAGTTTTACAAATGTCGCTTTGAATAATACGAACATTTTTTTTCTTTCTAAAAATCTCAGATCCCATTTTTTCTTATTCATCTTCTTCCATCCTCCCCCTCCCCATTCCTAGAAAACCTCAGAAAACCAGAAAACCCAGAAACCCCCCCATCTCTCTCTCTTCCTTGTATTTTGCCGTTGTTGAGAAGACCCAGAAAACCTCTCCCCATTTTGACTTCACTACTCTCCTTGTAGAGTTCTAGGAGAAAAAGGGTGATGGAAGTTGAGAAGAAGAAGGAGAGCAGTGAAGTGGAAAAAAGAGTGGCTGGGGAAGTTGAGAAGGCACTCCGCCATTGTTGACGAGTTTGAGCATCAAGTTGAGGCTCATGAAGAAGAGATGAAGAGGGGGAGAATTGAAGAAGATGAAGATGCAAAAGGGAAATGTGGGATTTTTAGAGAGAGAAAAAAGAGGTGGTGATGATGAAGAGGAAGGAAGAGAGAGAGAGAGAGAGAGAGAGAGAGAGAGAGAGAGGGTTGGGTTTTTTGGGTTTTCTGGGAACGGGGAGGTGAGGATTGAAGAAGATGAAGAAGAAAAAATGAGATCTGAGATTTTTAGAGAGAAAAAAAAGTTTATATTATTCAGAGCAATATAGGTAAAATTTCGTATTATTCAGAGCACTATAGGTAAAAGTTCGTATTATTTTTTGAAATCAACGTGGATGACGTGGCTAAGTCAAAACAACCAGGCGTATGCCTCCGCCGCCACGTCATACCGCCATCGAGTTAAGTTCAACTTAACTCGGTGCCGTACTATTGGGGGCAACAGGGGTCAAAGTTCATACTATTAATCATCAAATCAAAAGTTCGTATTATTAAGTCTTATATGGCCAAAGGTTCGTATTATTAGAATCCAATTTCCCTTTTTAATATCGAATTTCCCACTAATTTCCCACTAATTTAAAATTTTAACACTTCCTCCCACCTCCCACATAAAAAAATTACCCCACCAACAATAATTTTATTTCCCCCTAACCTTATTTTACCAAAATTTAAACAAAAATTTGACTCCCACCAACAATATTTTCATTTCCCTCTACTTTATTTTTGCCCAAAGTTTAAAGAAAAATAAAAAAAATGAGAAAATTTGTTTCCGATCATCGTCTAATTCTGCTGTTCCTTCCTTCTTCTCTGTGCTGTGAACGAGCAGAACCTTCGTGAAGAATCCCAACTCTCCATGAGGACCTCAGCACAACCGGCAAAGAGGACCTCCAACACCAGCACGATATTTTGTTTGAAAGATTACCAAAAATTAAATCATGGAAGTATCTCCCTAATTCGAATCCTAATCTTTCCTTATGTTTATAAGTTAATATAATAGCTGATCACATTTCCTTTTCAGATACCAAAGGAAAGGAAAGAAATCAGAGAAGGAACAAATCATGAGGAAGATTGAAGATCAATCTGAAAAAGGAAACAATCCTCACTGGAAGGAAAGAGATCGTTGATGCTTGAAGTCATGCAGTATATATATACGATCAACCTCCTCTGTAATGACGTGGATTTCCATCCAAGTAAATCCGAGTAGGAGCTTTGGCTAAGAAAGTTCTGAGAGTAGGAATATTGAGTAATAATATTCTGAGTTGTAACCACTTTGTGAGTGGTGAGCTTTTGTAACCAGTGAGTATAACTGGTGAGGACCTCTAAGGTTGAGTGTTTGAAGTGAGAAAGGAGTCTTTCTTTAAAGTTTGTTCCACTGCCTGTAATCGCCTCTTCTGTGAGGCCTCAAGTACAGAAGACAATTGCAAGGTCTTATGTTCCAGTAAGCCGATTGAGGACCTCACGGCTTTCAATCGAGCTGAGTTGTAACCTCCTTTGTTTTAAGCGCTTTTGTTTAATTAATAAAGAAGTATTTTTTATCTTATAAAAAAGTGCTATTAACTAAGTTGTGTTGATTAAAGTGCAAAATTTCTATACAATCCTATTCACCCTCCCTCTAGGGTTATTTCACTTCGTGTAATCCTCATTTTGCTTGGCTGTGGCTTCGTTCTGCTCTTCTGCGAGGGCTTGCTTCTTCATTCGATGCCTCATCCTGCTGTCAATGATGCCTCATAGAGCATCGAGAAGAAGGTACGGTTTGGGGATCGGTATTTGTTTGTTTTGTTTTGTAATGATTGTTTGGTGAATCTTTTAATTTGTGGCTGATTTCTTGTTCTGTTAGGGTTTCCTTGGGTCTGGTATTGGAATTGTGTGTTTGATGGGATTTTGTGGGGTAAGGAGGGAAGCGTTGATTGTCAACCCTTGGTAATCTGGTGGGGTAAGGATCCGACAACGGCCTGGTACTTTAGGACTTTCATGGATTCGGGTGAGTTTGGGTTTGGAAAAGTCGCGGATAGCCTTCAACCCTTGGTTGATTGTTCGGGAATGCAGTGCTTATGGATGGTTATCTTGTGGATGCACTTGGGAACCCTAACTTGCTTTTAGGGCTATTTGTGTATTTGAAAGGTATTCTGGTGACATTGCTTGGAGATGCACTGAGATTGGTGTTCCAGGAAAAGTGGCGAGTAAGCAATAAGCTTTAGCTTGCATTGCATTGCATTTATTCTTCTGTTTGATACTATCTTTCAATTCAGAGCATACACAACGTAGAGTCGTAGACTTGACGAATTAGAATATGATTAGTTTAATTTGTTAGTAACTGGTTTGGATGCAGATAAGAAGAGGAGCGCCGGAAATTTATTGGTGTCAGGATGATTGCCACAGTCGGAAATTATGACTATATTCTTGATTGGGAGTTTAAACAAAGGGGCTCCATTACAGTGGGGGTAAGATTTCTTGAAATTTATAATGACTATATCTATCATCACCATGTTCTAGGTCGTTCCCTTGAGAGAAGTGTGTCTTAGGAATCTCTTACCTCTTGTTACAAAAAATATCGGTCATCACCTTCTATGTGAACCTTATCCTCGTTAGGTTCTGACTCTACTTATGGAAAAGTTGCTTCGATATAAACCAACTCAGGTAAATGCTAATTGAGGATAAGCATGCTTTTCTAAAACAAAGGTTGGGGTAAAAAAACATTACACCAGACAAATTGACATCGCTCATCAAAAACATGTTGGATCTTGAATTCATAGGCTTCAATTTTAGACACCAAGCAGTCTAACTATTCCAACAAAACAGCTTATCATATTGTGACTTGTTAGGTAGCTTTGCTTGGGAGTGGTCATTTGCAACCACACTAGTTGGTTATTTTGGGTTTAATAGGTAAGTAATGGAAAATGTGTTTTTGTAAAACCCTAAAAATTCAATCGCGTTTACCGTTAAAATTTCCTAACGAACGTTTTATTCCGTTATTTATTTATCTGTCTTCACACGGAGCTTTTAGGACCGCAAGTGTATTCGTAGAAATTTTTAGAGTCTTAAAAATATCAGTTAGGAATTTTTGGGACTTCGGGTGAAAAATCTTTTTTATCAGTTGAGAGAGTTTTTATCTGTCTTTCTTAAGTTTTGTTGTTATAGGGTTTATGAGGTAATATATATTTATTTAGAAATTGCTAGATGGGATTTATGATGTCATGGGGGTGAGGTCATTCATCAAAATATATCTGATTTTGTTGTGATTTTCGTCCGTTTTCCCCCAACGAATTCCCATTTCTTTGCTGCACCCACTACCCATACAAACCTTAGTACTACCCAATCCTAGGTCGCCATGTGTCCCTTCCCTTTTTGTTTTTCTTTCTCTCTCCCGTATCTCTCTTTCTCTCTCCTTTTCTCTTTCTCTTTTCTTCCCTCCTCCCTCTGCTATTACTACTACAAACTACTACAAGTCTTTGCTGACGCAAGACCACCACCACCACCATCTCACCTCCTCCTTCCCGACCACCCCAGCTACCACCGCCTGTCCCGCTTTCCACCGCCGACCGACGCCAGGAAACCGACCCCCCCAGCTCTTCCTTTTCACCCCGACGCCCCACCCTCACCACCACCCTCGCTCCTGCCCGACACACCACAACAACCACCAAGCGCCACCTTCCACCACCCACGCAACCACCAGCTTCTCGCCGACCGATCACCACCACCCTGAACACCACCGAGCCCCCTCCTCTTTTTCTCCATTTCTCTTTGTGCCCTAGTTGCACCTCGCCATAACGCCGACCACCGCCGCCACCGGGACCCGCCGGAGTTCACGCCGACGCCAGCCGCCGAGCCACCCCGGCCCCACCTCTTCTAGCTTGGACCCTTTGTTTGTGCCCTCTCTCTCTCTCTCTACAATAATATGGGTATTATGTGTTAGGGTTAGTTAATCATGTATTAAGTTTACTAATGTGTTTTAGAGTAAATAAACTTGTATATTTACTGTTAATATTGACTAAATACATGTTAGTTTAATAAGTGGTTATTAGGGTGTGTTTAGTGTAGGGTTATAAGTTAATATATATAGTTTATATGTTATGTGGAATTTTGATGTTAATATCCATGTTATGATTTCATGAATATTAGTGTAATAATGTTAAGTATTAGTAAATATCTTGTTATTTTGTATGTTTATATATCAAGTATATTATTTATTTTGACAATAATATTAAGTTATTAATATTTTCCATATTATTTAGTAAAAATTATTACCAAATGTTTAATACATGATTTTACTATCTAAATGTGGTAATACTATGTCTTGATTGCATATTATATAAAAGCTATTTTGATTTACAAGATTTTATTACTATGATTATTAGTGTTGAAAGTTATTTTTATGATATTACTAAGGTACTTATATATAGTTACCTTTGGAGAGTATAATACAAATATTTATCGTATTTTATGATCCTTAAATACCAAGAGTAATTGTGACGTAAAGTTGTGGTTGAAAATATAATTATTATCTTGCGAGGTTATTATGTGATATAAAGGTTATTAAGTTTATTTTATAGAGTCATTATTTATTAGAAAATCTCTATACCTTGAAAAGCGTATTAGTTTTATTAATCAAAAGATTGGATTAAGTACTAGGTACATAGACGTAAAGTTTTATGTCTCTACATGTTTCTAAATATCAAGGGCAAGATAATTTCAAGGTTATTCTTGAGACCTAGAGTTATGTTTAAGAACCCTAAATGTGTGTTGCTATTAATTAAATGTGATATTAGCAACCTAGTGTGGTTATTGCATGTCTAGTGGTATTTTAGTAAATATAGTGAATAGTGCCATGCAAAGGTATAAAATAAAGTTATTTAGTTATTATTTGATTTCATGTAATATAGTCGAGTATAAATTCTTATTTAGGTTTTATGTTAGAAATTATGTGGTTCGCGATTAAATGAAATGAATTATAATTTGGGAAGGGTAGTTAGGATGTTAAAGAAATCGTTAGAGCACGTTTTGATTTTAGAACCTTTTTATTAGGTTTGAGCGAGGGCACGAACCAGTAGCTCTGTGTGCATCTTTTGATTGAAGTGACTTTCTACAGGTAATGTCTATGTCCTAATCCCCTTTGGGATGCTCTTTTATCTGTTTTGTGATTTTAATCTGTTTTATGAAGCTTGCATCCTGCACGGGGATTTTCTGTAAAGTTAGACTGTCTGATTTGGATGTCTGTGAGTTATTTTTCTGAGTTGAGTAAAACGTGGCAGTCTTTTAAACTCTGAGTTTTATTCTGACGGTTTTGTAAACTGGGTTGGGTTTTGTTTGAACTCTGACGTCTGATAATTCATAAGATACTAATAATCAAAGTGAAACCATAAGCGGGTTGCGGGTAACGACCCTTAGACCAGGATCTGTTCCTGCAGGGGAGTTATCAAGAGATCGGGGAGTCCCGATATTATTTCTGAGATTGTGCACACATCTGATTACGATTCGACCGCCATCCATTACGATTACGAGGATCCGAGATCCTGCTCGATTACGAGTTACGATATTCGGGATAGGCAAATCCGCCCGCATAATAAAATTACGATGTTTTACGAGGAAAAGTTTACTCGCTTTACGATTACTCTGCTTTACGGTTTTCGATTTGATTTACGATGTCCGATTAGGTTGAAAGCGCCGATTGTGGTTTTGGAACATTGTGTTTTCCGAGTTGGAAGTTGATACTGTTGGTTTATAAGTGTTGTTATTTCTGAACTCTGGTTATTCTGGGTCGGGTTTCAATTGAATTGCGAAAAGGTTTGACTTGTTCCCCTCCCCTAAAATGGTTTAAAAAGATTTCTGAACTGTTTTGACAGTTAGGAGTAGACATTATTGAGGTTTCCCCCCTCATATTGTGAATGTTTTGTTTTCAGGTGGAGATCAATTATGTGATGGGGACGGGCAATAGAAGTGAGGACGTTGGAGTTAGCCGTATGAGAATAAAGTTTAGTTTATGTTTAGACTTGAAGTTCTTAGTTTATTCTGTTAGTGTATGTTCTTGCCTTGTATCTCTTCGGAGGTACGGCAGTAATGCCCAAGTTAAAGAAAAAAAAAACGAGTCTTCCGCTGTTAATGTTAGTCAACGTTTGATTTTGACCGTTAAGTTTAGAATTGAAATTCCGGGGCGTTACAGTTTTAGTCTCATATATGAAGAACATTAAGGAACGTTAGGTGTCACACTCAGCATAAATAATTATTCAGATAACAATTAATGGGGGTTTGTGATGCTTTAGTGCTACATCGGAAAGGCTAGCTGGACAGAAATAACTCTCTTGGCAATGAAATTACTGACTCATTGTCCGTCAGCACCAAGATTACACTCCCATCACCAGCTTCTTATAGCAACTAACTAGAAGAGTAATTCATACAAACCAAAAAAAAAAAAAAAAAAACCCCGCAAGTGCTTCAAGCTTTTGTTACATTAATCTTAGTAGAGATGTTTCTAGAGAGGGTGTCCAACAAACATTACTGAAAGTGCTGGAAGGAACAGTGAGCCCTATTATTTCTTTTAAAAACATGAACAATGAAAAATGAAATCCAATCCCTGCAATTTATGTAAGAATTAGGATTTTCGTAACATGGCTTGGTTTGATTGCCCCTCTGAGGTAAGACTTCGATGTATTACTCTTGTAGTCTTGTCCAAGTTATCTCTACTAATATTAAGGCTCTCAGGCCTCAGCCTGCAATTTTTGTTGCTATTTTGGACATCTATATGGACTGTTTGAATTTTTTTGTTACTTCCGGGGGGTCTAATCTTTGGTCTTGGTGATAGTTGTATATTGCTTGTTATTGGCCTGGGTGATTTATTGGATGTTGGTTTTTGACTTTTTGTATTAGCTTATTCATTACTTGATTGCAACTCAAAATTTGGCCTAGATTTCTTTGAAGTTTGAATCACTGAAATACCTAACTAACGAAAATTGCCTTACACAACTCAAAATTGCAGGTTGTCCGTGCAGGAATGAGTGCATGCATGTTGAACGAGGTTTGATTAGATCCCTCAATTGAACGTCACTGCCCGGTAATTTATGAGTGTGTTCCATTTAAATCCCCATTTTGATAATGTCTTCGTCTTAATTTGGTTTCATGTCATTGAGATGCAACATGTTTAAGTATTTTGGGTGAGTGACGTTGTCTAGATTGAATCATGATGCTAATTATATTTGTTAGGGATGAGTTTTTTGTTCTGCAAGTTCCATGGATGTGGTTTCGTCTTTTAGACACTACCGAATATGCTGTGGGGGGTTGTTTAAACTCATTTTAACCTCTTAAGAAATCCATAATTTAAAACACACTTCTAATTAAGCATAGAAAATTACAAATAGAGAACATATATGCCTACTAGACTAAAATAGGGGGAGTAAAAAATAATAATTGTGGATTAATGATATGTGACAACACATCAAATGAACTTACCTCGTTTGCCACAATGATAAATTGGAGTATTCTTTGATAAATAAAACTACATTTCACAAAAATGAATGGGAAAACTGATTGTTGATAAATAAAATGTTAGAATACTTTATCTCAGCTAGCTTCTTTATAATTTCATTAATATCCAACTTAAAGTTTAAGAAGATCCCCAAGTGATTCTTGGTTTGTATATGGTTATGATTGTCTGGTTGAAGAGGTTGTCTTGATGTTTAGTTGTTTGTGAAATGGGAGCTTTGATATTGTGGCGGTGCTGCTTTGAAATTGGCAATCTTTTTCCAAAATTTATGAGCCTGCAGAGAAGCCGACAAGTTGCGACTGTGTGGAGTATGTGAGAGTTTCCCTGGACCTCCTACTGGCATGGCAGTGATGCATTAGTGGGCTCTAAAGCTGTTTCATGGGATCCTTGTGTTCTTGTAAGTCTGACGATGCTATATCAAGAACTGTTGTTTTCCTCGTGATCGTAGTATGTTAATGTTGCTTAGAATAAAATCTTTTTCTCGTTTCCCTTCCTGATTATTCATCTTGCTTTCTCTGTTCTACACACCAACTTCTTTTGATTTCCCACTAGGTATTTATTCTTGTTTCTGTTCTGTCTAAAATTAAGCACCTTTTTGTTTTGGTTATGCAAATACGCAACTAAATTATATAAAAGTTGATTTTGTTTTGGTTTTACACACCTTTTTTGTTGTTCTGTGATTGTTTTCTTGGTGCATATTTGAGTTTTTCCAACTAAATTAGCTGGGTATGGAATTTATACTAAATTGTTTTTGATATGTTGTTTGTATTCAGTCTCTTTTGGATAATTTCATTACTCAGTATTTAAAAAGTTTAGTTGTTTGATGAATTGTTTCAAAGACAGGAGCTTGAATTGGGTCTATTTGCAAACTTATTAAAATTTGGTTGAGCTTGAGTTTGATGTGGTAAATTGATTTTGATGAAGTTTTTGTTTTAATTTGTTCAGGTGATGACAAGGGATTTATGAGTAAAATTGTCTCAACTCAATCAGATTTGTTGGATTATTACTTATTAGTCACTTTTGTATAGATGGGTAGGATGCAAAGCTAGTGAACATAGAATTTTGATTTATTTTGTAGGTTCAAGTTGAAATCTCTTGTATATGAGTCATGTGACATTACATTTCATTAGTAATACTCTTATGAGAAATCAAGTATCATTTTGGAAAAATTTGTGTTTTGAATTTGGTAAAACTGAATGTACACTGATAAAACATTGGAAATTTAGGTCACTGATATAAATAGTGGGAAGTTCCCACTAAAGTGAATTCGATGGGAAAAATTCCCCTCGAACATAGTTTCCCACTAAAGTGAATTTGATGGGAAAATTCCAACTGATTCCCACTAAAGTGAATTCGGTGGGAAAATTCCCACTGATATAAACAGTGGGAAATTTCCCACCGTTGTATCCAGTGGGAAATTTCCCACCGCATTGGACACGGTGGGAAAGTTTCCCACAGATCTGTAGCAGCATATACGGTGGGTAAACAGTGGGAAATTTCCAACTGAAAATTGTCGCGGTGGGAAATAGGGGTTTCCTACCTCACTTTCACCCATTGTTTCATTCAATGGGGAAACGGTGGGAAATGCTCATTTCCCACCGAATCTGGCCTATTTCCTACCGGATTTTCAGTGGGAAATGAGTTTTTTTCCTAATAGTGAAATCCTGCTTTGAGTGTTTTCCGGCACCATGCGTCGTCACAAAAACAAAGGTGTGCTGGATTCCTAACTCTGTTCCCACTCGCCATGTGAACACCGGTGAATCCCCAGTTGATTGATGCCCCGGGTCCCTAGTGTAGGCTCTGTTGGTCCTTCGCCCACGCGCCTTACAATTTTCTATGTCTTGACGAATGGCTTCTAAGACCCGTCCTGGAGGATTGATGTTATGTCTGAACAAGGTCCCGTATATTAAGCATCCTATAAGTGCCACAGAGTTGCCAAAAACTCCTCCACTTTGTAATCTTCCTGTCTTGTTTTACCTAGGTAGAGAATCCAATTTTTTTACCCATTCCCGAATGTGGATGATAGCATTGCCATTGGTTTTAGTCGACAGTCGGCCTGCAAACCAAATTGCTCTAGCATAGGAGCAACACCTAAAAATGTGTGTTATCGCATCCTTCCCTAGGCCACAAGCAACGCAAACGTTGGCCTGGCCACATATCCATCTCTCAATTCTGTCTGCTGTTAGGAGTGCATCATGGTAGATTTTCTAAACATTGGTTTTCCATTTAGATGGGGCCCCAATCGCCCACAGTCGTATGCAAAACCCCTGTTCTTCTCCTACTTTTCTTATCCTCCTCTCCAGTTCCTCTCACTCTAAATCACTTGTCTATTTTTGTCTCCAACTTGCAAAGTAGCCGACTTTACGCTATATTCCCCATGCTTATTGCACCCCAAGGCTATTAAGTCCTCCGAACTAAGGCTCCCAACAAGTGTAGCTAGGATCCTCTTTGCTGACTCCCATTAGAAAATATTCTGTATCAACGTGTGCTTCCACTACGATTGGTTTTGGTCAATTAAGTCTGCTACGGGCTGGTCTCTCCATTCTAGTTCGTCCTAGGGACGCTGTAAAACTAGTCTCCCACGAGCCCAATCATCTGCAATTACTCGCATGTTCCGTCCATTGCCAATTCGTTTGACAAACCCTACCCTCATGGCCTCCACAGCTTTGCAAAGCCCCTTCCATCCTTGTGAACCCATTCTGGTGCCAGTCTGGTTGAGTAATAACGGTGAATGCACTTTGTACCTGGCCTTATTGAGCCGACTCAGAAGAAGGTTTGGGTTGTGGAGAAGCCTCCACGCTTGCTTCACCAGCAAGGCGTCATTCATCCATTCGAATTTCTGAACCCCCAAACCCCCCAATGGTCTCCGAGGTGAAGATTAATTCTTTATTGGCCCAGTGCTTGGAGTCGTTCCCCTTGTTGTTCCACCAAAATAAATTAATCGTCAAGTTGTAAATTTTCTGCGCTAATGAAACTAGAACCTTGTAGATAGACAAAATACGTTGGTTTAAGGCCAAAAGGACCGCGTTGATGAGCACCAATCTACCATTAGAGAATAGGAAGGAAGCTTTTCAGCACTGCAGCTGCTTTGCCACTATGTCATACATGAAGCCTAGCCAATGCTTTGTCCCCCGCCTCATGATATAGACCTTGCTCTTAATGGTTTATCTTTGTGTGAATATGAATCATTTTCTATGGGTTATGAAGAAAACCATCCCTGCTCTGAGGACCTCCGTATATTTATCTTGAGGACCTCCAGCCACAACAGCGCCAAAGCTTTTGTTAAAAAGATCAAATAAGGGAAGTTCCCAAAATCCTCTTTCTTATAATCAGAATATTCTCTAAAGATTATGTATACTTATTTTGAGTTATATCTTCACAGAATATATATTATTGAGCAAGGATTGAAGCTTCCAAAGAATAAAGATAAAAAGATCAAGCAAATCTGGAAAGTATCCTCACTAAGGAAATGTCAAGCTAGTCGTTACATTAAAAGCCCAAGCGCCTATATAAAGATCAACTGCCTCCCTTCTCCAGATTAACGATTTCCAAGGAAGTAAATCGAGAGTAGGAATTTCCTTGAGAATTCTAAGTTGTAAGAAACTTTGTGAGAATGTTAACTGAGTTGTAACCACTAGGGAATTAGTGGTGAGTTGAGTAACCAGTTAAGTGACAACTGGTGAGGACTTCAGGGTCGCATAGTTAAAGTGAGTGAATGACCTCGCTTTAGTGAGTCCAAGTCTTTCTTACTGCCTCAACTACGAGGCCTCCTCTGCAGAAATTCTCTCTAAATTTTCTGCCCTTGTAAGTAGGGGTGTTCACGGGGCGGGTACCTGAATCGATTGGATAATTTTTGGTGCCGGAAATTGGGGCGAAACCCTCGAACGTATTCAGAATCAAACTACAGTGCCAAAACCGGGTGCGAAAGTTTTAGGCGGATCTGCGGTTAACCAAAAAACCCGATTAATTATAATCATATGAGTTTCCAATTTTTATTTTTAATTTGTAATTATTAATTAACACTTCGGTAACAAAAAATGTTTTAAAATTTTTCTAAAACTAGGCCAACAGGACCATAGGCACTGAGTTTCCGTAGGTTTTGAGTTTTTGGAGGATTTGGAGTTGGAGCACTGAGCGCCAACATTAACGTAAATTAGGGTTTGTTCCAGATTAAAATTTGGGCCTAGACAGTATACTAGAGATTGGAAAAAGATAGGAAAAAATTAAATTTGGACCTAAATGTTAAATTTAATTTCGGGTAATTCGGGTACCCGAAAGCGTCTAGGGGACGATCCGTAACCGAACCGATTAATCGAAAAATATTACGCGGCGGGTACCCGACCCGAATAAAATTGATTTTTCCGGGGCGCGTACCCTAAATTAGTGACCAGGTAGCGGGTTTCCGGATCGGGTTTTTCGGGGCGGTTATTTATGAACACCCCTACTTGTAAGCATTCATTGAGGACCTCACAGTCCTTGACAGTGCCGAGTTTGTAACCTCCTCTATTTCTTTGCATTTTGAGATTATCAATAAAGAAGTATTATTCGGTTATATAAGTGCTATTAACATCCTTGTGTTGATTAAGTGCAGAATTTTTTATATAACCCTATTCACCCCCTCTATAGAGTTATTTCAGGTTATGATCTTGAGTGTTGCACTTTCGCATTTGATGATGTTTTAGATGATGCATTCTTGCCAGTAGCAGTCTCGTCCCCTTCATGTATAGATTCCTCATCTGATGAGTCAGAAATTGTTGATGATATTGATGCGTCTTCATCTAACATTGAGAGTGTCGTTACGTGGTATAATCCTACATTTTCTTTATTCACCTCAGGTAATTTTGATGAGTTAGATGATGATTAGGAAGTGGGATGTGTTTTTGATGA
The DNA here is from genome assembly GCA_029582165.1 of Portulaca oleracea. Classification (NCBI taxonomy): domain Eukaryota; kingdom Viridiplantae; phylum Streptophyta; class Magnoliopsida; order Caryophyllales; family Portulacaceae; genus Portulaca; species Portulaca oleracea. The sequence continues at coordinate 15,885,885 of CM055880.1, forward strand.
AATTGTTGAGGAGGTTGTGTTTGAGGACCCTCCTATGTGCCAATATTATATCCCTGTCTCCCCTTCATGTGACTTTTTTCCCTTCACTCTAATAACTGCTTTTCATGATTATGTTTTTGGTGGTTTTCGATAGTGAATTAGGGATAGTTTTGAGTGTGAACCTTAATTTTTATTCCGACTTCCCTACTACACTTGGTATTGTTGTTTTTGATGCAAATTTGTAGGATTTGAGGCCAAAACACCAACATTTCCTCAAGATTTGGCAAGAACGAGTTCACCACGGGCCTCCCCTGCCGAAGATCAGACCGTAGCATGAATTTGGGACGAAACGAAACAGAACCTGGCCGACCAGTGGCCACTACGGTCAGATCGTGGGGCTCGCCAAGGACCATGGTACCGATTATATGGTTGTACGGACACGTCAGAATGGCGTGTTTTAGCGAAGAGAAAAAGAAGGCGGCGACGGTTATTTTGAGGGATCTATCATTCTTCCTTCGTGCTAGAGTCGTCAAGAGAGAAAAGAAACCCTAATCCACCCTTCTACTCATCAATTCTCCATCAAGATTCAAATCGATTCAAGAGAGACGAAGATCAAGATTCGAGAAGAAATCATCAACGCTCGCGAAGAAAGTTCCACTCCAGGATCGAAAGACTTGACGGTTGTATTCTTCTTAGTTTTTCTTTCTTTTCGATTTCTTTCTTTGTTTTGAGATTCGATTATGATTTTTGGAACTTATTTCATGTTTTCTTTGACAATGAGTGAGTAGTTTTCTTGAATTCTAGGGTTTTGCAACCCGAATAATGTAGTTTGATTGAACGTTTCTAGTTTGTACATGAATTCTTTCTTGAATCAATATGAGGTTGTGTTTTCCATGTTCATGTGTGTTCTTTGAGCGCTCGAATACTCGTGATTTGAGATTAACCTGAGAAGTACAGAAAGATAAATTACGATAATCTGACTACTAACCTTTCTACCTAGTTTTGTGAAATTTGAGAAAAGAATAGCAGATTAGGGAACCTTTTGATAACCAGGATATCCGAGACCTTCAACTTTGATTAACTTGAAAAGCATACGAAAGTTGTAATTTAGGTTAATTGAGGTAATTCTATTAGCATCGAAAGAGCAATAAAGTTCTTATGGTTATCGTTCTTGATTTATTCTTGAATGTATGATTGTGCAGGCTAGGTTTTAATAATCGAACTCGTTGCTAGGCTAGCATTTCCCTAGAAGTCTTTCTTTCTTGATTGAACCCTAGATTATTTCCCTGCTTTATTAGTTTTAATTAGTTTTTAAAGTCTTCCAAAATCAAAACCTGGTTAGCTTAGCAATCAAATAGAGAGTTAGATAAATACGTTGCTAATTGAGTCCCTGTGTGATCGACCTTGACGTGTTACTCCGTACACCGTGCGCTTGCGACCCTGTCACACTCCGTTCTATCCTCTCACCCGAGCATGTGTGCCTTAGTTCTCTAGGTGATTATAGAGTTCTTAAACCCTCGTTTGACACTTCTTGTCCACACCATGGGAAGATGTATAGAAAATTTGTTGTTCTACCTCATTTGATCATCCCTTCAATTTTTCTACACATTGGCTAGGTCTTAGGAGAATACTGACATTGTCTGTTATATTTTTGCTAGTATTTGCTTACATATTGTATTGTGAGATGCATGCTTCAGTATTTGATCGACTCTTGCGAGCCTTAACAGCGTTCGAATTTCTTAGGTCAAGTTGAGGACCTGAAATTAGCATTTCTTGGGAGGCAACCCAAGTTTATTTACTTCTTAGTCTTTGGTTTCTTCATTTTGTTTTTATTTGATAATAATGAAAATAAGAGTGCGGAAAGAAAAAAAATGCAAAAATGAAAAAAAGGGAGTGAAAGAAGATGTTTGTTGAGGTGAGAATTGATATGAGTTGATGAAAATGAATTTGAGAGGTGTTAGCTGGGCGTTTTGAAATGTTTTAGATGTTTTCATGGCTAAGTGTTGTAGGTAAAATAAGTATTTTGAGTTACAAGTTAGGCGAAATTGCACATAACAGCAGTTGTAGATTAGCATTGGTTGTGCTTAATTCAGCACAGGTCGTGCACCCAAGTCTAGCATTTTTTTTTAAAGTTGAAAAGGTGCACGGTTAGAAGTACTGGTAATGCATATTCGCAGCATGGGTAGTGCGAGTGATGGCATGACCATGCCTGCTTTTGTAGCAAAATCAGCCCAAACACTCGTTCAATCTCACTCTCCTCTCCCTCAAACCCTAACCATTAACCGTCCCTCTCCCTCACCACAACCGTCGTTGGTATCCCCCCCACCATGGTCGTTGCATCCCTCCAGCGTCTCACCAACCGCCACCGCACTTCTCCCCAGAGCAAAACTCGCAACCCTTTCCCCACTGCCCAAAACCGCCACCAAACCCATCGTGTTCTCTGCTCGCACTATCATGCCCACCACATCCATAATCTTCGATCACCACTATAACTGACGACAACCCAACCACCTCCATCAACCACTGAAGGCCTGACGCTTCTCTCCACTGCCAAGTACCTATCATTGCTACAGGTAAATCACAAATGGATAACCCAACCACCACCTATCCACCGCACCAATTCTAACGACGCTTAACTATCGCCTTCTGTGTGCCACCACTGTTAGTCCACCTAGCGCCAACTTTTCTTCTAGTTTGGAGAGTTTTCTCTCTAGCCTCCCTAGAGGTTTTAGGGTAGTCTTTAGGTTTAGTTTGCTTCTCTATGCAAGGTATTCATGGATTTCGCTTTCAATTTTTTGATCAAGACTAAGTTTTCTATCTCTTTGTCTTTATGTTCTTGTGTACTTTCTCATTAGATTTGTCTCGTTCTCTTTAATTACTTTACTAGATTAATTAGTTGTTAATTCTGAGTTGCTTGGGTTGTGAAAGATGTATTTGATAAATTGGTTGATTTGTTTAGGCTTAATCTACCAAATTCATGTTTGTATCGTGAGGTTTTCTCTTTTCCCATCACATGTTCGATGAAATGCTCAAGAGAGTATTCATCTGTATATCTTAAGCAATCGATTTATGCTAGGAGGTGAGGTCAATTGGCCAATGTAGGTAGAAAAAATGGTTAGGGTTTTGACATGAGAATGTTGAATTTTGACTAGGTTTATGATTGTCATTCCTATTGTTTAATTAGACTAACTCTATGAGAATAAGAAGTTAGAATTGTTGAACTAGCTCCTGACCCTCGAGAGAAGGCTTGGGCGAGTCACTGGCCATAGAAAGGGGGTTTTGCATAATTTAATTGTGCAATCGACCCCTCTTATTTACTAGTTTAGCATTTGTAGATTAGGTTATTCAGGTTTGATTAATTGTTGATTATTGATTTTGCAGTCTGAGCATGTTTTATTGTTTTCGTAGTTTCTAGTTTGATCATCGACCGTTTCACTACTTCAGGTTTCTTGCAATATATATATCCATGTCTTTGCCTTAGGTTTGTTGTCTTTTGTTATTTGTTAATAGGCAAAGCTAAAATGAATTCTAATCCCTAGTTCTCTAATTTCAATTAGGAAAAATTTAATCGCTAACAAACATGAATGCTCCCCCTCAGGAATTGAACCTTGGAGGGAGGGGATGGAATGGTGCGGAGTTCACCACTAAGGCAAGCCCCAATCAACAACTTGTGTTTAGGATGTTGTGACTTTTATTAATAATTTATTAAATATCTAAGTATATTGTAAACTTAAATTGATATAAAAATTTAATCTTATTTAAGAAAATTTGGTGACGATGAACAATTTAGTATTAGCCTACGAATACAAGTGTTAGTCTTTGGTAGCTATTTGTTATTTACATAAATATAGAAAAAAAAAATCAGAATCAAAACTAACAATTATAAATGAAAAATCACCATGTTCAAATTCTTAAAGACTATACAAATGAAAACTAATGGCACAATTTAAATTATTATGCATGCGAAATTTTGTGTAGAAAGTTGTAACTTTTACTAATAATTTATAAAATATCTGCATTATATTTGTAAAAATAAATTGGTATAAAATGGTTAGTCTTGCTCAAGAAACTTCGGTAATCGATAAACAATTTAATTGTTAGCTTATTGATATAAGTTTTAATCTTTAGTGTTTATTTATTGATCACACAAACATAGGGAAAACAACCTAATAATAAATAAAAGTATAAAACAAGTACTAAAAATATGGAGAAAATTGAAAACCTAATAATGAACAAAAAAAGGAAAATTGGACTCTAATAATCGTAATTTGGAAAATTGTATAATAATAATCATTTTTTTTTGGTATTTTAATGTGACACCGCCGGTCAAGTGGCAGTGACTTGTTGGAAATATAACGTGGGCCGCCGGAATTCGCCTTCTCTCTCTTCTCTACGTCAGATTTCCATTGATTTACCACCATTTGACACGGTGATGTCATACTAAAATACAATTTTGATTTTTTTGGGACCATGCATTAGAATACAAAAAGAAGTAAGATTTATTATTGTACAATTTGTGAAATTAGGGATTTTTAAAATCCAATTTTCCTATTTTTTTTCCTGGAATACAATACCTTCCAAAATTCATTGTTCTATCTCTTGGCTCATTGGCTCATTGGCTCATTTTTATGTTTATACAAATAAATCGTACTATAAATAGTGAACTCTACCCATTATTCTCCGTGAAAACTGTTAATACAAATATTTAAAAAAAATAGCTAATAAAATGGCTAAAATAAACATATAACAAGACAACCAACAATTAAAAACCTTCGACAGTCAATAACCAGCTCTGAAACAGTTAATACATTAACTCTATTTGCCTGCATAGTCTTTGAGACTGCCTAACAATTTACCAAAGTGAAGGGGGTATGCTAATGCTAACACAAGCCCTTACGTGTCAGTCAATCTCCAATTCCCCACCGGAAATTTCAAACAATTCAGGAGGGTAAACTCGTCACTTCAACCCTCTAAATAGGAAGCAGTCTTGGTCAGACAAGGATTTAATTTCACCCTTTATTTTGTTAATTTCCCCCCAAATTTTCAACTCGGTTCACTTTCCGGTCAGCATAAAACCGGTTTTCCCCAAGGAAAAAAGCGGTTCGTTTTTTTTTAAAAAAAAGTAAGAATTACAAAAAATAGTTCTTTCCCAGCAGTGTCAAGTTGTCAACCTGGAGCGAGAGAGAGAGAGAGAGAGAGAGAGAGAGAGAGAGAGAGAGAGAGAGAGAGAGAGAGAGACGATATATTAACACCGCTTTCATTCCTCTGGAAATTTTGTTTTCCGGTCTGGGAAAGTATAGAAAGAGAGGGGATTAGAGAAACAGACATAAACCCCTGAAAACTTTAAAAGGAAAAAAAAAAAGAAAAAAGGAAGGAAAACAAAAGAGGGAGAATGAACCCAAGAAAGAGGAGAGAGAGGTGGGGAGGTTGTCCTTTGTTTCCTTTGCATTGAATTCCATCATTTTATCGTCTCCATCACTTTTCCCAATCATAACCGACTCAGAGTGTGGGAGGGAGAGGAGGTTGAAGCTTTGAAAAAAGGTGGTGTTGGAGCATTAATGGGGTTCTTATTAGGAGGAGACCTACAAACACCACCACCACCTTCTTCATCAGAAGACATTAAGCAGCTTGTAACTGCTACTCCACCTTCTTCTCTCATGGCCGCTGCTGGGAGTGGTTCTTCCTCTAAAACGGCGTCGTCTCAAGCCCCCCATCATCAGTTTCATCATCATTTGGACTTGCAACAGCAAATAACCCCACAACACCTCTTACCTCATCACCATCATCAGCAGCAGCTCATGGACCATCATCATCATCAGCAGCAGCAACAACAACAAAATATTTCCTTCTCCATGATGCAATCTTCCCCATCATCATCTTCGTTTTTTCCTGGGTATATATCATTCCATCACTCTAAGCTATACCTACTCATCACAGCCCCTTTCTTCGCTTTTCTTATAGTTTTCTCCAGCTAACTTTGTTGTTTTGATTGGTTGTCATCAGAGGAGGGGGGAACAAGGAGAGCACAGGTGGAGCGTATGACCTAGGAGAGCTTGATCAAGCTTTGTTTCTTTACCTTGATGCCCAAACTCCATCCGTTGATCATCATCATCATCCTTCCAACTCATCGTCACCGTCTCTTCATCATGAACCCAGGCGTGAGTTTCTCTCTCTCTCTCTCTTAACTTTCTTGTTCAGGAAGAAGAAACAAGAAGATTCTTTCTTCATCTCATTGGTCCAATTCTCACAGCAAAATCATGATCGTCAGACTCCCTCTGATACAAAATCTACCCGTACTGATCTCCCTCCTTTTGACCAAATCCTCTTACCTGATTCAGATAAACCTGGAGATTCCATTAAACAAACAAAACCTCTCTCTCTCTCTCTCTCTCTCTCTCTCTCTCTCTCTCTCCCCCCCCCAAAAGCATGCCTTCTGCTCAGCTTTACCTACTGACTTTCTCTCTTTAACTGATCCCCAAAAAACAAATCTGGGTTATTCCTTGGACTCATGATTCTATCTTACAAGTTACAAATGATGATTCAAATAATTATTGTTGTTATGGAATACATGATATGATTAACTTGGATAGATTGAATATTGCTTGATTGTTCATGGGGATCTGTGCAGAAAATCAGAACCCATCATCAGCAACAGGAGGAGGAATGAGACCACCAACTCTAAACATCTTTCCCTCACAACCTATGCATGTTGATCCTTCCAACAAAGTAAAGTTTTAATTAGCTACATACATTCTTAAAACATCTTCCTCTAGTAACCTCTTAATTAACATGTATTTCTTGAGATAATTTTTGTCAAATTTTATGTTTTTGGTAGACGAATTCGGGGTTGTTAGTTGGAGGAGGAGCTCAAACGACGACGACTGGTGGTTCAAAGAGGCCATCATCATCAGAAAAGCAGCCGCCGCCAAAGATTAATCAAAACGAATCTCCTGCTGAACCGTCCAAGTCTATCAAGGTACACTAATTAAATCAAGTAGCTACCTCCAAGCTAGAAAACTACTGTATATATTATTAAGTTATTAAGAGTGTTGATATTATTATTGTTATCTCAAAGATCAAGAGGGAAATAATTTAATGTAACTGGGTTGTGTTGTTTTCTAATTGTTGGGAGCAGCGTGAAGGAAACCGCAAAGGTCCTACATCAAGCTCTGAGCAAGAAGGACCCAAGACCCCCGATCCTAAGGTCTTATTTTCATTTGATTTCTTCTTTACTTTCTTATCATCGTTTCTTTAAAAAAAATTTAAAAAAAAATCCATGATCAATCTGTACTGGTTTGGGTTTGCTTGAGAACAGACTCTCAGAAGGCTTGCTCAGAATAGAGAGGCCGCTAGAAAAAGCAGGCTTAGAAAAAAGGTTAGTCAAATGCTTAAAATAAACCTCTTTTTGGCTAGTTTTCTTATCAACTACTGACTTTTGAATAAAAAAAAATTGAACGCATACTTATTCTAACTCGTGCCTGATGTATTAAAATAAAATGCAGGCTTATGTGCAGCAGTTAGAATCAAGTAGGATTAGACTTGCACAGTTAGAGCAGGAACTTCAAAGAGCCCGTGCTCAAGTAAGTTAATCATATCCAACACTTAACACCAAAAAAAGAAAATTAAGTACTCAATTAACAATGTACTTTTCTGTAATTTTGTCTTAGGGTATATTTTTCGGAGGTGGTGTATTAGGTGGAGGAGGCGATCAAGGTATTCCGGTTGGTGTTACCAACATCAGCTCAGGTATTACTCAATCCAGTACTTTATATGACATTCAATGAAACACCCATTCAAAAGCTGAAGGGAAAATTATGTCGGTAATGTAGACAACATTAATGGAATTTAAAAAACCTTCAAATTAACTGAAAGGTCATACAAAACAGTAATAGATTACATCAAGTTGCAGTTCTTTAATTAATTAACTAATCACTATAAATAATATTGTAATTAATAATTATGATTGCTAGCACTAAAAGTTGACATTACCTACTTATTATACGAAACGTATTTACAGATGCCGCGGTGTTCGACTTGGAGTACACAAGGTGGTTGGAGGAGCATCACCGGCTAACGAGTGAGCTCCGGGCAGCACTACAGGAACATTTGCTGGAGAATGAGCTCAAAATCTACGTGGACAATTGCTTGGCGCATTATGACGTGGTGATGAATCTCAAGGGTATGGTGGCCAAAACAGACGTCTTCCACCTTGTCTCTGGCATGTGGAAGACTCCTGCTGAGCGTTGCTTCATGTGGATGGGCGGTTTCCGCCCTTCTGAGCTCATTAAGGTACTCATGTTATTCATAGATGGTCAATTTCAATAGAAAACCCTAGCTTAAAATTAAAGCAATTAGTTGCACGTAAATCCAATATACCTATATACTTTTCTTTATTATATTTTCTTAAACTCTCCTATATTCATTCATTTAATTTGTGTTAATAAAAAACAAAAAGAGTAGGTCTGTAGATTAATATGGATATTTTGAGTTGGCATGATTTTTAAATTGATCAACATAATGGATTGAATGGTAATGCATGCTTAGGTGCCAGTACGTATCTTCAAATTTTGGATTGAATGTTATGCATGCAACAATTATATTATTCTTAATGAAATTTAAAGATGATTTGTGAGATACAATATTAGAATCATGTCATTTTATTTTATTTATTTGTTTTCAAAGGCTATTGTACGTATTTTAGTCCTGAGTCTACTCCAGTCATTATAATTTTACCATGTGAAGAAGCATTTGTAGCTATATTTCTTCACCTTATTTTCAGTGTCCTTGCTCCCAAACTCGCTTTTCATATGGGGATCAAGCAAGTATGGGAATGGGAGGTACTAAAAAAGAGGAGATATCATGAGATATAGGCATTGCTATATAGATAAAGACATGGGGACATGCATGGTACGTTGTCTTAATTGCATGGAAGAATTTGTCAGGAAGGAAAATAAATGACGAAAGGCAAAATTGAAAGAGGTTTCCATTAAAAGGGCTAAAAACTAGGTGTGATTCAGGCAGGAACCCTAAAGCTATGTCTGGTACTTGTTCTTATATATACAATATCTGTACCTGCATAAATACATGTCTAAAACTTGCACGACTCTAGCTAGGGTATCAAAACTTAGGCGTGATATCAAACCCTTTTGGCCTCATTATGATAGCATCTCTTTTAATTTGTTTGCTTCCTAGTAAATTAATACCCATCATTGTTTTGGTTAATCATGCATGTTAGTTAATTCAGCTAGTTAACAACTTATGAAACTGACGGGTGGTTTTTTTTATAACGTTTTTTTTAAATTTGAAGATAATAGTGCACCAAATCGAGCCGTTGACTGAGCAACAGTTGATGGCCATCTGTGGGTTGCAACAGTCGACACACGAAGCGGAGGATGCCCTGTCGCAGGGGCTGGAGGCTCTGAACCAGTCACTGTCCGATGTTATCGCCTCAGACTCGTTGAGTTGCCCCCCAAACATGGCTAACTACATGGGTCAGATGGCTCTTGCCATGAACAAACTCTCTACAGTTGAGAACTTTGTAAGACAGGTATGTATGTATTTCATCTTTGCTATTAGCTGCTGCATCGATCTGTTGTTTTTTTCCATTTTCTTTATTTTTTGTCCTGTTTTTAAAGTGGTAAGTTATGCCCTTATCTAACCTAACCATATCTTACTTTATCCGATTCTTTAAAAAACACTCAACCCAATATCAAAATTTTAATGATAAAATATATATACTTCACTACTAATTAATTTACCTACCACAAATTTTATCCTTACATTTCCTTTTCTTTTCTCACCTTACTGAACAGTCTGAACCTAACTGAATGAACATGGGCTTTGTTTGGGGGTTATTCTTTGGGGATGATCGATGAGTCTTTGCTGTTGTTTTAGTTTGTGGTCATTTTTAATTCAAATGCCTTGGAACAGGACACTAATAAAAGTCAACGTTCTAGATATTGCATATAAAGTCAACCAATTAATCTGCATGGTTATTTAGAATTTTATATGAAACAGGCGTGGTCATGTCATGTTGATTAGCCAAGTGTTTGATTCCTTGTGGTTACGTTTCCAAGCTACAGATTTTGATTATTTTTTTTTGGAATTATAGTGAAATGAACAATCTTGATAACGTACCAGCTTATTTTAAAAAATATAAAATGACACACATTTTGAGGTAACAAATTTTTAAAAGCCAAAACATTTCAAGCTTTGTGCAATTGATAATTAATGATATTTATAAAAAAATTTGTGTAAAATAGTATGAATTTCATCAAATCAAAACACATAAACTGTGTTTTCTCTTAACACTTGTATCATTATATATTATTTTAGCATAAATAATAGTTTTTAAATACTATGTAGATGGCAACTATATTTAAATTGTTATAAATTACATATTTTCTTAAGATCACATAGCATCTAACTTTAATATCTAAAATTGACATAATTATATATATCAACATAAGACAATGTGCTAACTTGAAATCATCCTTAATTCGAAACCGAAATTACTTAATAAATTTTCAAAGTAGGAGCCCTTTGATTTGGTTTAATTTGACTGAAATGGATGGGATAGGCCGGGTTGATAGCTTGGGACAATATAACTTTTCATAAAATTGTATATTATCATTTATGATAGGTGAGTATAGGCAAATAAGATGTTTGATTTAGGAAATAAGTGTGGGACCAAAAATAGCAGTAAAGAATCTGAGGCTGCCATGGTTGGAAAACCTACTCCAATCAGATAACCTACTCCAAAAAGTCCAGCTCCTGCTCATGATTAATTATAATAATAATTCGGGGCCATGCATGCAAAGGGCTGAATATATCTGTCTTTATAGTATTTATTTGCGAAAATGTCCCCTCAAATTAAATTTTAGGATTTGCTAAAAGCCCTAGTTTTCGGGTTAGTGTGGAACATGAACGTAAATAATAATAATAATAATAATAATAATAATAATAATAATATATTAACAGCGACAACTCCAGGTTATATATTAATGTTATAACTTATAATACATAATTTTTGGGTACGTGGCTGTTTTATATACCAACTTAGTTGAACTTAATTTCTGTTTGGTTAATTATTATTGAAGTTTCAATCACATCAATGAAAGTAAAGGAAATGTAGTTATTCATGTTTGATTAGATTATATTTGGTTCTTCTCAACCACTTCAATGTACAGTTGTTAACACTTGTTATCCTTGTTTTTATTTGGAGAACAAAAATTAGGGGCATTAAAAACTATAAAGTATAAGCAACTTTGTTGTGAGTAGGAATTAGGCGTATTGTGGTCCAATTTAAAACAAACATTCATTTGGACAATTCTACTCTTTAAGAATTAACATGTATTTAATTTCCTCAAAGATACAAAATAAGGATGCTCAATTTCAGATGAAGGGTATACAACGTTTTATCTATTGTGATAAAAGAAAAAATAAGTATGTTTGATGAAGGGGTAGAGGTAAGGCCATAGAATGGCTTAATTTTTGTTTTTTTTTTTAAAAAAAAACCGTTGAATTTGGGGAAAATTATCCAAAGCTGAATTTGGGGAAAGTTATCCAAAGCTAGGTATGAAAAAGGAAGAATTTCTACCGGATGGAGGCAGATTAATAATTAATAACACATATAAAAACATTTAGAGTAAAAAACTATAATGAGTATGAATTTCATGAAAAGGAAGACTCATTAAGCTCACTCTGCTTCTTTTTCTATAAAGTAGTACATACCTAATAATATATAAATCTGTCAATTGTAAAAACTGTCATATCCGACATCTAAATTGCAAACTTTAGCTGCAATTTGGAATATTGATTTTGGTATATATATATATATATATATATATATATATATATATATATATATATATATATATATATATATATATATATATATAGGATAATTGGATTCTAATAATCCCTACTTTCACCAATTAGACAATGGTGGACCATACTTTCACTTTGTATTCTGGTGGTCCAAAAAAAAAAAAATTGGATTGTAGTGTGATATTTTCAAGGGAATCATAGATTTTGTGTTGCATTTGATTCAAAACTTAGTATAACAGTTTACAATGATTTTAATGAATTTTCAGCGTTTCTCTCAATTTCTTTTCATTTTTTTACTATTTTTTACGATTTTTTCACTTTTATTATTTCTAAAAAATCATAATAATTATTCAGAGTCTCAGAAAAATAATTTAAAATTTTTTTAGAAACTACAATTCATTAACTTTCTAGGGGCAGGAACGAAAAAACCAAAACAATATAGTGTAGGAATGAAAAAAATAAGAAGAATGTGGAGGTGGATTTGGTACCACTACAATCCAATTTTATTTTTTTGTGGACCACCAGAATACAAAGTGAAAGTACGGTCCACCATTATCCAATTGGTGAAAGTAGGTATTATTAGAATCCAATTATCCTATATATGTATATATATATCCTACATATATATATATACTCACACATGGGTAGCGCAGGCAAAAATTTATCTCACTCGAATACTCGAAATTGTCCGACCCGAATTAAACTTGGTTTGGTTATAGATTTTTTTGTCCGAATTTAAATTTGGACAATTCCACTAGTAGAATTTAACCCTAAATGCGTCTGTAGATGGCGTCTGGAAAGGGGTAAAACGGACGCCAAAATGATTTTAGCGTCTGATATAAACGGACGCTAAATATTGTTCCGCCTTTTTGAAAAGGCGTCTGAAGTTGGCGTCCGTTAAAAACAGACGCCATTTTTCGCGTCATTGTCGTGATCGACGCTGATCTTGTCTCACGGCGGCTTTTCAGCAGAGTTGGCGTCTGTTAAAGGCGAAACGGACGCTATATTTGGCATCTGATTATGCATTTAACCGACGCCAACCCTAAACATAAATTTAAAAAAAAAATTTACGATTAACAAAATCAGAAATATTATGTGTTTTTTATATTTATTTCAATAATAATGAAAAATATTACGATTAATAATGAAAAATATTACGATTAATAATGATAAAAAATACAAAAACAAATTATATACGTCATTAATAAAAACTCCAAAAAATACAAACATATATTAATTAGTAATGAAAAAATATAGTTTACATAATATATAGTACAAACTAAATTGTAATAATGAAATAAAATACAGTTTATATGGAATTTAAAATGTACAATTTCATATACATATATGTGTGTAAAAATTACAAAAACAAAAACAAATTATAATAAATATTTATTTTCAGAGTTGGTTTATAACTAATAAGATACAAAAAATAATTACAATCTTCAATCTTCAATCTTCAATTTTCGTAAATTTTATTAATTAGTGGAGTGAATTGATTTGAGGTGGAGGGAATTATTGAAAGGATATGGAATTTAGAGAGAAAATTGATGGATGAAGGAGGGAAATTTAAGGAAGAGAAATGAATAGGAGGGAAAATGTTCACCTGGATGGTGCTTTTATAGAGATAAATGGCGTCCGTTACGGTACCAAACAGACGCCAATTTACCCCGTTATGGCGTCTGTTTGGTACCTTAACGGACGCCATTTTTGAAAGAGAAATGAATTGGAGAAAAAATATTCAGCTGGATGGTCCTTGAAAAATGGCGTCTGTTTGGTACCATAACGGACGCCATTTTGTTTGAAAATTATCCGTATAGAGAGGCTAAAGGGAGATTTAGTGGACGCCTTGGGATTATGTGGACGCCTTGGGATTATGCAGTTGGGATTATGCAGTTGGGAGGAAGTCCAATCAATGAGGTTAAAAATCTTGCTGAGCGTATAGAGAGGCTAAAGGGAGATTTAGTGGACGCCTTGGGATTATGCAGTTGGGAGGAAGTCCAATCAGCACACAAAGACCGAGAAGTTGGCAGCAGGAACATTAATGTGCTGTAACAAATTTTGGCGTCCGTTACACGTACAAACAGACGCCAAGCTTACTCTTGGCGTCCGATGCTAGGTCAAACGGACGCTAAGTTGATTAAATATACTGATGTTTAGGGTTCCAATATCTTATCCGTCAGAAGAATCTTTTGGCGTCTGTTTGCCCCTAAATCAGACGCCACTTTACAAATTATTTTAGAAAAAACTACGTTTGGGCGTCTGACGTTTAAACAGACGCCATTTGACAGACGCATAATGACCCCAATTCTACTAGTGTTCGATCATGTCCAATTCTACAATCGGGTTGGGTGGTTCAGTTTTGGGGTAAGAAATTCTGATGTCCGAATTTCGTGTCAAATTTGGATTCGGACAAATTCAGACGCTTTCGGACAGTGTCCGAACACTAGAATTCGGACAGAATATTGGAATTATGTATAAATTTAGTGTAAATTCGTGTTTGGTTATATTCGGACAATCCGAGTCCGAGTTTGGACACCACAAAATGTCTGAAATTAAAATTCGAACAGAGTTCGGATTTATGATTTTGTCTGAATGTCTTAATTGTCCGAACTCGATTTGAGCCCCAACCTGATTTTTTGTGATCGCTACACATGGATGGTGGTCCGTAGGTATATTTTTGAAGCCAACAAGACAAAAGGGGTGGGGAGGTGTCACGCGAACAGGAAATTAGAAAGGGTGGAGTTTGCGAGGCAAAATGCCAAAAAAACATAACAGAGGGAAAGAGGGAGAGGAGAGGAGGGTCCCGCTGAATATATCAACATCGGGAGATTTGTTGAGGCCCATAACGCCTGATGTCAGGGTCATAACCGCTTGACTTGCCACACTCCATGCATATGCCCATTTCCCTTCCTTTTCCTATTTCCCCTTTTGCTCTTTTTCTTTTCCACGCCCCCTTTTTCTTCCTTTGTAATCACCCTCTCCTAGGTTTTACGTGTTCATGCATTGTCCATCGTACATCTTTCATCTGGTTCAATTATTAATAGAAAATTTTAAAAAATCTCCTGCTTGAAAATAATTGAATAGGAGGGGGAGGGCAAACTTTAAATGTTAATACTATTATAAAATTTATCAGCATATAAAAATTGATCACGCCATAAAATTTTATCAATCGATAAATTTTGTCCCACCAATTGTGGTACCATTTGAACATTTGGAAAGCGATTTTAGAATTATATTTCTAGCTTCTTTTCTTTTTTAAGAGTTAATCTACAAAATTATAATATTTTTATCGATGAGAAAATTTCTTGGGACAATTTTGTCATCTTTTTTACCATCATGTTCCTACGTACTATTTCATCGATCTCCTTGGATTCTTATTCATCTATCAGCTTACTAATGCAACAGATAAAGCAATGCTTCCACGTTTATCAGTGACCACATCAGTCTAACTACCTTGTCCGTCCTTATATATTTGACCACCTTTAATGTGTTGCATATTCCAAGAGCACCTTCTTCACTTCACCATTAACATAGTCTCCTAGTACTATTAGCGGCCAATCCAAACACCCAACATTTTCTACCTGTCTTTCATCATTTAATTGACAGAAATCAAGTTATTTTTACTTTTGTGTTATCAATGACGATGATAGGTAGATCGGTTTATCACATTTTTTTTAAAATATTCATAAGAATTAGATGATGATAATATGAATATTTTTTTTGAATGGGAACAATATGAATTTAGAGGGTATTTTGTGTTAGCAGTACGTCATCAATTTCATGAGGTGGAAACTCAATTTGACCATTATGTTGAAGTTGATGCTTAGTCATTGAACCTTTGGCACAAGTTTTTGGCACAGAATAACAAAGCGGTGAGGTGATGTGAATTGTTGATTTGAGAAATGGGCTTGATAACAGTCCTTGCATATTGAAAAAGTTAGCTAGCATGTGCAAAGAGACTTGTGAAAAAAGGGTCAACCACAAGAATCACCTTCCACGTCTTGGCCAAATAGAGTTTTTGTTTCATGGATTTGGTGACATACTGCTAATACAAAATACACTAAAAGATATATCATACAATTTACATCTAATAAAATTGTTAAAGCTATCATCGTCTGATACCCTCAAAGCTTGTTTTATTTTGATTCTATTTTCCCTTTTAATAATATAGAATTACGTTTAGATGTGAACTTTTCAAAATGGTTGATATGATTAGGTTATGTGCTTACAATAGATAAATATGTGTAATTATTAAAAAATAATTATAAAAAATCATAAAAACACATAACTCTATACAATTTAAGATGTTTAAAGAATATTTTGATTCAAGACATTTGTTATTGTGCACGAAATCTCGAAGATAGTTGTTGTACCACCTCCCTTCCATATTATTTGTCTTCTTTGAAAATTATGCAGTCAAATTTTAAAAATTTGACCATAAATTTCTTAATATATACAATAATTTGTTAAATAAAATTATTACCGTTAAATTCATAACGAAAAATACTATCCTAAAAGTATAATATTGCAATTGTTAATATGATATCAGAAATTATCAATTAAAACATAACATTGAAGATCGTGACAGTCAACAAAAATATAAATAATATGGAACGGCCGACAGAGTAAATCACAATAAACCCTGCTCATTTACCTTAGTATTACTATTATGATATTGTTTTTAAAAAAAACGTTATCATAATTTTCATTTATTGATAAGTATATAAAAAGTACCCTCAAGGTTTGTTGAGATTGTTGAAAACAAAACGTAGAGATAAAGCCCAACAATAACTAATATTTTTCAATCTTAGGTTGTGTTTTATGTTAATTAAATTTAGGCTAGTGTTGTTTAGTGCTACTCAAGTCAATTTTTTTGTTGGCAAATATTATTGTTCGGTACGTCAGTGTTTTAAGTATGTTTAATGTTTCGAGTAGCGTCTTCTGAAACATTGTACAATAAACGTTTAATATTTGGAGTATAATTTTATATTTTTTAATAAAAAACATCCTTTGAAAATTTTATATTTGGAAATTATCCATATTATAATCAGTTAACTTAATCTCTAAATTTACTGAACAAAATATTCATGTAAATAACTATCCGCTCTCTACTACTAACCATTAAAAAAAATTAGTGCCAAAAATCATAAGAAATACTAATTTGGTGAAGGGTAATACATTTAAGAAGTATCTTGGGATAAGGCACGTATCATCATCCTTTTTTAACTACACTATCTTACTTGCTTTGAAAACCTTACAGAACCTTACTTACGCTCTTCCTTACAAGCCTAAAGAATACTCTCTCTGTTTTTATTTATCTATCGCCTAGGAAATTATGTTAGAAACTTTGACCGTTAATATCTTAATTTGTATAATGATTCATCATACAAAATTAATGTCATTAGATTCGTAATGAAAAATACTGTTAAAATAAATAATATTATATTTTTTTATAAAAATTTTATATTAAAAATTATTGATTAAAGATTAACACTAAAAACCATAAATAAAAGATAAAAAAGATAAAAAAAAAATTAATAATATGAAATATAGGAGTACAAGTTAGATATTGATATTCTAAAGTGCATAAAGTTCAACTCAATCCCAAAAGACCCAAAGTTTCGCCTTATGTTAGCTTCTCATGTAAAGGCTAACAACTCTTTTCCACAAAGTCAAAGACAATAACTTTTATGTCATCTTCATTCTCCAGCGTTGTCTATTCAGGGCACCTGCATGCATTTTTAGGATATGGTGTGAATAACAAGCTTGCTATAGATTCTTTGCGTGGGGCTTAAAGTCAAGTTTCTCTAACATTTTTATAGTATGATTTAATAATACCTAAATTTTATGTTTTGACGAAAAGCTAGCTAGATCCATGCATCTGTTGGTTATCTACTATTTTGTGTCCATTATGTTACACACATATATAAAAATTTAACCCATTGGACTCCTATCTTAGGAAGATAATCCAACACGGGCTTGTAACGGATAGGAAACAAGAGTATCAATGGCTACCCTAGAGGACAGAGATAGAGGGTAGACCTCTTATCACTTAGACAAGAGATGACTGACTGTGAAAGAAAAAAAAAATTGCTTTTCTGAAAAAGACATATGGTCTTGATATACCTAAATTAAAGACCTTGCAACCTATCCTTCATATTAATTAGTTGGAGAAGATGGGTACGAATTATGAGATATTAGATATCATGTGTTTTAGGTCCATTATGAATTAATGATATATGATCTTCGAATGCATAATTTTCGTAGGTGTTTGTTGGACGACCATGAATATTCACTATTAAAAAAAAGGACCTAGCAAAAACAGTCAGAATATAGGTTCGTAGCTGGATTATATGTTGGTATAGTATTTGGAGCTTGATACAATGTATCAATTCAGTATTTCGGTGGGTTGATATGTGCAGTAGTAGCTAGTTTAGACTTTATTCTTAATTTTGGAATGTGCAAGCTAATAGTTTGGCAATGGTGGATTTATGTACGTACCTACAGGCTGATAATCTGAGGCACCAAACCTTTCACCGGCTGCACCAAATTCTGACAATTCGACAAGCGGCAAGGTGTTTTCTGGCAATCGCTGAGTACTTCCATCGGCTTCGATCCCTTGGCTCCTTGTGGATGGCTAGGCCACGCCAAGAGCAATAGATCTATAATATATATCAGCTGGCTGTTACTAGCTACTAGTATAATTACTAGAACAAAGAGAAGTCATGCAGGAAATATATGACATCCTCTCTTCACAACTCCTTTCCTATAGACGACCATCAATATAAATATTCCCTTAGGGAAGTTGATTGATGGTGGTAACTTTTCGTGAGTTAATTTAATGTTCTTACTTGTTATGGCCTTTGATCGAGTAGATGTATAGATATAGCTAGAAATACAAATCAGATCTCTCTCTCTCTCTCTCACACTCACACAATCTTTGTTGGGTTCGACTTTCAAGCACTAGTTCAGTGTCAACGGGTGAGCTAACGTTCTAAGAGTGAACAACTGAGTTGGTTGTTTGCTGGTTATTTGACCCACTATGCTCAAACTTGGATGGGACAAATTTGTACCTCGTGCTGTCGTCCAGCAACGTTTTTTTTTTTTTTTTTGCAAGACAAGACAACAACAGCAAACAACAGAAATGGAAACGAAAACAAAAACAAGAACTAGCTAAACATCTAGGTAATGCAGTCTAAACGATGAATGGTTTGCTGGGCCACCTGATGCGCTGGATGAACAAACTGTCTTGGAACCTTCAAAAGCTTGTCTGATCCCACCTTCTTGGTTGCATCCAAGCAACTCCAAATAAGAGACCTGCACTCAACAGGTACTCTATTTAGGGTTTAAAAACGCTTCCACCACACTAGTGGAGTTAGTCCAAATGATGATGTGACTGAAACCCATCCTTTCCCCTTCTTGCAATGCCAGTAGCACCGCCAGTAGCTCACTAAAAAAGACGGATATACCTCTACCTCCCCTATCTCCCTGATTCACTCGGACCCCTTGCTTCATTAGAACCCATGCGGCTGCCATTCCGTCGTTTAGCTCCATCCACCATGAAAAGAAACTCCCCTTCCCTGTCAGCCGCTCCTCCCCATACAAACTCTACAACTTTACTAGCAGGATTGATCTCCCTAGCCTGACCCCCAAGTTTCCATCTCCTCCTCCATTGAAACAGCTCCTTCATCACCTGGTCCATCACTTGCTCCAGCAACTCCGCGGACAGAGGTTGTTTCCCAATGCAAACAACGTTCTTAGCTTTCCTTATTGCCCACATTACCGCCACAAAATCCCCCACTAACATCGGATCCTCCGCCTTCTTCTTATTGAAGTAGAGCAACCACCCTTTCAACTAGTCCCACCATCCAATGTACTGATTTGTCTCAGGGCAAATACCTAGATGCGACCCTCGCCAAACATGTTTAGCAATAGTATACATGCTAAATAAATGACTAACATCTTCAACCTCCTCTCCACACCAGCAAACCTTGGTTTGCACCAACTTCCTTCTCCACCGATTCTCCCCTATTGGCAGAGCATTCACAGCACACCTTCAAACAAATGTTTTCCATTTAGGGGGCAAATCACTATGCCATAAAGTTCTCCAAATCTTACTGTCCACCTCATTCAGCGGCTCATTCCCCGTAGCAAGACAAAGAAACTCATAATACCCATCCTTAACCTTGTAGATAGAAGAATTCTTACCAGGCCACAACAGAACATCGTCCCTACTAGCCTTGGGGGGGGGGGGGGGAGGGAACACAAGCAATCTCATTAAATGTTGTTGGTGAGAATATCTGTCTTAACTCATCCCACTTCCAAACTCCCTACCCTGCCCATCCCTGGTCACCAACGCTTCAACTTTCATCTCCCCATCTCCTCTTGACATTGCCCCTCACGCAGGTGAACCTTCCCTCCGGGAGTCCACCGCCCATCCAAAACCTTGATATCTTACCACTGCCCACACTCCATCGGAACTTATTCCTCACACTATTCACCACCTTATGTAAGCCCTTCCAAGTAACAGAACTACCCGCTTTTACCTTAGCCCCTTCCTGACTAGCAATGGGGGAAGCAACCCCATATTTCGCCTTCCAGATTCTTGAGATTAACTTCTCCTGATTATCATACGTTCGCCACTCTTGCTTCAACAAGAGTGCTTTATTATAACATCCTACATGCTGTACTCCAAGCCCCCCTGCACCACGAGGTTGAAACACCGACATCTTGTCCTTCCAATGGATCGATTTGGTACCATCAATTTTCCCCCACAGGAACTGAATGATAACTGAATTGATCTGATCAACAACCCTTTGTGGGATCAAATAAATATTAAACACATGCTGGTGAAGAGCAACCAGAACTGCATTAATAAGAATTAACTTCCCTACTATTGATAGCATCTTAAACTTCCAAGATTCCAATCGTTTCTTAACATCTTCAACCATAAACCCAAACTAATCCGTCCTTTTCCTCTGAACCCTTGTTGGCACTCCAAGATAATTCTGGAAGAAACCCCCTTCAGGGTATCCAAATATGATCTTCACTCCCTCCTTATCCTCTTGGGACGCCCCTTTTGAGAAGCAGACAGAGGATTTTGTCAAGTTGATACTCTGACCCAAAGCAAGACTATACTTATTAATGGACTGCTTTAAAGCCAGATAAGACCCCGCCTCAAGCTCAGAAAAGAATAATGCATCATCCGCAAAAAATATATGAGAGACCTGTGGAGCATTCCAGGCCACTTTTATTCCCCTCATTCTCCCCTCTTCGATATCCTCCTCAATTACATCAGACAAAGCTTCCATACACAATATAAACAAATAGGGGGAAAGAGGATCACCCTGACGGATCCCAGCAGTAGGCACAATAATTTTGGAGTTGACCCCATTTACCAAGATTGAATATCTCACCGTAGAAACACACCGCATAAGCAAAGAAACCCATTTTTGAGGGAACCCCATCTTCATCAAAACCGCTTCCAAGAAATCCCATTGGATCCTATCATAGGCCTTGCTCATATCCACTTTTAGCGCTGTAAATTGATTCCCTGATCGTTTATTCGCTAAAACGTGAAGTACCTCATGAACCACCAAAATATTATCCTCCTTTAACCTCCCAGGCACAAACGCAGACTGACTCTTCGAAACGAGAGATCCCACAACTAGGCGTAGCCTCTGAACTAGACATTTAGCTATGATCCGGTAAATCACATTGCTAATGCTAATCGGCCTGAAATCACTTACTTGTTGAGCCTCCGACTTCTTCTTCAACAAAAAGATGTTTGTGTTGTTAATCTCACCCACAAACACCCCCCATTAACAGCCTCCAACACAGTTTCAACAACCTGCTCTCCAATCGTCCCTCAACAGTTCTTAAAGAACTCTGGAGGATCCATCCCGTCCCGGGATCTTCCCCCCTGTAAGTTGCGCAACAACTTTTTCCACATCTCCTCGAGAGAAGGGCTTTAGGAGAAACTCTTTATCCCTCTCCGAAAGAGATTTCCGGATAGCCCCCACTACCTGGCCCATAGTGCGAGAGTGCAAGCTTGGCATAACTGGATTGGGCCTAAAGAGCCCCGAATACTCTTCATAAAATTCATCAATAAAATCTTCTTCCTTAAACGACATAAGCCCGCTTCTTAATCTTAAATAGTTGATTTTATTATAGGCCTACCTCCATTTAAAATGCCCAAAGAAAAATGCAGTATGTTGGTTGCCTAGCCCGGTCCATTTAACCTTGCTCTTGTGGGATCCAAAACTCATGCATAGCGTTTATCCTCTCCTCCACATCCTTTTCCTTACTGATTGCCCTAGCAAAAGCTGAGTCCTCCATTCCAAATTTGGCCAGGCATTCCTGTAATCTCCTGTAGCTCTCCCATTGCTTGTGACAAAGGTTGAAGATTCTCCTCCTTCATCTGACAAACCAATCTTTTCCCCGTCTGTCTAATCATACTCAGCCATTTAGCACACTTATATGAAGCACTCCCAGAAATATGACAGGAATTCAGCAAATTCCCCAATTCCTCCATGAAGGAACCTAACTTCGTTACCCAAGGGTCTAACCTAAACGAGGTTCTTCTAAGTTTCTGACCACTCTTGATATGAAGGGAAATTAAAGAGTGATCAGAGAACGCAATGGGGAAGTTATGCACAAAGGAGAAAGGAAAAGCCTCCAACCAGCTCGTTGAAGCATATGCACGATCAATACGTTCCTAAATAATATCTTCCCCTCTTATTTTGTTTTTCCATGTATAGGAAACACCTGTGAAAGGAACATCCTGTAGGCCCAAACTATCCTTCCAATCAAAAAATTGATGTCCCCCTCTAATAGCAACTGATCCCCCTGATTTTTGGGATAAGTCCTCCACCTGGTTAAAGTCCCCAATGAGAACATATGGCCCTTGCAAACTAGTGAGAACACAAGCCAAACGATCCCATACTTCCTGCCTTCCATTCAAGTAAGGACATCCATACACAACCATAAGATACCACAAAGAAAGGTTCATTCCAATAACTTGCAGAATTACAAAATTAACATCACACACCACAACTGAAAATAAGGCATCCTGCCTCCACCCTACAATCATCCCTCCCGCCCTACCAACAGAATCTACCCTAGCAAAAAAAGGGAACCCCACTTTTTAATAGACAAACTAGCATCACCCACAGACTGTTTAGACTCAAACAAACAAATTACATCCAACTTCATACAAAAGGAGACCCAGCGGACATAAGGAATAGCAGAGAGGTCCGCTTGCCCTAAACCTCTACAATTCCAAGCGGCGACGATCATGGCGACGGAGGAGGCAAGTTCTGGGCTGCCTCCGCCACCCTTTCAGCAAGAAGTGACAACCATTCATTACTTTTCCTCTTCTCCTCCACCTTGAGAAAGGCCTCAAACTCCTTCTGTAGACTGTAATATGTTCACCATTTGGTCCTTCCGCTGCTTCTTGAGTCTGACCCTCCCAATTTCTTCAGCAAAAACCGAGGAAACTTCATCTCACAGATCTTCCCCATCCACTTCTTCACTCCTTGTTTGTCGTTGGTGTTTTTTACGAAGAACTCCCACCCTGCCCACAGTTGAATCCAACGAACTAGATTTTGAAGAAGTTGATTTTTTGAATGTAACGGTGTTGTCAATCCCCACAAAAGTAACCTCCTCCCCAACAGAGTCCACCTTCTCTGGCCTACCCTTGCCCTCATATATAGGTGGCCAAGAGAAATTATCTTCTATTTGATTAACTCCAGTCCCCCCTCCCATACTCAACGTGTCCTCCAAGACTGACCCGTTCGGGGTATATTGCATCCTATACACTCCCTCCGGGTCCGACTCAGATACTTGGAACAGACTCGGGGTGTATTCAGGGTCTTGCCCCCCCAGGGTCTTATCAAAGGAAAAGATGGGATTGCCCTCATGGGTGTTACCTGAATCTGGTCCCACCGAGTTTAAGCGTTAGATTGCATCCCTTATAATATCTCCCTGGTCTTCGGGTCGTCCCATTGGTGAAAAGAGACCTCTTGAAAGAATATGCATGGAAGACCCAAGTGGGCCTCTACTTCGCTCCATGTGGGAAAGAAACCCACTTTCCACACGTAGCTGCATGGGTCGTTGAGATTCTCCCATGCACACGTTACTAAAAACATCCCTCTGAGGCGTCCCCCATCCTGGACTACCAAGACTAATCGAATTACCCCCATCAGAATCCTGCTCGTTCCTCCTTCCGCCCTCTCCATTTCCATCTCCTCTTCCATTTCTATTCTCATCAGCACTATCCTCAGAATCCGTATCCCTGCTACTGCCATTAGCGTCCCCTCCCTTATCACCCCCATCTCCAAAAGAGTGATTATCATCATCGTCATGCTCCTCATCACCCTCATCCATGCCCTTCTCCTCTTCTGGTTCCTCTTCTTCATTCTCTGTGTCACCATCCTCCATCGGCTCTCCTTCACTAACACCGGTATCGCCACCAAGATCACCACCCACTGCCCCTTCTGCTACGAGCCCTTCATCCCCATCAACATCCTTCAAAGCCTCCGTGTCTCCTCCCTCACTTGCCTCTCTTTCACTCCCCCTATAACCTAGAGTGAGACCCTTCCCCCCTCTGTCTCACTAACCTCCCTGACCTCCTCTCCCCCTCCTCCGGAACCCCCCTCCTTCGACGAGCATTACTCGTCTCCCCACGCTCTTCAGATGAGATATCAATGACCGGTCCAAACCCATTCACACCTATCTCCTGCACCTCAAAAAACTCAGGGTAATGCAGTTCAGGCTCAGTTGAAGCAAGGTGCTGACATTTCCCTAGCCGCAATCGAGTAGTCAGGTACCCCCTCTTGATTGGAATGGCCCTGACCTTCCCCGTATAGTAAACCCCCTCACCATGAATAATGGCATGTCCCAACCTCATAGCCTCCATAATACGACTCTTCATTTCCTCCCTCGCCACAACCTCCGGTAAGGAACACTCAAAACTATGGTGCCCTATCCTTCCACACTTCTTGCAGAAAATGAAGACATTTTCATATCGGGAAATTCACCCAATGGATATTTCCATGGTCATCCCTTGTATAAGCTCCAACAACCAAGGGTTTCGACAAACTCACCCTAACCAGAATACGAACATTATTGAGGGTGAAGTGAGCAACTCCATGAATCCCCACATCCAAGACCTCCCCAAAGTTCGGACAAGCTTAATACCAGTAATAGCCCACTTTTGCCGGAAAGGAAGCCCCTCAATCTGCACCCACAAACAGACTGAGGTAAACCGGACATCCTCCGGTCGCATATACGCATTTATCTTCTGCATCACCATCAGTGAACCATCAAAATTCACCGTATACTGTGCCATCATGTCCAGACAATCCTCTGGATGCATAAACCAGAAGGAAAACATCTTTTCTCCAACCTTCTTCACACTTACAACACTCCTCACCACCCAGTTAGCATCAACCAGCCTCTGCAAAGCTTCCTTCTCCCAATCCTTCCCATCCGTTATATACCCAATAAAAGTATGATCCAACATCACATCCACCCCCAACGGAAGAAGACTAAGGTCCACTCTCGCCCCCATTCGTGGCCCAGACGGAAAACTAACAGTGTTTTGCCGCCTGTGACCCCCTTCCATTCTCGTTTTTGTGAAGTAAGAGTGAGAAGGAAAGCGATAACCCTGAGAACGCCTTAACTTACTTCCACTCCCTCCAGAAACTAAGAAACGATGGAAAGACGCCTGGCCCCTCCCCTTCCTTTAATAGAGAAAATCCCAAGTCTTTTGATCCTATGTAACTCTTTTGTCCCCCCCTTCTAAAGGGAGGTATATACAATGGTAATTGTGTCATTTCCTCCCTTCGCTAAGACCCGCTTGAATTACCCATTTACTACCCATCTACTTCTTTTACTCCTACTGTCCCATCATCGTCAGAGATCAAATAAACCCCTTGGACACGCTTTCTCTGCAAGCCAGTTTACACCATTAAATACTCCGGCCGCCAAAATACTAAAAGCGACACCTGCCCACGACTCTTCCACTTGCCAAACACTCAAGCGTCTTTGATACGCTTCCAATTCTTCAGACCCCACAACGATCTTAAGCCCAATTCATGTCTAACTCTCCCCCAAGCCCCATAAAATAAACATTAGCCTTAAACTCTAGCCCAAAATACAAGCCCACATAAGAAAACCTCTCTGGGCCACTTCCCCTAGCCCAACCCCTAATCTGCAGAACGCTTTCTTCCTTAAAGAATTTCTAGAATCTTCATCACCTACTCCCACCACTCCGAACAATCTGAGACCAACCCCCTTACAGCTCCACCACCGTAGCAACCCAAAAAAGCTTAGCCAGCTTAGTGTGAACCTCCCTAAACCAACACCGTGAAACTCAACCACATCAAACACCCCAAACTGCGTGAAAAAACACTTCACCTCAGACTTATTTGAAGAAAGGCACTATCCACATCCTCAAATCAACACTCCCACTCTTCACAGACGTAAATGAATCAGCACACTCACAGGATTTGGTGAGCGTGTAAACTCGTGCACCACTCCGGACTTGAACCTTCCACTTTTGGGCAAAATAGACTTAAACTAGTTAAACTCAGACCTCAAAATCTAGAGAGAAGGTAGAGCTGAGTCGGTTGTTGTGGAACTGGTTGAAAAATATTTTATGTCCAGCAACATGCTTTTGATTCTTGAGTTACACGTTTGGATATTGGTACGTATCATCATATACCTTAGCCTATTGATAGGCTAGGTAGCCTAGGCTCATTTAGCATAATGTCTGAAAACCAAAATGGTAGCACTCATATGATAGGAATTTCCAAGTGTCTTACCTGATCAATGTTAAAAGAATATAAAGAAAATGGAGAATTTGAGAATATTGAGTGAGTAGGCTAAAAGGAATGCAACAATGGGAGTATGTTTTCTCATTCTGCTTCTGATGTTTAAATAGCTGGACTAAACAGAAAACATGGCTAAAAATAACAACTACACCATGACTGAAAACTAAAAATCAAACTCAACAACCTAGAGAATCATATCCTTGAAATTTAGGACTCTTCAACAGAAATCAAAACAACTTAAACAATAAAAAATCTGATCCTAAAGCTATTATCTGACACTTCTCCTTGCTTTAGGAGCTGCAAATTCTTATCTTCTGCCTTAGAAAATTGAATCTCCTTGCTGGAAGTGGCTTAATGAACAAATCAACAAGTCGGTCTTCACTACTACAAAAAATTACAATCACTACTCCCTTATGCTGAACTTGTCTTAGGAAGTACAACTTGATGTCGAAATGCTTTGTCTTTCCATGAAAAACAGGATTATTTGAAATTGCAATAGCAACTTGATTACCGACAAAAACTTGTGTGCTATCATTCTGCTCCATATGTAAATCACACAAAATCTTCTTTAGCCACAAAACTTGATTCGCTGCTGATGTAGCTGCTATGAATTCACCTTCTACAGTAGACTGTGCAACAATGTCCTGTTTTTTAGCACTATGAAAAAGTTTCCAGAACCTAGACTGAAATAATATCCCGAAGTGCTTTTCATATCATCAATAGAACCGGCCAAATCGCTATCTGAGAATCCATATAGATTAAAGTCCTGGCACTTCTGAAACTTGATGCCATAATCAATAGTTCCCTTGATGTACCTCAACACTCTTTTTGCAGCCTTTAAATGCATTTCACTAGCTAGCACAATGCATGAAACAAGATAAGAGGCTTGATTCAAACAGAATGTATGGTCTTGTTGCTGTGAGATACATCAGACGTCCAATCTAACTTCTATAATAACCTTCGTCGACTTTATCGAAGCCATCTTCTTTACTCAATTTCTCCTTTTGATTCATGGGTGTGCTCATAGCTTTGCATTGCTCCATCTGAAACTTCTTCAATATTTCCTTTGCATATTTCTTTTGACAGATGAACACTTCATTCTGGGATTGCTCAACTTCTATCCCAAGAAAGAAGGTCATTAGACCCAAACCTGTCATTTCAAAGACTTGCATTATTTCTTCTTTGAACTCCTCTACCATCTTCAGGTTATTTCTTGTCACCAAAAGATCATCAACATAGAGGGACATAATAAGAGAATCATTGCCCTTATGTTTCACATATAAAGTGTACTCAGACATGCTTTTGACAAAACCAAGACTAATAAAGTACTCATCAATCCTGGTGTATACCATGCCCTTGGAACTTGCTTTAGGCCGTACAAAGCCTTTTTGAGACGGTACACTTTGTCTTCTTCACCTTTCTTCACAAAACCTTCTGGTTGCAGCACGTGTATCTCCTCTTGTAATACACCATTGAGAAATTCTGATTTGACATATAACTGGAAAACTTTCCAACTCTTTTGTGCGGCTATTGCTAGCACCAATCTGATGGTGTACAATCTAGCTACAGGAGCAAAAGTGTCAGAATAATCAACACCATAAATTTGTGCATTCTCTTTCACAACAAGTCTGGCCTTGTGTTTATTGATGGAGCCATCTGCATTGAGCTTTGTTCGAAACACCCATTTTACACCAATGACTCTCATATCTTCTGGTTTATCAACTAACTCCCACGTTCCATTTTTCTTAATCATCAGCATCTCCTCTCCATTGCTTTCTTCCACTTTGGATCTTTGTGAGCTTCTTCATGGTCAGTTGGCTCACAGATTGCAACATTACATCTTTGATAGATGTATGACAGTAGCCTATAACCCTTGAATGGAGGATCGTCTTCCATCTTGTTCAACCACTGATCACTTGCTTCTTCAGGTAGGCTCACCGGGATGGCTCTTGGGGGTACTGCTTATGGATCCTTCCAATCCCATTTCTCCCTTTCATTAAAGTGCACATCTCTACTGATGGTCATCTTTTCTGTTTGAGGGTGATAATTATAAACTTTGTAGGCATTAGACACCGAACTGTAGCCTACAAAGATGCTTGGAATTGCCTTCCTGTCAAGCTTATCACGTTTAGCCTGCGGAACGTGAACAAAACACACACAATCAAACACTTTGAGAAAATTTAATGAAGGTTTATAACTATACCAAGCTTCGAACGGAGTTGTCTATTTCAAGGCCTTTGTTGGAAGTTGATTTTGCAAGAAAACAACAGTGTTTGTTGCCTCTGCCCAGAAGTCTTTCAGCAATTCCATCTCGTGTATCATACATCTGGCCGTCTCCATCACAGGCCTATTTCTTCTTTCAACAACTCCATTTTTCTGTGGAGTATAAGGCGTTGTAAGTTGATGTTCAATGCCTGCTTCATTGCAAAATAAATTAAATTTTGTCGACGTATACTCCTTTCCATTATCAGACCGTATGATCAGAATTTTGCACCCATACTGATTTTCCACCAATTTTTTGAACTTCCAAAAAACTCCAACCACCTCAGACTTGGACTTCAAGAAAAAAAATCCAACACATTCTTGTGAAATCATCAATAAAATAATGTAGTAGAGACTACCTTTCAGAGATGCTATTCTTTGAGGCCCCGCGACATCAGTGTGGATTAATTGCAGCTTCTAAGTGGCCCTCCAAGTTGATTTTGGAAAAGGTTTTCTCTTAAGTTTACCAAATTGACAAGCAGCACAACTTGGTAAGTGAGCTGTCAGTTGCGGAAAACCTTTCCCCATCTTCTTCTTCCTCAAATTCAGCATCCTTTCAAGTTGGCAATGGCCAAGTCTCTTATGCCAAAGTTCAGTGGCATTGTTGTCATTAGTGTAGGCTGCCTCCTCCTCTATTGGATCAAATATGAAGCTTCTTCTTCTCACTTTAACCCTCAAGACCTCCTCTCCATTAGCATCATAAATAACACAAAATTGTCGATCTCTTAAAGGATATTTCAAATCCTTTTTCGAGCTGTTGTCCCACACTCAACAAATTTTGATCAATATCAAGCACATAAAGAACATTAGGAATTGTTTTTGTGCCTGAATTGGTTGGAATGGCCTTTGTTCCTTTCCCCTTTGCAGGAATGTAGCTACCATTTGCGATTCTAATCTTTGAAGTTTGTGTGGTCTTTAAGTCTTTGAAGAGGGTTTTATCGTATGTCATGTCGTTTGTACAACCACTATCAATCAACCATGCCCCACAAAAACTCTTGGCGGCCAAACACTGTGCCACAAAAATCTGATCTTCTTCATCTTCTTCTTCACTGCCGATCACGCGAGCTTCTACTTCTTGCTTTTGGGATTTATTTTTGCAAATTATGGCCTCGTGTCCCATTTGGTTGCATTTTGCATCTGGCCGCTTCCAACATTTGAATGGTGGATGGTCTAGCTTCCCACAATGCTGACAAGGTAGATAGTTTTGCTTTGACCTTTTACCCTTGTTGCGGCTTTGGTGGTTTCCAGTGATGTCTTTGCTAGATGCCCCAATTCTCTTATCATACCTTCCTTTATATCTCCCTTGATGTTTGGTCGGTAGGGCTCCTTCGACCGTACCTTCAGCCGTTTGCTCTTGTCTCATCAACCTCCGTTGTTCCTGAGACTAAAAGGCATTGAGAAGTTCTACCAAAGTAATTTTGGACAGATCCTTCGTATTCTCCAAGGTGGTGATGGATGCTTCATAGACCTTCGGCGCTGTTACAATAATTTTTTAGCACAATTCTTGAATCAGCAAACTCGGTGCCAAGTAGCCTGACCTTGCTTGCTATACATAGCAATCTATCTGAGTATTCTTTGATTGTCTCAGATTTTTGTATCTTCACCAACTCGAACTCCCTAATAAGATTCAACACTTTCATCCCACGAAGCTTCTCATCTCCAGCATACTCCTCTTTAAGGTAGTACCAAACAGCCTTTGCTGTTTTTAGAGACATAACTCTTGTGAAAATCATTGTTGAAATTGTTGCAAATTGGCAAGCTTTCGCCTTTGCTTTTCTAGTTCTTCTATCTATGTTGTTTTTTATTTGAGCCATGGTAGGATTGTCGAGAACATAAGGAATATCAAAATCCTTTTCCACAACATCCCATAAATCCAAGGCTTCTAGGTATGTCTGCATTCGAATAGCCCAAATGTGATAATTTTCACCACAAAGGGGGGAGGAGCAATCTGCAAAAAATTAGTCTCCATTCTCACAGATCCCTTAAGAAGATAGCTCTGATACCAGGATGTTAGAAGAATATAAGGAAAATGGAGAA
Organism: Portulaca oleracea; assembly: GCA_029582165.1. Lineage (NCBI taxonomy): Eukaryota > Viridiplantae > Streptophyta > Magnoliopsida > Caryophyllales > Portulacaceae > Portulaca > Portulaca oleracea. The sequence goes on from CM055880.1 coordinate 15,916,832, forward strand.
TCAGAGAATACTGAGTGAGTAGGCTAAAAGGAATGCATGAACGAGAACATTCAACTTGTGATGTTTAAATAGCTGGACTAAATAAAAAAACATAGCTAAAAATAGCAACCACTACACCATGGTTCAAAACTAAAAAAACAAACTCAACAACCTAGAGAATCATGTCCCTGAAATTTAGGACTCTTCAACAGAAAAATCAAAACAACTTAAACAATAAAAAATCTAATCCTAAAGCAATTATCTAACACTCAATATAATAATGGGAAATTGGATTCTAATAATATGAACTTTTTGCCATAGTAGACTAAATAATATGAATTTTAAATTTGGTTCTAATTAATGTGAACTTTTGCACTATAATAGATTAAATAGTACGCCACCGAGTTAAGTTGAACTTAACTCGGTGGCAGGATGACGTGGCAGCGGAGGAGTGTGTGTTGACTTGCCTAGTCAGCGTTAACTAGCCACCTCATTTAGGTTATCTATTTCCTAAACAGATATAGATTAATTGGCGGAACATTCATAACGATTACAAAACAATTAACCACCCAGGAAAAACACAATTACAGAGGCTTTAGTAATTATACCTTTATCGCTAATCCGGCTGATGAAGAGGTTGACCTTTGAGATTCCAATGCAGAAATCCTCTACTGAAAGTTCACGCAGAACTTCAAGAACTCGACTGCTATATCGACCCGATCAAGACAGATCTCAATTTATAGATGTATGTGTTTAGGTATAGAAGGTTGTTTCAGGAAACTAGAACTGCAAACTAAGAGAGAGAGAGAGAGAGAGAGAGAGAGAGGAACTAATGAAATCACCCTGGTATCTCTCTAGGAGTCTTAAGCAGTTCCCTCTATCTCAATCTCTCAGAGAGACTCTCATCTCAATTCTCTCTCTTCCTACCTCTTTCTCTCTCCTCCCTTTCATCTCCTTCCATTCTTCACTTAGCCATAGCCTTGGCCGCGCCATGACCATGCTTCTTCCTCTCCTCTCTCATTTTCTCTCTCTAATTCATCCTCCTTCCCCCGCCATGTTATTCTTATTTTGTTTTCCTCATTTTTTTGAAAAATATCACCCGGGTATCTGATTTTCTTTTCTGGGTCATCTTCGATTTGCATGAGGTCGAGAAATTTGATCTGGGTTTTCTTTTTTCTTTTTGGGTTTGTCTTCTATTTGAAGAGATTGGGAGGGCTATCATATTTTGGTGGGGCAGAGAAGAAGGATGATAGAGTTTTGGTGCCTTATTTGGGGTCTTTAACAAGTATTTATGATAGATAGGTGTTCTGACACACATTGTGCTCTAAATCATTAAATTCAACAACAATTTGTGTCATTTTGTTGCTAATTACTGAAAATTTTCAAAGCAAGGGAATTGTTCTATTATTTGAAAGGAGGAACAATTGATTATGGTGAAGAACACAACAAAGCATGTGGATATTCTCAATTCGGGCGAGTTTATGAACAAGGTTTTGTCAAGATTTTGATTGTTTTCAAACAAGTCATCATCTTTACATAAATACGATATCAATTATTGACAATTTGACAAGGATTTATGGGAATTTACCTAAAAATTAACTAAAGTTTCAAATAAATACCTAGAATTAACTAAAGTTTCCATGGTGAATTTGCAGCAAGTAAACAAATACCCAGAAATTCTACCGGGAATTCAAGGACTTTGGCAATTTGTTGTAGGAGAGCATGAGAGACCCCAAGAAAATCCTTTCCAGGGTCATCATCAACATCAACTCCAAGCTTAGATAACCTTCAGGGTCATCGTCAACAAAGAGGGAAGGAGGATGAATTAGAGAGAGAAAATGAGACAGGAGAGGAAGAAGAATGGAAGGAGATGAGAGGCAGGAGAGAGAATAGAGATGGGGAGGCTGAGGTGGCAAGTCAATGCTGACTGGGCAAGTCAACACACACTCCTCCGCCGCCACGTCATCCCGCCACCGAGTTAAGTTCAACTTAACTCGGTGGCATACTATTTAGTCTAATATGGTGCAAAAGTTCATATTAATTAGAACGAAATCTAAAGTTCATATTATTTAGTCTACTATGGCCTAAAGTTCATATTATTAGAATCCAATTTTTCTATAATAAATAATAATTATATTATAATAAATTAAATTTGATGGGAAAAACATATAAATGAATTCTATAAGTACTGTACAATATCAAGCATAAATTATACAAAATATATAGTTTTTAGGATTATTGGATAACAATAATATCAACTTTGAGAATATTGGCCAATAATAATACTAACAATTTTGTTGGACACTAGCAGTACTAACTATAGACCTATTTTCCACTAATAGTACGCCACCGAGTTGGTTAGTATTTGACTCGACGAAAAGATGAAGTGTCACCTAATTGTCTGAGCTAGAGGTCAGAGCAGGTGGAAAAAATATTGATTGTCACTCGTTTTTGTCAATTAAGCAGCATTGACCAATTTAGCTAAAAACAATTAAAGTTTTATTTTTACATTGTTTTGCTAAGTTGGTTAATGTTGCTTGGCGGCAAAAAAAAAATGTGGTATAACGTTATTTCAACTTGCCATAGCCTCTGAGTTCTGACTCAGACAATTAAGTGACATGAACTTTCTCTTAAGTAAAAAACCTACTAATTCAGTATTATACTATTACTGGAAAATAGATCAATAGTTGGTACTACTAGTGTCCAATAAAATTATTAGTATTATTATCGATCAATACCCCCAAAATTGGTATCATTGTTATCCAATAACCCTAGTTTTTATTCAAAACTTTTCAAACTTACACAGTACCATATAAATTTAATGGATGTGGTTGAATTGACTACTCTGTCATTTGTGTCTACAAATGCTAAATCCTTTATAATTGATAATTAATAATTATAAAAAATGACGTTATAATTGATAATAAAATATTAATCTATAACAACAACAATAAACTATTAAGAAAAACATATTTAAGCACTATTTGGAGAGGTTGATTCCTAAGAACCTATGTAAAAACCTTAGAAAAAGACTTTGAAAAAAAAAAGCCTGTTTAAGCACCAAAAAAAAAAAACTCATTTAAAAATTTTAGAAAAATAAAAGAGAGAACAAGAAACTAAGTGGCTACATTAATATTTTATAAATTTATCAACCTGTAAAATAATTAAAATAATTTCATGATAATTTATATCATCATCATCATCACTCTTTAAAAAGAGCAAGTCACTAATGTGGCATGGGAAAATAGTATATGTGAATGGGAAAAATAGCATTCGTCTACTTTGATGCCGACGACCCGTTACTGCTAGAGTTGGGCCATGGGCTTCGCTAGGTCGGCCCCTGTCTAGCTAGTCTTGCCTGGGCCATCGGTTGATTAATTGGGTATTTGGGTCAAATGATGACTGGTTTTTAATTGGTCTGCATCTTTTGTGAGCCTGACAAATTTTTCCAACTTGAAAACACGAATTCATCACACCCTAAAGTTCAGGTATGGTTATGCATTCTTTGTCCAAATTTTAGTCTTGATCAATTTGACCAAATTTTTTAAAATAATATTTATTTTATTTTTATTATCTAGACATGATTTTGTCATGAATTTACATCCCTTCAGAATGTCTAACTTGATCAAAGTCTGAGAAACTGGATGACGATCACTTGACCAAGTTGACTAATCTAAATTTAGCCCAAACTTGAACTTTTATGGACCATATATTTTTGAACATTTATGCATACCGTCAAAGTACTTAAATGACAATGGATAATATCTATGTGCAGTATTTCCTCAAAGTTCTTTTAACCACAAAACAGATGAATGATTTATGTGTGTGTTTGTTGTATAATATATACCTAATCATGGCTCTCTTGTCTCTTCGTCCTAGCCTTATCCTCTTAGAAATTCCACAGTAAGATGTGCTCGAGACTTGGAGATTTGGAGTAGCTGAAAGATGGAAGACCTAGGAAACTTTTCCTCAACAATGTGTGAGCGATAATGAAACATATTGGTAGGACACTCGACGGGGAATTTTTTTTATTTGACCACAAGTCAAGAAGACATTTAAATTGGTTGAGGTTGAGACATAATATGGACTTTAAAATCTTAAATTGAGGTGTGTGTAGTAACCTTAGAGTTGTAGTTTAAGATGACTAAAATAATTATTTATGTAAGCAATATACATATTCCTTTTAAAAAGCTCATTTTTTAGTAACTCTATAATGTTAAAAGTACGCTCAAAGAATACATGATGATTTATTGGACAACTATCGAGTAATGAAACTATTCTCGATAACATTCACGACCAAGAAAGGGCTAGTGCGTTACAGACATGCTACAAACATAAGGTGTAGCAAAACGTCAAAAAATTACTCCATCCGTTCCATATTAATTGTGACATATTTGGCTGTCATGGTCTTCATTGTCACTCTTGGATAGATAATTTCTTGTATACTATGTTATTAACAATTGTAATATTAAACATTTAAGATAATATTTTTTGTTGCGAATCTAATGATAGTAATCTTATATAATAAGTCAATGTATATTTTGAGAAATTTATGGCTAAAAATTTTAAAATTTGATTACACAATTTCTAAAAATCACAATTAATATGGAATAGAGGAAGTAGCATGATTGACACCTAAATTTATGTCCTTTAGTTAAAAGTAAGGAATTAGATGCCCAACACACTGAATAAAGAGAAGAGATGCCATAAACCACTGTGAAGAGTTGTAATATGCTAGTTGAATAGTCACCAAAGAAGAGATGCCCTTGATTTTTGTACAAGAATAATCAATCGTGCAAAGAGATAGACAAAACAAAAATGGAGAATCATAAAATTCTCACATCACACATCACTTATCTTATTGGGTATATTTTAATTATTCAAAAAATAGTCAAATTCATCACATGCTATTTAGAGAAGACACGAAGCATCCATGGCTAAACTAATTTTGATCCTTACACTTTATAATAAGCCATATTGGCAAGGGCAAGACATACAACACCCTAAAACTTCCTCTTTGCACATTGTTTGAGCAGCAAAAGTAAATCTCTCTCTATCTCTCTCTCTCACTCTCACACCCGCACCCACACACACTGAAGAACAAAGTTGTTGGTTTTAAATTTTGTTCATTCTGTGAAAATTTTGATTAGTTTATGAGTGATGATTTGGATGTTGAAATTACAGGAAAACATGGACTACATGCAAGCATACGGAAGTGTTGAAGCATACGAAGCAGAGAACGAGATTGTTGAGGATGAGATGGTAAACGAGGCAATTTATATGATCAATAACCAATACCATGATCATGGGGCAGTCACAGAAGGTTGCATTAAAAACCTTGCCAAGGGAAGTTGCATTAAGCTCTTTACCCAATATGACTGGCGTGGTATAAACAAGGAACCCTATCCTGACATCATTGACAGATATTGCTCTGCCAATTTTGTTCACTCGGCTCATTGTGGTAGCCACTGTGAAGACGAGGCTGCTGTTGTATATTATGATGAGCGAGGTTTAGGTTGGCTCCTTGCTTGGTCAGTCAAGGACAACTCTCGAGGTTGTAACAGTCATAACAAGGTAATCATTTTCACTTAAAGTGTGAGTTATTTACATTTTGGATCCTAAAATATAGGGGTATTTATTTTCTGAACTTTTGATTTTCATTGTTTATTTTTAGCAGCCTAAAATTTATGGGTTGAATAAAATACGACCTTACAGTTTGTATGTTGAAAAAAATGTATGTGTATTATTTTTCTTTTTCTTCCTATGTTTGAATTTATGTTCCAATTAGGGCCAAACTTCAGGAGTAATGTTAAAATTGATATTGAAATGATAATACACCTCTCTTATTCATGTCAGAACTAATAAGACACTGAAGTAACCAGGATCTAAGTAGTTCTAGCATGAATAAGAGAGGTGTATTACAGCTTTACTATTAGTTTTAACCTTAATCCTGAAATTTGGCTCTAATTGGGAAATAAATTCAAACATTGGAAGAAAAAGAAAAATATTACACAGACCTTTTTTTCAACCTACAAACTTTAAAGCTCTTTTTTATTCAACCCTTAAACTTTAGGGTCCAAAAAATAAACAATGAAAACTAAGGGTCCGAAAAATAAATACCCATATACTGTCCAAAAAGCAAATAATTCCTTAAAGTGATCCTTAATTTTATCCATTCAAGTGTAATTATTCATGTGGTTCTAGCCATAGCAAGTCATAAATGCTCAATATTAATTCAATACTTAAATTGCAGGTTTATGTTGAAACGGGACCAATTCGAAACTATGAGAATATTAACTGGTACGCCATCAGAACCAAGCTGGAGGCATCTTGTGACACTAGCTATTATGTGGACGGCACCACTGCAAATGAAGCATTTGCCAAAATTAGTGACGGCAAGACAGCCTCACTTATTGCTACGTTTAAGTATCTAGGTTAAGACTTCAGTATTCAGGCGACTACGATTGTCTTACACATGTATAATACATGTCCCTAACATTGTCAGGACAATGAATAATGATCTCTTATTTTGTTTCTGCTACCTATTTCTCCTCTTATTACTCTCTTATCCTTTAATTTCCTCCAATAGATTATGCTAAACCTTTGTTAATGCACATGATTCACATATAAATATATGTAGACGAGTTAATTGTATGAAAAGGGTGATTCATTTGGAGTAAGCCGCCCAATAAGCTGGTGGCTTTTTTGTATGATTTCACATTAAAGTTTCAATAAGCGTTTAATACACAAATATTCTTTTTAAAAAGAGAAAAAGAATGTGATTTTTAACATAAAATTAGTACAATTAGTATTGCCGAATAAAAAGTTACCAAGTAAAACATGATTTTTTTTATTTATCAATGTTCAAATTAAAGAGAAGACATTTAAACAGTATTTTGGGGGAAGATACTTATCATCACCCTTGTTTGTAACAGCGCTTTGCCATACAGAGCACTTAACCGAGTCATACGGGGAAGGACCATAAACGATTTCTTCCGCCACCTTGGTGTTACGTCTTGGCTGAACTGTCAGAGGCTGAGACTTGAAAGTGCTTTCAACTGAAGAAGTTGTTCCCATTGTAGCCTCCTCCAATTGATATCTCGTGCACCATAAATCACACCCACATCACACTCTAACTCACAATGAGCATAAAAACCATCTAAACAAATCCAGCCACTGCCTTTCTTGGTCTCCACCATGTCAAAAGCTTCCTTTAACCACAATACTATCAAACCGCCAGATCAACCTTCCCCAGCAATGTCAGAGTACCAAAATGCACACAAAAACTACAATAGTCTGCATTCTTCATGCACTTCTTACTTCTAAGCACATACATGGGGGATTACAAAACTTTCTGCTTCACTTAGCCAAAAACTAACTTCTCAAACTTCGTAATCTCCTTCTTATATTCATTCGATTTTCTTCTTCTGATCCACATCAATCGAAAAGGCTCTACCTATGCATCATGCGGACGAACTCATCATAATCAAAGTATTGAGGAATAAAAGAATTACACCGTAATCTTTTTGGTATCGCAATTGAGTCTTAGGCTCCATTCTTTTATGTCGTTAATTGCGGTGCGTGTGATGTAATGCAGTAGAATTTTAAAAAGTATGGTGAATTATGGAATAAAAAATTAATATTAACATTATTAAATTAATAACAGTAATATTAATATTAGCACCAACATTAATAATAATACTAATAATAATTTTAGTTATAATTATAAATATAATATTAATGTTAATATTAATATTAGTAATATATTAGTATTAATATCAATAATTTATTGATATTAATGTATATTTGTTGGGAATGTCCGACAATGTTCGATATACAAGGAGTTTAAACAAAAATAATATAGTGATTATATGTCTTGCTAGAGACCTCTATAATTGGTAACTAAATATATTTAATTACAACTATATTATTTAGTCCTACTAGATCACACAAGTCAGTGCCCTGGAACAATGTATGTAACCTAAGTAATATCGTATTATGTTTAGAAATGTTGGGAATTGATTTCTATGAGAAATCAACCCAACACGGACCGAGTTGGGGTCACCACGGACCGTGGTGATCCAACACGAACCGTGTTGGGGTCACCACGGACCGTGGTGACTATAACCGACTTAATGTGCATTCTGAAGGCCAATAAGAACCGTGGTGATCTGCCACGGACCGGGTGACTATGACCGACTTAATGTGCATTCTGAAGGCCAATACGGACCGTGTTGCTGCAACACGGACCATGTTGTGCCTCAGACTGCGCCATCACGTAAGTCGGTTATTTAGGGTTTTAATAACCCTTTCCCCAAGCCGTCTAAACAATATAAAAAGGAGTCTCTCTGAGACATTGAGATCGAGGGTACTGCTTGAGACTTTTAGAGAGATACCAGGGTGATTTCCTGAGTTTCTCTCTCTCCTAGTTTGCAGTTAATGTTCCCTGAAACAAACTACATTATACCGAAACACATACATTTTAGATTGAGATATGTGTCGATCGGGTTGATATAGCAATCGAGTTCCCGGAGTACTGCGTGGACTTACGGTAGATGATTTCTTCATTGGAATATCAAAGGTCAACCTCTGCATCAGTAAGATTAGCGATCCGGTATACTACTAAGCTTCTCCAATTGTATTCTTTCCTAGGTGATTAATTATTTTGTAATTATTATGAATATTACGCCAATTAATCTGTATCTATTGAGAAAATAGATCGCCTAAAACCTAACAGTGGTATCAGAGCCACCAATTGCATGCTGATGTTTTATGCCTTAGTTCATATAATTTTATCAATCGTTGAATTATTTTATGAATTTGCTAGATTAGATATTCTACCTAAATTTTGAAACTTTATGAAAGTTTTAGTCTTTATTCTTCATGATATTAGTTCTGAAATTTTATTGTAAAGTTTCATGCTTTATTATTGTTTATTTCCTTATTGCCTTCAATTAATCAATTTATGCTTGTTTAATCATTAAAATTAGCATGATGTTGATATATATTTTTTTAGATTGTCTTAGAAACGATCATGTTTAATCTTGTTAAACGGAAGGCAATACCTGGAATAATTTTAATTCACAAAATATAGTTTTTTGTAGAATTATTTTCTGATTTAGACTATTTACAGTAAATATAATGAAAACTCGAAATAAAACATCAAACGAATTCGAAAATTTTCAAGAAAATTACTGGAGGCATATGAAAGTGTTATGGACTTACCCTAATTTTTGTAGAGTTTTCCCAATTAAATTGATTTTTTTAATTGAGTTTTTCAAATCTGAAGAGAAATAAATTCGGTTACTTCTCTGATTTTTATAAATTTATAGAAATTTGTAAAACTTCTGAAAAATTTACAGTAGGTCATTGGGTGACCATACTTTTATGGAAAAGTTTTCATGAATTTATCCAATTAAAATAGATTTTTAATTGAGTTTTTTCAGATCTGAAGAAAAATAAATCCGGTTACTTCTCTGATTTTTATAAATTTATATAACTTTGTAGAGAACTTCTGAAAAATTTACATTTGGTCACTGGGTGACCAAACTTTTAGAGAAAAGTTTTCTGTGAATTTATTCAATTAAAATAGATTTTTAATTGAGTTTTTTTTATCTGACTAGAAATAAATTTGGTTATTTCTCTGAATTTTATAAATTTATAGAAATTTGTAAAATTTCTGAAAAATTTACAGTAGGTCACTAGGTGACCATAATTTTTGGGAAAACATTTTCTTGAATTTTCGAAATCGTTAAATTACTTTTCCTTGAATGTTTAGATCTGCAACGGAGTATAAATATTGTCTACTCTACTGATTTTTTTTAAATTTTCAAAATTTGATAAAATTCTGAAAAATTCAAAATAGCTCATTAGATGACTCTATTGTATGGGAAAACTATAAAATTTAATTTTCGAACTTATCGGACTATTCTCCTTTATTTTCCAACAAAACGGCGAATTAAATTAGTTTGATTCCCTAAATTTTACAAGTTTGTGTAAGTTTAATAAAATTCTAGAAAAATTCATTGTAGATCATTAGATGACTCAATGATATGAGAAATTTAGTGTTTGGTAAGTTTTAAAATTGATTGATATTTTATTTACGTTTTCATGCATGAAATAATCGACACTAGGAAGCAACACGGACTGTGTTGAGTCAGCACGGACCGTGTTGCCAGCAATATTAGTAAAAATGTGTCTTTTAGGGTCAGTAATTAATTTTTTGAAAATTAATTTTCAAATCCTACTATTACTAAATCAGATGTTAGGCATAAAATCTTATAAGAGTTTGTAAAGTTTAGGAAACTTACAATTTTAAAAGATATAGTATCTTTTGAAACACTTAATATTAGGAAAATTAAGTAACTTGTATTTAAATGTATTCCCTAAATCCTAAATCCGTTTGGGTAATTAAGATAAAATTTGGAATTTTGGAATTTTGTTATTTTGTCAATCATGCAAACTGTTTACAAAAATTTATTTAGTATTTGTTTCCTTATGTCTGATATATTGCAATTAAATATGCCTTCATAATTTGCTACTTAAGCATGTGTTATATTTGATATAATTATTGCAATATTGTTTGTTTACATGTGCTTCTAGTATGACCATAAATAGTCGGTTTTACTGGTCTGCGTACCAAGTTGGGTGAAATACGCCTGCGTGCCGTCATTGAATTATTTAAATTTAAAATTTCAGTTAAGTTTATTTTATTCATGTAAAGTCTCTTTGTAAGAGGTCCACTTTGTAAATTATTTTAATTGGAGATATCAAGTTGAGTGGGAGCCCAACAACAATGGAGATATTGATCTAAGTGGGAGCCATATCTAAAGAAGTTGCAAAATCCAAGAAGGAACTCTTGAAGACTGTCAAGGCTTAGTTAAAATTAGTTTGATTAAGTATAGGTGGTCATACTAAGGGTTTTATTTTATGCTTTAATTTGTTATGGCATGTTGTTTTATTATGCATTTTATGCTTTTCGAAAGAGCTAACCTAGAATTGCATGCTTAGAATAATAAAACTTACTCTCAAAATTGAATTATTGTTCAACCTATCGAAACACCACTTAGATGGAAAATAATATCGCCAGCGAATTATTTGTATGTCATTAATATGTAGGGTGAGAATTAGGTAAATTCAAATTAGCTATCAAAACGGTTTTGGGCTAAGAGCAAAGAAAGAGAAATATTGTATACGATACAAATTTCTTGCTAAGAGTTATTTTGAATGATCGATCATGAGATGATCCACCAAAAGCGACATGAGCTTTTGTTACGTTGGGCTAAAGTCCACTTGAGCCCATAAATCTTGTGGGTCTTGGTTAAAATTAAAATACTAAGTGAGAGTTGATAAAGTGTTTTGATTTGAACTTAAAATAGTTTAATTTCTTTTGATGAATAATGTAGAATCAATTATGTTTTTTCACTCAAACATCCACTAATCAAATATTGTTTTCTCCTTGAGAAAGAGAACAACAATTGCACCAATTCCTTAATTGGCATCGCCATCATAAGATTATCTTGAGGGCGAATAAAAGGAAGATGTCTTTGATGTAACATTGAGCTAGGCATTGATATTAAGAGGTCAATCAAGCCAAATGGATACACGTAATGTTATAGTGTTCATGCAACTTTAACTCAAAATGTTTGACGATTAGAGAAAAGATTTCAATATTACCAACTCAAAACCAAGTTCAACGAACTAGTTAGAGTTGATAAATATGAAACCAATTACCAGATAGTCTTGGTCAAGCTTCGATAAGGGCCAATTGATGGCGCTTATATTCTAAAATAATTTGACTATTTTAAAACATGAGAAACCTCAGATCCCCCCTTTAGCCAAAAGTGTAACACCCCCAGGTTACTAATCACCAGATTAAGCTAATCACTACTTAACCTAATGATCAACAGCGGATAATTACCTGAGAGCACTACCGCCGTCCATGAACATGGACTAGGCTAAGACTCCAACACATCACCAAAATACTTCACTCAACCCCATAATTAGACCACCATATAAGACATCACAAACATCAAGATATAAGACTCTTAGAACTATACAACCCAAAGAAGTGGAAACAACTTAACATATAAACCAGTCTTAACACATGCCACAAGACCAAAAAGACAACAATTTCTCATTAAATTCCAACACACCCCTAACCAAGGCTCCTATAAACTTCCAAAAGGAGCTCCAAGATCACCTGAGTACCACCTAGGTTGCCTTTGGGTTCCGCCCTTCGATGACTTTGCCCTTGCCTTTCCCTTGCGGCCCTAAAAGTAACAAACAACTTAAAGAGGTGAGTTCTACTCAGTACGTACACTAATAAAATTGAATAAAACAAGCAAAAGTAAGGCTTTGATTTTATTACCCCTAGGCGCGCAACTCCATTTAATAATTAATTGAAGTAAAGCTTGAAAGAAAAGAGTTTAGTAAATCAACTTACAAGAATTCCAATTTTTGGTAACTCCCTGACTTCACGACACAAATGTCACTTAACAGGGTAACCAACCACAGGGTGATTAGGCGTATAAAAGCAAACAAATGATTTTCCATAATAAACTTGTAAGACTAAGAATACAACAACAATTTATAAAAGAGCATAAATTCATACTAAGCTGTAGAAGTATTGAGATTAAACACTTATAAACGTGAAAGTTTACAAAGAGAAGATAACGTGATATGGTAGAACTTAACATGGATGCCCCTACTTGCGGTCATCGGCTAAGCCTCCGTATGCGCATACCCGAACCGATCGGGAGGTCCGGATGGTGGATATCTATCCTACTGGCTAGATTTCCTGGTGTGCATCTAAGGCACATAATAATTTCTCACGAGGTGCTCAAGGCACGTGAACATGGTGTGTATTAAACACTATTTCCTTGGTGTGCTTTTACGCACATAAATCATGGGCGGGGCTTTATTACTTAAAACAACTGCTAAAACCTTGGAAAATTTTAACCGTAAGATAATCTTTAACTAAAACTTGACAATAAGCATGAAAAGAACTTTTCCTCAAGTAAAGTTAGCTTATAAAAAGGCTCCTTAAGAGGTAAAACCCTTGATTTTTGTATTCTATTGAAACCCAGATACTTTCAAAATAAAGGAAATTTTCCTCTTTAACCTCATAAAACAGCACCAGTTCTTAAAGCATGAAGTTCACTTCTAAGATCCAAAATTTTACCTATAAATGAGCATCTTCCTCGAGGGAAAAATATTTCAGCATGTAAGCATGTATATAAGAACCATTTTGGCGCGTAATTAAGATAATACAAGAATAAATAATTTAAGTACATGTATAGCATAAAAACTAAGCAGTACACGTACCTGAAAACGAAAACACCAACGAGCAAGGACTTGAACAGTGCACGGGCAACGATAACTTGAGCGAAACTTAGAGAGGAAGAAAATTTAGAGTTAGACCTTCTTGTCCACATAGGAGAAAGGCGAGGAATTCTTAAAGGACAAAACCGGTTCGTAAACTAAAAGAAATTTCCTACATTTACAAGGAGGAAGGTAACTATTGCTATAAATATCGGATCGCCACATAAGAGTACTTTTCTGAAAGCTTAGGATGCGCCCTACATATTTATAGTTAACCTCGGAGGCTAAAAACATGATTACAGGGGTCAAAACACTTAATTACATAATATGCCCAGAATTTGTACAAGCTGGGTAACGTTTTTCGGAACGCGATATCTTGAGCTATACTATTCGGTTTTCGGCCTATATGCTGTCTACGGAAAGCTTAAGAATCAAACTTTAACTTATCTTTTTATCATCATACGATTCAAGCTTGGGAAAGGCCTAATTTTAACCCAACACAAGAGCAGCCACTAACTTCTAATTCTGGAAAAATTCCAGAATTTCTGTCCTTCAAACAAACACTTATAACTTGCTCATCCGACGTCATATGAACGCAAACCATACCATTCAGGAAAGCTTAAACAGTCCTCTAAAACTTTCATGTTCAGACCCGGCGGCAGCAGCGGTGCTAGGGTGGTGGTGGTCGGCTGCTTGGGGGAGGAAGACAAGGAGTCTCCACACTTTGAAAGAGAAAGATGAAATGAGTTGAAGTGTTTAAAAGTTCTCCCACTCCCTCCTCTTCCTTCCTATATATAAGCAATTTACCCAAATAAAAAAAAAAACCAAACCCCCCCTTCTCCCTTGTTCTCGGTTGAGCCAAGGTCCCCAAGGCCCAAAAATTTTATCAACTTACTCTCCCATATCTTATACATATAAATCCCAATTCGATTTTCCAAAATATAAAACCCATAAAATTATCCATGGTGACCAAAAGTAATCGTAGCTCTCGTTTTAATTCTCGTAAGTAACACCTTAAAACATCCGATAAAGTTATCCTAAAAAGAACAGGGTTAAGTTCGATGAGAGTAGTTTTAACTTTGGTCGAGAAGAGATATTATTAGCGGAGGTAAGTTCATAAAAACTTAAAAAGGAATGCGTTGCACTGTTCAAGTCCTGCAAAAACGTACACTGGTTATAAAAATAAAATAAATAACGTAAAATCATAAAATAAGGAGCACGCGCTTTATTTAATCTATAAGTTAATTCTTTCCTAATTGTTGATTACGGCGTTAATCAAATGTATAATAAAAGGGGTTTTTCTTGGGTTGTTACATCTTACTCCCCTTAAAAGAAGTTTCGTCCCCGAAACTTAAAGTTACTACCCTCATATTCTCATTGCTTTACCTTAAAACAAATGGGGATACTTATTCCGCATGTCTTCTTCGGTTTCCCAGGTGGCCTCTGAGGTAGAATGATTAGTCCACAACACTTTCACTAGTGGAATCTCTTTAGAACGCAACTGTTTGTTCCTTCGATTCAGGATTTGTACCGGCTCTTCTTCGTAGGACAGGTTTTCGGTGAGAGCTATGGGTTCAGGCTCAATCACATGACTGGGGTCGGGCACATATTTGCGCAATTGTGATACATGAAACACATCGTGAATATGCTCCAACTCCGTCGGGAGTTCCAATCTATAAGCTACCGGGTTCACTCTCTCAACAACTGAATAGGGCCCGATGTATCTAGGGCTTAGCTTCCCCTTGATGTTGAACCTCCGCACCCCTTTAGAGGGTGAGACTTTAAGGAATACTTTGTCGCCTAATTGAAATTCTAAGGGCATCCTCCTCTTGTCAGCATAACCTTTTTGTCGGCTCTGACCCGTTTTGATGTGCTGTTGGATCACCCTCACCTTATCTGTCATATCCTGTATCATTTCGGGCCTCACTATCAGGGTTTCATCAATCTCACTCCAGCACAAGGGGGATCTGCACTTTCGCCCATATAGGGCCTCGAATGGCGCCATTAGGATCGTAGCTTGGTAACTATTGTTGTAGGAGAACTCCACTAAGGGTAGAAAGTCCTCCCAACTTCCTTGGAAATCCAGCACACAAGCTCGTAACATGTCTTCTACGATCTGATTCACACGCTCCGTTTGGCCATCCGTTTCCGGGTGATAGGAACTGCTGAAATTCAATTTGGTGCCGAACGCTTTTTGTAAGGCCGTCCAGAATCGGGACTGGAATCTAGCATCACGATCGGAGATGATGTCTTTCGGAATACCATGCAGCCTCACTATTTCTTTTACATAATTGTCGGCTAACTTATCCACCTTCCAACTGTCATGTATTGGAATGAAATGGGCAGACTTGGTCAATCTATCCACAACGACCCATATGACATTCTTCTTGGCAACTGTTAAGGGTAAACCCATGATAAAGTCCATTGACACGGAATCCCACTTCCAGGTGGGTATTTCTAAAGGCCTTAGCTCCCCTGAGGGTCGTTGATGCTCAATTTTCACCATTTGGCAGGTAAGACATTTGTCCACAAAGGTCGCTATGTCCTTCTTCATATTAGGCCACCAAAACTTCTCCCGTATGTCTCGATACATCTTTGTGCCCCCTGGGTGTACCGAGTATGGAGTGTCATGTCCTTCTTGCATGATCCTTTCTCGAAAATTTTGAACTGCTGGTACACATATTCGGTTTTGGAATCTCAGGGTTCCATCCTCGTGAACCACAAATCCCGGCATCTTTCCCTTTTCTACTCCTGCACATATATACTGTAGGTGCTCATCATTCATCTGCTCCCTCTTGATTTCTTCTAGAATGGAAGGTTGCACTTGAAGTTCCGCTAGTCGTGCTTGTACATAGCCTAATGGCACCATTTCTATTTCTGCCTCGCGGATTTCTTGTTGAAGCTTTAGCTGTGCCTCCTTCGATACCCCATCTTCATGTTGATTCTTTCTGCTTAAAGCATCGGCCACTGAGTTTGCCTTCCCGGGGTGATATTGGATATCCAAATCATAATCTTTGAGGAGCTCCAACCATCTACGCTGCCTCAAATTCAACTCCTTCTGAGTGAAGATGTACTTAAGACTTTGGTGATCGATGAATATCTTGGTGTGAGCGCCATATAGATAGTGCCTCCATATCTTTAAGGCGAAGACCACCGCTGCCAATTCTAGATCGTGGGTCGGGTAATTGGATTAATATGGTTTTAGTTGCCTGGAGGCATAGACTATAACTTTATTATTCTGCATCAGAACACAACCCAACCCTCGTTTGGGGGCATCACTATATATAACATACTCTTCTCCTTCCACCAGCAAGGTTAGAATAGGCGTTGTGGTGAGCCTCCTCTTGAGCTCTTGGAACGCTTTTTCGCACTTCTCGGTCCATTCAAACTTGGTCGTCTTCTTTAGCAAGCTAGTTAAGGGTAGCGCGATCTTTGAAAAATCTTGAATGAAGCGTCGGTAATATCCGGCCATCCCCAAAAAGCTCCTCACCTCCATGATGGTTGTGGGCCGGTTCCAATCCGTGACTGCTTCAACCTTCTGCGGGTCCACTTTGATCCCGTCCTTGGTCACTATGTGCCCTAAAAAGGCTACCTCCTCAAGCCAAAACTCGCACTTTTTGAATTTTGCATATAAGTGCTAGTCCCTTAAGGTCTGCAGTACCGTTCTGAGGTGCTGCTCATACTCTTCTCGAGTTTTCGAATAGATTAATATGTCGTCGATAAAGACTACCACAAACTTATCCAACTATGGCCGGAAAACTCGATTCATGAGATCCATAAAGACTACCTGGGCATTGGTGAGGCCAAAAGGCATTACTATGAACTCGAAGTGTCCATAACGGGTCCTAAAGGCTGTCTTGGGAATATCCTCAGGCTTGATTCTCAACTGGTGATAACCAGATATCAAATCGATTTTGGAGAAAATGCCAGCTCCTTGCAATTGGTCGAACAAGTCATCGATTCGCGGTAACAGGTACTTATTCTTGATGGTGACCTTGTTTAACTCTCGATAATCAATACACAGCCTTAAGCTTCCATCTTTCTTTTTAACAAACAGTACCGGGGCTCCCCATGGCGACACACTCGGTTGGATAAAGCCTAACTGGAGTAGCTCGCCCAGTTGGGCTCTGAGCTCCTTCAACTCTGCAGGGGCCATGCGGTAGGGTGCCTTGGAAATTGGTTGTGTCTCTGGGACCAACTCTATCTCAAAGTCAATCTCCCTCCTCGAGGGTAATTTAGTTAATTCCTCGGGAAAAACATCCGGGAACTCTCGTACCACTTGTATGTCCTCCATCCTTAGTTCCCTCAACGGATCTTCTGATATGTAGCATAAATAAGCCTCCGCGCCTTGGCGTATAAGCTTTTTCGCTTTCATCAAGGATATAGTCCTACAGCTAGTCTTTCCCGACTCACCCTTAAAATGAATCTTGCCTCCCATCCGACTGTTCAAGACCACTACCCCCTCTTCACACTTGATCTTTGCCCCGTGCTTAGCTAACCAATCCATGCCCAAGATGACTTCAAACTCATCTATGTTTATGACGATAAGATCGACGGGAAAACACTCATTTGAAATTTTAAGGGGGACTTGTTCAAATGCCTTATCACATATCATGACCTGACAGTTTGGTAATCTTATTTGGTATGCTACCGCAGTTTCATGACTTTGTAACCCTAGCCTTGAACTAGCATGCATAGATATAAATGAATGCGAAGCACCCGAATCAAATAAAACATATACAGGCTTGGAATTGATGAAAAGGGTTCCGGTAACTACCGTACCCGAAGTAGTTGCTTCCTTTCTCCCCATCGAGTATGCTCTTCCCACGTTGGCCTGAGTTGGTGGAGGAGGTGCTGGCCGTGGCACTTGCATTGGTCGGGGATTAGCCGCGCTTGGGTTTGCTTGTCGCTTCGGGCATGCCGCTTCCACACCATAAGCACTTGTCCGTCCCCACCCGACATTGATTCGTGGAATGGTTGGTTCTTCCACATTTCCTGCAAGGCTCAGAGATGGTACGACTACGGGTTGGGGGTGGATTGATCCTTTGTGGAGGACCCACTTCGCTCGATGCCCTGTTGTCGTTCCACTTTTTCTTCGGTCTAGCTTGGGTTTCCCTTTCTTGATACGCACCCCGTAGTTCCCTTTTTACCCTTTCCACTTCCGCGGCATGTTCGTAGAGTTCCTGCATAGTCTTGAAAGGTTGCCCTGCTAAATGACTTCGCAGATACGGCGCCAAGCCTCCTTCGAACCTAGAGATCCTCATGGATTCCGTGGTCACGTGATCAGGTGCGAAACGTGCTAACTCATTGAATTTGGCCGCATACTGCATCACTGTCATATCCGGCCCGGTCATCTTCAACTCCAGAAATTCCTTCTCTTTTTGTCGTTGTAGGGAGAGGGGATAAAACTTCGCCCTCAAATCTCCCAAGAATCCTTTCCAAGATAACTCCACCTGCTTATACTTGTCCCTCATAGTGCTCCACCATAAATCTGTTTCCTTAACCAAGTAGAACGTGCCAATAGCAACCCACTTCTCCTTGGGTACCTCAAGTACCTCAAATATCTTTTCTATTCCCCTTATCCAATCTTCTAGCTCTACGGGGTTGAAGCCTCCTGCATAAGTCCGAGGGTTCCTTCTAGCCACTTTATCAGCATAGTCTTCCCCCTTTACTCAACTACTTCCTCCATCATTCATATTAGGAATCCTTCGAAGGAGTTATTGGATAACTTGCCCTAAAACCTCGGGGTTAAAATCATTAGGAGAAAGAGTCTGATTAACGGAGGATGCCAGTTCGGTGTGCGAGGCCCCTTGATATCCTTGAAGTTGCAGGTTAGCCTCGCGGTTATCAGCCGAGTCTTCTCCATGTTCATTGTGAGGTTGCCCGTTGTTAGAGGCGTTAGACATTCCACATGATAAACATCAACAATTTAGGTTTTATGTCAATCTTAATAAAGTTGTCGTGCTTCCCATAGGAACACAAGGTTATCATTATGCATGCATATATGTATATTCTATATTCATTCACACCACTATGTGTGTATTGTCGGAGGATCAGCGCCTTAACAACCTGTGAATGAGTCATAGCTTATAAAACAAAATAATTCAACCCTTCATAAAAATCCACAATACATGCATAGTGCATAGCCACAATACGTCATACCACAAAATAATTCTCCAACCCAACAATGTCACAATCTAAGGGTCAATTGTTGGCAATCCAGCCTACATCAATGTTCCACAAAACATATCAATGTTCAAAATTCACAAAACATCCATCATCCCTGTCCTTGGTCCCTACTGAATCTGAACTCCCTAAGAAGGATGGTAGTCGGAGTCATCCGCATCATCGTTGTCCTCGGTGGCATAGCTCTTCTCGGTCTTGGGGTTGGCCGGAGGTTGACTTGGCTCCCCACTATGGTCCGAGCTAATCTCCACGACCATGAGCTCGGGTGCCGGGGGAGCAGGATGGACTTCTACCTCGTTAGAAGCGTGGGACGGGTTGTGAGAAGGTTGCGCATCCTCCTCTTCTTCGTCCTCCATGGGCTCTTCCTCTTCTTCTCCTTCCTCCTCTTGGACTGGCTGAGGTGCAGGGTTAGCAGGTGGGTAAGGCGCTGGCGCTTCTGCTTGGATGTGATGTGGTCCAAACATGTCCCCAAAGTAGTACGGGATCTCCCAAGGCTCCATATCCCAGCGGATCGCCCGGTCTTGTAGGGTCAGCTCGAAGGTCACCACAGACCAAGCTCCCAAAATACCAAAACGCTCAGCATGAGCTCCCTGATCATAATAATAAATGAACGAATGGTACCTCTCTCGAAACTTCCTCCATGGAGGGACATAGGGGAGGGTGCTCAACAAACAGTGCGCCCTTCGCACTGGATCATGGTAGATGGAGTCTGGATTCTCTCGTCGTATGTCGAGCTAGGCCACCAACTCATTAATATGGTCAATCACACTGCCTCCGGGAGGCATGAACGTCACGTAAGGGTTAGGGAGTTCGTCTGCCATCTACATATTGCACAAAATAATTAGAAAGAAAGAAAAATAAAGATAGTTACTAACGAATCCCCATGGCCCTACTTTCACTAATCTTTTAGTCCGGGCGGACCCTCTTTCCTTAAAATTTTCCATACCCTAACTCACTTAACCTTCAATAACATCTGCGACTCACACCTGATACCCATGCCTTTTTAAAAAAAAAAACAAAATTCCATTCAAGGACTTATAAGCTATCAACCAATTCAAGACCTTAACACATCAAACATACTTAACTTCTAATTTCTTTGATTCATCTCCCACATATCATCCTCGAGTCAACTAATAAGACTCCCCATTTTTCACTATGTTGATCACTTAACTCCTTCATGTCGCACCTTTTCCTTCCCATAGGTTCTTCTCCTTCCCTGACTTAACTCATGGCCTACAAGTGTAACCAAGGTTCCACAACCAAATTTTTGTTTTGCTCTGATACCACAACTGTAACACCCCCAGGTTACTAATCACCAGATTAAGCTAATCACTACTTAACCTAATGATCAGCAGCGGATAATTACCTGAGAGCACTATCGCCGTCCTTGAACATGGACTAGGCTAAGACTCCAACACATCACCAAAAGACTTCACTCAACCCCATAATTAGACCACCATATAAGACATCACAAACATCAAGATATAAGACTCTTAGAATTTAGAACCCAAAGAAGTGGAAACAACTTAAAATATAAACCAGTCTTAACACATGCCACAAGACCAAAAAGACAACAATTTCTCATTAAATTCCAACACACCCCTAACCAAGGCTCCTATAAACTTCCAAAAGGAGCTCCAAGATCACATGAGTACCACCTAGGTTGCCTTTGGGTTTCGCCCTTCGATGACTTTGCCCTTGCCTTTCCCTTGCGGCTCTAAAAGTAACAAACAACTTAAAGAGGTGAGTTTTCCTCAGTACGTACACTAATAGAATTGAATAAAACAAGCAAAAGTAAGGCTTTGATTTTATTACCCCTAGGCGCGCAGCTCCATTTAATAATTAATTGAAGTAAAGCTTGAAAGAAAAGAGTTTAGTAAATCAACTTACAAGAATTCCATTTTGGTAACTCCCTGACTTCACGACACAAATGTCACTTAACAGGGTAACCAATCACAGGGTGATTAGGCGAATAAAAGCAAACAAATGATTTTTTCCATAATAAACTTGCAAGACTAAGAATACAACCACAATTTATAAAAGAGCATAAATTCATACTAAGTTGTAGAAGTATTGAGATTAAACACTTATAAACGTGAAAGTTTACAAAGAGAAGATAACGTGATATGGTAGAACTTAACATGGATGCCCCTACTTGCGATCATCGGCTAAGCCTCCGTATGCGCATACCCGGACCGATCGGGAGGTCCGGATGGTGGATATCTATCCTACTGGCCAGATTTCCTGGTGTGCATCTAAGGCACAGAATAATTTCTCACGAGGTGCTCAAGGCACGTGAACATGGTATGTATTAAACACTATTTCCTTGGTGTGCTTTTACGCACATAAATCATGGGCGGGGCTTTATTACTTAAAACAACTGCTAAAACCTTAGAAAATTTTAACCGTAAGATAATCTTTAACTAAAACTTGACAATAAGCATGAAAAGAACTTTTCCTCAAGTAAAGTTAGCTTATAAAAAGGCTCCTTAAGAGGTAAAACCCTTGATTTTTGGATTCAATTGAAACCCAGATACTTTCAAAATAAAGGAAATTTTCCTCTTTAATTTCATAAAACAACACCAGTTCTTAAAGCATGAAGTTCACTTCTAAGATCCAAAATTTTACCTATAAATGAGCATCTTCCTCGAGGGAAAAATATTTCAGCATGTAAGCATGTATATAAGAACCATTTTGGCGCTTAATTAAGATAATACAAGAATAAATAAGTTAAGTACATGTATAGCATAAAAACTAAGTAGTACACATACTTGAAAACGAAAACACCAACGAGAAAGGACTTGAACAGTGCACAAGCAACGATCACTTGAGCGAAACTTAGAGAGGAAGAAAATTTAGAGTTAGATCTTCTTGTCCACATAGGAGAAAGGCGAGAAATTCTTAAAGGACAAAACCGGTTCGTAAACTAAAAGAAATTACTACATTTACAAGGAGGAAGGTAACTATTGCTATAGATATCGGCTCGCCACATAAGAGTACTTTTCGGAAAGCTTAGGATACGCCCTACAACTTTATAGTTAACCTCGGAGGCTAAAAACATGATTACAGTGGTCAAAACACTTAATTACATAATCTGCCCAGAATTTGTACAAGCTGGGTAACGTTTTTCAGAACGCGATATCTTGGGCTATACTATTCGGTTTTGGGCCTATAAGCTGTCTACAGAAAGCTTAAGAATCAAACTTTAACTTATCTTTTTATCATCACACGATTTAAGCTTGGGAAAGGCCTAATTTTAACCCAACACATGAGCAGCCACTAACTTCTAATTCTGGAAAAGTTCCAGAATTTCTGTCCTTCAAACAAACACTTATAAGTTGCTCATCCGACGTCATATGAACGCAAACCATACCATTCAGGAAAGCTTAAACAGCCTCTAAAACTTTCATGTTCAGACCCGACGCCAAATCAATCTCTAACTAGATGAAAACTAGGCATTTTCATTCTGCCGTCACTAAATTTCCAGATTTGTACGGTTTTATGGTTTTGGTCATAATTTCTAAAATACACAACGAAAAGTCGATCCGTAAAAACCTGGTGCTAGTTAACACTCTTGTCTACCTAATTAAGCCTCAATATTGCCAAAAATACTTTCCTTTACTTCCTGGAAAACACGAATCCAACCAGAATGGAACTTTATGTTCAAAACTCACATGCATGCTTAAGTCTTTGTGATTTAGCCAAGGATTCTTCATAAAACATCATATTATCCTTAGGTACATAGAAACTCAGCCTTGAGAAGTCAAGAGAACACTAAAACAACTATTTTAAACTCATGCACCTTCATAATCACAACCACATTCACAACCTAGCACCAAATTCCACATGCATCACTACAATACTCTTTTTAACCCCAATTTATGCATAATTTGTAAACATGCACCTTGAATCCACTAACTTTTCTATACTCCCACAAAGAATTAGGCCTCTAATACTACATGCATGTTTATTTTCATAAGAAAGTCACTTGAAACAACCAAAATAACAAGGATTTAACTAGAACTCACCCACTCTCTTCCTTCAACTTGAGAACCTTCCCCCTTTCCTTGAATAACTTAAGAACTTCACACCAAATTCTGAGATTTAACACCATTTAAACGAGAAAAATCAGATTTGAATTCATAACCTCTAACGAATTAAAGAGGAGAATTGAAATGGGAGATTTACACTTGAATGGAGAAGACAAAAGCAACAAGAGAGCAAAAGGGGGACGTCGGCCGGCCGGCGGTGGTCGGAGCTGGCTCCGGTGGCGTCCTGGTGGCGGCGGCAGCGGTGCTAGGGTGGTGGTGGTCGGCTGCTTGGGGGAGGAAGACAAGGAGTCTCCACACTTTGAAAGAGAAAGATGAAATGAGTTGAAGTGTTTAAAAGTTCTCCCACTCCCTCCTCTTCCTTCCTATATATAAGAAATTTACCCAAATAAAAAAAAAAAACCAACCCCCCCTTCTCCCTTGTTCTCGGCTGGGCCAAGGTCCCCAAGGCCCAAAAATTTTATCAACCTACTCTCCTATATCTTATACATATAAATCCCAATTCGATTTTCCAAAATATAAAACCCATAAAATTATCCATGGTGACCAAAAGTAATCGTAGCTCTCGTTTTAATTCTCGTAAGTAACACCTTAAAACATCCGATAAAGTTATCCTAAAAAGAACGGGGTTAAGTTCGATGAGAGTAGTTTTAACTTTGGTCGAGAAGAGATATTATTAGCGGAGGTAAGTTCATAAAAACTTAAAAAGGAACGCGTTGCACTGTTCAAGTCTTGCAAAAATGTACACTGGTTATAAAAATAAAATAAATAACATAAAATCATAAAATAAGGAGCACGCGCTTTATTTAGTCTTGTAATGAAAGGGGAAATAAGATTTTAAAAATCTATTAAAGACAAGTAGTCAAAGGAAAGGTAAGGACAAACAATTGTACATACCAAACCAATGATAGCTACCGGTTCACAATGAGATCATGTATGACACTGGAAGCGTGAATGTCCAAACTATAAGGAAGACTTGAGATGTAGTAATATGATTTCATTTCTAGGTCAGTGCGTATATGATACACACTACCCTTATTAAACCCACTTTGAGTATTAAATATCGGCTGTAAAACTCGCGTTTATGTAAATGTGCAGGATGAGAGTCAACCAACAAATAGGAACATGCAAACAATTGTAGCTCCTTATGTAGAGTTGGTTGTTTATCCATTTCCTCAAAACTTATAACAAAAATTTATAGGTGATTCTATGTTCTCATTATAAGTAGAAATTTGATTTCAAGCTCTCAATTAGAGAGAGGATCTCGAATAAACACATCTAACAAATCGAAACCAAAAGGTTTAAAAGGAAGAACTCAAGTTCAAACATAATCTTCGAACTATACCTTTTATAAGAAAAGGTGAACGCGCCAACAAGCATTCATACATACAGATGTATGTAGACCATTGAGCAAAATTACAAGGGATAAATTACTTCAAATATTCAAATATGAACCACATAAGACATGGTTATTCATGTCTATGAGATACATCTGGAGCTAGAATGTTAAATTAGTTTAAAGATTTCCAAAATGAAGTAGTCTTGGTGAGACAACGAGATCACCCATATATGATCGAAAGGGTACTGATGATTGAGCCAAGAGTTAGAACAAATGACTCAAATGAAACATATCTCTGGCATAGTAAGCTTAGTCATATCAATCAGAAATGCATTCAGAAACTGTAGAGTACAAGACTTCTGGAAACCTCAATTTCGAAAAGTTCAATGTTTTGTGAAGCATGTCTGATAAAAAAGATGACTAAATCACCTCTTACTGGAATTGGTGAGCGAGATAATGACTTGTTAAGATACATACATAGTGATGTATGTGAGCCTATGAGCACTATTGCTAGAAGAAGGTTTATCGTACTATTTCATCACTTTCTGTGACGATTTTAGTAGATATGGATATGTCTACTTACGAGTCCAAATCCTTTGAAATGTTCTAAGAGTTTCAAGGTGAAGTACAAAACCAACTTGGCAGAAAATCTAAACCCTTCAATGAGATTGAGGAGGTGAGTATTTGAGCCAATATTCCACTAACCATCCCAAAGTGTGTGCAATTGTTCCACAACTCTCTCCTTCGGGAACTCCATGGCACCATGGTCAGTCTGAAGTGAGGAATCACATCCAATTAGATATGGCGTGATCGATGGTGATTAAGTCAGCATTACTAGTTACCTTTTGGACACACGATATTAACCACATCTCTAAATATTGAACAAGCATTATCTAAAGCACTAGAGAGGACACCATATATGATATGGAGGGGAAAGGTTCCTGACTGTTTTCCGGAAGAAAGGGGTATCGCTTCTATAAACCGTTATAGAGCATATTGTTTGTATCTCAAAATGCTTTCTTCTTAGAGAGTATGTTAGTCTCTTAGAGAAAGAGTGGGAGAGTTTTTGAACTTACCTAAGTTCAAGAGACACAAACTCTATAATCATCACCTCAACTCCGCTAAATGATCCCAGTTCAAACTTTTCCTATTGATTACGAAATTAGGAACAAGGTTATTGAGCAAAAAAAAAATTAATAATATAAGATAAAATTAAATAAATTGCCCATACAATCTCTCGATATATTTTTGTATATATCGGTTTATTATTTTCTTTGAGTACGACCCTATTCAAGAGGATGGACCTCCTTAATTACGTCCCCATTTGGGAGACCACCTTTTGATTCCGACTCGCTTCGTTTTAACTATCTTTCCTTCTTTTGTTTTATTTTTAGCCGAGGTGAATTTACATCAGCCTTTATTTTCGACTCGTAATTTAATTGCATCAGATAGTGGCCGAATAGGCACCTTCTAGGAAGGGTACTACCCGTACACATTCTTCATGTGCAAGTTAAGGGGAAAATTTGATTTAATTTGGAATTCGGGTTGCACTCACTGTTTATTGTGAGTTGCCTACGTACCCGTTTGGATGGGATGAAACCGATCGTAGTTCGTTTGGGAAATTTTATTGTTTATTTGAGTTTGATTTAGGTTAAATTAATAACCATTATTTTTGACCCACTTTTGTTATTTGTTCGGCTAAATAAATAGCCGAAATAGGGACTTGAATTTGTTACGGAATCCCGACCAAGTTGATATTATAGCCTTTTCCGTCATTTCGATTATTTTCCAACTTAGTCCTTCATGGGGTCGGATGATTTAATTTTACTTTTCGATTGCACCCATAAGCCGTATTTAATTTTATGCGCTTCCTACGTACTCTTATTGAGATCAAATCGACGTAGTTCTGGACCCGTTTTGAGTCTACAACTCGAATAAAAATTCGAAAGAAAATTTATGAGCTTGGAACTTTTTATTTGGATGAAGTTTAGTCCATTTGATGGACTTGGGATTTGGAAGGTATAATTTTGTGAAGTTTGGATTTAACCTGTTTCGGTTACAAAATGATATATTATGTAACCGTAGACTATATAAATTCGAATTTTGGCTTTTTAGGAAAGAGGGGGAACTTTTGTGAGCTGGGACTTGTGTTTGACTCGGGGTTTGGTCCATTTGGCAGACTTGAAATTTAGAACGGATAATTTTTTGGGACATGCATTTGGCCTATTTAGGTTACGAGGGGAAAAAATGTATTATGTAACCAAGAGTCGTGAGACTTTAAATTTGGCACTTTTAGGATGGTGGGACAAAATTGAGAGCTTGAACTTTGTGTTTGGCTCGAGCTTGGTCCATTTAAGAGACTTAAAATACAGCAGGAAAAACCTGCGACGGAGTTTACTCGTTTAGGTTACAGGAAAACATTTCGTAACTACAAGTTGCAAGAAACTTGAAACTTGGCCATTTTAACAAATGGGGGGAATATTTGCGAGATTAGACTTTTTGTCTGACTCATGTTTGGTCTATTTAGCAGATTTAAGATTTGACAGGGAACTTGTAACAGGGCTTGCTTTGTCTTGGTTACAGGGAGACGTTTTGTTGTTACAAGTCACATAACCTCGAATCTGGTCCTTTTAAGAGCGAGGGGAGAATTTGTGAGCTCCGAAATTTGTAATGGGTTTGGTTTTTGGTCCATTTGGTGGACTTGGCTATTTGAAAGGCCAACCTGTATCTTTGAACGAGTGACATGTTTATCAGTTTACGTCATATATAATACATAACATTGGGTCAAAAATAAACATTTGAGATTTTTTGGGAGAGTGGGGCTTTTTTGTGAGCTTGGGTATTTTTATTTGGCTCAAACTCGGTCCGCTTGGAGGACTTGGAAATTTGACAAGGTCGCTTAACATTTTTGTGGAGCTTGGGTATTTTGTCCCTCACAAGGACTCGAATTCGTAACTCGACCAAGTATGATTTGTCCCTCACAAGGACTTGAATATCAATCCAAAAATATAATTTGGAAATTTTTGGATTTGTGACTGAACCCGGAAAAATTTAACGTCGGGTTTCCTACGTATCCTTGATGGGATCAAGTCAACGTAGTTCTACACCAAATTTGACTCAAAATATAATCTAACGGGGATTTGAGTTTGTGACTGAATCCGAAAAAATTAATATCGGATTTCCTATGTACCCTTGATGGGATCAAGTCAACGTAGTTCTAAACCAAATTTTGATTACCCTAAATTATTACTTTCAACCTGTAACAATACCTAAGGCAATGCTGCCGCCAGACAAAAGACAACCCGTCATACTTTGCATCTTTATGCATTTGATCTCTTTTTAATATGCATTTTCATGATCATTTAGACATTTGAAGCCACGTATGTCAAGCATCATATGTATCATTACTTCCCCTTTTGCATGCGATTTGGCCGTCGAGCACTCAATGAATTGCATCAGCCACGTGTACATGTACTCCCCCAATACGACAAATATTTGATTACATATATATACTGACTTGCAGCGTCTAGCTTTTATTTTATTTCACAATTTTAGTGTGAGACGATTTACTTGAATTTATCAAAAGCTCAAGAGTTACAATAAAGCCCAAAGCTCTACAAATTCAGTTTGCTGCCATACCCGCTTCTTATATTTCAATTTAGTCCATTCAACAAGACTAGCAACTGCAAGAAGCATTGGTCTCATTTTTTGACAGAAGACCATTTTAGTTTAGGCAACAACAGAAAGACATATTTCCATTAGAAATAAATGGCTTCGAACTTTTGCTTTTGTTGTAGTTAGTCATCCCTTGAATGCTTGTAGGATTCCTCCTTATCTACCAGAAAGATAAATCTGATTAGGCAAGAAGACATCTACTTGATTACAATTGAATAGTCATTTGGAATTATTCATCCACCTTATTTTGAAATAGTCAATCAGAAACATGAGGCCTTGAGTATTTTCCTTCAAAGCAGCTCATACCCATGTTTACAGTAATGTTTCCATATGGGTACCTAGCGTCATTTTAGCACCATAGCAAGTTTCAATG
The DNA here is from genome assembly GCA_029582165.1 of Portulaca oleracea. Taxonomy (NCBI): domain Eukaryota; kingdom Viridiplantae; phylum Streptophyta; class Magnoliopsida; order Caryophyllales; family Portulacaceae; genus Portulaca; species Portulaca oleracea. Next base: position 15,945,756 of record CM055880.1, read on the forward strand.
AACCCAAAATTTGTCATTTTCGGTCAATTAACCGAGACCTGCATGCCTCAGAACCCAAATTTTATGGGTCGCTACAGACCCGGGATTCGCAAGGATCCATTTTTTATGAGTCCCAAAGGACCTGGGATTCCTAAGAATCCAGTGTTCATAGGTCCTTAGGGACCGGGATTCCTAAGAATCCAGTTTCAATGGGTCCTTAGAGACCGGGATCCTCACAATCCAAAGGTTTATGGGTCGTTACCAACCTGGGATTCCTAAGAATCCATTTTTATGGGTTCTCAAAGGAGCCGAGATTCCTAAGAATCCTTTTTTTATGAGTTCGCTAAGATTCGGGAGTCATGGTTTATTGCTTCTGGTGATCCCGAAGGACTCAGTTTTGATGGTTCTGGCAAGCATGAGGTCCTGAAAGACCCAATCTTTATGATTTCGGCAAGAATTAAGATTGTTTGGGTGTCCATGACTGACGGTTCTGGTAAGAACCGGGGCTCGGTTTGTGGACGCGACATGGGTTAGAGTTGCAGTAGGCAATTTGTTGGCTGCCATTAAAGACTTGAAAGAAGATCAGTGGAGAAGGACCATCACAATAGCCGATTTTTATACCTCTGGATCGTTGAATTCTTCAAGCCTGCTTCTTTTTTGTAGAACTCCCGCCTCCGTCTCGGTTGTCTTCTTCGCTCTTCTTCAGTTTCTTTTTACTCCCTCTGGATTTTTTAGTCCACCGAAAACCCAAAAAAAAAGCCCCTTCGTGATTTGTCTCACCTTTCTTTTTATAGAGAAGGCTATGCCGTTACTTTTTCTTTTGATTCAATCCCACGATGGCAAAAAAATAGGACACGGGTGAGTTGGTTTTAACTACTGGAAATAACCGTCAATTTGTATTCCATTATTTCTGTATGCTCCCAGGATTACACAACAACTGTAACAAAATGGACCAATTGACTAATTGATACCACTCAGTTGGATGGGCCTAGACATCCATTAATTTGACCCTTTTTTAATTTAGTTTATTGAATCATGCAAATTAGGTTTAGTTGTATTTTGGTTTCTATGCCGACAAACATAACCTGAGTGCATTTATAAATGGGCTTGTTCTTTTTATTTGTTGTATGTCAAGGTCAAAACCCACCAATTTATGTTTAGGTTTAGGTGGTTTGAACCATAACATAAACTCACTTTTTGTCTAATTCTTAGAGCAGATTATTATTTTGATAACCTTAAAAATTATCAAAAATTTTGGTTCAATAGAGGTTGTGGTGGTAGTTCTCCAAAAGTTGAGGAGGAAGTCCATGGACCCTACTCTAAGCAAGGTTAGGTAAACAACTCCATTAGCCATAGAAATATCGATCTCTATGGATGGGTGCTTTTAGAAAGTAATGACTCTACCTACTCCAAAGAAGCTTTAGCACATCATGATACCATAAAATCCAAGATGGACTCCATGTATGAAACCAACTTTAGAACTTGGTTTACTTGCCTGAAGGTGTGAGCCATCAGGCATAAGAGCGACATTAAGGCAAAACATGGGTTCATCAAGATAGATATCAAGACCGCCTTCAAAATTAGATTTTGAAAGAGGATGTGTGCTTGACACAACCAAAGGGTTTTGGTCGGAATCCTTGTAAGCTTCAAAAGACCATATGTGGTCTTACGGGAGCTTTTAGGAGTTTGAATCATCGATCACTTTAACCAGGGCATCAAAAGGTTTTGATAAACTGAAAAGTGCTCAAATAATTTGTGTTTACAAGAATTTCAGTGGGAGCAATGAGTTCCTAATGCTATATGTGATTAACATACTACTTATATATGGAGAAGAAGATTCTTATGTTACAATCTACTGAGGTTGACTTGGGAATAATTTTCAAAATGAAGGATAGTGGGACTTAGAATTTTCTTGAAGACACGATCTATAATGACAGATTAAAGATTTTGATTGGTTGAATCAAAGTTGATAAGGTGTTGAATAGTTTGTCGCACTTCAAGAATGGATTAATTTTCATGAATCATGGCATATCCTTAAGCAAATTTGATTGTCTTGAAGCAATCAAGAGACCTAAAAAGGATGAGACATATAACTCGTGCTTCAGGCAGGGGATTAATGTATGTCTCGAGATATTCAAAGCCTAACATAGCATATACATTGTGTACATGTATGAACAAAACTAAGGATATGTCCTCAGTCTACAGTAGTTAATAAAAGCTAAGTGTGAAAAGTTACATTGATGCTACATTTATGTCAGAAAGGTATGATTAATTGAAAGGTCAGAGAAATTGTACAATTTGTCTGAGTGGTTTTTAGGCGAGTTGAAAGAGGTTCCTAACATGACACGAGTTTGATTCTACAAATAAGACAAGTATGGCGCGACTTTAGAGGCTTCGACAGAAACTTTTAGGATTGTGAAGTTCATTTTAGATTTGGGTGTTGTTTCTAGCCTTTCGAGAGGAATGAAGCTTTGTTGATAGGAGTCATCACTCAAGCAAAGGAACTGAAGCTCACTACGAATCCAAACATGAGTTCCGGAGATATCACCCCATACGAAAGGTCATTAGTGGAGATGTGTAACGCCCTAGAAATTCAATTATGAAAAAGTCAAACATGCTAATTGATTGCATAGCACAATCAATTAGCAAACGTTGACTAACATTAAGTTTAGAATCGAATTTCTAGGGCGTTACAAGATGATATAAAAATGTGCAAGGTTCATTGCAAGTATTGTGGACTAAACCCATATTGCAGTTAGAGCATGATAGTCATTCATGGGCAATAGGTATTAACCATATTCCGGAATGTGAACAAGTCAAGTTTACATGAAATGTTCATGAATTATGACCTTGTTGGTTCATCCATAAGAATAAGATTCAACCTTTACATCAATTGTGGTTTAGAATTATGTAAACGTCCAAAAAGGTTAGCGAATTCAAAATGGGAAATTGGATAAGGTCTGATTTCTGAAACCCCATTAAGTGAACTTGATAACGCTAGTCCTAGTCGACAGTCGACCTAGTTCCTAATTGTATTATCATGTAGGGAAAGTGATAATATCAACACAATTAGCATGTACGATTGAGGTGATGATCGAGTTTCATGATTATGGTGATGTGGTGACATCATTAATTAATCACATGGGTAATGTTGAGAACAACTACCAAACTGATCCGCAGTGGGACCTCTTTAAGTTGGGAATGCCATAAGAGCTCTCCCTACTCAAGGAAAATTCCTAAATCCTGAGTTCAATACATAGGCTACATGGTCTGTTGTAACTTTGGAGCTCGTCAAACGCATTTCGTAACAGTAGGCCATAAAGGCGGTGTCTGGGTTACAGTTGGATCATATGAGAATATGCAGCTGAACAAGATGGCATTGTCCTCCCTGTTAGGGACAGTTGTCTCGTTGGCTACTCGGTGAGATTGGACAGAAAACGCTTGGCCGAGCTCAAATGAATCAATAGATGATTATCTACTTTTCAGAGTCTAACTCGGAGAACGTGGAACGTTCGGGTCTTACATAAGGATGACTTCAGCTTACCTTATCCGATCTTGAGACAGTAAGTGACAAGGGAATTTAAGGAAGCGAACACTTGTGGGACAAGTGGGAGATTGTTGGGAATGTCCCGACAATGTTCGATATACATGGAGTTTAAACCAAAATAATATAGTGATTATATGTCTTGCTAGAGACCTCATAATTGGTAATTATCAAATATGTTTAATTACAACTATATTATTTGGTCCTACTAGATCACACAAGTCAGTGCCCTGGAACAATGTATGTAACCTAATTAATATCGTATTATGTTTAGAAATGTTGGGAATTGATTTCTATGAGAAATCAACCCAACACGGACCGAGTTGGGCTAACCACGGACTGTAGTGATCCAACACAGACCGTGGTGACTACGACCAACTTAATGTGCATTTTGGAGGCCACGACGGACCATGTTGGGCCTCAGATTGCGCCATCACGTAAGTCGGTTATTCAGGGTTTTAATAACCCTTTCCTCAAGTCGTTTAACAATAAAAAAGGAATCTCTCTGAGAGATTGAGATCGAGAGAACTACTTGAGACTTTTAGAGAGATACCAGGGTGATTTCATGAGTTCCTCTCTCTCCTAGTTTGCAGTTATTGTTTCCTAAAACAAACTACATTATACTGAAACACATACATCTTAGATTGAGATCTGTCTCGATCCGGTCGATCTAGCAATCGAGTTCCCGGAGTGCTACGTGGACCCACGTTGGTGGATTTCTTCATTGGAATCTCAAAGGTCAACCTCTGCATCAGTTGGATTAGCGATCAAGTATACTAATAAGTCTTTGCAATTGTATTCTTTCCTGGGTGATTAATTGTTTTGTAATTGTTATGAATATTCCGCCAATTAATCCATATTTGTTTAGGAAATAGATCACCTAAAACCCAACAATATTAACAATAAAATTTTAATAGATGAATATTTTAATTTTAATTAATATTAGTGTTATTATTAATGATAATGATAATATTAGTATTAAAAATATTAATTTTAATATTATAATTATAGTTACAATCTTAGTATTAAAAATAATATTTTTTTAGTATTAGTATTAATACTAATATCAATGTTAAATATATTATTTCTAGATTTATTTTAATTATTTTTGTACATGTTTATCTTTTAAAAATATTTTTTATTATTTATTTTATTGATTTTTAATTTAATTTAACTTAATTTAATTTTAATTTAAGTCTTATTTTTATTTTATTCATATTTAATTTGATTTTAATTTAATCTATTTTAATTCTTTTAAACTTTTTGAGATGACGTAAAAGGTGAATTAGTGGAAACTTTAAAATTAAAATTATTAATTTTTCGTTGAAGAAAAATATTGACACTTTAAGGAATGAGATATGAAACCTTCCAAAAATGAGATGTATGAAGTCCCTCTTAATTATATTTTTTTTTGGGGGGGGGGGGTGGGGGAGGAGAGATTTCATTCCCTTAGATATGAAGTTCTAGTCCTAAAATTTTCGACCAAACTTATAAAATAAAGAAACTTGATACATTTAGATATTAAGATTCCCTCCACAATCTTCAACCAATCACATCCAAAAACACATGAATATGTTGAACATCTTATATAAATACAAAGCTAAAAAGGCATGGTGCCACTACAAGATAAAGGGCCTAAGGCAACGCCTCGGATTACAACAGTATAAGAATTGTTGCCTTACATACCCTAAGGCAACAGTGCTTTATTTGTTGCATAATTCCTTCGTCCCTTTTTACTTGTCTAATTACCTAATTTTTACATTTCCAATAACTATAATACCCATTTTATCCCTAATAAATGCACTTCTTACACCTTTCCAAGAATATTTTCAAGGACATTTTTGGCAATGTAGAAATCTTTTGCTCCATTCCCTATATTTCTTGGTTTTGTGAAATTAGTTTTATGGACAATTAATCAGGGACAGAGGTAGTATAAGATATTTTATTAATTTATAATATTTTATTGCCAACGTTGTGATTTGTTGGGAATGGTACGACTGACATTAGTTTCTCCCGTGACTTTTGTTTTAATTAAGCGGTAATCAAAATATTAATTTTGCTTTAAGCACTAATTAATCAAAATTTAATTTTCACTTTCAGCGCTAAACACCCAAAGAGGTGCTCTTTTTTTCACGTTCACAATTACGTTCTAGCTGCTCTTTCCTTATAACAAACACTACAAGAAAATAAGCAGAGGGCGTCAATTTTTTTAAAAAAAGGATGTCAAAATAAATTTGTCGTATTTTATTGATTATATGACGGCAATATTTTTGACGTTTTATGAGCACATATTGTGCTTAAAAAATTATATAATTAATTTCCTTTTTTCCAATGTTAAATAACTAATAATAAATTAAAATGAAAAAAACTCATGATCCGTCCGTTTGACTCAAAAAATTGTTATTCCCATTGTTGTACAGTCCTATAGAACGTTTGAATAATATAACCTCTAAATTGATATTTTGTCGTCCAACGGGTAAAGCATCGGAGGATAAATAATGGGCTAAAATTTCATGTAGCTTGAATTGGAGCGGGATTTCAAATTTAGTGAAAATACTATGAGAGGGAAATACAAAATTTTCACAAATAATTTAGCGGGCCAATAATACCAAGTTACTAAACCAAAACCCCTTCATCGTTGCTATTCACCCTATCGAACTCCAGATGGCCTTCTACTTCTCTCTCTCCCCTCAACCAAAACCCTAATCTTCGATTCCATGTTTCCCCAATTCCCTCATCAACTATTACACCTCTTCTTCCCTAATTCCACCTACTGATTTCTCGTTCAGTCATCAAACCACCATTGGCGCTACTTGGAGTGTCATCGTCTTGTCTGATTGTCGTTCAGCGTCGTCGTCGTCGTCTTCCGTCCGCCTGGTTCTCTTCTTCGTCCTCGTCTTCCGTCTGCCTGGTTATCTTCTTCGTCGTCTTCCAATTTTCAGGTTCTGGGCCCGAAATCGAACTTGTGAGCTCCGATTCCAGCTTCCGTCTCCCAATTTTCAGGTTCTCATCTCTCTCAAACTCTAACTCATCCTACTGGTGGTGGGAAGGATATCAAAGAAAAGTTAATTTGATGTAGAAATGTGAATCCAGTGAACCCAGAGTATTCTCTGTCAATTCCAGCCACCACCACCAGCTTTATTTCTCTATCAATTCCAGCATCCCCAGTTACTCACTCACTCACTTCCCTCTCTTCTTGTTCGCAGTCAGTATTCAACGCAGCAGCTGCCTCACAAATCACAATTCGTCACTTCCCAAATCCCACTCCCAGTCCCCACCCTCACTTGACTCACTCACTCACTTGACACTTCCCTTTGTTGTTGTTCAACTTCATCGCAGCAGCAAGCCAGCAGCAACATTTGTTGTCGTGCCTTATACACAGCGTGAGAAAGAACATCACTCTTGTTCGACTTCGAGCCATCTACAGGCAGCAACAGCAACATTTTTTTGTTCGATCCATCTACACGCATTAACAAAGCGACCACATCGGTGGCGATCCAGTCACTTAAGCCACCCGCTGATAAGTTTATTCACTTTCTTGGCTTCTTGCATTAATTTTTTTGTTGGGATATTTGGATGAACTAAATTGTAATTTTGATTTGTGTTGTGTGATTTCAGATTTGTGCTTGTGAATTTGTGAGGGATTTTAGAACTAAATTCTATTTAAGATTGTTGATATACATTCAAGCTTTTGTAAATATGAATTTGCGAAATTCTATTTGAATTTAGATTTGATATAGGCAATACTAGTAATTTAGTGTTCATTAGTTTCTCTTATGAATCTTTAAAATTCAAAATGTTATCAAAGAATCTGGGATCTTTTGGTGGTCGGGGTTTGTTTATCCTCTTGATTCTTGACTGTGTTTAGGATTCTAGATTGTGCCCCATTTTCTTATTATTGGCGTTTAAGTGTTATGCCTTTAATGTATTAGTCAGAGCACAATAACATGAATGAATGAATGATCTACTGGATAACAAATTTCCCTCTACATGTGAATATGCTTTTCTTGGATCCATGATTTTGTTATTCTTGATTTTAGTGATGTTTTCCTCATCTTGCATGAGATGAGAGAGATAAAATACAATGTATGTATCCTAGCTCTTATTATTGGTAGGAATATGTCACCATTGCACTTGTGCACTTTTTCTGATTGGGATTCTTGATTGTTGATTGTGCCCCATTTACACGAGATAAGAGAAGTTCAAGTGAATGTCATTGCTTAAAACTGAGGTATACAAAGTTTAAAGCTTACATTATGTCTGGGATTCTTGATTATGCCCCATTTGCTTGCTGGTTTCTTATGTAATTTCACATGTTCAGGTGGATAGTGCATTCCAAGTGTTTGATAAATTCCCCCCCCCCCCAAAAAAAAATGTTGTCTTCTGGAGCTCTATGTTTTACTTTGGGTTTTGGAGCTCCTATGTTTTACTTTGGGTTTTTGTTGGGCATAAGCAAGTTAAAAGAATTGGATGTTGTCTTCTGGAGCTCTATGCTCCATGAACACTCTCAATTACTAAAGGTTTTATTCATGTTTCTAGTACCCAAAAAACATAAATAGTATTATTTATGTTTTTTGTGTACTGGATTTTTTTGGTGAGTCTGATCAAGAGGATATTGAAATTTAATAAATTTTTGTATGGTGTGTTGTCTATAGTAATATCTAATAGAAACTTATACGGATTAAATTGATTTGTAGTTGTAATCATGGCCAAAAAGAAAGCAAACAATATGAGACCCCCTTGTACTGCAAGCAGTGAAGCTCTTACAACAAGAATGTCAGAGTATGAAAAACAAAGACAACTCATGATTGAACAAAATGCGTCCAAATTGAAAGAGATAGGACTGGTCCGACAAGCTAGGGAGTATAAAGATTCTGTAGGAGACAAGAGAAAGAAAAACTATGAGAGAAAACTGAGTAATTTGTTTTCTTTTTCCCAGGAAGATTCTTCTACAATTTGCAACTAATTGATATTAAGTATTTTGTTTTCTTTTTCCCAGGAAGAAGATGAAGGTGATGGTGAAGATGAAGGTGAAGGTAAAGATGGAGAACTAATATGATGAACTGTCTAGGTCATTATTTATCTATATTGGATCGTGTCATAATATTAGGATAATCTTCAAAGATGAAAACTTTTATTATTAGATATACTATTTTGGACTTGATACTTCTTATTACTATCTTTTGTGTCTTATATGGATGACCTATTTCATATTTTGACTCTTGTAATGAGATCCAGCAATGATATTAATAGCATTTGGACGTTTGTTGTCATATGTATATTAATTCGTATTACATATCATTACAGGTAATCAATTATAAATATTGAATAGGTACTGTAAAAAAAGCATATGCAACAATAGTAGATTGTTGCTATGAAATACAACATCTAATGTACCGTTGCTTTTGGTGGGATAAAGCAACAGTCCATTGCCTTTTAGTATTGTTGCCTATGTTGGTTTATACTGCAACGATACTTTACTGTTGCCTTTGTCGCTTTAATATACAACACTATTGGACCGTTGCCTTTGTTATCTTCAATACAACAGCCTTGGATTGTTGCCTTTGCTACTAATGCAATGACACTGGATTGTTGCCTTTGCTATGAATGCAACAACACTGGCCTGTTGCCTTTGCTATTCTTCGCAATGACACTAGATCATTGCCTTTTACGTTAACGCAACAACACCGATCGTTGCCTTAGATGGATCATTGCCTTAGGCATTGTTTGAGCCCTCTTGCGAGGCGTTGCCTTAGGCCAAAATACCGTTGCCTTTGGAAAAGGCAACGGAAGTATCTGCAACGGCCCATGCCTGTTGGCTTAGGCCAAAATACCGTTGCCTTTGGCCTAAGGCAACAGTTTTCGACTGTTGGTATAGGCCCTTTATGTTGTAGTGTGCTATCTTTATCAACAAGGCCTTCTTAGCTCAGTGGTAGAGCGCGTGGCTTTTAACCACGTGGTCGTGGGTTCGATCCCCATAGACGGCAATGTTGGTTGGAAATTTTGTGTTGTGTATTTTTTTAACTAAAACTTTTAAGAAGGGTAAAATACAACCACTAGGAAGTCTTTGTCATCGGTTCTTCCAAGTTTATCATCATACCGTGAAATTTAGGAATAAACACAATAGATCTAGCGAGTTGGTTCCTCGATTTCCTTCTCTAAAATATGACAAAAAGTTACATTAGTGCACTTGTAGGAAAAAAACTTGAATATCGATGATATGATTGTTGATCTCCTAGGAAGAGATTATGATGCCTCAAATAGCTTGAATAAGGATCTTTTTGTTTCCTTGTATAATAATATTTTGGTAATCATTTTTAACTGCCTTCATTACACCATTGAAGTGAGTTGTTGTTTCGGCAACAAGTATTGACTAATTTCCAAGGTTGAAGGTTGATGCGTGAATGAAATCTTCTTATCTATCTTTGAAGATAAACACGCTTGTTGCTGTTGTTGAAGACTTACATTAGTGCACTTGTAGGAAAAAAAAACTTGAATATCGATGATATGATTGTTGATCTCCTAGGAGGAGCTTATGACGCCTCGAATACCTTGAATAAGGATCTTATTGTGTCCTTGTATATAATATTTTGGTAATTATCTTTAACTGCCTTCATTACACCATTGTAGAGAGTTGTTGTTTCGGCAACAAGTATTGGCTAATTTCCAAGGTTGAAAATTGATGTGTGAATGAAATCTCCTTGTCTATCATTGAAGATAAACCCGCTTGTTGTTGTTGTTGTTGTTGTTGTTGAAGACTTGTAACCAAAACCCGCTTGTTGTTGTTGTTGTTTAAGACTTGTAACCATCGACTTTTATTTTAGTGACTCATGCTATGGTTTTCTCCAAGCGACCCAGTGAGTCTTTTTTGATGTACATGGATGGTTTGGAGTAGTGTGATGACGAATGAGGGTGTTCGCGAGTTTGTGTCTATTTCGTCATTCAACGGTTGTGTTTTTTTTTTTCCTTTTGCCCTTTATGAGTATATTAACATTGTTAGAAGGTTCATTCCAAAATGACAAGATTGCTTCTAGTTTCCAAATGGCTCAAAAGAATATTAGTGATATTGTACAATATAAAGGATGAGGAATAAGATATCGGTCATGTTAAGTTGCATTTTTTGATAAAGTTAAAGGAAGATCTTTCTGTATTATTTAGTCAGCCAAAAACAGAGCAAAAAATATTCAAAACACCACCTTGGGTTTCATGTGGTTGACTGGATTTTTTTTTGTGTTGCGTAGTTTTTTTAAATAAACTTTTAAGAAGAGTAAAAGACAACCACTGGGGAGTCTTCTTCAATGGTTCTTCCAATTTCATCATCATACAAGATCAAAGTAAGTAAATGGAAAGAACTTGGTTTCACATACCGTGAAAATTAAGGATAAACATAATATGTCCGGTCAGATGGTTGCCCAATTTCCTTCCCTAAAATATGATTAAATGGGGAATGGGGAGAAGACTAATTTCTGAAAAAATAATTGGTATTCTGCTAATAACTTACTTGTCATTAATAATGTAGTGGATGATTCACTTATGAATCTAAATTTAAAAGTGGTCGATTTCAACCTAATAAGAATTGGAATGTTCCTTTGATTCAATCTTTAATTAATGTTGATTCTGTTAGTCTCATACTCAATACCCTGTCCCTTTTAATAATAAAAATTATAGGCTATGTTGGGGTCTAGTAATGGAGATTTCTCAACCAAATCTACGACTTGGGCTGCTCATAACATTTCTCCTCATGCTCAACCTTGAGAAATTTAATTGGATTTGGAAGCTGGATATTCAACCAAAGTTAAAATTAGTTTTTATGGTAGTCTTTACGGAACGCCTTACCCTTAAGATCTTGTTTATCCTATCGAAGAGTGCATCTTCCTTGTAATTCTTGTCCTTGTGTTCCTTGTGTGTTGAAGACATTGAACATCTTTTTTCCTTTGTCCCTTGGCTAAGGATCTTTGGGATTTGGCTCTGGAGCATGGTTAGATTGACCCCTCTACTATTTCTGGCCATTCTAAGACTTTTACCCATTTTGTTTCTCGAATTAAGAACTCTTCATATTCATCATCCTTTGATAGGATTATCGCTCTCATTTGGAGTTTTGTAAGGCTCGTAACTTTATTGTATTCAAAAATGAAACCACCCCGTCGTTTATCATCTTGCTTCGGGCTAAACATTCTTCGACAAAGTGAAGGATGCATCATTGGTTAGGGGTTGGCTTCTCTGGTTCTCATTCACCTTCTGCCCCCTTGTGTCTGGGAGATCAGTGTGGGTTTCTTAGTGTAAACCTCCATAAGGTTCATTCAAGCTCAATTTTGATGGTCTAAAACATTGGGAGGAAATGTAACGACTTTCTAATTCATGATGTTACGCGCCAATTGATCATTGCGTCTTCTTTTCCGCTTGCAAGTTCTACCATTCTTGTAGTTGAGGCAACTGCTTTGCGGAATGGTCTTCTCTGTTGGGGAGATCCAAGGCGGGAGCTCATTTCAACCAAAGCCCATGGTGCGCAAGTTAAGTGAGGTTCCATATTAAAACCAATTGGTGTTAACAAGAGTAGGTCACTTGACCTATATACCATGTCCTTTCTCTTTACTTTTTTGGTGTGGGACATTTTTACTCATGGGTGAATCCCAACAATCTCCCCCTTCACACATGAGTCTCTCCCCCTTAATCGAAAGCCTCTTTTTGCTAAGGTTTTTTATGTCACCATCACGAGCGCATCATAGCCGCACCTTACTCTATAAAGTCGCACCACTCCACATGAGTCTCATGCCACCACACTGCCTCAAGAGTCCCAGCCGCACCTTACTCCATAGAGCCACACCCTACTCCACCTGAGTCTCATGCCACGACTCTGTGCCTTTAGGAGATCCAGCCGCACGCGTGCCATGGTCCCTGCTCCTATCCATGGTGATTTTTACGGGACCACCTTCTCGCACCTCACGCCCAGCCGAACGACCCATCGGCTCTGATACCACTTGTTGGGGAGATCTAAGGCGGGAGCCCACTTCAATTAAGGTCCATGGTACACAAGTTAAGTGAGGTTCCATCTTAAAACCAATTGGTGTTAAGAGGAGTAGTCACTTGACTTATATACCATACCATTTCCCTTTACTTTTATGGTGTGGGACAGTTTTACTCATGGGTGAATCCCAACATTATCTCTGCTATTCAACTGAGTATTCCTTCCCTTTTATGTTAAAGGTGACAACTTGATAATTATTAAGGCTCTTTAGGGTGCATATCATATCCCATGGGAAGTGGCTTCGTTGATTCAAGATATTAGGTTACTTTTACTCCTTTGTAATGTTGTCTCGCTTTCATATTTTTAGGAAAGATAATAGAGTTGTTGTCTAGCTTGCTAAGTTCAGTGTGTCTCTCCACTCAGCAGCATTTTCGTCCACTACTCTATCGGTTGGATTGTCTTCTATTATTAGATATGATATCTTACGTCATGCCTTAAGAGAAAGGCTTCCTAGGTATTGTATGTTTACCTTCTTTTAAGAAAAACAATAGAAATTAAAAAAATATTAATAAATCGCTATATGTTACTTAATTCATCATCTACTATCTTAACTCCAAGTTTGTCAAACATTACATTAAGCCTTGTGTTTTAACTATATATACAAGTTTGTCGAACATTTAAGTAATACAATTCTAACTCAACTGATAGCTTCTCTTGCAGTAACTGAAGGTGGGTTTTCCCGATGGAATGAAAAAATATTGCATCTGTTTTTTTATGCTGAGACGATTAAAGGCATTTTAAAAATGCAGGCTCCAAATGATTCGGTAGCAAACCAGTTATGTTGGGGAGAGACAACATCAGATATGTATATTGTGAAATCAGGATATAAGGTATTAGGTGTTGTTTTTGGTGTAGCTTCTTTAGAAGCTTTTGATTTTTGCATTGAATAAACTTGATCTGAATGACTGCTAATTATTTAAAAAAAAGGTATTAGATATTGTAAATAGTGTTTTTGAGGAGGGGGCTTTACGACATATACAAAATTATGGAAACACCTTTAGCATAGTAATTTGCCGCCAAAGTGAAAAATGTTTCTTTGGAAACGTGCAAATAATATATGCACTTCCCTTGGGTGAGTCGAGGCAGAAGTGAGGGATTGGGGAAGGGAACTACTGCTGGCATGATAATGAACTGGAGACAGTATCACATCTTTTTAGAGATTGCACTATTTCATGATATATGGTAGGCTAGCAATTTGGGGATTAGAGAAAACCAAACTGATTTAGAATAGAGGAGATGGTTGGAGGATTGGTTACAGTGTCTTATGAATACAGACAAAGATGGAGGCACTCGATTATTAAATTTTGCGGTTGTTTTATGGGCATTATGAAAAATACAGAGCATGGCTAAATTATCAGTGAAAATAATTAATAAAGAGATTATGGAGGGATGTTTATATAATGCTATGAAGGAAGTCAATTATTTGGGAAGAGTATATACAAAACCGAGGCGATTAATTGCCAATACCCCGGAGATAGAATTTTCTAGAAGAGTTAATAGTCATACATATCCAATCATACATGTTATAGTGGACGATGCTTGAGGTCGAATAAAACGGCAGTAGCCTGGGTTACAAAGACTACAAAATACAAGGCATGAAGTTAAATATGGAGGCGTGGCTTTTTGAGCATCTTCAGCAGTTCAGGCTGAGTTGAAAGCTGTATGATTAGCTCTACAGGCAGCTAAAGAAGCTAACTATACAACTATTGAGATAGTCACTGATTCAGAATTAGTGATTAAATATTTATATAAGCAGACTGAATGCTTTTTGCACTGTTATTCTTTAGTTTTCAACATTCTAGAAGCTCTTCAAGGTTTTCATATGTATAGAGTTTATAAGGTTCATAGGAGTTTGGTATATGATGCTCATAGGCTTGCTGAGTATATGATGAAATATACGGACGTTTAATTTAAAATAATGAAACGACTATGCTGGCGGAAAAAAAAAAAGTTACAAAATTTCACATGCATCATCCATTTTGCCATAAGATGTTTATAGTTTTCGCACAGTGGACACAGACTGTCTCTATTTTGTTTGGTAGAAATATCATTTAATTTGTTGAGGTGATCGAGTTTCTGGAAGTGGTTAAAGGACAAAATTCTTTTCCAGCATGGTCGATGCATACAATTGACCATGCATACAACTTACAAGCTGTACAACGTAACTCCACCACTCGTTAAGATTTTTTCAATTTGTTCTCATATCCACCACTCAGTTAAGATTTTTTCAATTTTGTTCAGATAACGGGCAACAATAGTTTCAATGAACGTTGCTAAAAATTTTGAAAGTATACAAAAAATTTTAGAACACGTGGGATTATTTGGTTATATCCTATCCGGTTTCCATATTATTTGTTCTCTTTACAAATTGTGCAGTCAAATTATAATGATTTATTAAAAAATTACTATAATTAGATTCAAACGAAAAATTCTATCATAAAATTTTAATATAATTGTTAATAAAATATCATATCAAAAAGTTATCAGTCAAACAACGACATTGAAGACCGTGACAGTCAATAAAAAGATAAATTATATGGAACGAATGAAGTAATAAATAATAAGAATATTTGTTATATTGTCCGTAGAAATTTCAAAAGTTTTAACATTTTTTTCAAAATTTTAAGAAACCAGTGTACTATGTCAATCTGTTAACAAATGAATTTTTAGAATAAATTGATAAATTTAGGCCCCGTTATTTTATACAGTTGGTTGCGGTGTGGTAATGGTGCAGTGATGTGGAATTTGAAAAAGTGTGGTGAATTGTGGTGAAAATTATGATAAATGGGATAGATGAGGAGAGAAAATGTGAAAAGTAGAGGAGAAAAGTGAGGAGAAAGAAAAGTAAATAGATATATTGATAATGATTGTGGCAAAAAACGACTAAAGGGGTCTCATATTTTGGTGTAATAATTTTAAGGGCCCTATATTTTGATAAATAATTTTTGGGTGACATTATTTTTGATGTAAATATTTAGGGGTGACATTCCGGCCAATTTTCGGTCAAAAGTGGCACGAAATAGTGAGTTTTATGTTTAAGTGTCTTTTGAATTCAAGTCTATATTTAACTCTAACATATACAAGTAAATCTTTAACATAATAAACACATGCCAAAACGTAAAACCTACCATTTTGTGCCACTTTTGACCGGAAATTGGCCGGAATGTCACCCCTAAATATTTACATCAAAAATAATGTCCCCCAACAATTATTTATCAAAATATAGGGCCCTTAAAATTATTACACCAAAATATGAGGCCCCTTTAGTCATTTTTTGATGATTGTGGTGTAGTGAAGTGTGGTAGGAATTAAAAAGTTGTGGTCCGGTATTGTACTGCACCGCAATCTACCGAGTAAAAGAACGGGGTCTTATATATATTGATGAATTTTATAATAATATTAATAATATATAATAAATTTGATAATAAATATTGATAAATTATTTTCTTAAATTAAATTTCTTAGATAATTTAGAGCAAATGCAATGCTAAAGAAAAAGGGAGAATGCAACACAGGTTGAATGGTTGAGTGTTTTCTTTATTTTATAGAGTTGTACCCTACTTCATCATTGTATTTCTTGCGCCCAGTCGAATGAAAAATCTGCTCTAATATCACTTGTTGGGGAGATCCAAAACGAGAACTTACTTCAACTAAGGTGCATAGTAACAAGTTAAATGAGGCTGTATCTTAAAAGCAATTAGTGTCAAGAGGAGTAAATCACTTTACTTATATACCATATCCTTTTAACATGATCTTTCGATATGGTACTTCAAACTCATGAGTAAATCCCAACCGTTTTAATGATAAGCTTATAACATCAACTATTATAAAAACTGTATGTTTTAAATACAATTCTATATATACCAAAAACTATATAAATCAATAATAACTCATGTTCTTTACAACAATGAAGTTTTAATATATATTTCTAATAATTTAAATACACACAAATATATTTTTAGAGTGAATCATTGATTTATAAAAGGTGAAGTGACACTTCACTTATGAAAAAAAAATGATTATGCTTCAAGAGCATGTTTTGTCCTGTGCGCCCAATTAACAATCAAACCCAATGCTCCATGAGTCCATGTGCATCCAACAATTTGGCAAAATCAGCACGTGGGGCCCATGCTTGGGGGTATCAACTATCAAGCTTCATGAGAGCGGGACTAGGATCGTACTGCTGATTTTGGCAGCCTCACCATGGGTGGGTAAAATTAATACATAAAAAAGAAATGGGTAAAAGTTAAATTTTGATAATTTTAAGTAATTTTTTTTAATTTTTGAAAAATTTACGATAGTATATTAAAATTTTTTTTCTAAACTTTGATAAATTTTGATAAATTTTGGTAAATTTAGACAAAAATTGATAAATTTTAAAAAATTGAATTTATCCATAGATTTGACAGGCCATAACTCAAGTATAAATAAAAACTCAAATATTCAATGTTGCCTTTTCCTTTTTAAATAATTGGTTGGAACTTAGAATTGATAAAACTTTATACAATCTAAAATATTCAAATTATCCAGCTCAAAAAAACTGGATTTAAAGATAAATTTTTCATCCAAATTTTGTTATTGATCGAATTTATCTAATAGTCAGACATAAAGTTTCTCTTTTCCCATTGTTAAAACTGGATTTCGACCCAAATTTAACTTGATTTGAATTGTGGAACACAATCTAAACCATAATAATTTTGAATTTGGGCATAAAGTTTTCTTCTAAATTTTAAAATTAACAAAATGATATGTACAACCTGAAGTTAGCGAACCCGAAATTTGAACAATTGACGCGGAAATCGTCAGTCCAATAAAAACACATGTGAATAGACGCTACTGATTGCAGTCATATCACTCATACTCTATCCAAAACATCATATTAAATTAAATGTCTTGACCCAAGACACTCCTTAAATGTATTCTCCCTTATAAAATCAATACTTATTATCGTTTTTAACCCATATTTTTTTTATATTTACTATTAATTATCAATTATAAGAAGCCTAGAATGTATTGGCTACGCCAACAATTAAAATTGACACCCTAACGAATGAATCTCATCCGTTAACTATATTTTAGATGTCTTTTTGTAAATTTTAAAAATATAAATGAAAGTGTGATTTTATACCATTTATATTTATTATTATATTTATAGAAATCAATCATATTATTTTTTCAATTTAATTTACAAATATATAGATTTTATACAATGACAAGACACAAAATATGTGTCTTGCACAAGACTTTTATCATTTCCCTTGTCTAAAGTTACTATTATAATAAACCTTTATAAAAATGTAATTTACTCTTCTTCCATGATATATACCATGCGTTTCACATGACTCTTTCACCACACACAAACTATGGAAACTACTACTAGTCTCACAGCCCATCTCCTCGCTTTGATTCTCTTACTCCTCTGCTCCTCCCTTTCCATAGAGGCGGTATGCCACCCGAGGGAGGAGAAAGCGCTGCTCCAAATTAAGAAAACCTTCTTCGATCCGAAGAGCGACTCATTCTCTGATTGGGACCCAAAGAAGGAAGCTAACTGCTGTAAATGGAAGGACGTGTTAACTTGCAACGGCAAGGGCCGAGTGACTTGGCTCAGGCTTCAGCCCTTTGTATTCGCAGCAGCTCAAACAATCCCAGCTGCCATTGGAAACTTTCCTTTCCTGGAGCAGCTGGAAATATACGGCAATCTGACCGGTCCCATCCCAGACGCCATTGGCAACCTCGCCAGCCTAAAAAGCCTTCAGATAGGTGGTGGAGTCACCGGTCGGATCCCCGAGTCTTTTACCCGGCTCAAGAGACTGCAGTATCTGGACTTCACCGGCAACAAACTGACCGCTTTCCCCTCCTCGTTCGGACAACTCAGCAGCCTCATACAAGTGAACGTGGGCGACAACAAGTTCTCGGGTCCGATTCCAGAGAGCCTCAGTAAGATCAAGACGCTGGAGATGATTTACCTTGCTGACAACCACTTCTCCGGGGCTATCCCGGCTTCTCTGTCCCGCCTGCCCAAGCTTGCATGGCTCGACGTCACCAACAACCAGCTCACCGGGACTGTCCCCGCCAGCTTTGGCTCTTTCAACAACCCTAACATGTGGTTGACATTGTCTCGGAACCACCTGAGTGGACCCCTTCCAAGGTCACTGGCCCAGACCAACGTGTCCCGCCTGGAACTCTCCATGAACCGCCTTACTGGGGATGCCTCCTTTTTGTTTGGCAAGGATAAGACTGCCTTGGAGATTATCAAAATCGATCATAACTATTTCAAGTTTGATTTCTCCAAGGTAGACTTGCCTACTGGGTTAAAGGAATTGGATATCAGAAACAATGAGATTTATGGGTCGCTACCGAAACGGCTGGGCCAGGTGGCATTGAAGGCGCTTAACGTCAGCCATAACAGCCTCTGTGGGGAGATTCCGACCGGCCGCCGGCTCAAGCAGTTCAGCCCAGATAGCTTCGCCCATAACAAGTGCCTCTGTGGTCGTCCCTTGCCACCTTGCAAGTGAAAGCCTATTTAGGTCATCATTGTAAAACCTGGTTTGAGTCATCTTCTGTTCTAACTGTTGCCATGAGATTAAGTTCTCAGAATGTGTGATTGGACGTACCGGTTGCAATGAAAAATAAAATTACCTTCACGTACTAGCTGTGAAAGCTCACGATGTTGTCCATAATTTGTCGTATAGATATGGCGTGTTTATAATGTTTTATTGCAATTAATTTGTTTAGTTTAGGTTCGTGTTGTGTTTCTTGATCGCTAGTATAAAATTGGGAAAAGTAATAATAGATAAAAACTAGTTTTCAACCCGTCCGATGCACGGAACGAACTCAATTAGCTACTTTTGAAATTTTATAAAAGTCATGGATAAGTAACTGTCTATATAAATAAACTAAACGGAATATTAATGAAATTGTTCCAACAAAACATGTAATTCAGCAATAGATTATTATTATTATTATTATTATTATTATTATTATTATTATTATTATTATTATTACTACTAGGCCTCAACCTGTGTGATGCATAGAGTGAACTAAATTAGTTATTTGAAATTTTATTAAAAAACATGGATAAGTAATTGTCCATACAAAGTCGCGTTGCAGGCGTATATTAAAAAATGTGTTTAATAATGACAAAACAACTATAATATAAATTTACGCATATTTAAATTTACATTCTAATTATAAGAAAAAAAATACAAAATAACAATTTAATTAAGAAATATGCATGTGCATATCAATTTAAAAGGAAACCATAAAATGACATTATGAATTCAATATCCATGTATGTACCAATATTAATACAGATATTTACATAGTAATATTAAAACAAACAATAAATAGCATAATATCTCATACCCTTACCTACGGAAAATAAAAATATCACGACATATATGATAATATTAAATGAAAGAGAGTACTATTGTGTTCCATAGTAGTAAGTTATTCGAATGAAACTGCATAAAAAAAACATAATAAGTTGTTCGAATGAAAAATTATATATGTACATATCAATATAATAAGTTATTCGAATGAAAATAATTACTGATATTTATACCAAAATAATTTACTTCAGTATTTATCGATTTTTCGATTGGTTAGAGTCCTACAATTGATCTCCTTTCCCCATTTTGTGAGACCAAAAAATGATACTATATATTAATATTATATAGACAGATAGATTTTTATTATCATTACCATTATTATTGTAACGCCCTGGAAATTCACTTCAAACTTAACCGTTAAAGTCAAACGTTGACAAACATTAACAGCGAAAGTCTCATTTTTTTCCTCTTTTAATTGGGCGTTACTGCCGTATCCCCGAAGGAATACAAGGTGTTCGGTTGTAATTTTTGTGGTTTTATAAGTTAGGGATGTCGGTCCACAGGGATGGGTGTGAGGCTTGATTAAGGTAATCGGTTCATGTAAATGGGTTTTTCTCAATGCGGAAAGCAATAAATTATGTAAATGAAGCAATAAACTAATCTAGACAAGATAATAATAATAAAGAAAGCAATTAAAAGCATGAAATCAAATAAAACAATTAAAGCAAGGAATGGAAATCTAGAATGAACAATGAAATTAGAGACAAGAAATTATACCTTTGATGACTAATCTTCAATAAACCTTCAATCTACACTTGAATTTCCCCCGATCAAACATGAAATTTTGGTTTGGATTACCAAGAATCCCCCAAATTCTCACTAGTAAGTAGAATTGGAGTTCCTTGACCCTCCTCCCCACTAAAAATGGAGTTGATTGTGGCTAACACTATAAAGCTTGGAAAACAAGTCAACAATGGAGATTAGAGAGGAGAGAGAGAGAGAGAGAGAGAAAACTTGTAAAACACTTCAATGAAGACAAGAGAGAGCTTGAGAGAGATTGAGAAAGCTTGAGAAAGTTGAATACAAATGCTAGAAATCAAAGAAAGCTTGAAAAACAATGAAGAACAATTGAAAACTTGAAGAACAATTAAGAGAGATTAAAGCAAATAAAGGAATGCAATTAAATCTAATTCTACTCCTAAACTACCTAGGCTATTTGATTCCCTCTTGGATTAATACAAGTGGGTATTTATAGAAGAAGGAAAAATACAACCCAAAACCCTAGAACAAATCGCGACGCGCTGCGTCTGACAGTGGCTCGGGCGAGCCGGTTACGGCGATTTCCCTGCCGACTTCAAACGCGCATAACTTCTTCATCCGAACTCCGTTTTAGGCCCGTAAGATATCGATGGAAAGCTCTCGGTGTGTACTTTAAGCTCTAAAAATTTCAGAGCAATCAGAGTTGTAACGAAGGAGTTATGACCCAAAGGGTGAAGGCACACGTATTTCAAACCTTTGAGTTTGTACCGTTCCCCTGTTTTGCGCCAATCTTGATATGGAATTTCCAACTTCGGTTTCGCCTTGGATCTCGGCTCGGGTTGACTTGGTTTGACTCGGGAAATAGCTCGGGATTCCCTAAAAACCTTCAATTAAGCCCAAACTTCTTCTAACTCCTTATTTTCCTACAAAACACCAAATCATAATATCTAATATATAAATAGGGGTTAAAACAAGCAAATATACCCTATAAAAGATAAGAAATTCGGCTCGGAACGAGGCCGAAAACCACTCCAAAACAAGGGTTTGCTCGCCCTAGCAAACTAAAAACGAAGAAAAGGACTAAAAAGAAAAACTAAAAACCTAACTCACTTTCGCAGGAATCGCGGATGCATTTAGCACGTGCATCAAGCCCTCTAAACCCCCCGGCAGCCCGGGTGGACGAGGTAAGTCTCGTGAGGGTTTATAGCAACTAGACCCACAAAAGCCATAGAAAAAGGAAAGAGGGAAAGTGAAAAACAAAACAAGTTTAAAAGAAAAGAAAAAGAGAACTGCTCGTTTCAATGAATCAGGTCGTTTCAATTAAGAAAACGGTATTAATCCTCCAAAAGGAACCGTTATGAGCATCTCACAACTCTTAACTCAAACAACTGCCAATCTTAGAAGTTTTTGATTCCTTACACCTCATGTAGAGTTTAATCCCATTTGAAAGAGTTTTAAACAGTTCTAATCGATCCCGGACGACCCAAAAGACTCACACCCGAGCTTACAAAACAGCGAAACGAACAAAGGAAAGGAAAGAGTTGCCCCTCCCCGCATTTGGTCGCCCTTGGCTTGGTGAGGGCCGCAGGTGATGCAAGGAAGAGCCCCTCACTTTATTAACACTTCAAACTTTTTCTTCTTTTTAATGTCGGTATTAGCCTTATTTTCGGGAATTGGACGGCCCATATAAGTGGTATACCCTCCCAACACGGTCTTTTCCATTCGCCTCTCCGTCGCAAAGCGATATAGGAGGAGGGTTAAGGGGCATCCGTGCCGTACCACTGATACCGGGCCCGTGTAGGTTGGCTAAGTGTATGGTGGTTGATGTCGTAAAGCCGACACGCCCCACTTAGTCAAATTTTTTAATTTTGCTGCTATTTTCTTACTTTTGCTTTGGCTTTTGCTTTTTCTCTTCTTTTTTTTTCTTTTTCTTTTTAGAAAACAAGCTCGGATATGAACCCCTAGAATCTCCCAGTTTCAACCAGAACATAAAAAGACAAAATGGGATCTCACTAGACACTTGATGAAAAGAATCCAATTAAGGTAAGTCATGACAATCGTCCAAGTTACGGTCGAAAATGCTCAAACCGGTTTCTTTCAAAGAAGATTAAGAACGACTTCCTGATTTCAACAACGAAATCCAAGAAACAAAGCAAAAACAAAAACAAAACGAAAAACGAAAACTTTCAAGGTTTTTCACTCCCTTTTTTCTCCTTTTAACACAAATTTTTCAAATTTTTCGACACAAACTACGAAAAACGAAAACAAAGACTCAAAACTAGGTGATCTACCCATGACAAATGGAAGTATCACCCCCCACTCCAACACAAAACTTCACAATGTCCCCATTGTGAGAAGAAGGGTGTCACAAATAAGGTAGAAAACCTAAAAACACACAACAAACACATAACAAACAATAATTGGTGGCGATCCGAGCCCACAAGGCTCCAACAACAATAATATCCCAACATTCACACTCAAGGGGTTCGCCACCCAAAAAGAAAATCAAGCATGCATCATGGATCATCGATATATTCACATAAAGAGAGAGTGGAAAGTAATTACCTAAGATCTTCAATCAAGCATATTCAATCCACGATCCAAGGAACATCACACCAAGGTTAGAAATAAACAAGAAAAGTATACTATGTGTGATGGTTCACATGCAAGATCAAAAGGAAAAACAAACTATACAAGACACTAAGGACTAATGAACTAAGAAAACAAACTAAAATATTTACAAAATGACTCTTTTTTTCTTTTCTTAGACTCGAATACCGGAATACATACTACCCTCCCACTCCAACACAAAGAGGTTGTCGTGTCCTCAAAATGGAAACAGAAGTAGGTAAGCAAGCACCCCAAAATAAAAGAAAAAGACACACACAAAAAGAAAATAAAAAAAAAGAAAACCGACTCACTAAATATACACAAGAAGGTGAGGAAAGATATTACCTAGAAGGCTTCTTATCAATAAGCTCATTCCTTCTCACCTCACGATATCGGGCACCAAGTCAGAACCATTCAACGCCCGGAGTAACAAATCATGCATCCTCTCATGCATCTCAGAATGGTGGTGGTAAGAGCACACTCGCAATAGCACATAAACAAACATTAGTGCCCTTAACAATTTATCAAATGCCTTAGAAGAGTCATAGAACTGATGAAATTCATGAATATACAAGACTTTTCTAGACACGGTGAAAAAAGACATGACAAATGGATCCTCCCATTGACTCGTAAATGGAGATTGGGTATACAAATCAACGGAAGGAGGCAATACAACACATTTCTGAACATGCTCATGCGAAGACTTGGATGCAAACAATGGTTCAAATTCAATTTCCATGCAATTTTCATCAATCACAAATTCCAAATCACCACTCTCATCCAAATAATCATCACAATCGTCAATAGGTAATAAGGAAAATAGAGGGTTAGACCACATCATAACACTCCCAACATCACACACAAGCACATCTTTATCTTCATCAATATCAGACTTACTAGAAGAACTATCAACATCAAAAGACAAAGGTGCATCATCCAAAGCAACATCAAACGTGAAAGTGGAAGGTTCAGGGTCATAACTCATCGTGAATGACTCATAAAGCATGTCATCATCAAAAGCATCATCATCAACAACCAAGTTCAAACAATCATGATCAATCCCCAAAGAATTATGCTCATCATCACAGGTATGCACATCATTGGACTCACATACAAGGGTAGCTAATGCCTCACTAATGCAATGATCCTCAATGAAAGTTAACAAATCGTTATCAAGCAAACATTCAATCACAACAGATTCAATTTCACTCTCAACAAGATCATGCTCAATTACATCATGGCATTCACTAAACTCAATCTTTTCTTCACATAAAGGCATGGACAAGGGTGTGGACAATGGTTCGTCATCTAGCATGTTTTCAACAAATTCTACATCATCACACACAGAATCATCATGTTCCTCATGCTCACTGGGTGGGGCTAGAGCTAAGGAATTACTAAGTAGTCCAAGGCATGGTCGGTTATAATAGTCATCATCCTCATCATACACAGCAGAATCAACATGCATTTCAGGACTCAAAGACGATGAATGACCTATTTCAACATTCGAATCAACCATATGCGAGGAAGGAGTTACTACCCTTTGATTACTCTCATGGACAAATTCACGCATATACTCATTCATGTTCGCTCATAATTTTTCTACTTCTGCCTTGAAGGAAACCACTGTAGCTTGCAAACAAGAAATTGAACTATGATACGGCGAATCACACAAGGAGCACACGGAAGGAGACTCAACATCGGCACTTTGGGAAAGAATATAACATTTTTCCACATATCCCCCATCATAAGATTGATCATCAACATACATGGGGTATTCACATGATTGTTCAGTTTCGGTCCCAAAGGGTGGTGCATAAGGAGGTCGGAAGCTAGGACTAATATTTTGTTGTTCAAACTCATAGGAATCCCTAGACAACCATTCAAGTAACTCCCATGCTTTTTCTTCGCCTAAACAAGAAAACCCGTAATAATCTAAAAGGTTTCGGGTCTCATAATTCACACCCTCACTAACAATTCCCAAAAGAGATAATGTATCATAAAAGATACCATATAATTCACATTGAACACGATAGTCATGCAATCTAGCAAAATACCTCCAAAATATTTCATGCTCAAATTGAGGGAATTGGGGACTATCCGTAACTCTCTTTTTTTCTATTTTTCTAATTTTCTATTTTCTTTCTTTTCTTTTCTCACTTTTTTTCGATATTCAATTTTTTTTCGCTACATTTTTTCTAGCATAATCAAGAAAGCAATAATCTATGTACACACAAACCAATAGCCTAATCTACCAAATAACGCCATCCCCGGAAACGGCGCCATTGTTCGGTTGTAATTTTTGTGGTTTTATAAGTTAGGGATGTCAGTCCACAGGGATGGGTGTGAGGCTTGTTAAGGTAATCAGTTCATGTAAATGAGTTTTTCTCAATGTGGAAAGCAATAAATTATGTAAATGAAGCAATAAACTAATCTAGACAATATAATAATAAAGAAAGCAATTAAAAGCATGAAATCAAATAAAACAATTAAAGCAAGGAATGGAAATCTAGAATGAACAATGAAATTAGAGACAAGAAATTATACCTTTGATGACTAATCTTCAATAAACATTCAATCTACACTTGAATTTCCCCCGAACAAACAAGAAATTGTGGTTTGGATTACCAAGAATCCCCCAAATTCTCACTAGTAAGTAGAATTGGAGTTCCTTGACCCTCCTCCCCACTAAAAATGGAGTTGATTGTGGCTAACACTATAAAGCTTGGAAAACAAGTTAACAATGGAGATTAGAGAGGAGAGAGAGAGAGAGAGAAAACTTGTAAAACACTTCAATGAAGACAAGAGAGAGCTTGAGAGAGATTGATAAAGCTTGAGAAAGTTGAATACAAATGCTAGAAATCAAAGAAAGCTTGAAGAACAATGAAGAACAATTGAAAACTTGAAGAACAATTAAGAGAGATTAAAGCAAATAAAGGAAAGCAATTAAGTCTGCAGACAGAGTGGCTCGGGCGAGCCAGCGTTCTGGCTGGTGTTTTTGTTGCCCCAGAAGCCTGGCTCGGGCGAGCCAGCGTTCTGGGCAGTTTTTCCCTGCCGACTTCAAACGCGCATAACTTCTTCATCCGAACTCCGTTTTAGGCCCATAAGATATCGATGGAAAGCTCTCGGTGTGTACTTTAAGCTCCCAAAATTTCAGAGCAATCGAAGTTGTAACGAAGGAGTTATGACCCAAAGGGTGAAGGCACACGTATTTCAAACCTTTGAGTTTGTACCGTTCCCCTGTTTTGCGCCAATCTTGATATGGAATTTCCAACTTCGGTTTCGCCTTGGATCTCGGCTCGGGTTGACTTAGTTTGACTCGGGAAATAGCTCGGGATTCCCTAAAAACCTTCAATTAAGCCCAAACTTCTTCTAACTCCTTATTTTCCTACAAAACACCAAATCATAATATCTAATATATAAATAGGGGTTAAAACAAGCAAATATACCCTATAAAAGATAAGAAATTCGGCTCGGAACGAGGCCGAAAACCACTCCAAAACAAGGGTTTGCTCGCCCTAGCAAACTAAAAACGAAGAAAAGGACTAAAAAGAAAAACTAAAAACCTAACTCACTTTCGCAGGAATCGCGGATGCATTTAGCACGTGCATCAAGCCCTCTAAACCCCGGCCGGGTGGGCGAGTAAGTCTCGTGAGGGTTTATAGCAACTAGACCCACAAAGCCATAGAAAAGGAAAGAGGGAAAGTGAAAAACAAAACAAGTTTAAAAGAAAAGAAAAGAGAAGCGCTCGTTTGATGAATCAGGTCGTTTCAATTAAGAAAACGGTATTAATCCTCCAAAAAGAACCGTTATGAGCATCTCACAACTCTTAACTCAAACAACTGCCAATCTTAGAAGTTTTTGATTCCTTACACCTCATGTAGAGTTTAATCCCATTTGAAAGAGTTTTAAACAGTTCTAATCGATCCCGGACGACCCAAAAGACTCACACCCGAGCTTACAAAGCAGTAAGCGAACAAAGGAAAGGAAAGAGTTGCCTCCCGCATTTGGTCGCCCTTGGCTTGGTGAGGGCCGCAGGTGATGCAAGGAAGAGCCCCTCACTTTATTAACACTTCAAACTTTTTCTTCTTTTTAATGTCGGTATTAGCCTTATTTTCGGGAATTGGACGGCCCATATAAGTGGTATACCCTCCCAACACGGTCTTTTCCATTCGCCTCTCCGTCGCAAAGCGATATAGGAGGAGGGTTAAGGGGCATCCGTGCCGTACCACTGATACCGGGCCCGTGTAGGTTGGCTAAGGGTATGGTGGTTGATGTCGTAAAGCCGACACGCCCCACTTAGTCAAATTTTTTAATTTTGCTGCTATTTTCTTACTTTTGCTTTGGATTTTGCTTTTTCTCTTCTTTTTTTTTCTTTTTCTTTTTAGAAAACAAGCTCGGATATGAACCCCTAGAATCTCCCAGTTTCAATCAGAACATAAAAAGACAAAATGGGATCTCACTAGACACTTGATGAAAAGAATCCAATTAAGGTAAGTCATGACAATCGCCCAAGTTAGGGTCGAAAATGCTCAAACTGGTTTCTTTCAAAGAAGATTAAGAACGACTTCCTGATTTCAACAACGAAATCCAAGAAACAAAGCAAAAACAAAAACAAAATGAAAAACGAAAACTTTCAAGGTTTTTCACTCCCTTTTTTCTCCTTTTCACACAAAATTTTTCAAATTTTTCGACACAAACTACGAAAAACGAAAACAAAGACTCAAAACTAGGTGATCTACCCATGAAAAATGGAAGTATCACCCCCCACTCCAACACAAAACTTCATAATGTCCCCATTGTGAGAAGAAGGGTGTCACAAATAAGGTAGAAAACCTAAAAACACACAACAAACACATAACAAACAATAATTGGTGGCGATCCGAGCCCACAAGGCTCCAACAACAATAATATCCCAACATTCACACTCAAGGGGTTCGCCACCCAAAAAGAAAATCAAGCATGCATCATGGATCATCGATATATTCACATAAAGAGAGAGTGGAAAGTAATTACCTAAGATCTTCAATCAAGCATATTCAATCCACGATCCAAGGAACATCACACCAAGGTTAGAAATAAACAAGAAAAGTATACTATGTGTGATGGTTCACATGCAAGATCAAAAGGAAAAACAAACTATACAAGACACTAAGGACTAATGAACTAAGAAAACAAACTAAAATATTTACAAAATGACTCTTTTTTTCTTTTCTTAGACTCGAATACCGGAATACATACTACCCTCCCACTCCAACACAAAGAGGTTGTCGTTTCCTCATAATGTAAAAAGAAGTAGTTAAGCAAGCACCCAAAAATAAAAGAAATATACACTCACAAAAAGAAAATAAAAAAAAAGAAAACCGACTCACTAAATATACACAAGAAGGTGAGGAAAGATATTACCTAGAAGGCTTCTTATCAATAAGCTCATTCCTTCTCACCTCACGATATCGGGCACCAAGTCAGAACCATTCAACGCCCGGAGTAACAAATCATGCATCCTCTCATGCATCTCAGAATGGTGGTGGTAAGAGCACACTCGCAATAGCACATAAACAAACATTAGTGCCCTTAACAATTTATCAAATGCCTTAGAAGAGTCATAGAAATGAAATTCATGAATATACAAGACTTTTCTAGACACGGTGAAAAAAGACATGACAAATGGATCCTCCCATTGACTCGTAAATGGAGATTGGGTATACAAATCAACGGAAGGAGGCAATACAACACATTTCTGAACATGCTCATGCGAAGACTTGGATGCAAACAATGGTTCAAATTCAATTTCCATGCAATTTTCATCAATCACAAATTCCAAATCACCACTCTCATCCAAATAATCATCACAATCGTCAATAGGTAATAAGGAAAATAGAGGTTAGACCACATCATAACACTCCCAACATCACACACAAGCACATCTTTATCTTCATCAATATCAGACTTACTAGAAGAACTATCAACATCAAAAGACAAAGGTGCATCATCCAAAGCAACATCAAACGTGAAAGTGGAAGGTTCAGGGTCATAACTCATCGTGAATGACTCATAAAGCATGTCATCATCAAAAGCATCATCATCAACAACCAAGTTCAAACAATCATGATCAATCCCCAAAGAATTATGCTCATCATCACAGGTATGCACATCATTGGACTCACATACAAGGGTAGCTAATGCCTCACTAATGCAATGATCCTCAATGAAAGTTAACAAATCGTTATCAAGCAAACATTCAATCACAACAGATTCAATTTCACTCTCAACAAGATCATGCTCAATTACATCATGGCATTCACTAAACTCAATCTTTTCTTCACATAAAGGCATGGACAAGGGTGTGGACAATGGTTCGTCATCTAGCATGTTTTCAACAAATTCTACATCATCACACACAGAATCATCATGTTCCTCATGCTCACTGGGTGGGGCTAGAGCTAAGGAATTACTAAGTAGTCCAAGGCATGGTCGGTTATAATAGTCATCATCCTCATCATACAGCGTAATCAACATGCATTTCAGGACTCAAAGACGATGAATGACCTATTTCAACATTCGAATCAACCATATGCGAGGAAGGAGTTACTACCCTTTGATTACTCTCATGGACAAATTCACGCATATACTCATTCATGTTCGCTCATAATTTTTCTACTTCTGCCTTGAAGGAAACCACTGTAGCTTGCAAACAAGAAATTGAACTATGATACGAATCACACAAGGAGCACGGAAGGAGACTCAACATCGGCACTTTGGGAAAGAATATAACATTTTTCCACATATCCCCCATCATAAGATTGATCATCAACATACATGGGGTATTCACATGATTGTTCAGTTTCGGTCCCAAAGGGTGGTGCATAAGGAGGTCGGAAGCTAGGACTAATATTTTGTTGTTCAAACTCATAGGAATCCCTAGACAACCATTCAAGTAACTCCCATGCTTTTTCTTCGCCTAAACAAGAAAACCCGTAATAATCTAAAAGGTTTCGGGTCTCATAATTCACACCCTCACTAACAATTCCCAAAAGAGATAATGTATCATAAAAGATACCATATAATTCACATTGAACACGATAGTCATGCAATCTAGCAAAATACCTCCAAAATATTTCATGCTCAAATTGAGGGAATTGGGGACTATCCGTAACTCTCTTTTTTTCTATTTTTCTAATTTTCTATTTTCTTTCTTTTCTTTTCTCACTTTTTTTCGATATTCAATTTTTTTTCGCTACATTTTTTCTAGCATAATCAAGAAAGCAATAATCTATGTACACACAAACCAATAGCCTAATCTACCAAATAACGCCATCCCCGGAAACGGCGCCATTGTTCGGTTGTAATTTTTGTGGTTTTATAAGTTAGGGATGTCAGTCCACAGGGATGGGTGTGAGGCTTGTTAAGGTAATCAGTTCATGTAAATGAGTTTTTCTCAATGGAAAGCAATAAATTATGTAAATGAAGCAATAAACTAATCTAGACAATATAATAATAAAGAAAGCAATTAAAAGCATGAAATCAAATAAAACAATTAAAGCAAGGAATGGAAATCTAGAATGAACAATGAAATTAGAGACAAGAAATTATACCTTTGATGACTAATCTTCAATAAACATTCAATCTACACTTGAATTTCCCCCGAACAAACAAGAAATTGTGGTTTGGATTACCAAGAATCCCCCAAATTCTCACTAGTAAGTAGAATTGGAGTTCCTTGACCCTCCTCCCCACTAAAAATGGAGTTGATTGTGGCTAACACTATAAAGCTTGGAAAACAAGTTAACAATGGAGATTAGAGAGGAGAGAGAGAGAGAGAGAAAACTTGTAAAACACTTCAATGAAGACAAGAGAGAGCTTGAGAGAGATTGATAAAGCTTGAGAAAGTTGAATACAAATGCTAGAAATCAAAGAAAGCTTGAAGAACAATGAAGAACAATTGAAAACTTGAAGAACAATTAAGAGAGATTAAAGCAAATAAAGGAAAGCAATTAAGTCTGCAGACAGTGGCTCGGGCGAGCCAGCGTTACGGCTGGTGTTTTGTTGCCCGAAGCTGGCTCGCGCTTTTCCCTGCCGACTTCAAACGCGCATAACTTCTTCATCCGAACTCCGTTTTAGGCCCATAAGATATCGATGGAAAGCTCTCGGTGTGTACTTTAAGCTCCCAAAATTTCAGAGCAATCGAAGTTGTAACGAAGGAGTTATGACCCAAAGGGTGAAGGCACACGTATTTCAAACCTTTGAGTTTGTACTGCCTCTGCTTTTCGCCAATCTTGATATGGAATTTCCAACTTCGGTTTCGCCTTGGATCTCGGCTCGGGTTGACTTAGTTTGACTCGGGAAATAGCTCGGGATTCCCTAAAAACCTTCAAT
The DNA here is from genome assembly GCA_029582165.1 of Portulaca oleracea. Lineage (NCBI taxonomy): Eukaryota > Viridiplantae > Streptophyta > Magnoliopsida > Caryophyllales > Portulacaceae > Portulaca > Portulaca oleracea. Next base: position 15,977,380 of record CM055880.1, read on the forward strand.
TAAGCCCAAACTTCTTCTAACTCCTTATTTTCCTACAAAACACCAAATCATAATATCTAATATATAAATAGGGGTTAAAACAAGCAAATATACTCTATAAAAGATAAGAAATTCGGCTCGGAACGAGGCCGAACACAAGGCAAGAAGGGAAAAACTAACTAATCCTTAATGACTTCAATTTAATAAATAAAAGAACTTCCAAATTCTAGAACAACATAAACTGAAATTATGAACGCAATTCTAAACATAAACTAAACTTATTCTCAAGACTAGCTTCGTCGTCCTCACTGCTAGTTCCCATTCCCATCACAGAACTCTTTACCTGAAAACAAAACAATTAAAAACATGAGGAGGACTCAATAATGTCTACCTCTAACCGTTAAAACCATTTAAAACCCATTTCAATTCATTTTTGGGGGAGAAGTGAACAAGTCAAATCTTTTCATAAACTATTTTCTTTCCCAACCAACCATACCCATCTTTTAGATTTATTAAGCGGGCAGACCTTGCTTATTTGGCCCTTGAAGTCCAAAGACTTCGCTATAATTAAAATCTCAATATCACAATCTCAATCTTAATACCAATACCAATCTCAATCATTCACAATCACAATCATACGGATGACCATCCATTTCACACACGTGCATAAAACTAACCCCGGGGAAGTAGCACTTATCAGGCATCCCTGATCTCTTGATAACCCCCTGAAGGATACCACATCCTGGTCTTCGGGGGCGTTGCCCGAACCCGCATTTACGTCACGTTTTAATTATTAATCAGGTTCAATCTCACACCATTCCGAACTCAACAATCCAATCCAACCCAATCCAATCCCAAATTTCCAAAACCATTTCCAAATCACACATAAACGACTGTCCACATTTTATCAACTCAAGAACATAATCAACATCCAAAATAGACAGTCACTTTCATCATAAAATCCCTTCGAGATGCAAACCGTAAAACAACTTAAAATCAACCAAAACAATTAAAGTGCACCCCAGCGGGATTTAGGACATAGAAATTACCTAGAATTCTTCACTTCACTTCACTTGACCTCCACGAATACACTTGAGCTCACTAAAAGGAACGGTCTAGGTCACGCCTAGAAATAGAATAAATTCTATCATTAATACGTGCTCTCGGAGTTAGTACTCACTACCATCTACCTCACCTCACCCTACGAACACTATAAGGTTCCCATAATTCAAGTGTTAACCCATTTGGGCCACACAAGACATTCATATAAATATAACACATTTATAATCACATAAAAACAGGACAGATTGCTATGCTCGCATCACGAAGGCCATAGCATGACTTCCCGACATCCTATGGACTTGGTTTTGGACTTTCTAGAAACCTCGGGATGTCTTCTAAAACTCTTATGTTGATCACAAGACCTAAAACACACTTTAGGGGCGCTAAAAACAGCTAATCATAAAACCTGTCCAGATTTGACCTAGGTCCGGTAATTGGGTCATAACTCAGAATATACACCTCGAAATCCCGATCCGCAAAATTCCTATGAAAGCTAACATCCTAAGGTATTTCCAGACCAATTGGTAGGGCTAAATATTAACTACACAATAAATGGTGACCGATATCGTACGACTCATAAAATCTGTCCACACTGACCGGGTTTTTATTTTGGGATTTTCGATCCTAATTCTAACCATACTATCCCGGGACTCCAAATTGAGGTTCTAACCAGCCTACTAGGGTCCACTACTTCTTCTTTCCCCCCATGGCATCACTAGGTCGGCTTGCACATATATACTAAAATAAATTGCGACGATGACATACTAATTCTCAAATAAACACATAAACTTAAAATTTACACTAATAATCGAAATAAGATAAACGAAACATGGACCCCAAAACTTCAAAACACATAAGAAATCAGCAAGGTGCTATTTTACTAAAATATAAATAAATCGAACATTTTTTTCATAAATAAAGAACTCGATAATAACGAAATATTAACATAACCACGTGTCAATAATCCCAAAATATATAACATTTGAAACTTTATTGCGCATAATACGTTATAAAATTTATAAAACAATAAAAGGAGTTTTAAAAACACTATTTGGCTAATCATCACATAGTTTTTCATATAAGATCGATACTAAATTAAAAATCTAATGACTCATATAATAAAACTAAAATTAAACGATTTACTTAGGAATATGAAAATAAACGAAGTTAAAACAACGAATATACTTAGTAAATCAACTAACAGGTAATATAATTGAAAAGGAACATAATAAACTGAAATTAAACAATTACACTAACTCCAATCAAACCCTAATCACAATTTACATGAATTCACAATATTCATCACATATATTACAAAAATTAAGAATTTAACCACAAAATTAGACTCTTAATACACCAAGATTCCAAACATGAACCATACATGTACATAACATGGATAAAAGGCAACTTGATATCAGATACTAAGAATAAAAATTAGTTTAAAAAGAATCAATAGTAATGATAATAACAAAGAACGTATTTCGAAAACGAAACAAGCAATAGGTTAGGGTTATGCACAGAACGACGCACAGCGGAACGGTGGACGTCAGGCGGAACTCCAGTGATGTCGGTGGCGGCGGCATGCGTCTGGGTGGGCGACGGACAGTGGGTAGTCGTCGGGAGGCGGCGGTGGTTGCCGGAGTCGAGGTAGAACAGCGGCACAGCAGCAACGGTAACGGGGGAAAAACTTCGCGTCTGGGCACATGCGACGGCCTCCGGCGATCGCGTGGGTGGGGCTCGGTGCTCGCTTGGTGTCCAGGGGTCGACGGGGATCGTCGGTGGTGGCTGGGCAGCGGCGATGGTGGCGCACGGCGACATGGACGGCGGTGAGAGAGAGAGAGGAACGAAGGGAAGAGAATAGAGAGAGAAAGAGAGCGCAGTGGCTGTTGCGGCGGTCGAAGCGGTTGCTGGGGGTGGTTTCCGGCGAGACGGAGGTGGCGGCGGTTGCAGGCGGTGGTCGGTGGGGCTGGGTAGTTACTCAGAGAGAGAGGGAAGCTTTAGGGTTTGGGATTAGGGTTTAATTAATACAAATTAACTATTTATACTAACCCAAATAAAAACAAACAATTTCTGTAAAATAAATTGCTAAAATAGCTGCTAATAATAATAGTATTTAGGAGATAAAAATATAATTTTTAATTTCTAAAATATTAATATAACCACATAATAATTAAACTAAAAACACATAATTCATAAACAATTAAAAGAAAAGCACATAAAATCATCCAATATTAATCACATAAAATTACCAAATTACCCTAGCTCCCATGCACATAGAAAATTACTAAAATACCCTTGTTAGTCTCTCAACGGTCTTACAAGCTCGAGCGTTAGCAGAAATAATCGCCGATAAAATCTCAAAATTAACGGAGTTAAACTTAAATAATTAACGGCGTAACAGTCAATGCATTCAAAATTTTCGGGGTTTTACATCATTACCCCTTAATAGAAGTTTACAGTCAATGCATTCAAAATTTTCGGGGTTTTACATCATTACCCCTTAAAAGAAGTTTCGTCCACAAAACTTAAACTCAAAACAAACGGTCTGCCAGATGGAACTAACGGTAGCCTTAACCCAAAACTACAATTATTGATATTATTATTATTATTATTATTATTATTAATAATAATAATAATAATAATAATAATAATAGTAATATTATTATTATTATCATCATTATTATCATCATCATCATCATCATCATCATCATTATTATTATGGATAACACCGAAATAATTACTAATATTTGCACTAAAATAATTTGATTTAGTGATGAAATATGCAAAAAATAAAAATAAAAAATTGCCAGTTGTCCCTAGGGAAAAGCAAGGCCACCACCTTTGATCTCCTTCTCTTAGGCACCGTTCTTTTGTGCGTTTAATTTGTGTTGCGGTGCGTTACGTTGCGGTTAGTTGTGGTAGGTTGCGGTGGAAATAGTAAAAAGGTAATGGTAATTTGCGGTGTGTTGTGGTAGGTTGCGGTAATTTGCGTTGCATTTAATTGCATTAACGCACAAAAGAATAGTGCCTTAGAGTTTTATTATTGGAGAACATTTCTCGCTTATCAGAAATGAAGGAGTGTTATAAGTGTTGGAAAAAAATGCAGCAAACAATAAGGAGGAAAAATAATAGAACACTATGCTCACTGAAACTAATGTATTACTTGCTGGAAAACTAAGTACATAAATATTTTAGAATGTCATATTTATAGGCTAACAGCATACCAATTATACTTAGCATAAAAAAAACAATCATTAGCAACAACTAATAGCAACTAACAGCAGCTAACAACGTTATTGATAGGAGAGTACTTAGTTGACTAAAAATAGGGGATAAGCCACCAAAAAATTTTAGAAGTAAATCTAAACAACCTAACTACTTTGAATTAGTCTTCAACACTCCCGTTGATTCAAAGTCACATACACCAAGTTGATCTCTGAAGTAGCGTATGTTAATATGCTTTGTTCTGATGTGGAAGGTTGGATTTTTAACCATAGAAATAGCTGCCTTATTGTTACAATATATCATTGTTGCTCCCTCTTACTCTTGTTGAAGATTAGTCAATACTATTCTCAGCCAAACAGCTTCACATGCTGCTCCAGTTACTGAAATGTACTCCGCTTCGGTACTTGATAATGCAACAGTATCCTGTTTCTTTGAGCTCCAAGTAATCACACTTAAACATTAGCTGAAATACATTCTATTATCCAACGATCTTGCCTTGTCACTGTCTGTAAACCAATATAACCTTTAATCAGAAAATTTTGAATACCAGATACAAAACTTTAAAGTTCTAGTAATAACGCAAGACTCTCTTCGCTGCCCCAAATGACTGCTTGTGGGTTGTTGCATAAACCTGGAAATGACACTGATAGAGTGTGCAATGTCGGGTCTTGCCTTGTCACTGTCTGTAAACCAATATAACCTTTAATCAGAAACTTTTGAATACCAGATACAAAACTTTAAAGTTCTAGTAATAACGCAAGACTCTCTTCGCTGCCCCAAATGACTGCTTGTGGGTTGTTGCATAAACCTGGAAATGACACTGATAGAGTGTGCAATGTCGGGTCTTGAGTGGGTAAATAAATCAGACCACCAACTAAACTTCTGAACCTTGTAGCGTCTGCAAGATCCGAGCCATCAACTTGCTGTAAATTTTCATTAGCATTCATACGAATCATTGCAGGCTTGCAATTAAGCATCCCAAATTTATTAAGTAAATCTTTAGCATATCATTTATGAGAGATAAAAATTTCATCCTCAGCCTAATGAACCTCAAGACCCAGGCAATAATGGAGTAATTCCAGATCCGACATCTCAAACTCATTCATCATTTGCAATCTGAATTCATCAATAAGAGAAGCAAAAGAACTAGTATAAATGATATCATCAACATAGAGACTGACAATAATGAAATCATCTTTACCTCTCTGTTTCACATACAATGTGGGCTCATTCTCACTTCCCATATACCCTTTGCACTGAAAATACCCGTCAATTTTGTTGTACCAAGCACGGGGAGCTTGCTTCAAACCATATAAAGCCTTCTTCAGTCTGTAGACTTTTGTTTTGTAGCCTGCCTCGACAAAATTCTGACTGAGCTACATAAACTGATAAACTGGCAACTGAAATTGTGCATCTAGTGATAAGACAAGTCTCACTGTCTCAAAGCGAGCAATAGGAGAAAATGTTTATTCAAAATGAAGGCTATATTGTTGGCATACTGTTTAGGTAGGATAGATGGATATAGTCCAATGGCATGGCTAAAGCTCTGCCAGCTTCTTGTAGACTGAACTTTCTTTAGGCTCCGAGTTATTTTTGGGTAAGATGTTAGAATTTTTCTTCGCCACTAGTGACAACGAAGTTCTTGGTAATTAGCAAGGAGGAAGGAAGATCCCCACTCATTTCATTCAGTGCCTGCGGTAAGGCAAGGCACGACCCACAACAAACGAAGGGGGAAAGCCTGCTTGCTGTAGCGCTATTTTAGTAGACCAGGCTTAGTAAGCGTAAGCTATTTAAGTAGGCTCGAGAAGGGTGGGCTCGCAGTTGGGCATAACCTTTCGCTACAAGACGAGCTTTGTACTTTTGCCCATGTCCCCCATCATCATATTTTATCTTGAACACCCACTTTATACCAATTGCACTTTTTCCATTTGAAAGCTCTGACATCTCCCATGTATCATTCTTTTCAATGGATTTTATCTCCTTAACCGTTACTTGCTGCCATTCCACCTTGTCAGCTGCATCATCATAATATAGGGGATCTGAAACAACAAAGGCAAATTGATAGGCATATCTAGGATTCTATTTCCTCACCCTTGTCGACCTACGTAGTGGGCTGGTTCTGGTGAGGATTTTCCTGAAGAAGATGAACCTGAACTCTTCTGATTGGAGCTACTTGGTGTTGACATATTCTTTTCTAACGAAGTTGTGTTTGCCGAGATTTCCTCCTCTCTGTCACCTGTAAGCATGTCTACATTAACAACCTCTTGATGCTCCTACTCTGCCCAATTCCAACTAGCATATTCATCAAAAGTCACATCCCTTTGAATTATAATCTTACTAGTAATTAGGTTGAATAGTAATTAGGTTATTCAACCTATATGCTTTCGAAGAATTACAGTAACCAATAAAGATGCACTTTTCAGACTTTTTATCAAGCTTTTGGCGAGACTGAGAACTCATCAAAGCATAGGCAATACACCCAAAAACTTGTAAATGACTTACATTTGGTCGTCTATCCTTCCAAACTTCATATGGAGTTTTGTTCAACACAGTCCTTGTCAGTGAGAGATTCAGCACATGTGTTGCTGTTGATACAGCCTCTGCCCAAAATTGATTTGAGATTCCCCTAGCCTGTAGCATGCTTCTTGCCATCTTCACAATAGTACGATTCTTTCGCTTGACAACACCATTTTGCTACGGTATGTATGGTGTTGTGAGTTTCCTGCGAATTCCATTCTCATCACAGAAACCAATGAACTCTTTAGATAAGAATTCGCCACCTCTATCAGTCCATAGAGTTTTTATCTTCTAGCCACTCTGATTCTCTATAGACGCCTTGAATTTCCTGAAAGTTTCAAAGCTTTTTTATTTGAACTTCAAGAAATAAACCAACTGAAACGACTATAATCATCAATCAACATAAGAAAATATCGGCTTCCATCGAGAGACTCTGTTTGCATTGGTCCACAAAAATCGACGTGTATAAGTTCAAGACAATTAGTTGCCCTCCATGATTTTCCAACAAGAAATGGTTTCCTAGTTTGTTTCCCATATATACACCCTTCACATAAATCAAGCGAGCTAATTTTTGACAGTCCAAGAACCATATCTTTATCACTTAGCAGTTGTAGACTTTTGACATTGAGGTGCCCATATCTCAAATGCCATAGTTTTGAGTCACCTTTCATGCTTGCAGCTAGCGCGACACTTTCTAGTTTGGAAATGTCCAGTGGAAACATCTTGTTCGTCGTCATGCATATTTGCATCTTCAGTCTAGACTTCTTGTTAGTGAGTATGCACATATTATTATAAAAAAATGTAGAATATCCATCAACCATAAGTTGGCCAACACTTAGCAAGTTGTACCCTAGCTCAGGTATATACTAAACATTAAGCACCTTCTTTCCTCGGCCATTCCTCAAGCTGAATTCTACTATGCCTTTTCCTTTGACCTGGATCTCCTTGTCATTCCCAACTTCACATTTGTCTGTTCTTTTTCGTCCAACGACTTGAACAAAGATTTGGTACATGTCATGTGATTCGAGCACCTGCTACCCACAAACCACAAATTACTCGATGGTTTGGGATTGGAGATGACAGGCCATAAAAAGCATATTTTCTTCTTTATCTTGAGCAACAAAGTTCATTTGTTAGTGTTTAAACCAACAATCAACTGCTATATGGTCGTATCTTCTGCAATGATAACATTGAACATCCTTTTTTGTGTTACCATACTCTCTGGATTGCCTTTTTCCATCGTTCATTCCTCTGCCTCGACCTCTTCTACAACCTCGACCATGAGATCCACCTCTGCCGTAGCCACATCAATAGTTTTCATATGACTCCCCCTTCACTTGAAAGGCATTTTCTTTAACCTTTTCTGCTGACCCATTGACTCTGGCTTCATGAGCTTGTAGTGAACTCATTAACTCATCAAAGGTGTATGTGGAGAGGTCCTTAGACTTTTCTATTGCAGCTACAATATAGTCGAAGTTAGTTGTTAAACTTCGTAACACCTTGCTTATAACAGTCTGATCGTTAATGACTTCACCATAAGTCTTCATTTGGCTTACTATTTCAGACTCCTTGGAAAATAATTCTTGTACGAATTCTTTATCTCTCATAGACAAAGTCTCAAATTCGCTACGGAGTGTTTGTAACTTCACAGTAATGACCTTCTTGTCACCTAAGAATTTCTGCTTTGGGATTTTCTATGCTTGATTTGAGGTTGAAGCATCAGCAATTCTAGGGAAGATTTCATCATCCAATGTTGACTAGATGAGAGATAAGCCATTCGCATCTTTCTAGCGAGTCTCGTGCAACCGCTGGTCAGGTTGTGTTTGTGCCGGAGTAGGCTCAGTGTATCCATTTTCCACCAAATCCCTTAACTCCTGAGCTCGAAACATTGTCTTAATCTTCAAGCTTTAAAGATTGTATTTTTTCCCCCTTTGAATATGGAAATCAAGGGTTGGTGTGTTGTTGTTGTCTCCCATGGCTTTCACTCAGTGTTGTATTGGGTTTTTTTTTTTTTTTTTTGTGTTTGCCTTACTATGTTTCTCTCTGTGTTTGTCTTCCCAGAATGCCTAGAGGACCAAACGTTGCTCTAATACCAAATTTGTTGGGAAAAACTGCAGCAAACAATAAGGAGGAAAAAATAACACTATGCTCACTTAAACTAATGTATTACTTGCTAGAAAACTGAGTACATAAAACATCTTAGAATGCCATATTTATATGCTAACAACATACCAAACTTAGTATAAAAAACAACCACTAATAGCCACTAACAACAACTAACAGCCTTATTGATAGGAGAGTACTTAGCTGACTAAAAATAGGGGATAAGCCAACCAATAATTCTAGAAGTCAATCTAAACAACATAACTGACTTTGAATTAGTCTTCAACAATATGTGAAAATTTGGAGTGTAGGAACCCAAGAGGGGGGGGGGGGTGAATTTTACAAATAAGATCTACACACTAGGTAAGGATGTTAGAAAAAACATCCTTGGTTTCAAACCAAGGATCAAAACAAAGTGTAACTGAAATACCTCTTCACATTTATAACAATCAAAGAACAAGTTACACTTAGGAATCAAAGTAAGAAGTAACAGCCTGAAGGCAATTACTGATAGGTTCATTGACCAAGACAGAAGGTCCTTGAGTCAGGTACAGATAAGGATCGTCGTACGAAAAACCCTAGCGACGATTTGGAACATGATGGATTACATTGAAGCTCAAACTCACAAAGTCTTAGTCCTTCAAGACTTTGCTACACAATATCTCACCACCACATATGGCTACAAGGAACACTCACCAAGGTCCTCGGCTACACCTCACCAGAAGTCCTTTACTAGCTACATTCACCAAGGAACCATTGGCTACACTCTCAGAAATCTCACGGATTTCCTACTCTGCGATTACTTCTGTGGAATCGCTACTTGTCTTCATCTTGTGACTTCAATTTATATGCAGCTTTGGGGACCCGTTGGAGATCTTCTTTCTTTCCTTTCTTTCCCTTGTGACATTCTTTCCTTCTTTTGTTCTTTCTCGTTTGTGTGTGATCTTCTCAATCTTTTCCTTCTTCTTGGAGCTTTCCTTTTTCTGATGATTTTGTCATGCAATTTACAACGGCCTAATTAGTTTATTTAAGGAGAGATTGGAAGATAATGATCATACTTGATCAGTCAAGCTGACTTCCCTTTTTTTGACGACTTGTTTCGTGTTTTATGAAAACCTCGTATAAGGTCTTTCGTGAATACGCAGGTAAAGGACATTGACGTAAAGGACATTGACCCTTGTCCCAACATGGAGATTGGTTAAGCATTCGCATTTGAGTGACATCTCTATACCCCAATCAAATAAAGGTTGGGAAAGTTGGTCCTTGTGAAAGTAAGGCCACCACCTGTCATCCCTTTCTCTTAGAGTTTGATTTTTGAGGGAGCATTCGTTGCTTATCAGAAATGAGGGAGTACTATAAGTGGAAAGTTGGATACAGGTCAAGCATTCGCATCTGTATACCCGAGTCTAATAAAGGTCAACTGAATTAGATCTTGAGATAGGTGTTTAGTGAATTAAACCAGTTGACTAATTAAAAAAAAAGTTGAGTTGAGTTGATATAGGTGATGGACATTAATCTTGAAGAACAATGCTCTAAAGTCTGCTCGAGGTTAGGCAAATTACACACACACACACACACACACACACACAATCTATATATATATATATAGATATATATATATATGTATATATATATATATATGTATATATATATATATATGTATATATCTATATATATATGTATATATATATATATAGATGTATATATATATATATATATATATATATATATATATATATATATATATATATATATTGGAAGAAATGTAAATTATATTCCGAAAGGGACAGAAAGCCCAGTATGTAAGTACATCCCTATGAGCATAAGAGATCTATACAAGGGGCATATTTCTCAGATTTTCTCGCTATGAAAAGAGTTCTGTCTCTTAGCTTTGTTTTCATGACCCACATTATCCGATCAGCATCAAAGACGATAGTTTTGAACACTCGTTGATTACGGGAGGTCCACATATTGTGGAGGAAACAGGTAGCAGCAGCCATCCCAAGCGCTCGTTTCCATTTAGGTGCCTTCCAGTTCATCAGCTTTTGACACCATGAATCAAGGTTTGTTGCATATGGGAGGTGGAGCCAGTTCACCAACCATTCCCAAATGGGTTTGACAAAGACATAGGTGTGGAACAAATGCTCAATAGTTTCGTCCATGCTCTCACACAGGGGACAAGTGGGTGCTATGTGCGGCTGGAAACGGTGAAGCCTAGCCTTTACTTGGATTTTCCGGTGAAGAACGAGCCAGGTGATGAAAGAGTGTCTCAGAACATTTAGCCGATTCCAAGCGAGTCTAGCCCACCGCCACTTTGGATGATCACCAACAAGCCAGTTATAGCTGTCAGTGACTTTGTATGAGTGTCATAGATGGGCAGCATCCATGAGACAATTCTTTACCGCACATATCTTTTTGAAATACCAACAAGAGTCCTCACGCGGCTTAAAAGTCCACCAGTCTTGGCCCCGTATATACCGTTCATGGATCCATTTGATCCATAGGCATTGTTTGTTATTAGCAATGGCCATCACTTATTTCCCAATCAGAGAAGAGTTCCAATGTTGGAGGTGCTTAAGGCCTAGACCTCCTTTGGCCTTTGGGAGGCAGATGGTATCACAAGAGATGGGGGGACGTTTATGATGGTGATCGTCTGAATTCCAGAGGAAATCCCTACAGATTTGCGTCACCCTACTGATAACTTCTTGCGGGATGATAAAAATGGTTGCCTAAAAAGAATAAATTCCCATTAGGACGATGTTAATTAGAGTGATGCGACCCGCGTAAGAGATGTTGCTTTTCTTCCAAACAGCTATTCGGGAAGTCATTTTTTCCACGAGACGGGTGCAATCCAGCTTGCTAATTCTCCCATCTGTTATCGGAATCCCGAGGTAGCTGAAGGGGAGAGAGCCCTCACTGAAACTCGTCTGGTGAAAAATATCTTGTTTTGTGCGGATGTCGGCATTCACGTAAATTGTTGATTTTGCGGCATTAGCAGCGAGGCCTGAAGTAGCCTTGAAATGGGTGAGTGCATCGGTGAGTAGATGAATGGAATGTTGGTTTGCCGCACTGAACACCATCAGATCATCCACAAAGACTAGGTGATGAGCTTGAGTGAAGAGCAACAAGGATAGAATTTAAAGGACGGGTCCAGAGTAACTTTGTTGAAACCTCGGGAGAGGTACTCCATAATGAGCACGAATAGGAGAGGAGAAATGGGATCTCCTTGTCAAAGCCCGCGACCACCTTTAAAAAAACCGTAGTTTTTTCCGTTTACCTGAAGCGTAAAGGCGGTAGTCGTCACAGAATTGATTATCCACTTCAGGAAAAGAGGGGGGAAACCAAGACCTTCAAGAAATTCTTTGATAAAATCCCAGTGAATCGTGTCGAATGCTTTCCGAAGGTCAATTTTCAAAAGGCATCTAGATTGCGTGCTCTTCCGTCTAAAACCTCTAGCGAGTTCCTGACACATAAGAACGTCGTGTAGGAGCTCCCTGCCGAGGACAAAAGTTGCTTGGTTCTCGCTGATGATAGAGGGGAGGATGTCTTTGAGACGGCTAGCAAGCAGTTTTGAGATGCATTTATAAATGACATTGCAGCATGTTATAGGTCGGAAGTCCGCTGGTCTCGAGGGGGAGTCTACCTTGGGGATCAAAGTAAGGGTCGTTGTGTTGAGGGCTCTTAGGATTTTCCCCGACTAAAAAAATTCCTTGACGGCTTTGCAGACAAACGACCCAATTTTATCCCATGATCTTTTGAAAAACCCGCTAGTGTAGCCATCGGGACCGGGGGATTTATGATTTGGGATGGTGAACATGGATTCTTTTATATCCTCGTCAGAGAAGGGGATACATAGAGCATGCTTCTGGTTTGCGTTCAGAACTGGCCCATTGCCGAGAATTTCTTGGATGATATGAACTCTTTGAGTATCTTGTTGTCCCAGCATGGATTAATAGAAATCTACCAAAGCTTGGCCTACCTGGTCATAGCCTTCCACCTGCTGATTGTTGGTATCCCTGATTTTATAGATGGTATTCTCGAGTTTCCTCTACTTCGTTTTGGCGAAGAAATATTTTGAGCAAGTATCATCAAAAAATGAAGCCTCAATCTTGCTTTGCTGAGAAATGAGGGATATGGAAGAGTGAAGAATATCCATATAATTCTTCTTGGCCTCCTACTCACACGTCATAAGAAGAGGGTTAGTGGGATTTTGGGTGAGCTGTCTTTGAATATTCTATTATTCTATATATATATATATATATATATATATATATATTATAGTATTTAGGAGATAAAAATATAATTTTTAATTTCTAAAATATTAATATAACCACATAATAATTAAACTAAAAACACATAATTCATAAACAATTAAAAGAAAAGCACATAAAATCATCCAATATTAATTACATAAAATTACCAAATTACCCTAGCTCCCATGCACATAGAAAATTACTAAAATACCCTTGTTAGTCTCTCAACGGGTCTACGAGCTCAAGCGTTAGCAGATATAATCGCCGATAAAATCTCAAAATTAACGGAGTCAAACTTAAATAATTAACGGCGTAACAGTCAATGCATTCAAAATTTTCAGGGTTTTACATCATTACCCCCTTCTTCCCAGACTGTGTTGATCTAGTTGACTGGAGGAATTGGCTCGGGAATAAATCACATCAGAAACGAAAGTTTGCTCTAATTTTTGCTAGCATTGTTTATCATATTTGGCATTAAAGAAATTGTAGGATGCATAACAATTAGAATACGGAGATTTTGGTTTTGATTCAAATTATTTGTAATGATGTAAAGCTTAGATTATCATAGGTGTTTTGATTTGTTTTGTAGGTGCTGTCTTTGGGTTTGGCTGTTGGCTAAGGCCCAACTTGTATTTGGATTTCTCAGTTTTGTTAATGGAATTATTACTATCCGTTTTTCATATATATATATATATATATATATATATATATATATAACGTTAATGTAAAACAATAAGTCATTTAAAACTGTACCTAGACAACTGGAAATAATCACAAGCACAACATTGAGTGTCAACTACAAATATAATGTGGAAAACATTAGTAGAGAAACCCCACTAACAAATACAACGATAGAAAAAAAATTTTGCTAGAGAGAGATTATAAAATAGACTTCAACTAAAGTTTTATAAAAGAAAACTTCTAAAATTCTCGTTTAGAGAGAGAAAGAAGAGATATTCTCTCGTCAAAGTTTCGTTTATTCCTTTGTCTAAGTCGTTGCGTACTATTCCTTCCATCCCATCATCTTAATTGAATTTCTTACTCTGGTCTGTTGAATTTGGTCGTCTTCTTCTACAACAAATATCATCGTTCACTATTCACAATTTCAATTTGAAGGGTAAAGAGTTAATTTTACTAAACAAAAATCTTTGGGTGCGTTGAAGATCGAGGATTTGGCGTCAGATCTTTTATTCAACAGGTTTGTTTTATCAGTAATTTTCGAATGGTCAAGTTAGCAGTTGAAAGTCGTTCATATTCAAGGGATGTTTAACGATTTTCTTTACTGGAATCAAGATACATGTTGAAAAGCAATTGGTGTTGAGTGTTGATTGTTGGCGGTATAGCCGGTTTGTTTGGAAAAAACGGAGTTTCGAGCGATTGTATATTGATTGCTCATCCCGTTCCCTTATCTGCACAGGTTCAGGAATTAGTTTAATTACTTTCTAGTATTTGTAATTGATCTTAGGTTGTGATTGCAGTATTAATCACCTACTATACTGATGCCAGGGAAGGCTTTGCAGGATGAAGTTTTCTCTATTTAAAGGAGTTTTGAGGAGGCATGGCACCACCAAAATTCTACATACCTCCTCATGAGAAACATAAAAGCACATAAAAAAACTAAGTATAATGTAGGGTCATTTTGTATCAGTCATAAACTCCCCTCCTAAAGCCTCGGACAGATGCCCTCATGCTTGTCGAGGTAGTGTCCAAAAAATTACCTACAACCCACCCACTCTAGATAATGAGTGTAACCGCACCTTTCTGGATCATTTTATTGATCTCTGACATTGGCCCCTAGATGATTTGATGACTAAAGTGAACTTTGCGTGCAGTTTAGGTAATAATGTTATTGTCAGACACAAAAAGAGGGATGAATTCACTTTTTTTTGTCCCAATGTTCAAACATGTCGCATTTATGTGGATGATCTTGTTTGTACCCATAATATCTCAGTTAGTGGGTCGTTTTGGTGTTAAAGTTCTATGTAACTTATGGGACTCCCCCAAAGTATGAGTTTTCATTATACATCATTGTGGGTGCAATTAGAGGGTTTGCTAGTCCGACACCGAAATAGAGAGGTTGTTTCTTACCTAGCTAAATTTCTTGGGGACTGTATCTCCTAGACCCTTCCAGGGCTATAGACATTACAAAAAAATTGCTGATTGGTCCCATAAATCACAATAGGTACTTTCAACAAGCTTCGTCCTCGCTCATATCCTGTCTGGAAAAACATCCCTAGAGGTCATCAATCATGAGACTACTCCCAACCAAGCATGCTTAACTAGGAAATTGCCAACATATAAGCTTCCTAAAAAAAAGGTGCATCTTAGTGATATAAGTAGTCATTTCAATCCTCTTACGCCACAATTAACCTATATCGGGGTCTTACAGGGAAATTTTGGAGTATGAGTTTCCCGGGGAATTTAATTGGGAGGATTTTAATTCTAGATTGAAAGTCATATTTGATTTCTCGAAACCATTGTTACCTGAAGATTTTTTGACGGATGACAGGAGTATCCCTTTTTGGGTTAAGTTTAGGTATGGCACTACAACATGGAATCTGATTCGCGACCGACATTTGCGACTGTTAAATGAACAGTCATACTTTTTAAGCAGACTACCGTTCATTTTGAGACCATTAAATTGAACGGTCGCACGGTTTAATTGAACGGTCGCGCTGAGATTAATGAAAGGTAGAATCAGCCGACATTCACAATGCCCCATCACTTTGGTTCTCCATTTGGTGACTTTCATCGAGACCGACGCCACGCCTCCGTCGATGGACACCACAGGAAACGCCGTCACCGCCTTCTCCCGTCGCCCGTAAAGGACATTCCCCTCTCACCTTATTATTTTCTCTCTCTTATATGTGGTGTCTAACAACAACCTATGCCCAATCCCACGGAGCATTGTCGCCGCCGGTTAGAAGCCCATCGTCACCGCTGCTACCTTGTCGCCGCCGCGCCCCGGAAATTTGTGTTTGGTGTTATTGTTAGATAAAATTTGGATGTTTTGGATGTTCTAGTGCAAAGCCCCGAAAATTCAATCATGAAATAGTCGAACATTAACTAACGTTAACTGCGGAAGTCTCATTTTTTCTTTTTATTTGAGCATTACTGCCATATACCTAAAGGAATACAAGGCAAGAAAGAAAAAACTAACAACTAATCAGTATTTACTTCAATTTAACAAACGAAAGAAACTTCAAATTCTAAAAACAACATAAACCAACATTGCTAACTCTAGTTAAACATAAACTAAACTTTTATTCTTAGAACTTCTAACTTCGACGTCTTCACTTTTAGAACCCGTTCACATAACTTTTCAGCGAAAACAAAGCATTTAAAAACATGAGAAGGATTCAATAATGTCTACCCCTAACTGTCAAAACAGTTATTCATTTAGGGGGAGAAGTGAACAAGTCAAACCTTTTCGCAACTCATTTGAATCCCAACCCAAAAATAACAGAGTCTAGAAACAACATAATTCAGAAAATTACCGAACAACATTTCAACTCCAAGATGACGGAGTTCAGAAATATCAAACTGACTTTCAATCTCAAAACCAAACATCAAATATCAGAATATAGAGTAATCCTTTCCTCAGAAACAATTTAGAATTTTCTTATTCATGTAGGATTTGCCTATCCTCATAATCTCATAATCATAATATTAATAATCTCATAATTAGACCATGATCTCAAATCCTCATAATCAAAATATGGATGGCCATCCCTGAATTAGAAGCGCACGTGGGCACACTTAACCTCAGGATTATATCAAGGACTGCCTCGATCACTTGATAACTCCCTTGTAGGAACATATCCTGGTCTTTGAGTCGTTATCTGCAACCCGCTTATGGTTTTACTTTGATTATTAGTATCTTATGAATTATCAGTCATCAAACTTTAAACAAACCCCAACACAGTTTTCCAAAACCAACAGAATAAACTCCGAGTTTAAAAGAGTATCACATTTTACTTAACTCAGAAAACAAACACAGATATCCAAATCAGACAGTCTAATTTACAAACAATCCCCTATGGGATGCATGCTTCAGAAAACATATCAAAACCACAAAACAAATAAAAGAGCATCCCAATGGAAATTAGGGCATAGACACTACCTAACAAACTTCTCTTCAGTTCCACGAATACACTTGAGCTCACTACAACAGACGATCTAGATTGTGCTATAAATGGTGGCTGAGCAATTTTTGGTGGCGGCCAGACAGAGTTCTGGCGAGCGGCGGCGTCATAACAGTCGTGGGACGACGGGGAGTCGTCCGCGGGAGTCGTGTGATTGGTGGTCGAGATAGCAGCAGCGATAGCAGTGACAACAACAGTAGTGGTCCTTGGCCGCTTCTCGTTCTGGGCGGCGTGCGACGACGACTTTGGTGGGTACGACAACAACAATGTCTCGTCCGATTGGGTACGATGGTGACGGCGACAGTGGATGCACGGATGGTGCTGGTTGGCGACGTAAGACATGAGTAAGAGGGAGGGAGAGTGAGAAGTCGAGGAAGGAAGAAAACAGAGGGAGGTGGTAGCGGTGGTCTGCGGTGGTGGTGTGACAACCGTGCAAGATGCCAGCGACAGTTATGGTGTTAGGTGGCGGTGGCTAATGGCTGACGGCAGGTAGAGAGTTTGAGCAGAGAGGAGAAGGAGAAAAAGTAGAGATGAGGGTTAGGGTTAGACTAGGGTTTGCCTTAACTACTACATATATTAACTATACTCGACAATTAAAAATAAATTTGTAAAATAAACTATAATTCATGCTGCTATTAATAGTACTAAGGAAAAATATAAATTTTATTTTCTAAAATAACAATAATAATCCTAATAATAGCACATAATTAAATAAAAGAAAAACATGTAACTCATCAAATATTAACACATAAAATTATTAAAATACCCCTACTCCCATGCACGTAGAAAATTACTAAAATATCCTTGTTAGTCTCTCAACGGTCCTATCAGCTTAAGTGTTAACAGAAATAATTGCCAATGAAATCTCAAAATTTAACGAAGTCAACTTAATTAACTAACGACGTAACGGTCAACGCATTCGAATTTTTGAGGGTTTTACATGGAGCTGGCAAAAATCGACCCGATCCTAACCCGACCTGTTTTCTCAAACCTGAAATGTAACAAACTTGTAATACGGGGCATACCGAACCAGACCCGACCCCACCTGCCCGAATTGACAGATCTAGTTTTTATCATTGCCTCCTTAAAAAAAGTTTCGTCATCGAAACTTAAACTCATACTTAACGTTTTTTCATAAGAGCCTAACTGTAGCTCTAACCGAAAATTTGAGTTTTACATCTAGATTGGTAAAAATTAGGTTGATTTCTTATATATTTGTTGAAATTATGAGCATATATAAATTAGTATGAGTTAGGTTAATGTTTGTGTGAAATATGTTAAAAATGAATTAGTATAGTTAAAATTATATTAATTTTTGTTAGAGTTGGGTATTTTGGATGTTGTAGGTTTGTTAAAAATGAGTTAGTTTTGTGCAAATAGGGTTTTGTGACTAATGATGTTATCATCAATTATGTTGACGTGGATTAAATGTGCTAAGTTGTTGTGAATAATTAGGTTAATGTTTGTGTTAGTTTTGATTGAAATTGTTGAATGATTATTTTGATTAAATGTTTATGTTAGTTTTGATTATTTCTTTTAATTTGTTTATGTTAGTTATTGTAAACTGTGAATTTGTGAGTGATTAAGTTAAAGTGTTTGGTCATAATGGGGTTGTTGTTTGTGATACTTAGTTAACTCTAAAGTTAGTAATTATGTTAATGTTTGTGTAAAGTACGTTAACTTAAAATAAATATGTGTATGATGATTGAAGTATATTGTGTTAGTTATTGTAAAATATGAATTTGTGAGTGATTAGGTTAATGTAATTGGTCATTATTTTTTTTATTTTTTTTATTTTAACACAAGGCAAGTAGTCCAACCCATCGGGTTCCCTATCTCAGGGGTACAACCCAACAGGCTTGTAGCGGACGGGGTACGGCGGATGCCATTGGCCAAACTAAAGATGGCTCCACTCTAACCCACAACACTCTCCGAAATGATAAGGGAGAGATGTGGTTCCCAAGATTCGAACCCTGGACACCTGGGGTAGGAGGAGGACCTCTTGACACTCAGGCAAGAGGTGATTGGCTATAATTGGTCATAATTGGGCTCTTGTTTGTGGTACTTATTTGAGTTAGTCCTAAAGTTAGTAATTAGGTTAATGTTTGTGTTAGTTAGCTTCAAATTCAAAGAGAAATCATGCAAACAATGTAATTAGGTTACCACTTATATTAGATTCGGAAAGTAAGTTACAAATAAAGCTTATTGTGATGATGCTGTTTAACTTCAAGTTTGAATTTTTCGTTATGAAAAAACTTCTACACGGGAAGCTTTCCTTCCCCATCCTATGCCTTGGTCGATTTTTGGATGGGGTTATGTCTCATAGGGCGTCACACTCGCGACGCCTAGGTCGCAACCGTGACGATTTGGAGCTCGCTGGATGTCACGACCGTCACGTTTTTGCTCACGTTTTGGCGTCGTGCCTGCGACAACATCTGCTGTGACCGTGACACAGCGAAGCTAAATTTTGAGTAGAATCTCCCAATGACACATCACAAATGCGACGATCACCCCGTGAGGCTGCCACTTGCGCAAGCCATCATGTCGCGGTCGTGATGTTTTGTGTCACGACTGCGACGTGGTTGCCTATCTGGATTTCTTAGTCCTTTAATAACGGTAGCTTTGTATTTTTTATTATAATTATTGTTATTATGTTTTTAATTGTGATTTCACTCATCGTATTTGTGAGTTGAATTAGGATCTAAGATATAATTAACTTTTGGGTTAATGGCCCTTTTGATGTTAATCTCTCTTAGGGCTAATCCCTATCCTTATCTATAAAAGGGTAATTGGAAAGAGAGGGAATTAGCTAAGTTGAATGAATTGAATGGCATTTTTGAGACCAACTCAAAACCTCTTTCTTAAACCTTGTTTACTTTATCGATTTTGATAAAATGGTGTTGTTTCAAGTTTTTGCTTCATTGAATTTGTGGTGGATTTCCTTTTGTAAATTCATGGTGGATTGCTAGTTCTTGGTGGTGGCCTAGCCTTTTGTTTAGCTATAATATAGCTGGGGTTGTTTGTCGAATCCACATGGAACAAGGGCCTTTTAATCACAATTTTCACTACTCTATCTTGTTTAAGGTAAAAAAGGTGATAGAAAGAAGGGATGGATGAAACAGAGACAAACTAATAGAGAAAAGAGGGTTCAAGGGTCGGTTTTCGCTTCCTTATAATCTCCCTAACACGAGTTGGTTCTAGTTATGACACTAAGCCAAGATAGAGGTTGAGTTATTGCAATGAAAATGCCACTCCGGG
This sequence comes from Portulaca oleracea, assembly GCA_029582165.1. Lineage (NCBI taxonomy): Eukaryota > Viridiplantae > Streptophyta > Magnoliopsida > Caryophyllales > Portulacaceae > Portulaca > Portulaca oleracea. The sequence continues at coordinate 15,997,922 of CM055880.1, forward strand.
GCCTCTCCCAAGGATATACAGAATTTAGCCCTCGAGGCTTGTCCACTAAATAAATGAGGACTTACCTAAAGGGCTTGATATGCATTCAACCACCCTAGAAACCACTAATTAAATGAATGAGGAGTTGTTCGAATATCCATTCAACCACCTTAGAAACCATGTTTAAGTAGGTTTAATGGGCTTTCGCTACGTACAAAACCCCACGGTCAAGAGAGCTATTGAATGAAAACCTCATAAAGCATGGTCTAATGTCTTAACTAGACCCAACCTTAGGTAAGGGATCCTATTAGGGGCTAAACCTCCCCCTAAACCACAAGACAACTAGTCACTAATCATTCTAATGAGCATTAAAACTATTAAACTCAAAACAAGAAACCTAATCATGATACTAACAAAGGAAAAACAAGAAGATTAATCACAAAAAGAACTAACTAAGATATGCATTAAAAGAAGGAAAGAGATTTACCCATATGAGAACTAGGATGATAATAATAATAGAAAGAAGAAATCCAAAGCTTGAATAATGATAAGTCTTCAAGTCATTCTCCTTCATTGCAATAAACTAAAGTAAATACAATAAAAAGGTGTGTTTGAGAGAAAGGAAGAGAGAATCTATCTAGGGAAAGGTGCTAAGTAGCCTCCAAAAATGAAAGTGAATAGTAAAAATGAAAAACTGTTAGGTTAAAATATGGAACAAGTATATATAAATTAGAGAGAAATTACATAAAACACAGTCGTTTTAACCCCTAATTTTCCGGAAGTAAAGGTCGTCACGGGCGCTACCCCTAGTTGTCACGCCCGTGACGAGTCGATTTCACTCCGCGCACTTCAATTCTTCGCTGTGGTAGCGGGCGTTACCTCCAGACGTCGCGCCCGCTACTTCCTGGAAATCAACCTTGCTCAATTTTCCTTCAAAAACGTCACGGGGGTTACGCTTGGGGGTAATGCTCGTGTCCTCGCTCGGCATTTTGACCCAAAATTCTCCATAAATTGTTCATGGGCGCTACCATTGGGGGTGACGCCCGTGACCTTCTTGACCAAAGTTGCCCCTTTGAACTCCTTAGTCACGGGCGTTATTGAGTAGCGTAGCACCCGTGACTAGATGGAATTCGACTTTTTCCTCAACTCTTCACCTTGGGTCCAAGACCCAACTTCCGAGGTTTCGGGGCAGCTTCTTTTGTATCCCGAGAAGGAACTCTATGCGCCAATGAACACTGAATTCTCTCATGGTAACGAATCCAAATTAACCTGCAAAACTAGTCTAAATATGAGTAAGACACGTTTATAATAGAGGGAACGAACTAAAATTCCCAGTGAAAAGAGTGATATTTAGGCTCAAAACCGAGTCTAAACACACCCCGCCCACACTTAGGAATTTGCTCGTTTCGAGCAAAAACTAACAAAAACAACTACCTAAACAACTACTCCACTTTCGTGGGAGACAACGACTGCATTTAGCGTATGCACCAAGCCTTTTAAACCCCCCGGTAGCCCGGGTGGATGAGGTGGATCTCGTGAGGGTTTGTAGTGACTGTACCCACAAAAGTCAAAGGAAAAACGAAAGAAAGAAAAGGAGAGTGAAAAACAAAATAAAGAAAGAAAACAAGGGAAGGAGGAGATCCTCAAGCCCATAACAATGCACCTAGACACCCAACCTGTCTTACCAATCAAAAAGAAGGGGCAAACATGAACAATTAAGGACACTTAGGTTGGAAGAATGCCAATCCTAAAGATATTCAACCCCTAACAATTTCATGATGAGCGAAGTCCTTGTGCGCGAGTGCAAGTGGGCCTCTAATCGAACTTTTCTAGCCTAGGTCGGTCGATCAAAGAAGTTTTCACGCTCAAGCTCGGATTTATTTGTCAACTTCCTTATTAAGTGTCACCCAAATCTATTAATGTCGCCCTTGGCTTTGTGACGGTTGTAGGAAACATAGAAAAAGGCTTCACCGCATTAACAATTTCCTTAAAGTTTTTAATGTTGGCGTGTTTCGAGATCGATTGCGCGGCCTGCTAGGGGGTTACTCTCCCAGCAGGGCTATGCTCCATTCGTACAATTGTACTTAAGGGGCGAAGGGCCTCTACCCCCTACTCCTATCCACGTTGTTAAACCAACTATTTTCGAGATTTTCAGATTTTTAGGAGTTTTGGATCGGGTTTTTTGGGAATTTTCACGACTCTCCGAAAAGGGGTTACCCTCCCAAGTCGGGTTGCTCCGTACGTAATGAAGTACTTAAGGGGCATGAGTTCCGCCCACTCATTCCAACCCTTGTTGGTTTACCGACTTTAATAGGTTTATTAGACACGAGCAAGAGCATTAGACTACTAAGATAAACCAACTTTAGCAAAGAAATGAACAAAGATAAGCGTGTAAAACAGTAAGGAAATCACTTTCTCATTCAAAAGAGGGCTTATTAAAGGTAAATCATGGCAATCAACCAAACTAAGGCCTATTATCGTTCATATCGGCCGCTTCTAATCGATTAGTTCGATCGATTAGGTGGCTATCCACACCACTATGGCCGAAAGCATCTCCTAAAAGAGAAAACAAAACACTTTTTGTAGGGTTTTTCACAACTTTTTCTCCTTTTTTCTATCATTTTACACAGCAAAACGCCAAAAGTTTTCAAAATTTTCGATTTTAAGCTACTTAAGAAACTAGAAAGAAGAGAAAACTAAGCGAGCTACCCTATATACAAAGAGAACTCCCCCCTCCCCCCAATACACTTAAAATCGACAATGTCCTCATTGTGGAAAGAGTGTCTCATGAAGGGTATAAAAATTAGAAAAAATTAACACAAAGAAAACGGTGGCGACCCGAGCCCACACAGCTCCAACAACAAGATTTTTCCAACACGACACATACTAAGGGGCGCGCCAACAAAAGAAAAAACTAAGCATGTAGCAAAGATATGTACAAGAAGGGGATGGAAAAAGAAAGTAAAGAGGAACAAACTCAGCAAGAGATGTCTTCATAGCGTGAAAGAGCATCGAATCCAAGAAGAGGGAAAAAAGAAGAAACCTGTTAGTGGAAAGAGGAAGTCGCATGCAAGATTGTATACATTAACTACGACTACAAAGAAACAAAAGAAAATCAAACTAAAATCAAACAAAACAAAATCACAAACATAAATAAAAAATAAAAGAAAGCGAAATAAAGAAAAAGAAAAGAACAAAGAAAACAAAATAATATGGACAAATGTACATTATCAGGGACTTAATCGTCCTTATGCACGATGATGTGGAGTGAATGACGGTGCGCAAACTACCTCAAAAGTCAAACACTTCAAGGAGTGTGGACTAACAAATCCAACGACCAAACAAACTAATCATTCGAGAGACCAAACCGACTGACAAGAACCTTGAACACTTTGAGAGGGGAAGACGAACACACTAAAACAGAAAACCACATACCCATCCAACTAATGACACTCCCCCACACTTAAGATGCATGATCAAATGCAATATAACAATTAAAAAGAATAGGGAGGGGGCGGGAATGGCTTACAATCACGCACCCCCTAGAGGGGGTGAGTGGGGTGGGTAGTATCTCCCCCGGTGGCAACCAACCGGGCGGAGGGCGTTGGCCGCCCGCGTTGTAATACCCGTAACGAAGCTCGTCAAGTATTTCTCCGTGGCGATTCACGCGAACCCGAAGGTTTTCCAAGATATTGTGATCTTGCTGTTGTAGGGTGCGGATGTCTTGGTGCCCCGTGTATATGTTGTTGTGCTGGGCAGAGAGCTTAGAAAAGTCCACTGAACTCGAACTGGGTGCTCCTTGAGCCTGTTCCTCCTCGCCCTCCTCCTCGCTCTCTTCCTCACTCTTTTCTTCTTCCTCCTCCTCGCTCCCTAAGGGGCTATCCTCATCGTCACTTGGAGCCTCAAGTGGATTTCCTTGGAGCACAATAGCAGCCCGAGGCTCGCATGACCAATTGTTTCGGTTCCTTACGTCGATGCGAGCCTCATTCTCTGAAAGTCAAATTTAGTTTGGTGCTTGGGCTTAGTGTCGTCCAAGTAGTGGAGGAGCATCCGACCTTGAGCAAATATCTTCATGTTGATGAGCCGAGTTCCATCCAACGATTGGCAATCAAAATGAGGATTTTCCCTCTTCATATACGACCCGAAGCCACATCGGTCACAAATGTAGGAAATGGCATTGAAAATGATGAACACATCTCCGGTAAATACAATCTTGGAGTTGGTAGATGATCACTGAGGTCGTATTAACTCGTTGTACGAGGTAGGCATTGAAAATGATGAACAGGTCTGCATTGCGGACGTTGTTTTGCCCCTCATCGTAACCCACCACCGAGTTGGCGATCTAGCGATGGAGATACCGGACAACGGGATTACAAAAGTCCCTGGCCTTCGTGCGTTTCGGGTCGAAGTATCTTTGGTGCGTCATATAGGCCATGATATTTTCCCTAGTCCGATACGTGAGCAACTTCATGGGCCCATTGGCTAGAAATCCATCAATGTTAGAGGCAGGGAGGCCACCCGCTGGAAGATGCAACTTCTCACTTAGTTGGTCGAGCGTAACTGCGTAAGCGTGACCAAGCGACCGTTAATTTGAAAGCTAAGTTACGCATCGTTCCTAGTCAGCCGGGTTACTACTAAGGAGCTTAAAAATTTTAAAACCACTTGGTCATAGACCTTAGTTTTAATGTTGATAAACTGCCTCCATCCTAGAACCCCAAACAAGTGCTCCAAACTAGGTTACTTCGAAGGAGCTTAAAAATTCTAAAACCACTTGGTCATAGAGCTTAGTTTTAATGTTGATAAACTGCCTCCATCCTAGAACCCCAAACAAGTGCTCCAAACTAGGTTTCAAATTCAACTCTCTACACGTCTCGTCATGATAAAAGAAAGGGACGACTATTTTCCTAGATCTAAATTTGAGGTATTTGTCCCTGTGCGAATTGGCATGCCATCTGAGCCTAGAAGAGTATGTGACATTTAGCGGTTCATCCTCAGAACACATTATAGGTGCCATACCTTGAGGAGCCTGTGTCGGACCTGAGCCGTAAGTTGAGCCGAGGCCAGAAGGTGCTTGACGTTGACGCTTTGAGCGACTAGAGCTCGCCATTGTGCACGAATTGACCCGGAACTTGGAGAAATTTGAGAGTGAGAAGGTTGGGGGTAGTACCGTTCTTTCTCTAGCACCCAACTCACAAGGGTTGGAGTTTTGGTTCTAGAGAGAGAAAGGGTGGTAGTGGAAGGCTGAGAAGAGTGAATGTGAAGGGTTAGGGTTTGTGAGGAGCGAAAATGATGGGAGGAGATGAATGTTGAGGGAGGTTAGGGTTAGGGAGTGTGGAGATGGAGAATATGGATGGAGATTGAAGATTGAGATGGGGAATATATGAAAGTGGAGGAGGTTTAGGGAGATTGAAAGAGGATGAAGTGAAAGAGTTAGGGTTTGTGAGAGAAAGAGACAGACACGGATGAAAATATATTTTCGGAAAATGAGGGTTGAAATCGCGAAAAGGGATTAATATTGCCGAAAGTTGGTTCGTCATAGGCGCTACCAAGGGTCGTCACGCCCGTGACGACCTGGAAAATGGATTTTCCTGAATAGGGGTAGTGGGCGCTACGCCAAGGCGTAACGCTTGTGTCCGCTTGCGGCATTTCTGCAATTTGAGCTCCAAAACGGGGTAGTGGGCGCTACCCTCAGTGGTCACACCCGTGACCACCCTGATTTCTTCTTCTTTGAATTTTTCTAACTTTCAAGCCTCATCCTAACTCCCCCAAATACAACTCTAAAACACTCAAAATGACTTCCCTCACTCCAAAATATATTTACACTCCTTCCCAACCAACTTCAATTGCTCCTAAAACTCCAAACCTCCTCAATTCTTTTCTTCTCTCTTTTCTTTCACTTCAATTTTTTTCTTTTCCTCCAACTCCCTCATTCATCTCACCAATTCACTCTAAATTTTTTTCTTTTGGAATTTTTCTCTCCCTTTTTCTTTCTTTTTTTAGAAACCTAGAACTAATACCTCGGAAAAGAAAGAAAAATAAAGAAATAAAAGCAAGGGTTGCCTCCTTAGAAGCGCTTGTTTTAGGTCCCCAGCCTGACCATGATAGTTACTTAATCTCGTATGTTTAGAAGGTATGTAACACGTGCCGTAGGGATTGTTTCGGGATGGATCTAGGGTTTGAGCTTTGAGGCGTTGACCTTGAACGTACCCCCATCTTGCCTTTGAAGCTCGACTATTCCAAAAAGGTTGACCTTTTCAACTCTAAATGGCCCTGTCCATCTCGTTTTCAACTTCCTTGGAAAAAGCTTCAACCTTGAGTTGTAAAGGAGGACTCGGCCACCATCTTGGAAGTCTCTCTTGTTTAGTCTCTTGTCATGCCATGACTTAATCCTCTCTTCATAGATTTGATTGTTCTCGTAATCATCTCGGCGAATCTCGTCAAGTTCTTCCAATTGCGACAACCTCTTTTCGGCCGTCACCTTCATGTCATAGTTAATGCGCTTCATGGCCCAATGGGTTTTATGTTGTAACTCGACCGGGAAATGGCAAGACTTTCCATAAACTAGCTGGAAAGGGGTTGTTCCGATCGGGGTATTGTATGTCGTGCGGTACCCCCATAATGTATCATCTAGCTTTTCGGCCCAATCCTTCCTCGAGGCACCGACGGTCTTCTCGAGGATTTGGTTTAGCTCACGATTTGTGATCTGAGCTTGACCACTTGTTTGTGGGTGATAGGGGAGGTCGCGCTTGTGAATCACTCCATATTTAGCTAGGAGAGATTGGAATTTTTGCTCAATGAAATGTGACCCACTGTCACTTATCACCACCCTAGGCACCCCAAAACGAGGGACGATAACACTCTTGAAAATCTTGGAAACCACCCGGGCATCGCAAGTAGGGCTTGCCACGGGTTCCACCTACTTAGACACATAGTCCATCGCTACTAGGATGTACTTGTTGCCTCTCGATGATGGAAACGTTCCCATGTCATCGATTCCTCAAATGTCGAAAACCTCAACCTCCAAGATGTATTTAAGGAGCATTTCATTCCTCCGAGAGATGTTGCCACTCCTTTGGCATTTTTCGCATGCCTTGACATAGGCATTGACGTCTTCGAAAAGAGTGGGCCAATAGTAACCCGATTGAAGCACCTTGGCTACCGTCTTGGAGGGGCCACTGTGACCTCCACAAGGCATGTCATGACTGTGAGCGATGATTGAGGGAACCTCTTGTTGATGAACACATCTCCGGTAAATACAATCTTTACACAACTTGAAAACATAGGGGTCGTCCCAATAGTAGGATTTGGCTTCATGAAGGAGCTTTGCTTTTCGTGATACGGTAAACCCGGGATTAGAGCTCCCCCTACCAAGAAGTTGATGATGTCCGCGTACCATGGTAGTTCTTCCTTTGAAATGGCCATCAAATTGGGGGGCTCTTATGCGCAACCACATTCCTCGAGAGGTGATCCGCCACCATATTATGCTTCCCGGCCTTGTCTCGTATCTCAATATCGAATTCTTGTAGGAGTGTACACTACAAGATGGCAGGCCAAATAAGACCGTTTCAAGCGACCGTTTAATAAACGACCGCAAGAAAGAGGCGGCCGACCGTTCATAAACGACCGCTAATGAACGGTCGCTAGGTAACGACCATACAAAGAAACGGTCGTTCACAGAACGCACCGCTTTTCAGACGGTTGTTACCTAGCGACCGTTCAATTGAACGGTCGTTAAGTGAAATGGGCGACCGTTCAGCTGAAGGGTCGCTAAGTATACTTCAAATATATTATGGACAGATTGTATTACTAGAAACCCTCGACAAAATTTTTTTTTAAAAAAAAATAAAATGGGCGACCGTTCAGCTGAAGGGTCGCTAAGTAACGACCGTTAACTAACGGTCACAACTGATAACGACCGTTTATAAACGGTTACAGAAGTGAACGACCGTTCAATGAACGGTCGTTAGTTAGCGACCGTTCAAATGAACGGTCGCCCGGTTCCACAAACGACCATTCAGAGGCGACCGTCGCGAACGGTCGCAAATGAACGGTCGCCCGCCCCCCAGAACGACCGTTCAAGCTAAATTGTGACCGTTCATAACGGTCTTATTTTTGTTACCATGTTGTAGTGGTAACCCAACGAATAAGGCGTGGTTTTGGATCTTTCTTCTCCAACAAATATTTGAGGGCTAAGTGGTCGATGAACACCACCACTTTGGAGCATAGTAGATATTGAAGAAACTTCTCAATGGTGAAGACTACCGCAAGGAGCTTCTTCTTGGTCATTGAACCGTTGAGCATCATCCAAGGTCCTACTTGCATAGTGGATAACATACGGCTTCTTGTCTTTCCTTTGCCCCAATTCCGCCCCGACGGCATAGTCACTCGCGTCGCACATGATCTCAAAAGGAATGCTCCATTCGGGTGGTTGAATGATAGGGGCCGAGATGAGTGCTTGCTTGATCTTCTGTGTAATATTTTTAAACTTTATTTATCATGCTAATTAAAATTTAAATTTCAATAATGGTGCATTATTTGATTTAATTAGCTAAATTTCTTTAATTTTCAAATAATTATATTTACTCAAATATGAGTAAATAATTTCAATAATTAAATTTTCTCTTACTAGTTTTAAATTTTTATAAATTGGCATACTTTACACATTTTTCATATTTGACTTGTTAATTTGCAAAATAGTATAGTATTTTATATATATTTCATACATTTTCCTTTCATATTTTAAATTAATCTTTTTATGCACATTTTTCATACTTTATACAAAATAATATTTGTAAATATATTACTTTTATTTACTTTTGATATAATCAAAGTAGTAATATTATTTTATATTTCACTTTTCACACATTTTTATTGATTTATAGTAAGTGTATTATTTTTATTTATACCACCACCATTTCTACCTCTCATGTTCATCTCCTTCTTCTTCAAGCTTGGATACACCTTTCCATGGCTTCCTTTTCCAATTAAGGTAGTCAAATTGAATTATTCCACTACTCTCCATTTGACAACACACCAAATACAATGACTCATCCAAGCTAACAACCTACAAAGATTAACTATAAATAACATACAAATCAACACTATACGTCCACCATAATCACCATCTTCTTCTTCTTTCTTCTCCTTAACCACCATCATCTTCCACCATCATCTTCTTCTTCTCGGTTTCCCTCTGCTGCCACGAACACCATCACCACCACCATCATCTACCACCACGCAACCACCATTTTCTGTCGTCAATTGACACCAAGAGAACCCAAAATCATCCATACCCATCTCTTCCATCTATCTCAAAACCATCCAAAATCAACACCCAACCAATATCAAATCCAAACTCACACTCATAATCCAAATTCATCAATCTAAAATACTCTTACCTTTATCAGTCAAGAGTCGCTGGAAACCGCCCTGAGACCACTGCCAAAATTGAACCCCAAATCCTTTCTCCCTCCGCTGTGCGCGACCCGACAACTGAGACTACCACCGTCTCTGATAGTTTTGGTCGTCACCCTTGAAACCGCTGACGATACCTCCACCAGCCGCCACCATCTTCGCCGTCTGCCGCTAAGCTCCGTCGCCACCCATAACACTCCTCCCCATCGTGCCCCCTTTTACTTCCCTTCTTCTTTGTGTTCACCTATATGTGCAAATAAAAGGGGGAGTAAAGACTAATAAGGCCTTTCCACATATTTTCTCCAATAACACCACCATCACTCAATTCGACACTCAGCCACCACCGAGAACCACCATGACTATTTTGAATCAAATCACAATCTAAGTTTGACACAACCAAGCACAAATCCCTTTGATATCTTCATTTCATCAACATGTTAATTTCTCAATCTGTTTTTTTGTTTTTGGGTCTTAACTCAACCCATCAAGACCTAATATCAAGCAAGCAAGGAGAAACAAGGAGGAAGGGCGTCAGGTGCAGCGTTTGGTTGTCGTGAGTTTGGGCGTCGATCAGCATTGGAGCTAAAGCAAGCTAACACTTTAAAGGTCGCTAGCAGCGGCAACTGCAGATCTGGTTGCGCGAAATAGAGGAGAAACGGGGATGGTTTAGAATTGAGTTCGAGTGGTTATGGGTGTTTTTGGGTGGTTGGAGTTGCTTTTTTTTTTTGGCGATATTTGGGATGAAAAATGGAGTTTGATTGGTGGTTATGGTGTGGGTGTTGAATTCTGTTTGAAACAGGGAATGAGAAAAGGAATTAGTACTTGATTGTGGGTGGAGCGTTGAAGTGGTGGTGGGGTTGGTGGTGGTTGGACTGGTGGTAATGGTGGTGGTTGGGTGGTGGATGAACGAAGAAGAAGAAGATGATAATGAGTTTGTTTATGGTTTTGATGGGTTGAGTTTTATTAATATTTGGAAGAGGAGAGAGTAAGTGCAGAGAAGATATGTGAAAAGTTGTCCCCGTCCAGTCAGTTTTTAAAAATGTATGGCACCTCCCAGCAACTTTTTGATAAAACATAGGGGTATTTATGTCTTTTCATATATACATCGCCGGAATTCAATCGAAATGATCGGAAAATCACCCAACAGCCAGTTCTTTGAAGATGTGGTCCCCTTCGAGTGCATTAAAAAAACGTTGTCCCCTCCTAGTTAGTTGTTAGAAATGTATGACACCCCCAGCAATTTTTTGGAAATATTTCTATTTCAGCTGTTTCATGGCAAAAGCCTTGCTTTTCCTCTCTTGGGGAAGCGGCGTGACGCTCTCCGCTTTTTATATGCTTCCACTAAATAAGATTAAATAGATTAAAATATTGTTAAGTAATACCCCAAAAGACGGGGCGTTACATTCTGAAACGACTCAAGACATTCATTAGAAAACACGAAGGGGGCATCTTTGATGAGGAATTGAGTTAGAGGCCTCGCTACCTTAGAGAAGTCCTTGAAAAAGCGGCGATTAAAGCCGGTATGACCAAGAAAACTTCTCACCCCCTTCACGGTGGTCGGGGAAGGTATTTTTCGATGACCTCGACCTTAGCTCGATCGACTTCGATACCCCTTTGGGATGCCACATGGCGAAGTACTACCCCTTCCTGGACCATGAAATGGCACTTTTCCCAATTAAGCACAAGAAAAACAACTTTAGAAAGTGTTACCATAATGGAGAAGTTGTCCATGAAGACTTCCATTATGTTCTCAATAAAATCCGAAAAGATGGCAATCATGGAACGTTGAAAGGTGGTCGGGGCATTGCATAACCCAAACAACATCGATCCTTCGGTAAGCGAAGGTACCGTAACGACACGTGAAGATAGTTTTATCTTGGTCGTTTGGGTGGATTAGGATTTGGAAAAAAACCAGAAAATCCATCCAAATAACAAAAATAAGAGTGCCTAGCCAACCTCTCAAGCATTTGGTCTATGAGGGGAGGGAGAAATGCTCTTTGCAGGTGGCATGGTTCAACTTCCTATAATCTATACACATGCGCCAACCGCTAGTAATCCTAGTAAACACTAGTTCGTCTTTCTCATTCCTAACCACAGTTGTCCCTCCCTTTTTAGGCACTACCTGAATGGGGCTCACCCACTCGCTATTTGCGATGGGGTAAATGATGCCCGCCTCAAGTAACTTCATCACTTCCTTCTTTACAACCATTTTCCAATTTAGATTTAACCTCTTTTGTGGTTGTTTAGAGGGTTTGTGATCAACATCAAGGTCAATACTATATATGCATGCATAAGGACGGACTCACTCCTTTGAAATCCTCAATACTATACCCTATGGCACAAATTGACGATCACAAGAAAAGACTGAGAATGACCAAGAAATTCATACCTCAAAGATGATGGGATGGGTTTCAACTCAACTTATGGCCTCTTCCTCTCCTTGATTTCTTGTGGCTCATGCTCCTCCACACTTGCTATAATTTCACTTCCAAAGAATGACACGTGATATTCCGAAGCTTCATCGAGAATGGAAACATGGGAAGCCACATCTCCCTCCAAGGTCTCCCGTTCAAAAGCTTCCGACAAAGCCTCCTCTAAAGGGTCCTCAAAAGCCATAAAGGAGCCAAGTGTTTCGTCGACAACCTCTTCGATAATTTCAACTTGATAGCACGTCTCCTCAATTGACGGAGTGGCAATGGAACTTTGCAAATTGAATTCAATTTTCTTATCCCCGATGTGGAGAGAGAGTTTGTCATTCTTCACGTCAATCATAGCTTCGGCGGTTGCTAGCTAGGAAAGGCCGACCCAAGATAATCGGGATTTGTACATCCTCATCCAAGTCTAAGACGATGAAATCACAAGGAATATAAAACTTTCCGACTTGAACCGGAACATCCTCAAGAACTTCTGACGGGCGCCGAATAGACCGGTCGGCTATTTAAAGAGAAATTGTAGTCGGGACGAGGTCATTACACTTCAATCTCTTACAAATTGAGTGCGGCATTACACTCACACTAGCGCCGAGGTCACAAAGAGCTTTGCTAATCACTACATCCCCGATTGAGCACAGGATGCAGAAGCTCCCGAGGTCCGAAAGGTTAGGAGGATGCTTATTATCGATGATTGCACTGCATTCTTGAGTCAAAGAGACTATCGCATTCTCTCCATTCTTCCTCTTGTTAGTGAGGAGTTCCTTGAGGAATTTAGTGTAAGATGGCTTATTTGTGATCGCCTCAAGGAATGGGATGTTAATGTGGAGAGTTTTAAGAATCTCCATGAACTTGGAAAACTTCGCATCATCCTTGACCTTGGCAAAACGTTAGGGGAGTGGAAGAGGTGGAGCATAGGGCTTGACTTGTTGAATGACTGGCTCCCCTTCCTTCTCGACCACTTTCCCTTTCTTCTTTGACTCATCTTCCTTGACCACTTCCTCCACTTTCTCCTCTTTCTCCTCAATACTAACTCCCTACTCTTCAACGGTTATATCCTCTACCACAACTTCGCTTCCAACTCCTTTGTCAACTCCACTTTTCGAACCCTCAAGCTCCTTGCCACTCCTCAAAGTGATAACATTGATATGCCATTTCGGATTTTGTTGGGGTTGGCTAGGCAAGCCTTTGGAGGAGGATTGAAAGTTGGAAACTTGCTGGGCTAGCTGGGCTAGTTGAGTCTCAAGCATTCTTTGGTTAGCTTGGATAGCCTTATTTTGCTTCAGTTGAGCAGCGTTGAATGCCTCTTGGTTTTTGAGGTATCTTTGCATGAAGTCCAACTATTGAGTCATTTGCGGAGGGGATTGTCGATAGGATTGAGGGGCTTGATAGTGAGTGGCTTGGTTTTAATATGAAGGGTTTTGGTGATGAGAACGGTTTTGTTGAGGATGACTTTGGCCTTGGCTTTGATTTGGGTACGAAAAACCGGGAGGATTGTAGGATGGGTTTCCTTGAGGACAGATTGGGGTAGTGTTTCGGTAAGAGAGGTTGTAATTGTACAGGGCATTTGCTTGCTCGTTAGCTATAAACTCCGTCTAGCACTCAAATGTCATATGCCCTCCACCGCTTACCTCACAACGTATTGCTCGATTTAACAAAGATGAAGGAGTGGAAGATTGAACTTCCATAACCGGCTTAAGTTGTTGATTCGTCTTTATCTCGACCACATCTTGCGAGAGTTGTTGCATGGCCTTGAGAAGATAATTTATGTTCTCGCTATCACCACTGATTGTCACCTCTCTCGAGTTCCTTCCCCAATTATATGCGTTCTCCGCCATTTAAGCCAAAAGTGCATACGCTTGGTCGGGGGTCTTGCTTAGGAAGAGACCACCCGAAGCATTATCAACCGATTTCTTTGTGGCAATAGTGAGGCCCTCATAGAAGGTATGCAGGATGAGAGGGGCCGAAAGATTGTGATGTGGACAAGCCCGTTGAAATCCCTTATATCGCTCCCAAGCCTCAAAGAGAGGCTCCCCCGGTTGTTGTTTAAAGTTCACAATCTCTGTCCATAAGCGAGCCGTCTCTATAAAAGGAGAGAACTTTCTCAAAATGCCTTGACTTAATGCTTCCCAAGTCCGAAAGGTGTTTGGATTGCAGTTATCAAGCCAACCTCGAGCTTTCCCAGAGAGAGAGAACGGGAATGACTTGAGGTAGATATACTCCTCGGGGACTCCTTCCATCCTAATCATACCGCACCTTTCCAAGAAGTTTGAAATGTGATTGATGGGGTTTTCTGAGTCAAGCCTATGAAATTTGGATTGCTCAATCAGACTAAGGAAATTAGGCTTGACCTCGAAAACAATCCCTTCACGAAGGTCGGGCAAAACAATGGGTGATCCTCTTGTACCCGTTAAAGTTGATGTGAATGAAAGAAGGGTACCGTGTTTTAGCGGTGGTTGTGCCATGGCCTCTCGCTGTTGTCATTCAAGGAGTCGTCTCCGAGCGTTTGCAACGTTGTTGTGTTGTGTAGTAGCTTCAATTTCAGGATCGAATGGTACAAAAGGTATTTTATTTCTCCTATGCATGCACTAAACAAGAAAATGACATAAACAGCCCTAGGGACTCTAGACTCGACTCAACAAGGTAGGGGTCACTTAAACTAAACGTTCGTAGAGTAAATTAAGACTAAAAGGGGCGCTTGCTCCCTGTGTCCTCGCTCGACATTTTGACCCAAAATTCTCCAAAAATTAGTCACGGGCTCTACCATTGGGGGTCACACCCGTAACCATCTTGACCAAAGTTGCCCTTTTGAACTCCTTAGTCACGGGCGCTACTAAGTAATGTCACGCCCGTGACTAGTTGGAATTCGACTTTTTCTTCAATTCTTGGCCTTGGGTCCAAGGCCCAACATCCGGGGTTTTGGGGTGGCTTCTTTGGTATCCCGAGAGGGAACTCTAGGCACCAACGAATATTGAATTCTCTCATGGTAACGAATCCAAATTAACCAACAAAACTAGTCGAAAGATGAGTAAGACACGTTTATTAATGGAGGGAACGAACTAAAATTCCAAGTGAAAAAAGTAATATTTAGGCTCAAAATCGAGCCTAAACACTGAATTCTTCAATCAAGGTATTGTTATTATTATCAACAAAAACTCTATTATCATCCATTCAAGCAAGGAATTATTATTCTCCCATCACGATACGCTCCATTTGGTATCACAGAATCTAGGTTATTGTCTTGCTTGAATTTGTTTTTCTTGGTTGATGTTCTGTCATTGGTTATTGTATGATCATATTGGTGATCCCCATTCCCGATGTGATTATTTTGTTTGATTTTACTTTACTTTGATCAAGTGTGGGTTTGGAGTGTTGTTGGGATGTGATCATATTGTGGTGTTTGGGTTTTGGTGATCGGTGGCAACCTAGAACCCTATGCCAAACATAAAACCAACTATAAAAGAACCTAGCTCCATAAAAATCTTCCAAACATAATCTGTCCCTCACCCATTCTTCTTGGTATGAAACACCCCAATGATCCTAACTGATAGGAAACTAACTGGTGTAAAAGGACCAAAAAATTGCTCCGGGGTGCCATACATTCCTTAAAATTGACTATTTAGGGACCACATTATTTTTTTTACTCTTTGGGGACCAGATTGTTGTCAAAACTTACTAGTTGGGTATTTTTCGATCAAAACAGCCGGAATCAATAAAAAGACGTAGATACCCCTTGACTTATGATTGAAAAGTCCAGTTTGCCCCTTTTAGTTGCCCGCTGAAATCTGTCTTGGTTTTCTTCTTCTTCACTTTCATTTGTTCTTCTTCTTCACTACACTACTCCACTCAACTTCAAAGAGGCAGAGAGAATTGGAGAATTGGGAAGGAAGAGGAGCATTGAGGGTTCAAGTTTACGAGAATTGGTCGAGCTTCTAGTTTGAGTGTCGATTTCAGCTACGCCAGCGTCGACAGAGAAACTTGCAGCGGTAAGCATCACTATCACATTGTATGTCAAGTTCGAAAATTAGGGTAGATGGTTAATTTCAAATGTTAGGTTTTGAAATTTGTATTAGATGGTTTTGTTCAAAAGTTAGGTTATGAATTTTGTTAATTTGTAAATTTAGGGTTTGAATTTTGTTGAAAGTAAAGGGGAATTGTTTGAACAAAACTGGGAATTGAAGGCTGTCGAATTTCAGAATAACGCACACCACCCATTCAATTGAAGGCTGTTGATTTTCAAAACAATTGAAGGCCGAAGATTTTCAAAACTGATGCCATCTCAGACAATGAATTCGTTTGGGATTTACCTGCCATCCTCCTTGACATTGTGGATTGCAAAGCTTCTCCTCAATCTCTAGCTTCCTCTCTCTGAAATTTTGGTCTCTAATGGCCAACTCAATTTGGTAGTTGGGAGGAGGAGTTAATTCAGTTTCAAAGACAAAATTTGGAGCCAAACATGGGTATTTTTGTCACTCCAGCTACCTAAATCATTTTTATGTTGACTCCGGCTGACTTCACCGGATTTTCATAACTTTTGGTCGAAAAATACCCAACCAGCAAGTTTTAACAACAATCTGGTCTCCAAAGAGTAAAAAAAGAAATAATGTGGTCTCCAAATAGTCAATTTTAAGGAATGTATGGCACCCCGGAGCAATTTAGTGGTAAAAGGACACCCATGATTTCCCCGCTCGAAGGGGCCTTTAACGCGGGCTACGAGAGTCGGTTCTCACGAATTGAAAATGTCTTTAATGTTATCGCTATGAGACTCGCTCAAATTGATGCGCATCTCCAGGTTCGACCTCAACCTGTGAGGCGAGAGAGACATTCCCATAGTCTTATCCGTCCTCCTCCGAATTTTGAGTCGAGTGATGATTATGGAGGTTCCGCGCACATGTTCCATAGAAGAGAAAGAGGTGAGCAACCACCTAGGGATGACCTCCATGACATCAAGGTTGAGCTTCCCAACGGTCCCCTTGATTCAGACGAGTGTTTGGAAAGGGTTCAATTGGTTGAGTGCATCGTCGAGGCCAAGGGGTATAACGATGAGAATGCTTTAGGTGGCAAGTTTGAAACTGACAGGCCTAAAATGTGTTAGGTCACTACCGCAAGTGTATGGGTCTGTGTAGTATAAAAATTACCATTCTCTCTTAGAGATTTGTGTTCAACTACGCATTAAACTAGTTCACTGCAAAGAATGCTAGGTCAATCAAATAGTTTTGGGTAACGATTCAGACAACTAAACTAAGAAAGCATGAATTTTTAGGGTTTTAACATAAAATTAAAAGAGTTCAAGGGAGTCCACTCTAGTCAATCAATTAACTAATCAACAATCCCGATGTAAAGCGATAAAAGGATTCGGGGTCTATAACCTTTCTAGGGCCTTTCACATCAACCTTTCGATTCGAAGTGAATTACAGTGATTAGACTAAACACCTATTTTCATGGTTATTTAACCTAATCAAAGATAAGAACTGATTATAATTGACCCTAAGCAAGAAACCATTATTTCTAACTGTTTTCTAGCCTATTCAATCTTCGTCTTTCCAATTCGAAATACAAACTTTCGTTGTGATATCAAGAATCTAAACCAAGCAAAAGGTTGTTAACCAATATACTATGACAGACAAATTACGAAAATTAAACAATTAAAAGAAATAACTTCACACTGAGATTGTATTCAAAATCAATCGAAGGACATTGAGTTTATCCCCCAAACAAAGGTAGTTAGCTACTCATAATACTAAGAATATTAAAATCACATACAAACTGAATTAAAACTAAAAAGCATAAAGAAAATAGAAGTAACCGAGTGTTTGAAGTAGCGGAATCGATCTCTTCGTGTCACCCGAATCGATCTTCTTCTTCTCTTCAATCACTTTTCAATAATCTAAAAACAACTAATAATCCTAAGAACTAAACTTTTATGAAAGAAAACTATCTAAAAATCAGCTCTCTAAAACTTGCTCTCTAAAATCTTGGATATCATTCAACGGCCAGCTGAGAAAGCCTTTTATAAGGCTCGGTTACGGCGCCAGGCGCTGGCAGCGTCCCAGGATGTGCTGGCAGCGTCTGATCTAAATTCCAAGATCTTTGCATCCGCATGCTGGCAGCGTGCGATAAACTCTGGCAGCGCTCAAGCTTTTCCTTTTCACACGAAATCCCTGCCAGGGGCGTTGGCAGCATCTCTGTTGTCCGCCCAATATTTGGGTCGGGCATTGCTGCTTTGGGCCATTCTCTTCCTTTATTTTCCTTCTCTATCAACTTTCTTTTTAATTTCTTTATATTTTCTCCCTTTTTCCTCCAAATCTTCATGCTTTTAGGTTGATTATCATTAATCCCTACAAAATGCACCAATCTCGCAACCAAATGAAGAAATCACAGAAATTGGTACAAAAAAATGAAGTTTCGGGTATAAAAAGCATGAAATACATGTGTTTGAGCCCTGAAAATCACTATGAAATAATCACTTATCAAATGCCCGTATGCTTAGCTCTTGCTTGTCCCCAAGCAAGTCATAATTGAAAATAGGAAGAAGGGCTCAAACAGGAAAAACGGGACTTAGGAAGAAAGAGAAGTGACAGGAGTTTTCAATAGGGTTAAAAGAACAAAATTAAACATCCCTCATTAACCAATCAAACACATCATTTCAACAAGCAAACACCAATTTCAATCTGGAAGAGAACAAAAATTAGTTCAAAATAGATATCATTGAAGTTTTTGTAACCAAAGGAAGAGAACAAGTACTTCAGATGCACAAATCCGCCAATAGTCTCAAGAATAATGAAAATATGCGCGGTTATTATGGATGTAAGCCAATCAAAAGAGCAAACCTCACTTTAGGAAAGAATATGAACACTCAAACACTCAAGTTTGAATAATGAAAATATGCGCGATTAGTTTGGCATGCAGTTTCAATAATAAAGAAAAGAATGCCTCAATCACTTTGTCACAGCGTGCAATGCAAATATGTAGTCTCAAGCAAGATGCAAAACAAGTTCTAGAGATGCAACTAATGGTGGAGTCACTCATGGAATAAAGGATCGATATAAGTGACCAATTCTAACTTTTGGTTATGTGGACTCACGGGATAGGGCCCAATCAACTAAACCTAGCCTAAAGATTTGCGGCACGCATATTTACATCTTCTAAGATAGTCAAAGCAGTTAAGCACACTATTCATAACTTGACTCAAAATCAGAAGATTTGAAGAAAACGATTTCAAAAACTATTAAGTTCTCATCCAGACTTTTCTAGGTGAAGGCAAACTAAAAGTAAGATTGGTTTACAAATTATTACCGAAGGTGTTCCGGATTATTAATCCTAATCCTATCTTATATCTTGTTTGGTTTTTCTTGTCTTTTCTAAATTTTTTTGGCTTTTTCTAATTTCTGATTTTTTTTCTTGGATTTTGGATAAAGTGAATGCAAAAGAAAGAAAAAGACAAAGAAAATAAACTAAGAAAACAAAGGAAAGAAAAATCTAGCTAGTATGCTCTAACTAATGCAATCTAGACGAATGTAATTCTAAAACTAGAAGGAAAACTAAGAAGAAAACTTAGAAAGGAAAACTAAAACACAATCAAAGAAACACACAAACTAAAAACTCAAATGAAAGGAAACACACTAAAATAAGAAAAATCAATCGAGAAACACACTAAAAACAAGAAAATCACACTAAATATTGAAAAATATGCATGAAACAAGAAAAAGAAAGACGAAAATAAAAGAAAATAAAAGAAAATCAGAAAAATAAAGAGAAATAGAAGAAATATTCACAAAGTTGATAGATAACCCCCATGCTTAAAATACTGCATTGTTCTCAATGTAGAAGACAATGGGGAAGAGGGAAGGAGTGGAGCAAAGGATTAAGCATCCTCGCTTGGTGAGGATGGGGCGGTCTGGTTTTGAGGTGGTGGAGGTAAGGACTGGTCAAACAAAGCCTGAATAAGGTCGGAGAGGTTGGCGATTGACTCATCAAGGCGTGTGAAACGCGAGCCAGATTGGTTCATCGACTCAAGAAGGTACTCCTGCAAGTCATCTATACAGCTCTCGTTCCGGTTAATGGCTATCTGGATGTCGTGGTAATGCGCCTCATGATCTATGGGAGGTTGTTGGGGCTGAGGGTCAGGTTGTTGTTCAGGCTCAGGCTGTTGTTGGGGCTCGACATCAGGTAAGGGAGGCATGCAGAGAAGGTTCGCTTCGTTTTAAGGGGAGAGATGGGGGTGAGGCAAGGGAAACCTAACATTGTTGGGATAAATCCGCAGACAATGCTGGTCACTATCGAATTTCCACATGTTAAAAGAATTGCACTGGTCTCCATCTAAATACATGCTACCAAGAACACGGTAAGGGGCTTCCATGGTCGACTGAAATTAAATTAGCGTGCTAGGTGCGTGATGTATCCACCTATGGCTATCCCTTTGGTGGATAAGGTAGCAAGGATGAAAGGTGCGATGCAAATAGGGAAGCAGGGTCAACAAGGTTATCGGCGTCAAGCATAGCATGCAACATGTAGCAATCAGCTTTGGTCATCTTGTTTGAACTACCGGGTCTCCCAAAAATGTCGCATGAGAGGATGGGGTGTGCATACCTCAAAGCGGGGTTCCTAATAAGGGAAGAGGTTGAGTTACTAAGGTCCCAGTCATCAACACCATCTATCCTACGAAAGAAACCCGTCCCGTCCCAGTTCAAAAGAAATAAGGTGCGGGTCTCCACATGTGCGCTCAGGCAAACCAAAAACACGAGCAAATTCAGAAACGATCATCTCCCTAATCCTACCACGAAGCTGAAAACGAATAAGGTCATCCCTCCCATGGAGGTTCACCCCAAGAGTGCTCAGAAATTCCAAAGTAAATCCCCCTAAAGGTCAGCTCACCAAGCCTAGCAATATAGGTCATTTGGCCACGTCCCAACAACCACAGAACATCATCAAGCATACCACAGTTTCTCAAGAAATTCTCATGCAGATATCTAGTAGGTATTAAAACTCGTTTTGAAAGCGAATCATACCTAACTTTAATGTCCCCTTCAAAATTAAAGGGATTGTTGCTTCTTGAATCTCGAGAAGGGGCGGCTTTTTGCTTTCCTTTTTCCGCTGCAGAAGCCTTGCGTTTCCGGCTTCCACTTCCACCATCATCACCGGATGGATGCCCGGAAAATCTTGCGTTCTTCGTCCTTACCATCTAAAAAGATCAAGAATTACTATAACCATCTAGATAATATCAAAGAAACAAAGAAGCATGAGTATAATGTAAATTAAAATGACTAATACTCCCCCCATGCTTGTTTGATGCCAAGAATGGAAATTGAACAATTCTAACCCACAAAAGATCACTAAAAACAGAGCACAACACCTCAAGATAATCACCATCCCAAATCAAACCTAAATTTCTTAAATTTTCCATCACAATACTCCCAAAACATCCCCAACATAATATAACTTCAATCTTGAAACTAAAAAGAGTAACATTCATCAACCTACATGATGCCCTAATTCAAGAACTCTACTTTAAAGATAATGCAAGCAAAATCACTTGAAATCTTTGAACATAAACATGGTATATCAAGCAATTTCAACAAATTACCAAGTAATTCATGAATCAAAACAAAAGTTATACCACAATTAATAGATAATAATGGAATAAAAGAGGGAGATTGAAGAGGTTACCTTGATAAAGTTGTGTACTAAAGATTGAAGTAAAAACCTTGTGTGTGGTGAGGTGAGTGTGATAAAGAGATGAAGAAGGGAGGAAGAAGAAGGTGAGAGGTGGTGGGTGTGGTGGTCGTCGGAAAGAAGCAAGAGAGAAGGAGGTGAATTGAGGGAGAGGGGAAGCGCTTTTAATCGAGGGAGAAGAAGAGTGAAAAGGTTAGGTTAAATTTTGATTTGAAAAGGGGGGCCGACTTAAGTGAGAAGGCGGGCAATTAAACCCAGAAACGTTGCCAGTATTTGTAAGGCGCTGGCAGCGTGCGACAAATTTCTCTTACCTTATATCCACTGGAAGAGGTGCTTCCAGGGTATAGAGGGCGCTGGCAGCGTTTTTCTAAATAACAATAATAATTCGATTTTTCCAGCCTTTTTGCTTTACTTAACCCCTTTTCCTTGTTTCCTTTTGTTTCTTCTACACTTTGGCATGCCATAAATCCCTACAAGCATCCACTCACTCAAAAATTATTAGGTTAGAAGTAAAACTTCGATAATAACCAAAAATTTCACCTAAATTTCTTCTATTCTCTACACAATAAAGAAAAATATTAACGAAACAACAAGGTAAAGTTACTAAAGAGATAAAAATTGAAAGGAATAGCAAAAATAAAAAGGTGGGGAGGAATAGATAATAGAAGAATGATGTACCCTCCCCGTGGTGCTTTGTTTAACATCGTTAGCTCGACGTTATTGACCCCTAACCATCTGGGTCTTTAACCCGTTCTTGGATTGATTTCAAAACTAGATCACCATCATCTTGAATCTTTTCCATTGCTTGTTTTGGAACTTTCTTACTTGCTTGTACCTCGTACTCTATCATTGACTTTTCTAACTCGATAACCATCGTTCCTTTCTTTATATCCATCTTGCAATTCACAGTTGAAAGAAAGGATCTTCCTAGATTAATCTGCGGTATAGGATCTTCTCCTGTGTCTAGAACCATGAAATCTACAGGCACACAGTGTTCTCCCATCCTAAGAGGGACATTATGCAAGACTCCTAGGACTTGGGAAGGACATTCACCCCAGACACCGTGTCACATAAGGCATACTCAATTGGCTTATCATCTAATTGGCAAGGGATCTTGAAACTCCCCGGATCTCCCTTCTTAGACATAATCGAGGGTGTTATGGTTCCCTCACTTGGTTGGGTTCGAGGTCAACTTTGGCTATTTTAGGTATACTAAGTTCTTCTAGAGTTTCATATCTAGGGTCCTGTTCCTCACAATCAATAGCGTCGCATTGGTTTCTCGGATTGGGGACAGGTTGAGGGGGTAAGCTAGTAGAGGGAATTGTTGAGTTAGCTATCTGATTTTCTAAAATTTTGTTGTGCGTCGCTAAAGCCTCTACTTTTTGCATTAAACTCTTTATTACCCCTTCTTGCTTTTGTTGACCCGCTATTAGGCTTTCCATCCAGGTTTCTAGATTTGACTTTTGAGGGGGACCTTGTGGTGGTGGTCTCTGAAATCCTGGGGGTACATATTTTTGTCCTTGTCCTTGAAGAGGACCAGTGGGTTGGTTATTCTTGTAAGAAAAGTTTGGGTGGTTCCTAAGTCCAGGATGATAGGTATTGGAATTCATATCGTAATTTTGCCTTTGGTTGCCAACATAGTTGGCTTGCTGGACCTGTTCATTACTAACTCCTCCTGAAGGACAAGTTAAAGTGTCATGCTCGGGTGACTGACAAGTATTACATGTCGGAGGCCTAGAAAGTGAGCTCTAACAGTCCATCTTCTGCGTCAAAGTATCAAGCTTAGAAGACAATAAAAAAAAAGCATCGACATTTAGCTTACCTCCCGCTCTATTGGGGGGGGGGGGGGTTGGACCATTGATATGAATTGTTCACCAATTGCTCGATCAAGTTCGTAAGTTGGGGCACAATTTTGTCCATAAGATCTCCTCCGGCCGTTGAGAGGATGCTTCCTCTCGTCGACTTGTTTGCTCCGTTAAAGAATGATTGGATCGGAACCCAAGGTTCAAATCCGTGTTGAGGACATTGTCGAAGAATGTCCTTAAATATCTCCCAAGCATCATAAAGTGTCTCATCAGGTTCTTGGATGAACGTTGAAATCTGATTCCTCAAATTAGTAAGCTTGCTGGGAGGAAAATACTTTGCCAACAACATGTTAGCGAGTTTGTTGAATGCACTTATCGAATTTGGTGGAAGCGAATCAAGCCACTCCCATTCTTTGCATTCTAAAGAAAATGGGAAGACCCTCAGTTTAGTTGCATCTTCCGAAACATTGTTGGCCTTGAAGGTGTCACAAGCTTGGCGAAAAAGTCGCACATGTCGGTTTGGATATTCGCTTGGCAGCCCATGAAACGGTGCCTTGGAAACCAAATTTATCAATGACTGACGTAGTTCAAAGTCATGCGCCACAACTGCAGGGACTGCGATTGCTGATTGTGGATTAGTAACATTAGGATTTACATATTCCACTCGAGTTCTTTGCCGTTCAGCCATCTCTTCTCCTTCGCTTTTGGCTTGCTCCTCGTCTTGTTCTTCTCTTAGTTATTGCTGTTCTTGTTGTTTTTTCTCCAGTATTGCTCTCTTTCATCTCTCCCGCAATGTGCGTTCAATCTCGGGGTCAAATTCGAAAGAGAAGTCTTTTTGCATGAACCTGAAAAAGACAAAAACAAGAACACCAAGCGTAGTAAAGAAAAATAAAGAAAACTAATAACCTAGCCAACCAGAGTGCTTTCGTTTAATGGCAGTTGGGGAAACAAATCCCCGGCAATGACGCCAAAAACTTGACAGACCTAAAATGTCTTAGGTCACTACCGCAAGTGTACGGGTCTGTGTAGTATAAAAATTATCGCTCTCTCTCAGGGATTTGTGTTCAACTACGCATTAAACTAGTTCACTGCAAAGGATACTAGGTCGATCAAATAGTTGTGGGTAATGATTTAGACAACTAAACTACGAAAGCAGAAATTTTTCTGGTTTTAATAGATAATTAAAAGAGTTCAGGGGAGTCCACTATTGTACAGGGGTTTGTCAGACCTCGGTAATATCGTTCTTCCACAGGGAGCTAGGGGCCTTCACAGCAATTACTTGACTCTAGGTAGGGTTTAGGATCAAGAAAGGGTGATAGATTTTTGGGGTAAAACAGCACAAACACACTAAGTTCGGTCAAAAAGGTGAGACAATGGGTGTCGGGAGACTTTCGGGATGCAAACGGGGATAAGGAAATGGGTTTTGCAGCATGAGAGTAACAAGAAAGGGAAATCAAATGGTAACTCCGTTGGAAAATACCCACCAGGCTTCCTCTTTCAAGGATAGTCCGGATTGACTTCCCCAAAGTCCATAGACAGACCCGGGGAGTCGATGAAATGGAATTTCCTAGTTAGTTTCTATTCGCTTTCACGAACTAGAACACTAACTATCCCAATTCCTACCTTCCAACAAGCATTGGATGTATTCGGGATGCTTTCGCACCCAATTACATCCCACTTGAGGGAAGGATAGGGTTGGGAAGTTGATTTCCTAACTAGTTACTCACTAATATTGCTAACCCAAACCTAATTACCTATTCACACCCTTAATATCTCTCTAACCCATTAGGGTTCTAGCCACTAAACATCCTAACTATCATGATACTATCATCAACAACATTAATCATGCTTAAAAAGATAAACAAAATAACAACAAACAATCAACAAAATAATTAAAACCAACAAAAGCAAAAACAGAGATTAATAGATGAACTATGAAATAAAAGAGAGAAAGGTTATGAAATGCTCATTGATTGATGACAAAGAGGCAAAAACTCTGAATAATAAATGCTCCAATGCTCCAAATATGATAATAATCTTCAAACTTGAAATAAAACTTGAGAGAATCCAACACAAGAATCAATAAACTCAGCAAAGATCTTCACTAACTCTCTAATCCAAAGCTTAAAATGTGATAAAAGAAGGCTAAAAGTATGATAAAAGCTAACTAAAGACTGATTAAAGATTGTCCTTCTGCTAAAATGACCTAAAACAATATATAGTAACTCATGTTGTTACTCAAAGCTCGTCATTTACCACTACAGACAAAATGTGTCCCGCAGGTGACCGTGCGCACGGTCAAGGTGATCGTGGCCACGGTCCTGCGTAAGGCAGGCAAAACTCAACTTCGCTTCGCGGTACCGTGGGCACGGTACCCAGGCACCGTGGGCATGGTGTAGGCGATTTAGGGTTGGCAACTCTTTGCTCCTTCGCACCTCCGTGGCTACGGTCATGGGAGACCGTGGCCACAGTCTTGTTCGGCCAACCTCTTCCTTGGGCAAGACAGTGATCTCACCGTGGCTACGGTCATGTTGACCGTGACCACGCTTCATCTCGGGTTGCAACTCTCCTTCCTTAAGCATTTGGCTCCATCTAACTGTGGCTGCGGTCAAGGTGACCGTGACCACGGTCTATCTCGACCACATGGTTCCTTCAGGGCGTAGCGCCCGCTACGGAATTTGGTCGCGGGGGCTACCCTTCGACGCCTGGGAGCTTGCAATCGGCCAAAAGGGATTTGGAGGCGTAGCGCCCGCTACAGCAGGCGTGGCTGGGGCTACCCTTCGGCGCTCTTCGACTCGATCCTTGCTTGCGCTTCGCTGACATACTCGGCCTTCCGCTTCACGCTTTGACACGACCAGGGCTCTGAGAATCATAGGGAATCTCGGGATTCCCAAGACTGGTGCAAAAATATCCCATTTAGCATCGTTTTGAGTAAAACCTTCGAAAACTACAAAAATAACCAAAACGCATTAAAAGTGATTAAAACGAGCTACGAGACAAGTCAAAAGCCTAAGGATTTAGGCGGTATTTAGACGCGAAAACGGGTGTAAACACCCCCCCCCCCACACTTAAACCTTTTCTCGTCCCGAGCAAAACAAAACAAAAACTAACTAACTAACACTAACTCCTCTGTTGTGGGAGAGAAATGGGTGCATTTAGCGTATGCACCAAACCCTTTGAGCCCCCCGACAGCCCGGGTGGACGAGATGGACTCGTGAGGGTTTGTAGCGGCTGTGCCCACAAAAGCCAAAGAAAAAGGAGAGAGGGAAAGTGAAAACAAAACCGAGGAAAACACAAGGAAAGAAAAACAAAGGCTTTGATTCTCAAGATCTCGCAATCCAAACTAAGAAAACGCGATTAA
This sequence comes from Portulaca oleracea, assembly GCA_029582165.1. Classification (NCBI taxonomy): domain Eukaryota; kingdom Viridiplantae; phylum Streptophyta; class Magnoliopsida; order Caryophyllales; family Portulacaceae; genus Portulaca; species Portulaca oleracea. The sequence goes on from CM055880.1 coordinate 16,024,582, forward strand.
ACCTCCCAAAGTAACCGTTAGGAGCATCTCACCACACCAAACTCAGATAAAGGTCGATCTTAAAGATTTTTCAACTCCCTACATCTTGTACCAAGTGAAACCCCACATACCAAAGCACAAAAGGTTTTAACAGGAACCAAAAGACTCTTAAAACTCGCGTCCGAATTTGAAAACCACGAAACAACCAAGAGGAGTGCTTCCCTCCCTCGCATTTGGTCGCCCTTGGCTTGGTGAGGGCCGTAGGTGATGCAATGGGAAGCCCCACTCTTTTAAGAAACAAGAACTTTTTCTTTTCTTTCTTTTTGAGTTGGAATTACCAACAAAATTTGCTTTTCTTTTTCTCTTTTTGGTTTTAAAAGTCGGTATTAGCCTTACTTTCGGGAATTTGACGACCCATATAAGGGGTATACCCTCCCAACACGGTCTTTTCCATTCGCCTCTCCGTCGCAAAGCGATATGGGAGGAGGGTTAAGGGGTATCCATGTCGTACCACGAATACCGGGCCCGTGTAGGTTGGCTAAGTGTGGCTGGTTAATGTCTACAGCGACACGCTCCACTTATTCAGGTTATTGTATCTTAGGAAAGCTCGTCTTTCTTTTCTTTTCTTTTTGCACTTTTTGCTTTTGCTAAGCGAGAAACAAAACAAACCCGGACACAAGCTCCTAAAACCTCCCGGTTCCAACAAAAAGAGAAAGGAACGGGGGTCTCATTAGACACTTAATGAAAGGAGTTTATTAAGGGTAAGTCTCGACTAGAACCCGAATTAGGGTCGAAAATGCTTCAACCGGTTACTTTTAAAGAAGTTTAAGAACGACTTCTCAACTCCGAAAACGAGATCCAGGAAACAAAACCAAACAAAGACAAAACGAAAAGAAAAACTGAAAAGGTTTTCACTCCCTTTTTTCTCCTTTTTTACACACAAATTTCAAATTTTAGCAAAAACTAGGAAAACAAGGAACAAAATGACTAGGTGATCTACCCTTGAAGCAGAATATCTCCCCCCCCCCCCCACACACACACTTAAAACTCCACAATGTCCTCACTGTGGGAAGGTGTCACATGAAAAGGGTAGAGAACCTACAAAACACAAACAAAAACAATTAGCAAGTAGAAATGGTGGCGGCCCGAGCCCACACGGCTCCAACAGCAATATATCCCAAAACAAACACTCAAAGGGGTTCGCCACCCAAAAGAAAACCAAGCATGCGATTGATCATGGTAAGAATTCACATAAAAAGAGTAGGGTGGAAAGATATTACCTCAAACTCTTCATAAGCGTTAAAACAGCGATCCAGAGTCGTCGTTCGAGTGATTCAAAACAATGTTAGAGCAAAAGACGACTTACAATCAATAGAACTCGCATGCGAGACCAAAAACAAAAGAAAGGAAAACTAAAATGAACGACTAAAAAGATAAAAACAAAACTATTAACAAAATTTACATTGCCAATGACTTACCTTATCCCCGAATCTCATTCATTGAGGCGGGAAATAAGGATGAAACTCCATACATACCAACCGAAATGACTGATTCATTGCATTCATCACAACAATATTCATTTACAAACCATCAATGATCAAAATACAATCAAGACAAGCTTAAACAAACTTCCGAGCCCCACAGAAGCAAAACAACCATCAATCACCATCAATTCAACACAAAAGACAACTCGGCAACAACGAAAGACCAACAACACATGGCAAACCCGAGCAACCCATCCAAACCAAAATTTGCTAACTCATGCCAAATGAAACCCGAGAGATCAACACACCAAAACCAGCAGACATCGCATCCGAAACCCCGAAGAAGCACCCCCCCCCCCCCCCACACTTATACTTCACAAGATAAAGTAAATAAAAGTGATGATAAAGGTCGGGTGGGGGGTGAATGCTTACAAACGGTCCTCAAGCGGACCCTCCCGGAGGATGATGGGGTTGGAGCTGCGATTGGATGCTAGCAAGCATCTCCTGTTGGGTCTCGATCAACCCTTGCAAGTTTTCAATCAACATCTGTTGGTTTTGGATGAGCTCCCGTTGTTCTTGAAATTCATCATGAAGCTCCTGGAGTTGCTCGCTGATACGTTCAAGAGCGGCGTCCCGCACTTGACTCGGCTCAGCTTCTTCCCGTTGTGCTTGTTCACCCTCTTCTTCTTCATCCTCTTCTTCCTCTGCCTCAGCTTCTCCCCGGGACCACCCACCGCAATACGATCCCCATATGTTTGACCACACGACCAATTGCGTTGGTCGGTGACATCTAGACGTTTCTCAGCATTGTCGTCGCCCAAATAAACGACGACGCTATGGGGCTCGTTTCCGTGACGGTAAAATGTCCGCATCTTGTTCTTCTCCAAGAATTCCATCTTCCAAAGGCAAACACCGTCGATAGGATCGGGGAAAAACCGTGGAGTCCACTTGTTGAGGTAATACTCGAACCCTTGTTTCCGTAGAAGATGGGTGATGATGTGACCCATACCAATGGCCATATTCCGGGTTTCGAGGCTTATTTCCCGGAGACAATGGAGGATGTAGGAGCCGGTGTTGACTCAGCGACCGTTAATGGCATTGTAGAGGACGAAGAGGTCGTCCTTCCGGATGCTTGAGAGCCCGGCATCACGGCCAAAAATAGAGTTTGAGATGATGCGGTGGAAGATACGGACGCTGAGGTTACAAAAATCCCGGGCCTTGGAGTTGTTCGGGTAATAGAACTGCGCTAGTTGGGTTCGAACCTTGGGATAGCGCCTCCTCCAGCAAGTGAGGTCTCGCATAGCCTTTTGTTCATCAAAGTTAACAACCTCACCATAGAAGATTCTGTCCTCGGGAAGGCCTAACGCATTGCAAAGATCCTTAACCGTGCATTGGACCTCATTTTTGTGCACGATGTACGAGAAAGAGGCGTTAGGTGTGCCGTCTTCCTGTACAACCAAGGAGCTAAGGAACTCGAGCACCGGTTGTTCGATGATTGGCTCATTGATGGTGGCGAAGACCTCCCAACCCATGGTTTTGATGAAGAAATCCATGCTCGGTTTACAAAATATATCTTTTGCCGTCTCTTTATGATAGAGGTCCGGAGCACAGATCTTTCGTTTCTTGAGCCGCTCATACCTCGCCTCGTGCATATCGTCCCGGAAGGTAACCTTAACCTTCGGGTCACATTGAATGATTGAGGCCGGTTGACCCTTGTACCGGGTTTTATCGGGCTCAGCAGAGGTAGATTGGACGGGGGTTGATTCCGGCTCGGTCTGGGCACGTTTAGCACGGCCCATTGATGGCACTAAAAAACAAACAACTACCACACACAAAACACCACAAGAACACCACCCAAAAATCCCGAGCAACAAGTATTCGCAGTCAACCACAAACCCAACTTAATGATTCACCAAAATACTCCCAGACTCAGTAATATTCACCAAAAATTCCACCCCCAAACTCAAACAACTCGTTCAACCACAAACCCACAAGATTTTCGCACAAAACTTCAACCCAAAAGCAAGAAAACTGAATGTTTATGCATCAATAAATCAAGGAATACTTGGATTGAAGTGTTGGGGAAGGATGAATGATGATTTTCGAACCCCACAAGGTGCAAAGAACCCAAAATTTTGCTTGACGGAGACTCGAAAATGTCGAAATTCAGCAAGGGTGCGCGGCTAGGGCAAGAATGCGGGGGAAATTTGGGAGAAATGGAGGATTTTGTGAGGGATTTGTCAAATATGGAAATGAATTTGTGGGATTAGGGTTTTGGAAGGGTTTTCGAAGGTGAGGGAGTGGAGGGAATTGAAAAAGAAATGAGGGGAAATGAAATTGAAGTCCCAATGAAATTCGCAGTTTCGACTCACCGTGGGCACGGTGTGGCTCGGGTTGAGGAAAAAGAGGGGAAAATGCAGGGTGGTGACCGTGGCTACGGTAACATTCACCGTGGTCACAGTGACCTTCGGGAAGAGATTATTTTCCAAGAAATTGTTGCGATGAGACCGTGGCTGCGGTGAAACCCACCGTGGTCACGGTCCACTTCGGCCGGAGAAAAACTGGGAACACTTTGCAAATCCTGACCGTGGCCACGGTCCAGACTGACCGTGCGCACGGTACCTTTCGGCCCAGCCACTGTACCTACAAGGCTCAAAACTTGGAAAAAAATGTTAAGTCCTAAAATCTACCCTCTTATCATCCACTCCCTTTTCTTTCTCGCTCAATTTATCATTCAAGGGTACTTTCCCATCCCTCAAAAATCACATTCAAATCCCAACCCTCATAGAACCTCTCTTTATTTCCACTCTCGCTCTCGATTTTTTCGCTTCCTTTTCAATCTTTTCTAAATTTTTTTTCTTTTTTTTTAGTTTTTCTAATTTTTCTCTTTTCTCTTTCTTTTTCTCAATTTTTTTTAATAACCACTAAGGAAAATGAAAATGCTAAAAATAAAGGAAATAAAATGGAAGAAAATGAAAGAAAACACTAAAAGAAGGGGAAGTAAGTCATACCTCTCCCGAGTGCTTGTTTTTATAGGTCTTAGCTCGACCATTCCCGATGCTTTTCAATCCTCAAAATTCGCGAAATACACCACAACTGTCCCGGCATATTCCTCGCCCATGATGTATGGTTTAAGCTTTGATGAGTTTGCTTTGAAACACTGCCCTTGTGCATCCTTCAATTCTACAACTCCGGCGCGGAGAATTTTCACAATTTTGAATGGACCGGACCATCGTGATCTCAATTTCTCGGAGAATAACTTTAGCCTCGAGTTGAAGATGAGAACCCTATCGCCTACCACAAACTCGCGTCGGTTCAACCTCTTGTCGTGCCATGCTTTGGTTCTTTCTTTGTAGATCTTGTTGTTCTCATATGCATGATGCCTCAACTCCTCAAGTTCTTCCAGTTGAAATAACTGACTACTTCCGGTCGCCTTAAGATCGAAGTTTAACTTCTTGATTGCCCACATGGTTTTATGCTCAAGCTCCAGGGGAAAGTGACACGCCTTCCCATAGACAAGACGGTAAGGAGTAGTACCGATCGGAGTCTTGTAGGCGGTGCGGTACGCCCACAAAACTTCATCCAACTTTTCTGCCCAATCATTCCTCGAAGAGTTGACCATCTTCTCTAGGATCTCCTTGATGACACGGTTTGAGATTTCTACTTGACCTCGTGTTTGTGGATGATAAGGTAGTCCCTTCTTATGATTTATGCCGTACTTTGCCAAAAGAGACACGAACTTCTTCTCAATGAAATGGGAACCATTGTCACTAATGATGACCCATGGAATGCCGAATCTTGGAAATAGGGTCTTTTTCAAGAATCTCGAAACGGACTTCCCATCGCACCTCACGCATGGTATGGCTTCGACCCACTTTGAGACATAATCCACCGCCACTATGATGTATTAGAAACCTCTTGATGACGGGAAAGGTCCTATGAAGTCTAACCCCCATACATCGAAGACTTCAACTTCAAGAATATAATTCAACGGTGCTTCATTTTTCCGGGAGATGTTTCCGGATCTTTGACATCTATCACATTGCTTCACATGCAAATGGGCGTCACGAAAAAGAGTTGGCCACCAATACCCGGCTTGTAGAACCCTCGTCGCCGTCTTTTGGGAGCCACCGTGACCTCCCACCGGAAACTCGTGACAATGAGTCAAAACAGATTGCACTTCACTCTCGGGAATACATCGCCGGTACATCCCGTCATTGCAAAGACGGAAAAGGAAGGGATCATCCCAATAATAATGCTTCATGTCGTGGAGAAATTTCTTCTTTTGGTGATGGTTCAAGTGTTAAGGAATCACTTCGCTTACCAAATAATCACAATATCCGCATACCAAGGATGAGAGCTAATCGCGAAAAGTCGCTCGTCAAACACGCCCCCACGGCAAAGTCACTTGCGTCGACCATAATCTCAAATGGTAGTGTCCAGTCCGGAGGTTGAACCACCGGGGCGGAAATCAAAGCCTGCTTCAATCTGTAAAACGACTCAAGACACTCATCAGTAAAAATGAAAGGAGCATCTTTGTATAAGAGGTCGGTTAGAGGTCGAGCGATTTTCGAAAAGTCCTTGACAAACCGGCGATAGAAGCCGGCATGGCCAAGGAAGCTACGCATCCCCTTAACAGAAACTGGGGGTGGTAGGCGCTCTATGACCTCAACCTTCGCCTTATCCACCTCGATGCCCTTTGAAGAGATTAAGTGACCCAAAACAATACCTTGTTCCACCATAAAGTGGAATTTCTCCCAGTTGAGTACTAGATCCACTTCTTTACAACGAGTTAATACTTTTTCCAGGTTTAGCAAACAGTCATCAAAAGAATTACCGTACACAGGAAAGTCATCCATAAAAACCTCCATGCATTTCTCAATGAAATTGCTAAAAATAGCCATCATACAACGTTGAAAAGTCCCAGGGGCATTACATAAACCAAATGGCATGCGACGGTAAGCAAATGTCCCGTATGGGCAAGTAAAGGTGGTTTTTTCTTGGTGTGAGGGGTGGATTGGGATTTGAAAGAACCCGGAATACCCATCTAAGAAGCAAAAATGTGAATGAACCGCCAACCGTTCCAAAGATCCGTCAATAAAGGAAGGGAAAATGGTCCTTCTTCGTTACTTTGTTAAGGTGACGTAATCAATGCACATTCTCCAACGATTCTGATTCGGTGCCTTACCAATTCTTTCTTATCATTTTCAATTACGGTCATTCCACCCTTTTTTGGCACACACTGAACCGGGCTTACCCATTCGCTATTTGCGATGGGGAAGATGATCCCAGCAGCGAGCAACTTCACTACCTCCTTTTTAACCACTTCTTGCATGTTAGGATTTAATCTACGTTGTGGTTGCCTAGTAGGCTTGGCATCTTCTAGCAAATCAATTGAATGCATGCAAATGGACGGGGATAAACCTTTCAAACCTTCTATCTTATAACCTAATGCACCTCTATGCTTCCTAAGCATATCAAGCAACTTAGACAATTCAAAATCATTCAAATTTGCATTCACAATCACAGGATAAGATTTTTCATCATCCAAGTAAGCATACTGGAGGGAAGGGGGCAAAGGTTTAAGATCTAAAGGAATAGAAGATTGAACTTGGGAGGAAGAGATACCTTTGAAGATCGCATCTTGAATCTCCATGCACTCCATAATAGGCTCATCGATAATAATTTCCTCGTGCATAGGTGAAGAGTCAAGAAGGTTGGTGAAGAAAGTGATGTTGGTGCCATCGGTCTCAAATTGAAAGGATTCCAATAAGCATGCACCCAAGGGATCATCACATGTAGACTCAAGTAGATGGGACACCTCAATATACTCATCAACGAGAAATTCCATCATGTCAATCGCGTAGCATGAGTCCTCATATGAAGGACCTTTCAAAGACCCCTCAAGTTGAAAAATAATACTTTCATTCCCGACATTCAATGACATACTTCCATTCTTCACATCTATAATTGCTCCCGCCGTAGCAAGGAACGGCCTTCCCAAAATAATGGGATGTTGTTGTCCTCCTCCATCTCCAAGATAACAAAATCACAAGGGATCAAGAATCGCCCTACTTGCACCGGGATATCTTCCAATATCCCCAAGGGTCTTCGCACGGAACGGTCGGCCAATTGAAGGTTAATAGTGGTAGGAGCTAGATCATCAAGGTTCAACTTCTTGTAAATTGAGTAAGGCATGACACTCACACTTGCTCCTAGATCACATAAGGCACGGCCAATCCTCATATCACCGATGGTGCATGGAATAGAGAAACTCCCAGGGTCGGCTAGCTTTTCCGGTGATTTGTTATCGATGATGGCACTACAATCCGCCGTCAAATGATAGCTTTCTCTTGGATTCTCCTCTTGCTCGTAAGAAGCTCCTTCAAATGTTTCTTGAAGGATGGGACTTCAGAAATGGCATCAAGAAATGGGATGTTAACTTGAAGCTTCTTAAGCATCTCAATGAACTTCGAAAATTTTGCATCGGACTTTGGTTTTGTCAACCGCTCAGGAAAAGGCACTGGCGGTAACTTTGGTTTCTCCATGGCTTGGATTGGTTCTTCCTCCACCATTTTCCCTTTCCCTTTTCTCACCCTCTCCATCTCTTCTCTCTCTTTGCTTGATTCTCCCAATTCTTCCTCTTGTACTTCACCAACTCCCTCGCCCAAGACTAACTCACTCTCCCTTTCTTCAATCAAATCCTCATCTTCCTCAACATCCACCACATCGCCCTCCTTATCACCCAAGACATCTTCCACTACCATCCTAGGGCCATCGATATCCTTACCGCTCCTCAATGTGATAGCATTGATGTGCCCCTTAGGATTTTGTTGGGGTTGGCTAGGTAGACCCTTGGAAGAAGATGAAGGTTGAGATTGGAAGTTGGAGACTTGTTGGGCAAGTTGAGCCAATTGGGTCTCAAGCATCCTTTGGCTAACATTAAGAACCTCATTCTGTTTCAATTGGGTGGCATTGAAAGCCTCTTGATTCTTGAGACATCTTTGCATGAAGTCCATCTCTTGGCTCATTTGCAGAGGGGGTTGTTGTTGGTAGGATTGAGGAACTTGATGGTAGGCTTGATTTTGGTATGGGGGAGCTTGTTGATGGGGGCGGTTTTGATTTTGGCGTTGATGGTTTTGGGCTTGGTTAGGGTAGGGAAAACCCGGAGGGACATAGGATGGGTTCCCTTGAGGGCGAACGGGATCATTGTTGCGGTAAGAGAGGTTTTGCCAATATAGAGCATTCGCTTGCTCATTGGATACCAACTCCGTTTGGCACTCGAAATTTGTATGTCCTCCCCCACATACCTCACAACGCAACACCGAGGTAGACGAAGGTGAAGGGATGGAAGATTGAACCTCCATAATCGGCTTGAGTTGTTGGGTTGTCTTCATCTCGGCCATGTCCTGAGAAAGTTGTTGCATTGACTTTTGCATGTCCTTGTTAAGATACCCCAAGTTCTCGCTATCAGCAAACCTTGTCACCTCCCTTGAGTTTCTTCCCCAGTTGCAAGCATTCTCTGCCATTTGACCTAAAAGAGCATCGGCTTGGACGGGGGTCTTACTTAGAAAAAGGCCGCCCGAGGCGTTATCGATCCATTGCTTCGTATTCATCGAGAGACCCTCGTAGAAAGTATGTAGAATAAGAGCAGCCGGGAGATTATGGTGCGGGCATGCTCGTTGATGTCCTTTGTATCTCTCCCAAGCTTCGAACAAAGACTCGCTAAACTTATATTGACTTTCTTTTTTCTTTTTTTTTTCTTTTTTTAGATATCCATTTTGGTTTTTTTTTTTATTTATATCATTTCTTTTTTCTTTTTCTCCTTGCTAGAGTTTTGTTTTTCTTTCATTTACTTAATATTTCCCCTCCATCATTTCATTGTCTTCCGAGGAAGACTAATTCTTTTTGTGGAAGACTAATATAAAATTTTTTGCACAATAACACAGGCTCTTTTATACAGTAACATAAATTTTTTTGTACACTACTATAAACTTCTTTTCACACTAATTTTGTTAGAGTATTTCTAGTCATTATTTATATCTAAAATTGGGTATGTACACGATATCAATATTTTTTTCGTATACTATTTGTTTGGTTTTATGTTATCTATTTCCTAAACATATACAAATTAATTGACGAAATATTCATAACGGTTATAAAACAATTAATCAACCAATAAAGAAACAATTGCAGAGGCTTTAGTAATTATACCTGATCGCTAATTCGACTGATGCAGAGGTTGACCTTTGAGATTCCAATGTAGAAATCCTCTATTGTAAGTCCACGCAGGACTCTGGCAACTCGATTGCTCGATCGGCTCGATCGAGACAGATCTCAATCTAAGATGTATGTCTTACGTATAAGAGGTTGTTTCAGGAAACAAAAACTGTAAACTAAGAGAGAGGAACTCAGGAAATCACCCCAGTTAGTATCTCTCTAAGAGTCTCAGGCAGTTGCTGATCTTTAATCTCTCATATAGACTCCCTTTTATAGCGTTTAGATAACTTGGGGAGAGGGAAATTAAAAAACCTAATGGCCCAATTATGTAACGGCGCATTCTAAGGCCCAACACGGTCCATGTTGATCCAACACAATTTATGTTGGCCTGCAGAATGTCCATTAAGTCGGCCCATAATCACCACGGTCCGTAGTGACACCAACACGGACCGTGTTGGATCACCACGGTCCGTGGTGAGTCCAACTTTGGTCCGCGTTGGGCTGATTCCTCTTAGAAATCGACTCTCAATATCCCTAAGCATAATACGATATTATTTAGTAGGGCTGTTCAAAAAAAATCGGAACCGCTTCACCGAACCGTAAACCGGGAAAAAAAAACCGGAAACGGGCAACACCGAACTGCTTCATTTTTCCGGTGCACCGAACCGGATAAACAGGATGTTAAACGGGGCAGTTCCTGTTTGTAATTTTCAAACCGATGGGAATCGAACATGCATTAATATATATATATATATATATATATATATATATATATATATATATATATATATATATATATATATATATATATTTCTAAGAAACATGATGATTGTGTTGATTTATTGTTGGCGTAAGGAATTTGTAGTTTTGGGGTTTTTGCTGGTTGTATGGGTTAACCTTCCCAAGTTATTCGTTTAGGAGGTTTTGAAATGAAAATATATTGATTGTTTGCCAAATATATATATATATATATATATATATATATATATATATATATATATATATATATATATATATATATATATTACATGACAGTCGGAAACGAACTTGAATTTGTTTTTTTTTTTTTTTGATTGAATGATGATTTTTAAATTTTGATGAAAATAAAGACGATTCTGGTTAACCGGTGACACCGCACCATTAAATCCGGTGCAGCGATTTAAAAAACCAGGTGTTCCGGTTATGGTTTCGGTTTACGATTTTGGAAAACCGTTTCGGCCGGTGCAACGCTTCGTGAAACCGTCACCGCACCGAACCGCACCGTGAACACCCCTATTTTTTAGGTTACATACATTGTTCTAGGGCACTGACTTGTGTGACCTAGTAGAACCAAGTAATATAGTTGTAATTAAACACATTGCATTACCAATTATAGAGGACTCTAGTAAGACATACATAATTACTATATTATTTTGGTTTAAACACCGTGTATATCGAACATTGTCGGGACATTCCCAACAATCTGCTACTTGTCCCACAAGTGTTCGATTCCTTGAATTCCCTTGTCACTTACTGTCTTAAGTTCGGATAAGGTAAGTTGAAGTCATCCTTATGTAATACCCGAACATTCCTTAATCTCCGATTTAGATCTGAAAAGCAGATGATCAACTATCAATTGATCCAAGCTTAGCAAAACATTTTCAGTCCAATCTCACCGAGTGGCCAACGAGACAACTGTCCCTATTAGGGAGGACAATGCCATCTTGTTCAAACACATATTCTCACATAATCCAACTGTAACCCAGACACTGCCTTTATAGCCTACTGTTATGAAAGACGTTTGACGCGCTCCAAAGTTGCAATATACCATGTAGTCTATGTATTGAACTCAGGATTTAGGAATTTTGAGTAGAGAGAGCTCTTATGAGATTCCCAACTTAAAGAGCTCCCACTGTGGGTCAGTTCGGTAGTTGTTTTCAACAATACCCATGTGATTGATTAATGATTTCATCACATCACCATGATCATCACATCACCATGACCATGAAACTCGATCATCACCTCAATCCTACATGCTAATTGTGTTGGCGTTATCACTGCCCCTACGTGATAATACAATTAGGAACCATGTCGATTGTCGACTATGACTAGTGTCATCAAGTTCACTCAATGGGGTTTCAGAAATCAGACCTCATCCAATTTCTTATTTTGAATTCGTTAACCTTTTTGGACATTTACATAATTCTAAACCACAATTAATGTAAATTTGGAATCTTATTCTTAATGATGAATCAACAAGGTCATAATTCATGAAAAACTCACGTAAACTTGACTTGTTAATATTCCGGAATGTATCCAATACCTATTGCTGATGCATGACTATCATGCTATAACTACAACAGGGGTTTAGTACACAATACTTGCAATGAACCTCTCACATATATCATCTCACTTATGACCTTTCATACAGGAAGATATCTCCAGAACTCATGTTTGGATTTGTAGTGAGCTTCAGTTCCTTTGCTTGAGTGATGGCTCTTATCGACAAAGCTCCATTCCTTTCACAAGGCTAGAAACATCACCTAGTTCTAAGATGAACTTCACAATCCTAACAGTTTTTGTCACGGCTTCTAAAGTCGTGCCATGCTTGTCTTATTTTGTAGAATTAAACGCATGTCATGTTAGGAACTTCTTCCAACTCGCCTCAATACCACTCAAGCATATCGTATAATTTTCTCTGACTTGTTAGATAATCATATTTCTCTGACATAAGTGTAGCATCAATGCAACTCTTAACACTTAGATTTTATCAACCACTTTAGACTTAGGACATATCCTTAGTTTTACTTATACACATAGACAATGTATATGTTATGTCTGACTTTGAACGTCTCATGGCATACATTAATCTCACGCCTGAAGCATGGGTTATATGTCCCATCCTTTTTAGTCTCCTTATTGTTTTTACACAATCAGATTCCCTAAGGATATGCCATTAATCCATTCTCGAAGTGGGTTGAACTATTCAATACCTAGTCAACTTTGATTCAAACAATCAAAATCTTTTAATCTATCATATTATAGATCTTGTCTCCAAGAGAACTCGTAGCCCCACCAATCCTTCACTTTGAAAATTATTCCCAAGTCAACCTCAGTAGACACAACATGGGAATCTTCCTCTCAGTAGGCAGTATGTCAATCACATACAATGTTAGAAATGCATTGCTCCCACTAAACTTCTTGCAAACACAATATTATTTTAGCACCTATCAAACAGTATATCAAACCTTTTGATATCCTGGTAAAAAAGATCAATGGTTCCAACTCCTAGAAGCTTCCTTTAGACCACATATGGCCTCTTGAAGTTTACAAGTATTCCAACTAAAACAATTTAGTTGTATCAAGTATACATCTTCCTTCTAAACCTAATTTTTGAAGTCGATCTTGATGTCTATCTTAATGAACCCATGTTTTGCCTAAAAACACTCTTATGCCTGATGGCTCACACCTTCAGGCAAGTCAATCGAGTTCTAAGCTTGGTTGCATACATGGAGTCCATCTTAGACCTTATGGAATCTTGACTTGCTAACTAAAGCTTCTTTGATCAGTTGATGTAGGTAGAGTCATTACTTTCTAAAAGTAACATCTCATGCTCATCCATAGAAGATCGATATCTTTGTGGGTGACAGAGTTGTTTACCTAACCTTGCACGGAGTAATGTTCATGGAACCTCCTCCTCAACGTTTTGAGGAACTTCTACTACCTCAACCTTGTTCTTAATTTCCCGACCAATAGAAAAACATGAACTAGGATCAATTAGCGGAGTTTTAGGTGATGATTATACTGTTTTGTGTCTCTTGAACTTCGGTAAGTTCAAAACTCTCCCAATCTTTCTTTTAGAGAATAACATATTCTCTACGAAGAAAGCATTTTGAGACACAAACACTTTCCTCTAGAACAGTTTGTAGAAGTGATACCCCTTTCTTTTAGAAAACGGTTCAAGAACATCTCTTCTCCATATCATATATGGTGTCTTCTCTAGTGCTTCAGATAATCTTTCTTCAGTAATTAGAGTTATGGTTAACTGCGTGTATCCCAAAAAAAAAGGTAACCGGCAATGTTTACTCAACCATCATTGATCACACCATATCTAATAAGGTGTGATTCCTCCTCTTAGATACGTCATAGAGATGTCGTATTCCTAGAGGAGAGAGTTATGAAACAATTCCACATTCTCTGGAATGGTCAGTGAAATTATGGCTCAAATACTCACATCCTCAACCTTATTGAAGAGTTTTGATTTTCTTGCCAAATTGGTTTTTTACTTGACTTTGAAACTCTTTGAACATTTCAAACGATTTGGACTTGTGGCGTATTAAGTAGATATATACATATCTACTAAAAATTGTCACTGAAAGTGATGAAATAGTACAATAAACCTTCTTCTAGCACTAGTGCTCATAGACCCATATACATCAATAGGTTTGCATCCTAATAAGTCATTAGCTTGTTCACCAATTCCAATAAGAGGTGATTGGAGTCATCTTACCCATCAGGCATGCTCTACAAACATTGAACTTTTCAAAGTTTAGATTTTCCAAAATCCTGCACTATGCAGTTTCTGAATGCATTTCTTATTAATATGACTTAAGCTTATAGTGCAAGAGTTATGTTTTATTTGAGTCATTTGTTCAAACTCTTGGCTCAACCATTAGCATCCTTTTGATCGTATCTAGGTGCTCTCATTGTTTCGCCATGACTATTTCATAGGTCCACATACATCAATATGTTTGCATCCTAATAAGTCATTAGCTTGTTCACCAATTCCAATAAGAGGTGATTTTAGTCATCTTACTCATCATGCATGCTTTACAAACATTAAACTTTCAAAGTTTAGGTTTTCCAAAATCCTGCACTATGAAGTTTCTAAATGCATTTCTGATTAATGTGACTTAAGCTTATAGTGCCAGGTTATGTTTCATTTGAGTCATTTGTTCAAACTCTTGGCTCAACCATTAGCATCCTTTCGATCGTTTCTAGGTGCTCTCATTGTTTCGCCAAGACTACTTTATTTTGGAAATCTTCAAACTATTTTAACATTCCAGCTTCAGATGAATCTCATAGACATGAATCACCATGTGTTATTTTGTTCATATTAGAAGATTTGAAGTAATTCATCCCTTGTACTTGTGCTCAATTGGATTACATACATCCATATGTATGAGTGTTTGTTTCGTTTACCCTTTCTTGTAAAAGGTACAATTATACTTTCCAGACATCGTATGTTTCAAGTCTTATTATTCAAAAGTCTATCACAATGACACTTCCAAATGCGCTCTTATTTGTGTTATTCCTTTTAAACCTTTTGGTTTCGATGTGTTGGGTGTGTTTGTCCAAGATCCTCTCTCTCTCATTTGAGAGCTTGAAATCAAATTTCTACTTATAATGAGAACATAGAATCACCTATAAATTTCCGTTATAAGTCTTGAGGAAACGGATAAACAACCAACTCTTCATGAGAAGCTACAACTAATTGCATGTTCCCTTTTGTAGGGCTGACTCTCATCCTTCAAAGCACATCTATTTTGCTGTAAATCCTGCACATTTGCATAAATGCGAGTTTCACAGCCGGTATCTAATACTCAAAGTGGGTTTAATAAGGGTAGTGAGTATCATATACACACTAGCTTAGAAATGAAATCATATTACTACATTTCAAGTCTTCTTTATAGTTTGGACATTCACGCTTCCAGTGTCATACATGATCTGGTTGTTAATTGGTTGCTGTCATTGGTTGGGTATGTACAACTGTTTGTCCTTACTCTTTCTTCGACTTCTTGTCTTTGATAGATTTCCTAAATCTTATTTCCCCTATCACTAAAAGAATATCTTTGGTCGCCAACCTTTTGGCTAAAGGGGGGATCCAAAGTTTCTTATGTTTTAAAATAGTCAAATTATTTCAGAACATGAGCACCATCAATTGGCCCTTATCTAGCTTAACCGCCACTATCTGGTTATTGGTTTCATATTTATCAACTCTAACTAGTTCAATGAACTTGGTTTTGAGTTGGTAGTATGAAATCCTTCTTCTAATCTTCAAACATTTTGAAGTTAAAGTCGCATGAATAATATGACATTACATGTATCCATTTGGCTTGATTGACCCCTTAATATTGATGCCTAGCTCAATGTTATATCAAAGACATGTTCCTTTTATTCGCCTCCAAGACAATCTTACGATGGCAATGTCAATTAAGGAATCGGTGCAATTGTTCTTCTCTTTCTCAAGGAGAGAACAATATTTTATTAGTGGTTGATGTTTGAGTGAAAAGACATAATTAATTCTACGATACAAATTGATTCATTTTTGTTATTACTCATCAAAAGAAATTAAACTAATTTAATTTCAAATCAAAACACTTTATCAACTCTCATTTAGTGTTTTAATTAACCAAGACCCACATGACTCATGGGCTCAAGTGGACTTCGGCCCAACAAAACTCGAGTCCATGTCACCTTTGGTGAATCATCTTATGGTCGATCATCTTATGATCGATCATTCAAAATGACTCTTGGCAAGAAATTTGTATCGAATACAATATTTATCTTCCTCTGCTCTTAGCCCAAAACTATTTTGCTTGCTAATTTGAATTAACCTAACTCTCACCCTACTTATTAATGACGTACAAATAATTCGCTTTGGCTTTCTTTATTTTTCCATCTAAGTGGTGTATCGATACGTTGAGCAATAATTCAATTTTGAGAGTAGATTTTATTATCCTAAGCATGCAATTCTAGGTGAACTCTTTCGAAAAGCATAAAAGGAATAATAAAACAACATGGTATAACTAAATAAAGCATAAAATAAAACCCCTAGTATGGTCACCTAGATATAATCAAACTAATTTAACTAAGTCTTGACAGTGTTCAAGAATTTCTTCTTGGATTTTGCAACTTCCTCGGATATGGCTCCCACTCGGATCAACACCTACATTGTTGTTGGGCTCCCACTCAACTTGATGTCTCCAAGTACAACAAATTAGAAAGTGGACCTGTCCAAAGAGGCCTTACATGAATTAAAATAAACTCAACTGAAATTTAAATTTAAATAATCCAATAACGACATGCAGACCGTATTTCACCCAACCCGGTACGTGTGCAGACTGGTAAACCGACTATCTATGGCCATACTAGAAGCACATGCAAACAAGCAATATTGTAATAATTATATAAAATATAACACATGCTTTAAATAACAAATTATAAAGGCATATTTAATTGCAATATAACATATATAAGGAAACAAATACTAAATAAAGGTTTCCTGAACTGTTTGCATGATTGACAGAATAAACATTCCAAATTTTATCTTAGTCACCTAAACAAATTTAGGATTTTATAAAATACCTTTACACACAAGTCACTCAATTTTTCTAAAATCAAGAGATCTAAAAAGATACTATATTTGGGAATGGGGATCAGGATGCTGATGCAGGCCCCTGTTTTAATGTTAGTCTTGTTTTGACATAGCTTTTAGATTGTGAAAATTTATGTTTGTAATTTCCCGTTGAGGTTGTGGTGTAGGTGGGGTGCTGCATGTTGAATGGCCTTGCAACAAGGCCAAAACTGGGTGCTTGAATTGTATGTTTTGGGGTAGTGGAATGCCTGTCGTGGATTGTGCTGTAAAGCACTTTAGTCCTAATGAATAAATTGAACTTATCGAAAAAAAGATACTATATCTTTTAAAAATATTACAAGTTTCCTAAACATTACAAATTATTATTAGATTTCATGCCTAACAACTGATTTAGTAATAGTAGGATTCGATAATTAATTTCTAAAATTAATTTTTAAACCCTAAAAGAGCACGAAATTATCATCACTGTGGGCAACACTGTCCGTATTGCTTCCTAGTGATGGTTATTTCATGCATGAAACAATTTAAATAAAATATCAAAACCTACCAAACTTAAAAATTCTCATATCATAGTGTTATCTAATAATCTGCTATGAAATTTTCCAGAATTTTATCAATTTTCATAAATTTGTAAAATCTTAGGGAATTAAACATTTTAATTCACCGTTTAATAGGAAAATAAAAGAGAACAGTCAGATAAGTTCAAAAATCAAATTTTACAATTTTACCATATAGTAGGGTCATTCAATATACTACTATAAAAATGTCATATTTTTATCGAATTTCTAAAATGAGAAAAAAATCAGAAGAGTAAACGATTATACTCCGCAACAAATCTGAAAATTAAAGGAAAAATAAATTAATGAATTCAAAAATTAATGAAAAATTTATTCTTAACAGTATGATTAACCATTAATCTACTGTAAATTTTTCAGGAGTTTTACAAATGTCTATAAATTTATTTAAGTCAGAGAAGTAACCGAATTTATTTCTCGTAAGATCTGAAAACTCAATTAGAAATCTATTTCAATCGGGAAAAATCTACAAAATTATGGCGAGTCCAGAACAGTTCCAGACACCTCCAGTAATCTTCTTGGAATTTTTCGAATTTGTTTAATATTTTATTTCGATTTTTCATTAAATTTATTGTAAATAATCTAAATCAGAAAATAATTCTACAAAATCATATTTTGTGACTTACACTTATTTCATGTATTGCTTCTTGTTTAACAAAATTAAACAAGATCGTTTCTAAGATAATTTAAATTATATCAAGTTCTTGTTGGTTTTAACAATTAAACAAGCATAAATTTGACTAATTGAAGGCAATAGGAAATAATAATAATAATAATAATAATAATAATAATAAAGCATGAAACCTTTCAATAAAATTTCTATATTTATTATTTTGAGCAACAAAGACTAAAACTTTCATAAAGTTTTAAAATTTAAATCTACTCTAGCAAATTCATATAATAAATCAACAATTGATAAAATTATTTATGAATTAAGGTATAATACTTTAGCATGCAATTGGTGGCTCTGATACCACTGTTGGGTTTTAGGTTATCTATTTCCTAAATAGATATAGATTAATTGACGGAATATTGATAACGATTATAAAACAATTAATCAACCAATAAATAAACAATTGCAGAGGTTTAGTGATTATACCAGATCGTTAATCCAACTGATGCAGAGGTTGACCTTTGAGATTCCGATGTAGAAATCCTCTACTGTAGGTCCACACAGCACACCAGGAACTCGATTACTAGATCGACCCGATCGAGACAGATCTCAATCTAAGATGTATGTATTTCGGTATAAGAGATTGTTTCATGAAATAAGAACTGCAAACTAAGAGAGAGAAGAACTCAGAAAATCACCTTGGTATCTCTCTTAGAGTATCAGGCAGTTGGTGATCTTTAATCTCTCATAAAGACTCCCTTTTATAGTGTTTAGATAATTTGGGGAGAGGGCAATTAAAAACCCTAATGGTCGACATTACGTAACGACGTATTCTGAGGCCTAACATGGTCTGTGTTGATTCAACACGATTCGTGTTGGTCTCCATAATGTCCATTAAGTTGGCCCAAATCACCACGGTCCATGGTGACACCAACACGGATCATGTTGTATCACCACGGTCCGTGGTGAGTCAAATTTTGGTCCGTGTTGGGCTGATTCCTCATAGAAATCAACTCCCAATATCCCTAAGCATAATACGATATTCTTTAGGTTACGTACATTGTTCCAGGGCACTGACTTGTGTGACCTAGTCGGACCAAATAATATAGTTGTAATTAAACATAATTAATTACCAATTATAGAGGTCTCTAGCGAGACATATAATTACTATATTATTTTGGTTTAAACTCCATGTATATCGAACATTGTCGGGACATGAGTTAAATACGATGCTTGCCATACAAGTATTCTTTTTTGCCACTTTTGCCATACATCAAGTGAGGCAAATATACTATGTAACTTTGAAAAATTGTCAACAATGTCACCAACTCAAAGATTTACCTGCTGTCATGGGTAAAGTATTTTTTTACAAGTTATCAACATGGACCAACAAAAGAAGAATAAACGAAAAACCAAGATTTATTTCTCTCTCTGTTCAACACTCAGGGCTCCTCTCTTAAAAAAAGTAAAAAACAATCAAGGCTACATCCATTATTTTTTGAACTGCAATCTAACTGCATCTTTCAATTAGGCATTGATGGTTCTTCTATAGATTTGGCATCTAATTATCCAAAGATATGTGTTTATTTTAAAACTATGAAAATTAGATCATCTTTCTTCAAATTTTCTGGGTTTTGTATTTTTGTTCATCTTCATTAGATTGTCCCCCTTTAGACAGATGGAGTGAAAGGATTCTAAATTTGACATCAATCGCTATGTCCCTCTTACGAAAGCTCCAATTGAAGCCCGGATATGTGACCCCCTTGTGAAATCTGGATAACTTTTACAATTGAGAGCCACATCAAAATATGCCCATATCGAGAGCCAAATTGGTAGCTTTATTCAAAGAATTATCATAGTGTTAAAAAAATTAACCAGTAAAAATACCCTCTTGAAGCTGAAAATTTGTCACATAATTTCGAATCTTGAGTTTGCAAAATTGGTCGCTCTATTCAAAAAATTATCAAAATTGGTTCCAATTGAGAGCCACATCGAAGTTGGTATGTTGGCGGTGAAGTTTAAATTGTCAAAGGTTTGTTGTCAATTGGCATTCATGGTTGCTGCAGTGCTGCTGCTTATATAGGAGATGAAGGAGAGAACAACATTAAATTTCCTTTTTTATTTTTCTTTCTTTTATCAGTTCAATGAATTAACCAGTAAAAATAAATTTAATTTTTAAAAAATTGATGTAACCCACTGTAGCAGGCCATTTTTTAAATTGGTGGCATTGTTGACAATTTCTCAAAGTTATATGATATATTTGACTCACTAAAAAGATCTATGGTAAAAGTGACAAAATGTAATACTTGTATGGCAGAGAGTGTATTTTACTCGTCGGGACATTCAAATCCCAACACTATTGTGTGATCAATCGCACACTAGCACAAACGCCTTTGCACATTGACCATCACTCTTTTATACACTAGCATAAACTCATTTGCACACTATCAGAAGTTTCTTTGCACATCAACATTGATTGGTTTACAAATTTTAATTTTTTTATGGGCTATTTTTAGGCATTATTTATATCTAAAACTAGGTTTTTTGCAAACAAGCATATATTTATTAAAACTAATATAGACTCATTTGCACACCAGTACATACTTCTTTTCACACCAGCAAACACTCATTTGCACATTAATATAAACTAATTTATACACTACCATAAACTCCTTTACACACTAGCACCGACTCCTTTGTACACTATATCAGTATCTTTTTGACACACTATTATATACTCAGGGCCTGTAAATTTCAGTGGTAAGTGTAGGTATGGTAATTGTTACTTTTAGTAAATTTTGGTAATTTCTGGTAACTTTTGGTAAGTTTATATAAGTTTATATATATTTCCGGAAATGTGTTATGTATAAATAAATGAATAAATTTAAAATTTACAAATGTAAAATTTTAAATTTTTCTCAACCGATTCTACAGCACTCAACGTGTCGTCAGCATGGCTGAGTTGACAAACACCAAACAGTGGGAGGGCGAGCCAGTAACATGGTTTCCAAATGTTCCAGTGTTTGGTAAAAAAAATATTTGGAAAAATAATTTACCAAAAAAAATAAATTTTCATCAATGGAAGGATATTGATTTTGCTTGTTTAAGGATGGAAATTTTTTCCAATTTAAGTTGTTGGATCGGTTTTTCAAAAAAAAAAAAAATTATAATATGATAAGGTTTATTAAGAATTAAATAAGAATTTTGAACTCCTATTCTAATTTGAGAACAATATGATGACTTTTATCAACATTTTTCACTGCAAAAACTACCAACTAAAAGCTTAAGATCAAAATTTACATTCAATGGGTTATATTGAAACATCATAATATGATCGAAAAGATTAAAAAAAACTCAAATATAAATGTTGAGTGCTAAATATTTTATCAGATAACATATATATCCACTGATGTCGACAATTTTTACCGCTAAACCAAACCAAAACTTAAAAGTAAAATTCAATGTGAACCGTCTAAATCCAAATCTTAAAATATGATATGATGGACAAAAAAACTTAAATATTAGTTTTGAACTCTATATAGTTTCATTCGTAAAATATATTGCCACTCAATTATGTCAATCTTTTTTGCCTTCTAGCAAAATTAAATTTCAACTATTTTGATTGAAACTTTCTAATATATATGTTATAATAGATTATCAAATTTTAATACGAATTTTGAGCTTCAAATACTTTCATTTGAAAAACATATCGCCACATCGGTCGACATTTTTTGCTAGTACTAAAACTAACTGAAAATAAATTTAAAGGTAAATTTAACTTCAAAAATGAGGATCAAAACTTTACATTATGGTAGGATAAATTAAAGAAATTCAAATATGAATTTTGACATTTAAATTGCTCCATCAATAACATATACATATGACATAAATATCATCATTTTTCGAAAATTAATTTTTTTCCTACTGATCAATGAAAATTTGACAAAGAAAACTATTTTTTCTTCGAAAGCATTTTCCTTCCAATTGATAAGTGGAAAATGATTTCCTCAAAAATGTTTTTCCAAAGATAATAATTTCTATCTCAAATTGTCCATTATTCAATAATAGGAGATAAAATAATTTTCTGCAGTATGATAATATAAGTGATATATTCTTATCAGAATTTCCCCTAGAAACACAAACCACCCCAAGTATGATGATTGAGATCTAACCCATTGAGCACCCATAATGCAATCGCTTTTATAATTGATCGATTCGTCATGGCCAACATTTATTTTTTTTTCCCGATAATTTGTAAGCTATAAAAGGCTAAAGAAGGCATCAACGATACTACAGGAACCACATCAACAGCAAAAACAAAAAAAACAAAAAAACAAACATCCCAACAAAGTAGGAAAACAGCAAAATTCGATACAACGAGAATACCAGAAACAAAAACATCCAGCTATCTAATAAGATTCTTCTTTTGTTCCAGCAGATCATTTCTGAAGGCCTTAGCCACAGTATCATGATCATCATGAGACATTTTCAATGAACGCGCAAGCTTCGCCGCTCCACGAGCCTCCTCATTCAGTTTTTCCAAGGATAGATCCTATGTATACTACATTATCTAACCTAATTTAAATTTATCTTTTTTTTCATACTTTAATGCCTAACTTTTTAACTTTTACTTAACCTTATCTTATTTTACTTGCCCTTACTCATCTTAAAAAGTCCCCAAGCATGCATGGGAGCAACTCTTCTGTTGGGAAGAACTAAAGCGAGAGCTCACTTCAACCAAGGCCCATGGTAACAAGTTAAGTGAGGTTTCATCTAAAACCAATTCAATATATCTTATATAGGACCGTCTCACGCTAAAATAATGTGAGATGGGGTGCCATGTCAGACAGAAAAAAGGGGGTCACTCTCTCAATTTGCGTGTGTGATGCACTCTCCATATATATAGTCTCTAATATCTCTCTCCTCCTATTGTGAAACCCTAACGATCTGAGAAAATTAGACATTGCCTCCGGTGAAGATTGTCAACCGTCCTCGGATAACGTCGTCGTCTCGGGTAAGTAAATCTTGCTACGTATATTTGATTGTGGACGTCGGGATTATGTCTGTTGAAAGTGTGAATATTTGAATTAGTGACTATTCTTCGAATTTGAGAATTTTCGAACAATGGAGAAATGTTTAAAGGTGCGAGATTTTGGAATATACTTCGTTGACTACTATTCTGATTTTTGAAATTTTCGCTTGTGATTTATAATTGTTTGATATAGCGTGAGATAATTGTTTTTAAGCAATCCTTAAATACTTGGTTTGGTGAAAGGAATCTTTCTCGAGATTGATATATATATATATATATATATATATATATATATATATATATATATATATATATATATATATATATATATATATATATATTATTGTATGGATGAATAACCCGATTTGGTGAAAGTAATTTTTGTATGATTGAAAGCAATCCTTGATTCGTATGTGTCAATGAATGTGTCGAGATTGATATACTTGACTAGTATCTAATCTATGGGTGACTAATAATATGTTATCTCGATTTTTTGATATCTCGTGCTTTTGCGTCCACTAATTTAGTTGGATTATAGGTGGCTAATATATTTTAAAAAGGTGACCAATGTTATATGATTTATTGGTTAGTAGTGGAGTCATCATATTAATAAATAGTTGTCGAAGTGACTAATAATATGTTTGATATGTTTGAATAATGTAGTGACAACTATGATGAATCCACACAAGGAGATGTCAGATGAGGGTCAAATTGGTGGCGAATGACGTATGACGGTATGACTATTTTATGTTGTCCATATGACTATCAGTGATGAGCGAGTATTTAATATTGTTATGATGACAATCTTACAAAATGCATATATGACTGTAAACACAAATTTCGAGCCTGAAATAAATGAAGACAAGAAATTGAGAAACAAATATAATTTGTATTAATATTCGAATGTATGTAGGTACAATCTCTGTATTAAATAGAATAAGGTATTCCTCTTATTCAATCTCCTAAAATTTGGGTGAGCCGAGGGCGCGGACGCTTGATCTCGATCTCGAATGCAGGTCTAACTAAAGAACTCAGTTGTAGTTGTTTACCTTGACGTGCAGAAAACTTGGAGCTTTTGATCTTGAACTTTTGCCGACCTTGATCCTTGGCGCTTGGGAGCTGGAGCCCGTTTGCAGTCCGAGCTTCTGAATTCTCTGAAGTGCAGAATGCCGAATGACGAATGTAGACTGTAGAGTGTGTTGAAAATGAGGGAGAGGACCCCTATTTATAGGCTCTGGAGGCCTAGGGCCGCCTAGGGTTTGAGTCGGCTTTGGGCTTGGGTCCAAATTAATTAATTATCTCTTTATTTAAAATAAAGAAATAATTATGATTTTCTACATCATAATTGATACGTGTCGCGACACTATTGGTAATGATATATTTCCATTTAAAATTTACTTAAATGGACCGCCGTAATTAATTTTACACGTGGCAGACAATAATTAATCGAAAATTTTCCACGTGTCATTTTCCGATTGGCCGACAAATTTTTACCTCCTACAGATGCCCCCTTCGAGAGTCAGCCATGGACACGAATTAAAGTGTTTGAAGCGGTTGAGTCTCGAACACCAGAAATATCCATTTAACTCTGAATTGAATTTTGGGCCTCGATTATATAAATGTGCTATCGGAATAAAATTGAGTTGTGGGCCTTCTCATCTCCATCTCGTTTTTTATGTATTTGTATCTTGATTTTTTTTTGTTTCTATTTGGAACAAATAAAATACCCGTTCATGGAGAATTGGGGATATACTAAATGAAGTATCCCATGTTTCTGAGAAGTCTACTGCACTCCATCTTCCTCTTTTTCTTTTTTTAACCCTAATTCTATGACTTGGATAAGATTTTATTAAGACTTTAATCCGATAAAATTTGCTATCAGAATTGGACTGGGACTCAAAGTCCTGACCAACTAACATGTATAAAAAGAGATTCTTCTCAACTCCTTCATTCATCCGCAACTTTTTCCATCTTCTTTGTAAGTTTCCCTCTTTACTGTCGATGTTTATTGCATATTGGGTTATTGTTTGCAAACTTGATTGAAAACCAGGGTCGTCAATTCTAACGCATTCTTCTCCTATGTTTTACTCTCTTTTTCACTTGTTTGTTTTTTTATTCGGTTTTTAAAGGCTTCAGCAGTAATTTCGATTGAAGCGTAGAAGTTCAATCACTGAGTTGGTCATGCCGTTGAATTCCTAGCTCTGCAACCCCCTTTTTTTTTATTGGCTTGCCTCACTTGATGAAATAGAGAGAAAGGGGAAGAAAAAGAGAATAATCTAGGAACTTCATAGCCACTGACCTTTCGACAACAAATAACCGATCTTGCTGATGACGATTGATGTTGTTCTTGATGATTTTTTTTTTGTGTTTTTTTTTCTTCACGATCATGATGATGATGCCGATTTGGATCTTGATCTGATCTCCGATTTTGCTCCCCTGATCTTGCTTGTAGAGAGAGACTTGATGGTGATGCTTGATGATGATCTTAACAATCATGATGACGATCATGATGATAATTGTGATCACCATCTGGATTTAATTCTCAGGAAGTGACCATCGTTACGATCTTGAGGATGATATGAATTTTTTTGATGTTGATCATAGCCTTGAATATATATATATATATATATATATATATATATATATATATATATATATATATATATATATATAGCGTGTTTGTGCGTGTGTTTTTATGGAGGCCTTATGCCATGGAGATGGGTAACAAGCTCATAATCCAGAACGAAGTGGGAGTCATTGAGAGAGAAAATTGGAAGACTAAAAGGGTGAAGAGGAGACCCAGAATTAATTAAAAGGACGAGGAAAAAGCTGCAATCGAATTGTCTGTATATATTCATTTACATAAATAACTTGGCTATCATGTCTTTCCTTCTCTTTTTTTATTTTTTTTAATCTTCAAGTGGACCCCACCAAAAGAAAAAGCCAAAAATTATTGTGATGATAAAATCATCACGTACTGCCCCCTTTTTTTTATTTTGACTTCTCTTTTTTTCTTTAGTGGCGGATCTAGACATTTATTTTAGGGGTGTCCAATATATTTGTTATTACATAAACACTTTTTTAAAAAGTAAAATTTAAATAAATAATAAAAAATAAAAATAAATATTAAATGACATATTCACAAGGTTAACAAAATTTCACATCATCATATAAATATGTCAACCAAATAAATTGAAATTTCACATTAACTAGATATTTATATCTTAAACATATACTAATAGTCCATTACCCAATTCATTGACTTACTCTTTTTGTTTATAAAAAAATAATTTCGTACTCCCTCTGTTTAATTTGTCCAATTTACTATTTCACAGTCTTCGATGCAATACTTTGACCACTAATATTTCACATTTTATCTTGGCAAGACTAATAATATTGCATTTAGGTAAAAACATTTCATCACAAATCTAATAGTGGTAGTCTTGTATAATAACTCAATATATAATTTGATAAATTAACGATCAAAATTTTAAGAATTTTGACCTAATTAGTCAACTTAGGACAAGTTATTTGGGACAAATAGAGTATTATTTTAAGGTTTTTGGATCGCTGCTAAATTGGACACCCCTATTATATTTTTTGATATTTTTTTTACGGTGTCCACTTGCTTCAATTAAAAAATTTTCTTCCGAATAATATTAGAGAATCACAATTTTTTCTTTGGCTAGGGGTGTCCATGGACACCCCTAAAATACATGCACATCCGCCACTATATATATATTTAACACTTGTCCCTTTGTCATCTTTTTGGGTGTAGTGATCTGAGAAGGATTCCGCTTAATTGTTGCTGACTTTTGGAGGTTGATCTACGTCATTGTCTTGACTTGCACGACTTACTCCTTAGCGTGCTGACGTAGAGTAGTCCTAGACTACTCTCTTCAGGACTGTTTGGGTCGACTGTGTCATCGCCTCGGCTTCCTTAGACTACTCCTTAGCGTACTGACGTAAAGTAGTCCTAGACTACTTTCTTCAGGACTGCCTGGGTCGACAATATCATCGCCTCGGCTTCCTTGGGTTACTCCTTAGCGTACTGACGTAGAGTAATCCTAGACTACTCTCTTCAGGACTGTCTGGGTCGACAGTTTCGTCACTCCGCCCTGCCTTGAGTACTCCCTTTGTGATATTCAGGCTTTTCACGTCACCGCTAGAGATCATGGTGCACTTTGTTGATTCGTCTTCGAAATCGTCATCTGTCACCATTTTGGACACGAAAGACGACGCCATCGAGGATGGAATAACACTCTGAGTTGATACGCCGACGCCGCTACCCTCCAAGAAATCCTTGCTCATCGATAAGCTCACAGATTCTCTCTGGAGCGTCACTTCTACCCACGATGTACTGAACTCAGATGGCTCCATCACACAAAACTATAAAGCTTTGAAGCTTATTTCTCCTCTGTTCGGAGCTTCACTTCCAGTACAAAAACTGTCGCGTTTGCTTTACCATCGCATTGCAGACGGGTCAATAACATGGGGGACTTTCTTGCCTAACGACAACTTCTATATTCCATGTTACTAGGAGTGGCTCGAGGACGTTCTTGGTCGTAATAAGGAAAAACTCATACACTGGAGGATTTACAACGGATTGTATACGTCTTTATTTTCCTACGACCTTAGCCCCAATGTTTTCAAGACCTTATGTGAACTATGGTGCCCTACTACTAACACCTTCTACATAGAGGATGGAGAAATTTCGATTTCCTTGTGGGACATGTGGAAAATAGCTGGGCTTCCGGCTAGTGGGTCTTACAATGAAGAAGTTGTTCCTTCCGCCCAAGCGTTGTTGCCTGCCAGCCAAGAAGATAGCGACATACCAAAGACCTGCATTTATCTTTTTTCTGCTTTCCGCAACCAATGTCAAGATGTCAATGGCGTTATTCAACTTCCTGCTAGCGAATGGGTGCGTTTTTGGTATCATGGCTCGAAGAATTATGCAAGCCCTCCCCCACGAAATAATAGAAGACGGAAAGGAGTTCCACCAGAGACTTGTTTTCCTCCAAGACCCATCGCTAAACGTCCGGCACGGACCAAGAAGGAAAGGGGTCCTTTTGTTCTTCTCGGCGTTCCCTAGTCACTGATTGAAGAAGTTTACCTAGCCGCCCTCATATCTTGCTGGTTATGTTGCTTTGCACTACCAACTAACAAGCTTAACCTCATCCGCCCTGGTGTGTTCAAAGCTGCCGGCTAGATTGCGCATGGGCAATGTGTGAATTTAGCTATCCCAACTTTGGCTAGTGTCTACCAAGGTTTGCACAAGATCTCCTCTGCTAAGAATTTGAGTAAGCTTGAGGTTATTTTCCCTGTGCAGTATGTTTATGGCTGGTTGGGCACCTATTTCGAGACTCATTTCGAGCATCCTAAGTTCAAAGACAACCATTCTCCTAAAATGATTAAACTTTCAGGAGAAAGAATGGACCAAACATTTGATCGGTAGGGGTCACGTGAATTACTGAGGCGTCCTGAGGAGTCACGTGTATATTGTATTGCTGAGTTGATGGACACCTGTCGGGAACTGACTGACACTCCTGTATTGTCCACTGGCTGGAAGACTTACATGGTCTGCATGCATAACGGTTTTCTTACGCTACGCCAGGGGAGGACTATCGTAATAGAGTCGTACTTCCCTTGTAAATTCGGGCGTCAATTTGGT
Organism: Portulaca oleracea; assembly: GCA_029582165.1. Lineage (NCBI taxonomy): Eukaryota > Viridiplantae > Streptophyta > Magnoliopsida > Caryophyllales > Portulacaceae > Portulaca > Portulaca oleracea. The sequence goes on from CM055880.1 coordinate 16,053,513, forward strand.
TTTTATCAGGATGTGCTTAGTGATCCTAGCAAGACTGTTCGCGGTGGTACTTTAGAAGACGCGGCATGCTATTGGTACAATCTGACAAAGCATGGGCTGAGATCCACAGTGACTATTCCTTGCACACCAGGCCCAAAGTCCATGATGGTTACAGTAGAGTATACCAACTGGTAGAAATCTTATCGCCAGGATCTCTTTTCTTCGGAGACTAAGAAGCTCATTCATGCTGATACAACGCCACCTAAGGCTCGTAGGGCGAAGGTTAATGACGATGCCTCTGTTCTAGTTGTCACTGATGGAAAAGCAAAAGCACATAAGCCTGTCATGCCCCCTACTGTTCAAGTTGTTCCTCCTGTTGATGATCTTAGGGAGGAAGGAGATGGTAGCTCTTTTATTGGTCCGGACTTGTCTCCTCAAAAGAGTTCTCATGATTCACCTGGGAGGGAGAAAATTGAGGCTTTAAAAGGCTTAGATATCGCGCCAAGGTCCAGGGGTAAATCAAACAGCGTGACTAGCTTGTCTAAGTCCAAAAACAGAGCAAAGGCAAGTATATAACTCATCAACCTATCCCTTTCTCCCTTTGTTTCTTTTGCTGATGGGGGATACGTAGATGAACTGATATATTTTTCTTGCCTGTGCAGGAGTTGACTCCAACGAGCAAGGAGCTGTTTGAAGAAATGTTCGGTGATGATGGCAACGAGAACACCTTGACGGCACCGCTCGCAAGGAGTCGTGAGCCAACTGCATCAATTGACATAATGCCCCCACCGATCCACAACGTCAATCGGGCTCATTCTCCTACTCCGTCTGCTTCCGCCTACTTTCCTGGCAAAATCTCCCATGGCTTGGCTGGTGAGGTGCGACGACGGTTTCTTCAACAATTAAAGAGGTATATTCCACGGACGGAAGATGATATTAAGAACCTGAGATTAGAGGCCAAGAAGTTCTATGGAACCTTGTCGTCTCTCGACGCAAATCCTTCAGAGCTGAAGAAGCTTGTCGAAACATACTTCCAAGGAGCTGAACGGTGCCTTAAGTAAGAATCTTAAGTGGAGAGGCGAATCCCTAAAGGAGAGACTTTAGCCAAATGGGAAGCTTTATTTTGAACTCCGAGCAGCCCAAGCCTCTGTTGCCGAAATTGACAAGCACTATGATGAAGAAACTTCGGCTATATTTCGTGCTCATAAGCGTAGAAAGACACTTGAAGCTTAACTTGAGGAAGTGAAAGAGGACGAGCAAAAGTCGCATAGCAAGCTAGCTGAGACTGATGCTTCACTTAAGAGGGCTAAGGACAAGGTGTCCGTTCTTGAGCGGGAACTTGGTGCTTTGGAGACGCCGTAAGCTACTGAAAAAGAGAACGCTGAAGTTGTGACAGCGAGGAGACGTGTCCAGGAGCTCTTGAAGAGATTAGACGCTTTAGATTTGTTTAGCGTTTTTTTTTACTTCGAATTTTGTCGAATCTTTTTGTTTTCTTTGGCTTTTTTCAGCGGACTGTTACCTTATTCTTTTTTATTTTATCGTATGTTATCGTTAGTGTTTGTTATATTGCAATAAAATAGCTCCAATTTCTAGTTTATACAATAACATGTGTGACAACACTGTAAACGAAACAAACTTCATTCAACTTTCTTTTACGGTTGTACCAGGCATATGCCTAAGTTGCCTACGTACCTAAAGGAAATGCAAAATCCCAAAAGGATCAAGCCATACGTAGTTCATGCGAGGAAAAGAAAGAACTTTTATTTATTTAGCTGTTCACAGTTTATACTCTTGCGGGCCAAGAGTATTACAATGATGAGACGAAAGGAACTTAAAAATAAAATGGAAATTAACTTCTCTTTTTTTTTTTGTGTGTGTGAACAGTTTAGGCTCTTGTTCGGGAGCTTACAATTGTTGAACTTCAATGATAGTACCGCTTCAGGAACTTCCCGTTGATGGGTTCAATCTGTACTCCTTCTGCGTCGACTATCTTGTAGGCACCGTTTGTGTAGACTTCGCGCACCATATGAGGGCCATCCCACTTGGAAGTGAACTTGCTTCCAGACTTGCGCGAGACAATGATAAGCCTTCTCACAGCTAGCACTTGATCTCCAACACTGAACGAGCGTGGCCGAACCTTTTTGTTGAAAGCTCGTGACACTCGAGCGTGATAACACTCCAGCTTCTGTTGTGCTTGAAGTCTCTTCTCATCAAGAGCCTCTAGCTCCTCTAGGTGAAACTTGTGATTTTCGTCCTCAACCAAACCCTCTTGTATAACAACACAAAGTGACAGAACTTGAATCTCCGAGGGGAGCACAGCTTCTATCCCGTACACGAGAGCAAAGGGTGTTGATTGAGTCGGCGTCTTGTAAGTCGTTGGGTAAGCCCATAGAGCTTCTCCTAACTTCTCATGCCATTCCTGCTTGGACTTTGATACAATCTTCTTAAGCAAGTTGCACAATGTCTTGTTGAAAGCCTCTGCCAAGCCATTTGTAGGAGCATTATACATGGACGACTTGTGTTGAGCAAAACTATTGACGAATGGCTTGCCATTATCAGTGATGATGTACCTAGGCATGCCATACCGGTAGATGATGTGTGTTCTTATGAAGTCAACTACATTTTCCTTCTTGACTTCTCTAAGAGGAATCGCCTCTGCCCATTTGGAGTAGTCTGTGGCGGCCAAGATGTAAGAATGACTAGCCGATGACTTAGGCGTAATTGGTCCAACAACATCAAGACCCCATGCCTCAAATGGCCATGATGCCACCGTAGGATGAAGTGGTTCCGGAGGCTGGTGTATGAAGTTGGTATGAAACTGGCAAGCGTCACACCTCCTGGCATAGTTCATGCAATCTTGTTTCATCGTGGGCCAATATTATCCCATCCTCTTGACACGATCTTGAAGCTTAGGACCTGATTGATGCGCGCCACACGTCCTTGAGTGAGCTTCTTCCATCACTTGCTTTGCCTCGTCCAAGCCTAGACATCTTAACTAGAGTCCTGAAAAGGAGCGCCGATAGAGGGTACCATTGTAGTAGAAGAACCGAGAGGCTCTCCGTTGGACTTCTATCTTATGCCTAGCATCACTAGGTAGCCTTCCATGCTTTAAGTAGTCCATGATGGGTTGGCGCCAATCCTCCACCTCGGTTTCAAGAGCACAGATTGCGTTGACCTCTTCTTCCAACTCCTGATCTAGTGGTGCTACGACCCATCGGTTGCATACCGGGATCGTTATGTTCTCTTCTGCCGCCAGTGCTAAGGTGGCCACCAGATTAGCGAGTGCGTCATCCATCTTGTTGGAACTCCTTGGAACATGCTCTACCTTGACTATGTCCAATTTCTCCAATAATTGCAACGCCAGCCTGTGGTATGGCACCAAGTCTTCCCTTTTAACTTCATACTCTTCAAGAAGCTGCTTAATGACCAACTGTGAGTCACCGTACATGTTAAGCTCCTTTATCCCCATTTCAGTAGCCATTTGAAGTCCTAGGACCAATGCTTGATATTCGGCCATATTGTTTGAACATAATTGAGTAAGAACAAACGAATATGTTAGAACATGTCTTTCAGGAGAAACAAAGACAACCCCTGCTCCAGCGCCATCATGTCTTGCAGCTCCATCAAAATACATATCCCACGATGGAAAGATGTCTACGAAGAAGACGTCCTCCCCTGGCAAGTCATCACTTATCTCCCAGTTGTCAGGAATCGGGTGCTCAGCTAAGAAGTCAGCTAATGCTTGTCCCTTGATTGCTTTTTGCGGGATATAGACAATGTCGTACTGCTTCATGTTCATAGCCCACTTTGCCAGACGACCACTCAACACCGGTCTTGACAAGATGTACTTGATAGGATCTGCCTTAGAGATGACCTGCACAGTGTGAGGCTGCATGTAGTGCCTTAGTTTCTAAACAGCGAAAACCAGGGCTAAACATATCTTTTCTATAGGAGAATAGTTCAACTCAGCTCCGACCAGAGTTCGACTTAGGTAATAAAACGCTCTTTCCTTTCCTTCTTCATTGAGTTGACCGAACAACGCCCCCAATGACCTCTCCTGCGCCGTAACATAAAGTATGAGGGGCTTGCCAGGGATCGGTGCTCCTAAGACCGGAGGGTTTGACAAGTATTTCTTAATGGAATCAAAAGCTTTTTGACACGAGTCATCCCACTTGAAAGGAGCACCCTTCTTCATGAGGTGGCTGAAAGGGTTGCAACGACCAGCGAGATTTGATATGAACCTTCGAATATAGGCTAGTCGACCTTGAAGGCTGCGGAGCTCCTTGAGATTCTTGGGTTCTGACATTTCCTGGATCACTTTAATCTTTGCTTGGTCAACCTCGATTCCTCTATGGCGAACGATGAAGCCTAGAAACTTTCCAGAGGTAACACCAAATGCGCATTTAAGAGGATTCATCTTAAGTTGACACCTCCTCAATCGTTCGAAAATTTGTCGAAGGTCCTAAAGGTGATCCGCCCTCTTCCTTGACTTAACCACCAAGTCATCGACATAACATTCCACCGTTTTATGAAGCATGTCGCCAAATATTTTTTGTATCGCTCTCTGATATGCCGCTCCGGCATTCTTCAAGCCGAATGGCATTACCTTGTAACAAAATATGCCCTTTGGTGTCCGAAATGCAGTCGCATCTTGGTCTTCTGGTGCCATATGGATTTGATTATATCCAGCGGTGCAATCCATAAATGACAAGGCTTCGTGACCCGTGGTGGATTCAATCATAAGTTCAGTGATGGGTAAGGGAAAGTCATCTTTTGGATAGGCTTCGTTATGATCGCGAAAGTCCACACAGACGCGAAGTTGTCCGTTCTTCTTCCTTACTGGGACAATGTTTGCAATCCATGTCGTGTACTTCACTTCCCGAATGAATCCTACTTCGATGAGCTTGTCGACCTCCTTTTCAATTTCTGGAACTAGTTCCGGGCAGAACCTCCGTTGAGGCTCCTTCTTGGGTGAGACGTCCTTCCTTATAGCCAAGTGGTGAAAAGCAACCTTCGGGTCTAATCCGGGCATCTCCTTGTAATTCCAATCAAATACATCCCTATACTCTGAAAGGAGTCTGAAATACTCCCCCTTTTCTTCCGACGTGAGCAGAGAGCTTACATAGATAGGGCGAGGCTCCTCTACTGTTCCAAGATTTAACTCTTTCAAATCATGGACCGTTGCTTGCCCCCCATCTTCAAGAGTCTTAGGAGTTTCAGCATGCTCTATTTCATCCTCAGGATCTTGGTGTTCTGTGAAGGTAATATGATTGGTTGACACAACTTCTTCTTGGCTGGACTCCTTTTCAGATTTGGTATTTACCCGGCGACCTGCCAGAACCACAGTACGCCTCTTGACTCTAAGGGAACCATCTGTCTTTATATCCAAGTTAGAGAAACGCTTCATGTGAGAAGGGACGGAGCTTTGAACGTCATTTGTGACTCCTATGCGTCCGAACACGGAAGTGTCTCCTTGACAAAGTTGGGGCTCCGACAATTCCTCACTGGCTTTTATCCTAGCAAACACTGAAGGCTTTGACTGAGAATGACCCTTGATTCTGCTGAAAACAGATCTCCTTCAGCTAGGTGTGTCTCTAATACAAGTGAAGACAGAAGGGCGTTCACCAGAAGTAGCCGGCCGTAGCCTATTGAACACAGAGGACCTTGGCTTAGGCTGAGTGTTTTCCTCCTCACTAACATCAGCCTCTTCAGCTGTAATGTACTGAACCTCGGACCTCCTCTCTTTTTTTCGCGCTGAGATTCTAACTGGTTTTATTGGCTTGTAACCGAGACCAACCTTAGAGACTTTTACCGAACCCCCTTGCTCTTGGATCTTCTTCTGCGTGTCGTTAAGGCCATAAGGCTTGGCCTTAACTATCTCCTCTAAGGGTGTCGGATTTGGAAAGTCATAACCAACCTTTTCCATAAGCTTGTATGCCTTCGGATTGAACCCTTCGTTGGTCCTTGGAGTCGGTATATCATCGCCATCTTTAGACGAGACCACAAACCCGGAAAGAGGTGGTTTCTTGGCCTTGTTTTGTTGTGGGTGGAGGATAGGGATGGAGCCCTCCAACGATGGATATCTAAGTACTATGTTATGTAATGTAACATATGTTATTAAAAGGATACTCAGAGAATGAAGATACTCACCTTTACCCTTAGCATAGGTAGTCCAGACTCCAGATCTAGCCAAAGTTTTACCCTCACTTGACAACACTCACACCCCATTATAGGGATGGCAATGGGGCGGGGAATCTCCGAACCCGTCAGGGCCCCGCCCCGCTCTAGGGAAAAATCTTCGCCCCCATTGGGGATGGGGACGGGGACGGGGACGGTTTTCCGAAATCCGCTCGGGGACGGGGCGGGGATGGGGATAAAATTTTCCCCATCCTCGTCCCCATTTTCCTCGTCGGGGTGAATTCCCCGTCCCCATCCCCGAAAATGTTAAAATTACCAAATAACCTTTATTCAAATTTAATATATATATTAATGGGAAGGAGAGAGTAGTAATTTTCCAATTTATTTTCACTTGTTGATGTATTATTGTTTGATTTTTGATGTATTATTACTTAAGCAAGTTAAATACGTTGTATTTTGAACATGTTAAAAACCGGGTTCGATTAAAAATCGGATCCGATTAAAATTTAGTTAAATTTAGGATAGTTTTAAAAAAAAATCCCCGTTGGGGATGGGGAATCCGCGGGAATGGGGATGGGGCAAAAATCATTCCCTGAAGCGGGGATGGTGACGGGGATGGGGATGAGTTTTGGGAGCGGGGATGGGGACGGGGTTATACTCCCCCATCCCCGATCCGCCCCGTTGCCATCCCTACACCCCAACGCTAATATACGAGTCAGCACTCTAAATTACTTATATACTACCCCTCAAAATTATTATATACAATCAAACATCACACCTAAATACATCACTCATCCCTTCAATTACATATCATTCTTCAAAATTACATTAACCCAAGATTTAGCATTATTACAATAATAAAACCAACCTAAAATTACCCAATATATCAACACAAAATTGAGATGATGACATAAAATAATACTAACTTCAATAGTTGTAATTGGAAGACATGTTCTTCATATTTTGAAAACCTGAAACAACAATTACATTAAAAGTGTTATCGAACAGGGATACTATAAACTTTTAAAAATTGCATTTAAAGTTTATATGTTTTAAAATATAAGTTTTGAGCACACCCCATTTTCAGTGAAAACCATATAACTACAAGTCAATTACTCTAAATTTACGCTCATACATTTACTAAACTTCAATGTTATATCAAACCTTTAAAAAAACCGGCTTAACTCAAATAGGAATACCATTAAAGTGATATACCAAACCTTTAAAGATATAAGTAAGCAAATACCAACTTATTGTGAGGTGTGGAGACTAAATGAGGAGGAGGAAGCAAAACGGGAAGACGAGGAAGAAAGGGAGAAGGAAGAAAGAGGAGGCGCCACCAACGCCTTTAAGCGCCACTAGTGCCAAAAGTCGACGCCACCAGCGTCTTGTCTCAGGGAAGAAAAGTGACGCGGCAGCATCATTTTTGACACCACCAGCGTCTCTCCTAGTAACCGGTTTTAGGCGCACGCTACCAGCGGTTCTATGGCGCTACCAGCGCCAGGGTTGGTTGCCGCATATTTTCTTAGGATGATGTCAGTGCCAAGATCTTGTTTCCTTTCTACTGTTGTTTCCTATTCTGTTGTGTTTCCTTTTTGCGGATGTTTCCTTATTGTTATGAAGGTTTCCTTTGTACCCTATAGTATGTATTGGGGTAAGGTTCTCCTTATTTTATATCCTAGAGTGTATCCTAGTATCCTATATCTGATTGGGATCAAGTGAGATAGAGAGAAACACAATCTATGTAATTGTAATCCTCATATTACCAGTGCATCGATTCCGTGGTTTTTTTCCTGCGTTGGGTTTTTTCCACGTTAAACCTCTAGTGTCAAATTTCTTATTTCTTTTCTTTTCTTATCTTTATTTGTTTATGGTTGCTTGAGTGCTCTTGAATTCTAACAACTGGTATTAGAGCCTGTACGGTTGCTGAAAGAGAACTCGCTTTCAAATAATTTCGGGAGATAAGTATGAAATCGAGAAATTTGAGGGATTTGACTTCACCTATTGGAAGTTAGAGATTGAGGATCTATTGTATTCGAAGTCGTTGCATGTTCCGCTACTGAAGAAGAAGCTAGACTCCATGGATCAGGCCAAGTATGATCTACTGGACCGGTAGGCGGTGTCCTTGATCAAGATGTCGTTGGCTCGGAACGTCGGGTTTAACATCATGGAGAAAAAGACAACGAAGTAAATGTTGGAGGCACTAGAGCAGATATATGAGAAGCCAAATTAACCAGTTGTATGAGGATGGTGATGTGGTTGATCATATTAATGAGATTACTAAGATTTTATCACAACTTGCTTTAGTAAAGATGATTTTTGCTGAGAATGTCAAAGCTTGCATATTGTTGTCTTCTATGCCTGATTCTTGGGAAACCCTTGTAACAATTGTTAGTAGTGCTAAAAGTACTAATGAGATGAAATTTGATGAGATCAAGTCTGTACTGCTTAATGAGGGCCTTCGTAGGAAGAATTCTGGTGGGGAATCTTCGGAAAGTGCTTTAAGTGTCAGTGCTAAAAGAACAAAAGGAATTCGAATAATTTCAGGGGTAAAAGCAAGCCTAGGGACATGAGCAATGTTGTGTGTTGTGGTTGTGGTGATAAAGGTCATTTTAAGAGGGATTGCCCTAAAACTAGGAAGGGGAAGGGTAATGATGACCGGGATTATATCAACTCTGTGGAAGACCTTTGTGAAGCCCAAATTTTGAGTGTGTCTAGTCCTGAAGTGTGTCTAAGCCCAAATTTTGAGTGCATCCTTTCATGTTTCTTTTAATAAGGAGTTATTTCGTAATTTCAGGAGTGGGAATTTTGACAAGGTGTATTTTGCCAATGAGCCAATGACAAGTATTATAAAATAATAGGTAACGGAGACGTGACAATTAAGACTGCTAATTGTGGTCTTTGAAAGTTGGAGGATGTGAGATATAATCCTAAAATTAAGAGGAATTTGATTTCAGTGAATCAACTCGATGAGATGGGCTATACTACATGTTTCAGAAATGCAAGATCGATGGAAGATCGTGAAGGGTGATATGGTACTAGCGAAGGGATTGAGGTCCGATACTTTGTACTCCACCAGGGATAACACTAACATGATTTCTAATGCTTCTTGTTCTAGCTTATGGCATTGCAGGAATGAGAAGATGGCCAGTTTCACCAAAACTGACAGGGAACCTAAGGAGGCATGGAATGACTCAAGTGACAAGAAGTCAGTGGGAGCTAAGGCGGTCAAGGTTTGTGTTAGGCTTGGTGTGCCTAGGAGGGAAACAGAGGAACCAAATGAAGCTCCACAGGTTGCAGATCAGGTTGCTGAAGGACATGATTCACAAGAGTTAGGTGAAAGCTCTATTGATGATGAGAACACTCCACCACCCACTGTGAGAAGATCCATGAGGGCTACCAGAGATGCTGGTGTGCCAGAGTCCTATACTAAGGCTGTGCAGGTGGATGCTCGGTTCAAGTGGGAGCACACAATGGTCAATGAAATTGCGTCACTTGAGAAAAACTGAACCTGGGAGCCAATCAGGTTGTTTACAGGGAAGAAAGTCTTGAAGAAGTGGGTCTAAAGGATCAAGGATAAGCTAATGGATGTTGGAAAATTGAGGCCCGGTGCGGTCTCAAGAGACCTCTCGAACTGATAAAGAGGTCGGTCGATGCACTAGGGGAACTTGTGGAGAAAGTTGAGGATGTTGGAGGCTTTGGTCTCCAAGTGGGAGATTGTTGGGTGTGGAGGCCAAATGAGGAGAAGGAGGAAGCAAACCGGGAAGACGAGGAAGAAAAGGAGAATGAAGGAGGAGGAGGAGGCGCCACCAGCGCCTTTAAGCGCCACTAGCTCCGAAAGTCGACGCCACCAGCGTCTTGTCTCGGGGAAGAAAGGTGACGCTGCCAGCGTCAGTTTTGACACCAGCGGCGTTTGTCCCAGTAACTGGTTTTAGGCGCACGCTACCAGCGGTTCTATTGTGCGCGCTATTAGCGCCTGGGTCGGTTGCCGCGAATTTGCTTTGGATGATTCCAGGGCCAAGATCTTGTTTCCTTTCTACTGTTGTTTCCTATTCTGATATGTTTCCTTTTTGAGGATGTTTCCTTATTATTAGGAAGGTTTCCCTTGTACCCTCTGGGTCAGGTTCTTCTTATTTTATATCCCAGAGTGTATCCTAGTATCCTATATCTTATTAGGATCAAGTGAGATAGAGATAAATACAACCTATGTAATTGTAATCCTCCTATTACTAGTGCATTGATTTTGTGGTTTTTTTTTCTTGCTTTTGGTTTTTTCCACATTAAACATTTGGTGTCAAATTTCTTATTCTTTTCCATTCTTATCTTTCATTGTTTGTGATTGCGTGAATGTTCTTCAATCCTAAGACTTATATAACAAAACAAACATTTGCTTCTAAACGTACACGACATTTCACACATATTATATTTTTCTTCCACTTCAAATTACAAACGCAATTCTAATTATTAATCTGTAAATCTAGATGAATAAATTTCATACTAAATTTATTTCAACAAGTTGTTTATCAATTATAAACATTATTTAACAAAAAGTAAATAAAAAAGGGTTAAGGTAGTCAAAGATTAGTTCCCAGATCAGGTTCAAAACTTTGAACGTACGGTTCTAAACAATTTAGGGGTGGACACAATATCCATGATCCGAGATCCGATCCAATTATCCGAAAAAATGGATAATTTTTTATTTTCTTGGATCAGATATCTGATCCGCTATTTTTCTCCGGATCACGGATCGGATACGGATCGGAAAATAAAAATCTCGGATATCCAAAAATCCGACTTTTTTCAACAAACTTCTATTTACAGTTTTACACGCCATAATATTAATTTACTCCCAGTACAATTCCCAGGCGGCCTATTTACTCCTTTAGTCTCCCAAGTCCAACGTCTCTTCAGTCTTCACACTTAAAATATACAATGTCATTGTGTTTGTGTTTTCTGTTTCTTGTCTTGCCCACTGCCCCGTGGATAATCCGTTATCCGATCCAAAAACTCTGTTAACCGTGACTTTTGGATCGGATACGGATCACAGAATTTATAATCTGACAATCCGGTTAACAAAAAATGTGGTTATCCGTAATTTACGAATCAAATACGGATCGGGAAATTGACTATCCGACTTTCCGGTTATCCGATCCATTTTTATGCTCGGATCGGTTATCCAATCCGCGCCCACCCCTACTAATCATATAGAACTCTAGAGTTAGACATGAAATCTCCAAATATAATTGAGCTAAAAATAAATAAAAATAGTTAATTACTTAATTTAATCAAAAGATTAGTTTCCAAACCAAGTTCAAAACACTGGCCTTATAGTTCTAAACAAATAGAACTCCAAAATTAGACGTGCAATCAACAAAGCGGGCAAAAAATCCCCCTAAATGATAACAAAACGAAAAAAAAATACTTGTAGAGTTGGTTAAATCTGAAAAATAACCAACAATCTAAACGAACGAGAATAGAATTATATTTTCCAAATTCATATGAAATCGGCAATATTAATCAAATCGGGAGGAAAGATCGTTGAATAAGAGTTATTATAAAAGAAAGAAACATTTGCAAATAGAACCATAACTCGAGCTATTGAAGGCTTCTATAATGGACAAGTCAAATCTCATTGAATTGAACCAGAACTCCCATATCCAGAACTAGTTGATGTACATGTGAAATATTTCAATCAAAATCCACAAAATTAGAAATGAAAATTAGTCGCGAAATCAATGGATCAGGAAGAAAGAAAATCGTTAAAAATTCAGAATCAAGGTGCAAAACAGATCAAATATACATATAAAGAATGAATAAAACACAAAATTGAAATCAAACCGTGATGGATACATGAGCGTTCAAATCAAAACCTCAGGAAAAAAACACTACGAGAACAACAAAATAAATACTTATATAAATCAAGAGGCAAAAAATTGGATTCATATAGAACAAAAAATTCATACCTCTCATGTTGAAACTGAATCCTACCAAAAAAAACATAAATTGAAAAACCAAAGCTATGTTCAAAATTTAAAAGACAGACTACATACCGAAGGTCGAAATTGTGTAACCTGAAGTGAAGAAAATCACATAATGTACGAGATCAAATAATGGAGACAATGAATTTGAAAGAACCCTAGGGGAGTTGAGCAGAGTTATTGAAATTTTCTGGGCATTTACAATAAGGACGTTACGGTTTCTTAACTTTCATCAAGAAACAACACAAAGTGTAATAAAAAAAAAAATTTCTTTTTATTGCAATAACATTAAGGCACCGTTCTTTTGTGCGTTAACGCACCCAAACGCAACGCAAAATCAATAAAACCTAACGCATGGCAAACGCAAGATAACGCAACTTATCACAATCTACTATTCACCTCTACTCATCTTTTTATTATTTTCTACCGCAACCCAACGCAATCCAACGCAACTTATCGAAACGCAAACGTAACGCAACGCACAAAAGAACGGTGCCTAAGAACATTACAATTGAAAAATAAGAACAAGAAGGTCACCTCATTATATCATAACGGACAAAGATCCTTGATGCAACTACAAAAAAAGGGAGTGTCTTACAAATTGACACTTTAAAAGTTCGCCACATTAAAAAAATGATTTCACCGCACTGTATCATCACCGCACTTCACCCACTAGACAAAAGAATAAGGCGTAAAGTGTGATTGTAATGTAATTTTCCCCCTAGAAGAAAAAAGAATTGTTATCTAACCAACTAAAGAAGAGATCCTTAATTTTTGTGGGATTAGAAAAATTATATATTTAATTTTTGTCGGATTAGAAATTCATATATCAATCCTAGTAAATGTACATATAAATAATTGGGTTTTTGACTCAAAATAATCCAAAGTCGGAGGTCATTGACTGAAAATAATTCAAACGCACTTTTTGATTGAAAATAATCCAAACTTTTACCATATTTACTCGGACTAAACTGAAATCGATTTCCGGCGTCAAAATACTGACTGGTCAGCTTATGTAGACCCCAGTCAGCATAAATTCAAACCATAATCAATTAAAGAAACACGTGTTTAGGCTGTCTATTTAGGCCCTGTTCTTTTCTGCGGTATTTTGCGGTGTGGTGTGGTGGGATGTGGTGGAATTGTGGTGGGTTGTGGTGGAATTGTGGTAGGTTATTGGTATGTGGGATAGGTGAGGAGAGAGAATGTAAAAAGTAGAGGAGAAAAGTGAGAAAAGTGAAGAGAGAGAAGAGTGAGGAGAGAGAAAAGTAATGATTTGTGGCAAACTGCGGTGAGTTGTGGCAAACTGCGGTGAGGTGTGAAATCTGTGATTTGCCATGATATAACCGCAGATAGAATGCCTTAGTATTCAATTGGAAATCGATTTCGGTTTAGTTCGAGTAAATATGTTGAAAGTTTGGATTATTTTCAGCCAAAAAGTAAGTTTGGATTATTTTCAGCCAATCACCTCCAATTTTGAATTATTTTGAGCCAAAAACCCTAAATAATTCAGTGTTTTGTTTTATTTTTTGACTCCCATAATTCACTTTTTTCACTACATCTCATTTATCTCATTTCCCGATCTCCAATATTTTACTGAAAAAAATGGTCCAGTGGAGAAATAGTAAAAGCTAGTATAAGCAATAACCACAATCATGGACGCCGATGTGCTCATCAGTCATCAGAAGAAAAAGTACAATAATGCAAGTTCAGCATGGAGTCTTTGCACGTTCTTGATTAGGACCCAACACTGACGGTACGTATTAGGGTACAGTACATCATGACTAGTTCTTCGTCTATAAATAATTATCTTTCCAACTTTGAATACTCATTTTTATTTAATATTTAGAAAAAATCAAATATTATTTTTTATATGAATTTAGTGATATCAAATTTTGCACGATAAATTATTTTATACATCAAAAAATTAACAATCAAAATTATTAACACGAAAAATGAGGCAGTCAATAAAAGAGCCGGGATGAATAATCAGCACGAGTAACACAATCCTTTCCAAAACTCATCCTGGTAACTTAGTTATTAGAGCACCTATAATAGTGAGTTTAAGTTTGAATAATTGGATGAGTTGGAATTTGTGAAACCTAGAAAGTCAAAAATCAAAATTGCTCTTTCTATTTAGCTAACTTTCTAATGATGAATTGAACATGTGTTTAATTCATATAAATTTTAAAAATTAAGGCTATGTTCTTTTGTGCGACAAATGAGTGCGGTAAATATGTGTTATGATATGACAATATTGTGGAAACTGGAAAGTCTGGTACGATATGATAAAAGTTGTGGTAAAAATGATTCATGTGATATATGAGGAGAGAGAATGTGAAAAGTAGTGGAGAAAAGTGAAAAAAAAAAAGAAAAGTAAGGAGATAGAAAGTTACTCCCTCCGTTCCATATTAATTGACACTTTAACTAACTTATTTTGTTCCAAAATAATTGTCACTTCTCTATTCCCAATACCTAATTCAATTATTTTACATTATTTATTAGAGAGAAAAAAAAACAAATACAATTATAGTTTGGTAGTTATTATAGTTACATATATAATGATGTGTGAAAACTTCAATTCCGTCAATTAATTTGGGACGGAGGGAGTATGATTGTTCTGGTAATGTGTAGAATAGTACGATATGACATGGAAATATTGTAGTGTGGAAAAATAAGGCAGTTGCGGAGTGGAACCGCGGAAAAAAACAGGGCCTAAATGGGTTTCACTTAATGATATAATTAATTTGATTGTATTGATACCATATGAGGTATAGCAGGAGAGAAAATAAGAAATCATCTCGTGAAACTCTTGTCATCAGTCGCAAGTCAAGTCTAATTCTTACCACTGGAATGTTCTGCACAACCTCATTCCATTATCATCACATGTAATGTCAGCAGTGAGTCGAATTTAAACTCACCATTGAAAATTGTCTTACAAATTCAAATTCAATGGCGACTGATTCTTTTCCCAATCATAGTATTATGACCCTGTTCGACAAAATTAGTGTTTTAGATAACGGATAACTATTTAAGCAGCAGATAACGGTTTAAGTACCGAATAGCGAATGACTAGTTAAATGAGAATTGTGTTCGGTTAATTTACAATTTAATTAATAGATTAATGTGAATTGACATAAAATGATATCAACAATTTTCAAAGGGTATTTTTGACCAAAAAATATGAAACTTACTACAAACGTTAAACGTTAATTTTATCAACATTTCACAAAACGCTTCTTAAAATGCTAAGCGCTCATCAAAACGCTAATTTACCGAACGCTAATATTTATGCAATTAGAGTTTTGACTTGGTAAATTGTTCGGTCTCGTTCCGAGCCGAATTTCTTCTCTTTTATAGGGTATATTTGCTTGTTTTAATCCCTATTTATATATTACATATAATGATTTGGTGTTTTGTAGGAAAATAAGGAGTTAAAAGAAGTTTGGGCTTAATTGAAGGTTTTTAGGAAATCCCGAGCTATTTCCCAAGTCAACCCGAGCCGAGAGCCGAGTCAAACCAAGTCAACCCGAGCCGAGAGCCGAGGAGAAACCGAAGCCGGAAATTCCATGTCAAGATTGGCGCAAAACAGGGGAACGGTACAGACTCAAAGGTTTGAAATACGTGTGCCTTCACTCTTTGGGTCATAACTCTTTCGTTACAACTCCGATTGGTCTCAAATTTTGGGAGCTTAAAGTACACACTGAGAGCTTTCCATCGATATCTAACGGATCTAAAACAGAGTTGGGATGAAGAAGTTATGCGCGTTTGAAGTCGGCAAGGAAAAGCTGCCCAGAAGCGCTGCTCGCCCGAGCAAGGCCACTGTCTCGCCTGCGACATAATGTTGAGGGACGGTGAATGCTGCGGCCAAAAGTACTGCTCGCCCGAGCGACACTATGGATCGCCCGAGCCGCTCTGTCTGCGGAAAATCTGACGCGCGTGCTGCGATTTATTTATAGGGTTTTGGGTTTTATTTCTCCTTCTTCTATAAATACCCACTTGTATTAATCTAAGAGATATCAATTAGCCTAGGTAGTTTAGGAGTAGAATTAGATTTATTGCTTTCCTTTATTTGCTTTAATCTCTCTTTAATTGTTCTTCAAGTTTTCAATTGTTCTTCAAACTTTTCTTGCAATTTCAATTCTCAATCTCTTTCAAGCTTTCTCTAGTCTTCATTGAAGTGTTTTACAAGCTCTCTCTCTCTCTCTCTCTCTCTCTCTCTCCTTTCAAATGCCATTGTTGACTTGTTTTCCAAGCTTTCTAGTGTTAGCCACAATCAACTCCATTTTTAGTGAGGAGGAGGGTCAAGGAACTCCAATTCTACTTACTAGTGAGAAGTTGGGGGATTCTTGGTAATCCAAACCACAATTCATTGTTTGTTCGGGGGAAATTCGAATGTAGATTGAAGGTTTATTGAAGTTTGTTCATCAAAGGTATAAATTCTTGCCCAATTTCATTGTTCATGCTAGTTCTTCATTCAAGCTTTTAATTGCTTTCCTTAATTTCATGTTTTATTTCATGCTTTTATTGCTTTCCGTAATTCCATGTTTAGGTTAGTTTTATTGCTTTCATTTACATAATTTACCGCATTCTACAATTGAGAAAAAAACCCCTTCCACAAACCGATTACCTCAATCAAGCCTCACACCCATCCCTGTGGACCGACAACCTTAACTTATAAAACCACAAATACAACCGAACATAAATATGCTAAACGCTATTCCAAACGCTATTGCTGAACACAACCTTATTTGGGTTAAACCTAATTAACCTAACTTAACTTAATTTATCATTACCTAATTAACCCAACTTCCTAAGAAACACCGAAACCAAAATCAACTTTTTAAATAAAAAAGAAATTAAAATAATATTATTTTAATTCCAAATCATTCCACTTTTTCCAACACCTATAACTTTTTTCATTTATTTTCTCCAAAATATTCAAATTTTATTAATAAAATATTTTCACCCAACAACTAACTTAACTCAAACATATCCTATTATTTCCTATCCTTTCCTATCCTAATTTATTGTAACTTAACTAATGTAACCCAACAAAAGAAGAGGGCATATATCTTCATCCCTAATTTTTTGTTAAATTAGTTAATTTTCCCTTTTTCATTTGTTTATTATAAAGTTTTAATAATTAAAATATTCAATTTGCTTTTTGTTGATACATGCATTTAAGTTAAATAGATATTTTTCAAAAAACAAGCTTAATTTAAATAAAAAAAATTAAATAGCACAATTTTGTTACACTCCCATAGTCCCATAGTCCCATATGATTTTTTTTACGCACAATTTTAATGAAGAAAATAAGATCAAACTATAAATACACACACAAAGTAAAAATAACAAAACATAAATAATACTATCAAATTAAAATATATCATAAAAAGTTGTTCAATTGAAAAGTACAATAAAATGAAACAATTTTTTTATGATATATTTTTGGGTTTAGATGTATAAATTAAGATAAGTTAGATAAATTAGGATAAGTTGGGATATATTAGTATAAAGTAATGATACTTTTTCAAAAAAATTACTCGGAGGTACCCCAATAGTTGGGGAAACTATTTTTCGGTATTCTAACTTTTCAAAACCTATTTTGAAGTACCCTTACTTTTTGGGTTAGTAATTATTTGGTGCTTTTCGGCCATCAATTTTATTAACTGATCGAAATACCTTTATTCTTCTTCTTTAAGGGTATTTTCTTAAAAAAATGGAAGAACAAGGGTATTTCGGTCACTTAACCAAATTGACGACCGAAAAAACACCTGATAAATTCTAACCCAAAAAATAAGGGTACCTCAAAATGAATTATGAAAAGTCGGGGTACCTGAAAAACATTTCACCAAAAGTTAGGATACCTCCGAGTAGTTTTTTGATACTTTTTGGGGAATTATATTTTTAAAGGGGATACTTTTTGGGAAATTATGTTGAGTTTGGATAAATTTGAATAAATTAGAATAAGTTGAGAGAATTATATATAACCTAACCAAACAATAAGTCCAAAGAAAGGTAAACTCAAACAATAAGTCCAAAGACAAGTAACATATAATAAACCTATCCAAATGCAATATACACGGTAGGATGAACTAACGGTAAGTTTGTTGTTTCCAAGGAAAATAGGAAATATTTTACTGGGAAACTGTGGGTCCTAATTAAAAATTCTCCCACCTATTTTTACTCCCAAATATGGAAAAATTAGTTAACTTTAGGAAAATTGACCAACTTTCTTAGGAAATTCATGAAACCAAACACACCATAAAATATTATTTCAAGAGAAAGGAAAATAAAACTATACACATATGTACAAATAAAAAAAATTAAAATATTAATAATATATTTAAATAAAAAATGTGATAATAAGTTGTTCAAATAAAAAATGAAAAAGAACATTAAACTCATGCAATGTATGGCATGTGGCAAAATAGGTATTTCAAAATTCAAACATATGTGATTCACGTTGTATAGCTACAGCAGGTCGTAATGACACCCCAATGACCCCATCTACCCCTCGCATGCGCGTCATTAATTAAATTTTGAAAAGAACATATGTGATTCACGTTGTATAGCTGTAGTAGCATACATCCATGATCCATATTTTGAAAAGAACATGACAAGGTTGTATAGGGCCCTGTTTTTTTTATAATCTTTGATAATTTTTGATAATTTTTGTCAAATTTATCCGAATATATCAAAATCAAAATATTTTTGTTTTTCAACTTTGGTAATTTTTGGTTAATTTTGGTAATTTTAGTAAATTTTGATAAATTTTGGTAAAAATTGGTAAATTCAGTTTTCCCATACATTTGATAAGGTCTTAGGCGATATATATATATATATATATATATATATATATATATATATATTATATTTAAGGGTATAAGATTAGGTTAAGCAATGTAACGTTTGGTTATGAAAGTTAGTAAGAAAAGTAGTAAAGCTAGGTAAATGTTATACCACCTGTTTCTTTTTTATTTTAAAATAAATTCTATGAATTTAATAAAAAAAATTTAAATATAAATTATCTAAAAGTAATTCTTATTCTTTTGGAATATAAGGTAAATGAGTTATGTTAGAGTCATGCTCTTTAGAGTGATAAAATCAAGTTAATATTGGTAAGGTAAGGAAAGGTAAAGATAAAATTTGTTGTAGATAAGTTAGTCGTGGAATAAAGGTATTTTATTACTAAAATTTTGACTTCAGCTTGAGTGTTTTTTAGGGAATTATATAAAGTAAAGTAAGGTTAGACAATGATAAATCTAACTTTTCACTTTAAAGAATATAACCTATAGTTAGATAAAGATAATCCTACCAAATTAAAAAAACAGGACCTTGATTTTTGTGGGATTAGAAAATTCATATATTTAATTTTTGTGGGATTCGGAAATTTATATATCAGTCCTAGCGAATGTACATATGATATAAATAATTCACTGTTTTGTTTTATTTTTTTTGGGCATTGCTTAACGTCGCCCCCCTTTTTACTAATGTCGCCCCCCCAAATGACATTTTTGCCCCTATATTCCTCACTCCTCCCTCACTCCTCTCTCACTCATCTCTCACTTATCTCTCTAAAACTCTCTAAAACTCTCTCAAATCTTATCCAAAATTGTTTTTAATTTTATAAATTTCAATGGAAGATAATAAATCAAGTGAAGAAAACGAGGTTAGTTTGTGAAATTTGTATTTATATTTGTTATTAGTTAAAGTTTTTTTTTACAAAAATTTGCTGGAATACACGGTTGCCGCGCGCTTGACACGGCAACGGTCGCGGCCGTGCGGCGTACAGATCCCGACCGTGCCACGGCAGCCGCTGCACAAAATGCACGACAGTTGCGGCGGCATTGCCGTGCAGTTCGTGCGGCAACACCGCGGCATGGCCGCCGGCACGGGTATTTTTTGTGCGCGGCACCCGTGTTCAGAATTATAAGTTTGAACTGGACCAACATGGACCGTGTTAGTGTGACACGGTCCGTGTCAGGCCAACACAGTCCGTGTTTCCCTAACACGGTCCGTGTTGGACCAGTTACCAAAATTTTGACATTCTGGACGCCAACACGGGTCGTGTTGCTGGAGACATGGTCCGTGTTGGGTGTAATCTTTGTAAAAGAAATTAAATTTTGTATTTGGATGTTTGGGGAAGTTAACGAATTTTGTATTGTTTGTAGGTTTTTTTGGAGGACTTTGGCGGGGACGACGTTGATTATTCCACTCATTTTGTAACGCAAAATGTTTTTGAGAGTATTGAAGCGTTGCAAGAATGGGCCAATGGAGTAGCTGCGGGAATAGGTTTTAGGTTTGTACGGGCTTCGTACAAGAGAAAAGATGCGGAGAGTCTGTTAAGGTGTTACTTGAAGTGTTGGAGGTACGGAAAATATCGTCGCAAATTGAATGATCTCGACGATGCGACTCGTCGGAGTACGTCAACTAAGGCGTGCCAATGTAAATTCGCCATTGTTGCGTGGACTCGCGATGAAAAAGAATGGCGAGTTCGTGTGTGCGACGGTGACCGGGGGAAGCACAATCATGCCTTCATCGTGTACGAGGAAGAATATCGTCACGGACATCCATTAACTTCTGAAATGAAAGAACATGTCCGGGACATGACCAACACGGGGTGTACACCGGCCACGATACAAACGTCGCTGAAGATTAGGTTCCCTGCCTCTAAGATAAACGTGAAGCAAGTGTACAATGAGCGGGCAAAGATGCGCACCGAGGAAATGGATGGTAGGACAGCTGCGGGACAATGTTTGCACATGGCGAAACTCGGCGGGTATGTCTCATTTGTTGATTATGATGATGATGGCGAGCTTCGTCAGGTTTTTTTATGTCACCCTTACTTGTTGAAGTTGCTACGTACGTACCCGAATGTCATTCTCATTGACACAATGTATAAGACAAACAAGGCAAAGTGGCCTTTATGTGAGCTGGTAGGCGTGACACCGACAAACCGCAACTTCCAGATTGCTTACTCGTTCATGCGGGACGAGAAGATGGAATCATATGAGTGGCTGATGTGGAGGGTGCATGAATTGTTGGGACTTGATGTTATTCCATCCGTGTTTGTTACGGACAAGCAGGATGCTTTGTTGGGGGCTGTTGCCAAGGTTTACCCAAATTCGCACCAACTTTTGTGCTTGTGGCATATTGGGAATGATGTGGAGAACAAAGTAAACAAACTCACTGGGGGCCCTAAGCTCTGACTCGGGCTTCATTTCAGACATCATTTCTGGAACGACATTATACATGCAAAAACTGTTGGAGATTTCAAGGTCAAGTGGAAAGACGTTGTTAACGCGTGGATCGGGCAAAACAAACCGATAGTTGATTATCTTACTGGGACGTGGCTAAGTCATAAAGAAAAATTTGTTTGTGCTTGGACCGACAATGTACCTCACATGGGGAACACAGCCACTTCAAGAGTTGAGAGCCAGCATTCTTCACTGAAGTATTATATCGGCAGTTCCAGAGGCACATTCGATCGTGTGTTTGCGAAGATTCACCATCACTTGGAGAATCAACATACGGAGATTAAGTAGGAGCTTGAACAGTCAAGGAGCACGCACAGGCAATTAGGTCCATCTCATTTCTTTAAGAATTTGCACGGAAAAGTATCTCATCACGCATTGGACCTTTTGTCGTATGAGCTCAATAAGATGCTGGCGATGAGGTATGAAGGTGAATGCTACTTATGCGATCACCTGGTGTCGAGAACCCACCTCCTCCCGTGCGCGTGTTCTATGATGGAAGTTTACGCATATGGAGAGCCAATTCCGCTGTCACGGATAAATATGTTTTGGAGACAACTGACAGTGATTGGCGATGGTGAAACTCCTTGCTCAAATGATGTTCCATCAGGTACTGACTTAGAACAATTTGAGGAATATGCTAAACAAGTTCGGGAGAGTGACCCAGCAGTTGTACGACACGTAAACAATGTCCTCAATGGAGAGTTGAACCCCGACAGTCAGTATATTCCTGATCCGCAGACAAGCCCCCCACGCCCCGGGAGACCAAAGAGTTCAAAATCAACGCGACGCAACCCCAGTGCGTTTGAGTACGGACGAACATCGGGACGGGGTAGCAAGACTACAACGAACTCCTCGAGGAAAAAGGGAACCAGTTCTTCATCAGTTGGGATGGGTTCAACAGGTGTGCATATATTAAACTTTATAGCCGGTGTTTAGGGTTTTCATAATGACTATATATTGTTGTTTATAACTTAAGATAATATGGTGCGCAGGTATCAACCGGATGCGTCAAGATCCGTTCCCGTTCAAGAATGCTTTGCCACATTTCATTCTGCCATATGTCGTTGGATGGACGGATGTTGACGCTGATGGCAACTGTGGGTTCAGATGCGTAGCCGAGGCATGTTACGGGGATGAGCATTTGTGGTCAAGTGCTAAGTGGTCAATGGGCACTGAGTTGCAGGCGAGTGAAAATGCATATGTTAATGCGTTTTTTAACAGCAAGGAGATGTTCCTTGAATCCTTCAGAAGGATACAAGGCCACTTGGAAGGGGCAACCCGGTTTGAACATTGGATGTCGGCTCCAAATGATTTATTTCCAGCTGCGACAATGACGAATATGATGTGGACCTTCTTGTCAACACCTCCTGGTCCACGATCGCAGTCAGTTGAGCTATGCATATCAATAATACCCATACAAGTAGGGCCTAGACGTACGACACCAAAGAAAGTTCAGGGAATTGTGCGATACAACAACCACTTCATGCTTATCCATTTACGGGATGACTGCCCTCTACCACCGATTCATATTGGATGGCAAGCAGCTAGAGACGTATCTGTTCAAGGTTGGGATGAGCCTTTCCAGGCTCGTATTGATAGATGACAGGCTATTAGGGCCGCTCAACACCAATGATGGTTGTAGTTGTACCCTTGTGTATATATGAATTGCTAATTACATTTTTATTGAAACTCATGTAGTTAATTGGAACATGACCGTCAAACATAACACAAATTAACACAAATTACCATCGAAATCAGGTCATTTAGTAAACACAATACAAAATTAGTTAATCAGTTCAACACAAATTAACACTAAGTTTAGGGTACAATAAAAACAACGAAATTGAAAAACACAATCTACTCATCCTCCTCATCATCTTCCGGCTCGGGGACCTCGATATGCATCTGATGGCACCAACGCCCGTGCAAGTCGACCATCTCATCGTACCACCCACGATTAATTGTCGCTGTCTCATCGTTTGCTTGGAACTGATGCCTCCCTCACTGCACTAATGAGGCCCAGGTATAGACCCACTTTTATAAAAATAAAACACAAAATAATGCGGTTAGACCAATCAATTAAACAAATCAGTTAAACAAAATATTAAATTATGATGATGGTTTAAGGGTACCTGTTCGTGTGTCGGAAGGTCATTGACTGTCGATTGGCTGGCAGAGGCATTGTTATTCAAAAACTTGTGTGAATGTGCCGCAAACCAATCGTTGTAAGCGACATCCGCTTCCCACGGCACATGTTGTATATCGAAAACCCTGCCTAGTCAGCGCTGACGTTAGCATCCAAAAATTCCACCTTGTAGGGGCCCTTCGCCGGTCGTTCAGTGCTCTTCGGTATCGACAATCTGCGTGGGATATATTGTAGGTGCCCTAACTGACGGGCGACGCGATCGGGCATGTACAGCTCAGTGATGTCGTATGCACGAATGCCGCCATTGTACAACGTCCTGCTGCATGACTTGTACAGGGCAGGACCGTACGGGGCCCAACTCACACAATCAGGCGTCAACGCATCCAAGGAGGTCCTCAATCGCCGAGGCGCCATGCATCAACTCGGTGGCGGATGGGGACCATTCGCCGCGAGGCCCATTAATCGGCTGCTCCGCGTGTGGCCTAAAATCAGGAAAGTACTCGTATATCCAGGCCTGCAAAAGGGTCAAACACCCGGCCATCTTGGCTGTCCCGGCCCTGCTTGCCATCCCTAACTGGCGGTAAAGGAACGCCAAGGTCACCGTACCCCAAGCAATGCGATCAACGATAACGTCAGTGCTAGGCCACGGATGCGACCTCATTCTATCCTTCGATTTGTCCACGAGGATAGTGTTTCCCAACATGCTCAACAACCATGCCCGTATCCTATGGGGAATGGGAAAACTGGTCGATAAATTAATCGACCTCAAATGGGAGTCAGCTATGCCACCCTTATCATAAATGCTATCGACCTTCAGCTCCGCCATTCCTTTTTCAAAAATCACGGGCACGTACTGGTTAACCACTTCCCAAGGAGGTCCTTCAGGCATCAGGCCATCAATTACAATACCCAATATATGTTGCACATCATGCAACATGATCGTCATTTCACCGAAGGGAAGGTGAAATGTGTTTGTGTCGGGTTGCCACCTCTCAACGAACGCCGAGATCAACGTCATGTCAATGTGGTCGTACATCAACTCCATCAGATTGGTTATTTGGATCCTTCCCAGTGCAGCCTGGCATGCGGGATCCATCCTGAACTGTACTGACCTCAATTCCCTCAACGCATTCTTCTTCGTCACACAGTCAAGAACAACACGGGGCAAACGCTCTCGACCCTCCCATATTACCCGAGCAATGTGACCTTCAAAGCTCGGTATTAATGAGGGAATTGCGGGTCCCCCGGGCACGTTACCATCAATCTTCCAGGAGTTGTCGCTTCGCCTCCTCTTCTGATATTTGCTACTGGACCCAGCTTCACTAGTAGCAGAATCGCCTCGCCCACCCCGCTGACCGGGCAAACTTCCCCGCCGAATCCTCATCGGCGAAAACCCGCTTGGCACGAACCGCCCACTAGTTAAAAAAGTTGCGATGGAGGTCGGGATCATCTGCGTCTCGGGCTCCCCTGTCTCATCGTCCCCCGACCCCGATGTTTCAGAGCCGCTTGACTCATCCATAGCCTGGTTGAGATGGTCAACGAAATCTCGCGTTGTCTGACTCCTCGTGTCCTCGGGTGCCGCCACGCATCACTGCATCCGCACCACGACTACGGCGAGTTGACGCAATACATCATGGCCTGTGGGGTCCCTGACTCACCCTCCAACCACTCACAAGTCGATTCGCCCGGTCCAGAAAACCTCGACCCTTGCCCTTCCCTACCATTTTAGATCACCTGCAAAATGAAGACATACATAACATAATAATCATTTAAGCCGCAAGAATATGCGCAAATGGGTTAAATTGTGTTGGTTACCTAAGTCGTGTCACGAGGCAAGAGGATCATGTTATTGTCCAAGGAGAGTGTGTTGGTTAACTGTTAATCTATGGCTGAAAAAGACTTTCATCAGCCGACTTCTCGTTTATTTGTTTGGTTCCCAAAAAGTAGCATCGTGATGAAGTGCGCGAGTCTGAGTGCTCTAGGAGTTAGAAACGTCTCAGATTCGGTACAATGCAATGTTTCTATTGTGCAGCATGGTGGGCAACAAGATAAGGCGGATCTGAAAGAGAATCTAGTAGTGAAGGGTCTAATACAAATCGTGTTGGGCTTTCTTGCATGTAAGATTCACAGGTCCATCAAAGCATTGAATTTGCATCATCGTTCAATGCTTTGATGGACCTATGAATCTTACATGCAAGAAAGTCCAACACGATTTGTACCAGACCCTTCACTACTAGCTTCTCTTTCAGATCCGCCTTATCTTGTTGCCCACCAGGCTGCACAATAGAAACATTGCATTGTACCGAATCTGAGACGCTTCTAACTCCCAGAGCACTGCAGACCTCGCGCAATTTCACTGCTGACAGTGGGCTACTTTTTGGGAACCAAACAAATAAACTAGAGTCGATGCGGGGTATTGGTTAACCTTCTCAGCCATACATTATCAGGTTACAACACACACTCTCCTTGGACACTAACATGACCCAAAACTCAACCTCTTTTTTTGACGCATACAACTAACATACTAGAACTATACATTAACATAATTATTATCCTAGGCTACCATCACAAATAACCTATTCACTTACGTATCAACTGGTTGTTGAGTACATAAGTTATTAAATGGATGTGACATAACTATTATGTCATCATTTGGAGTTATGAGTACATAAGTTAACAATTAAGTTGGATTATGAATAAATTACCCATACCAACTTTATACGCCAACTCACTTACTAATAACAACCAAAATCATCCAAACTCAACATCCTTTTAACACAACTACATATAAACTATTCGGAATATATCCTAACCCCTAAACTTAACCCTACATCACAATTACAATTTTTCTAACACAATTAATCACTAATATTAACACATGCTTAATCACTAAATAATATTAACGCATCAAATATTAACAACGAATCACTAATTGCTGATATTAATCACTGATAATTGTCATATTAACACATGCTTAACATTAATAATATTAATATTAACAATATTAATATTAATCTAATTTTCATAACACAATATTAATAATAATAATATAATTAATCACTAATAATTATCATATTAACACATTATTAACAATAATATTAATAATTAACATATTAAATAATAACAATAATAATATTAATAAATATAATATTTAATTTTTATTTATTATTTAACAATAAAAATATTAATAACAACAATAATATTATTAACAATAATAATATTAATAAAAATAACAATAATAATACTAATAACAATAATAATTTTAATAAACATAACAATAATAATATTAATAACATAATTAATATTAATAAAAATAATATTTTTAAAAAAATGAAAAAAAAAAATTAAAAAAAATTCCGGGATTGGATGCCGCGCGAAACGCACGGCGAGCCGCCGTCGGTGCGGCACCTAGATCCCGGCAAGGCCGCGGCCTTGCGGGGATCTAGGTGCCGCACCGGCGGCAGCAGCCGTCCCGACACTATTTTTTTTATTTTCTTTCGTTTTTCCTTCAAAATTCAAAAATACAACACATAAAACCACAAATTCAAAACACAAATTCGAAACATACCTCAAACTCGTCGATTCAATCCCGGTATGAGGGTGGTTTGTGGTGGTCGATGGTTGAGAGTGTTTTCTAGAGAGATAAACTAGAGAGAGAGAGTGAAGAGTGAAGTTATGAGGTTCAAGGGCGTGGGTTGGAAATATTATGCGAAAGGTGGGCGACAATAGTAAAAAGGGGGGCGACGAAAAGCAAGCGGGTTTTTTTTTACTCCAAATTACAAGCTTTGTCGCCCGTCCAACAGACGAGTTAAGGTTCTGTATTTTTTTTAATATCTATGATAAATTTATATTACCTATCAAATTCTTAGGCCCCATTTTTTTTTATGCGGTTGGCTGCAGTGTGATAATGGTGCGATGCGATGAAATTTGAAAAAGTGTGGTGTATTGTGGTGAGTTGTAGTGAATTGTGGTGAAAATTATGGTAAGTGCAATAGGCGAGGAGAGAGAATGTGAAAAGTAGAGAAGAAGAGTGAAGAGATAGAAAAGTGAATAGATATATTAATAATGATTGTGGTGTGGTGTGGTGTGATAAAGTGAAGTGCATGTGGTAGAAATTAAAGAGTTGCGGTACGGTGTGATACCGCACCGCAATCTACCGCATAAAAAAATGGAGCCTTAGTTACTTTCTCCCACCTTTTTTATATTATTGATACTTTTTTTTACAGATGTTATATAATATAAATTTAGAAATTCATATATTTAACAAATAATATGACCGATGTGGGTTGCCATACTCAAAATTATAAACTATATATTTGAAAATTCATATACCTAAATGATGTGACTGATTTGACTTAGATTTCCAATCACTTCCTATTCGTGTATTCTATCATACATTACCCACCCTCCAACTATTTTACGCTTTAAAAGAATAAGGTCCAAGTTTTCAAACTATTAAGCTTAGGCTCTGTAAAATTGTAGAAAGTGTGATATAGTATGATATGATAAGATATGGTAAAATTTGTGGTAAAAATGATTGATATGATAGATGAAGAAAGAGAATGTGAAAAGTAGAGAAGAAAAGTGACGAGAGAGAAAAAGTAAAGAGAGAGAAAAGTTATGATTGTTGTGGTAAAATGTGGAATGGTATGGAATGGTATGAAAGGATTGTGATAATTGTAGAAAAATGTGGCACGTGAGGTGTGGAACCGCACAAAACAAAGGGCCTTATTAGTGTTTATCTGAATCTAAATACACCGACTAGTATTTCTAATGTCAAAATTGGATGAAATCGACATGCACATAACCTATATTGGCTTTAACTAGATATACATATATTCTTTATTCAACCCGTCCATCCTAATTGATAGGACTACTAACATAATTTTCAATTGATGTTAGAATCCGTATTTATTGTATTCGAGGGTAAAACAGTAAATTTAAGTGTGAATGTAAGTTATAAAGCAAACCGTTAGCTATTAAATCATATTTGAGGACAAAATGTTAAATTTGAGTGTAAACATAAGTTAAAAACAAATTATTTATTATATATATTATATTAAGGGTAAAAAAGCAATTTAAATATAAACACTGAAGAACCCCTTTTGAGAATGAAGTAAAGGACGTTCACTCACCGCATGGCAAGGACGTCTTCGACAAACACCCTCAAGGACATTGACATTGCTCAGCAGGTTTTGAAGTGAAAGACAAATGCCGACACTTAACCAAGGAAGTTGTTTCTTTTGGCAAAAATCTTGTTTTCCCTTATTATCGTCTAAACTAAACTAATGGATTTCATGCTCTATTTTATAGATGAAATCAAGGAAGAAAAAAAGAAGGAGCTCTCAGAAGATCGCGTCGAAAAGAGGAATGAAAATCGCAAATCAACTGAGAAAGGAAATCGAAGCAAAAACCAGAAGCCTTCTTCAACGGATACAAAATCAAGCACAGCACTTTAAATAGACACACTCAAGACGAAGAAAAGCAACGATTCCACGGAAGAAATCGGGTGTTCAAAATAGAAATCGAGTTTTCTGTTTTGGTGTTCTTGAGAGAGTTGGTGTTTTGAGTAGCGTGAGTGAAATCAATCCTTAACGGATCTAGGATTGATTGTTGCTTGTGTAGTCGCATCCTAGACGGAATTAGGATCGACTGTGTTTGAACATCAAAATTCGAATTTGGTGTGTGTTAGTTTCCCAGAAATAAGAAGCGTCCTTGCAAGGCGCTTGGTTCATTGTAAAACCTAAGGACATTCATCCTAGGTTTATCTCATTCTGTTGACAATAAAGGAAGTTATTCAGCTTATATGTTCTGTCCTTTATTCCCTCTATTTCTGCTCTGTGTGAAGGAAATTCTCAGTCTGTTTAGACTGAGAACCTAACGTCCTTGTTAAGTTGTGATTTATACAGAAAAAATCAGTAACCCTATTCACCCCCCCTCTAGGGTTCTTTCAATTGGTATCAGAGCCTGGTCCACTGAAAATTCAGAGACTAATCGCTCTGTGGCAAAGATCATGGGAGATCACAACATGGGAGACTTAAGTCAAGGACGTTCATGGATTAGATCACCTTTACTGACAGGTGACAACTACAGAATTTGGAAACGCCAAATGGAGATCTTCTTGAGAAATCAAGATGAGGACATTTGGGATGTAGGAAATTACCCTACTCCCCATATGACTGTTGCAGATGGAACAAGAAGTGATAAACCAAGATTTGAGTATTCAGTTGAAGAAAAAGAGCGAGCAAAGAAAAATTCTCATGCACATTATCTTTTAATTTGCAGTCTAAACTCTAATGAATTTGAAAGAGTGTCTAATTTTGATACAGCTCAGCAGATATGGAACTACTTGGTCACAACCTATGAAGGAATAAACCAAGTAAAGAAGACCAAGATCAACATACTAGTCCAAAAGTATGATGGATTCAAGATGGAAGAAAATGAGTCCATTGAGTCAATGTTCAAAAGATTCAGTGCAATCATCAACCATCTCAAGTCCCTTGGAAAATCCTATTCCAATGAAGAACAAGTGAACAAGATCCTTCAGTGTCTTCCTAGACACAAGTGGGGACCAAAGGTAACGGCAATAGAAGAAGCCCAAGATTTGGAGACCTTGAAAATTGAAGAGCTGATTGGCAAACTTCTTGCACATGAGATACGACTGTCTGAAGGCAGTCAGACCAAGGACATTTCCCTCAAAAGCACCAAGGAGCCAGAAGAAGAATCAGAGGATGATGATGAAGAAACCATGGCCATGTTAGCTAAAGGCTTCAGACGACTATACAGAAAGAATCCCAGATTCCGTGGCTATCGAAGAGAATCATCCTCCAAACAACCTTCACCCAAAGGTAAAATTCAAACCAAGGATGATAATGAATATAAATTCTTCGCTTGTGGTGCAAGAGATCACTTGGTTAGGGAATGTCCTAACGTGAAGAAAGTCAAGGAACAAAGTGATTTCAGAGGAAAAAGATTGAGCAGCAAAGCCATGGTTGCCACATGGAGTGAAAGTGAAGGCAGTGAAAGTGAAAGTGAGTCCGAGGAAATCGCAAATCTTTGTCTTATGGCAAAGGACCTTACTGAAAAACAAGCAGATGAAACAGAGGCAGATGACAATGATGAGGTATTTACAAATCTCTTTCTGAAATGTCCTCCACATAATTTGAAACCAAGATTGCTCAATCTGCATGATTACATTGCAACCCTCACCGACAAAGTACAATACCTCACTAGAATTGCTGAAACAAACTCCAAAACCATAGAAAGTCAATTAGAGATAATCAAAAACCTTACCTCTGATAATGTCAGCATGAGAAATGAAATGATACAGAACCGTAGAAACTCAATTAGAGATAATCAAAAACCTTACCTCTGATAATGTCAGCATGAGAAATGAAATGATACAGAACCGAAAAGTGCTGAACTTCATTCTCAATCAAGAAATAGACCATAAATCCTGAGAAGAAAACCTCTACAGATAAATCTGGTTCACCCAGAACCAAACCAGAAACCTTATCCCCTCATAAACCCACACCTATACCAAAACCAAGAACCAAAGCAAAGTGGGTTCCAAAAAGGCCAAACAACAAACCAGTTCCCCCAAACAAAGGAACCTTTCATAAACCTCCTGGTCCAAAGAAAGGTATAATGTCCTTCAGTGCAGGTATGTCTCAGGGCTCACAACGACCTCTGGTATTTGGACAGCGGATGCTCAAGACACATGACTGGAGATCCAACCAAATTCAGAGAACTCAAGGACATCAGAAGTGGGAAGGTAATGTTTGGAGACAAAAGCCAAGGGAAGATCCTTGGACTCGGCAAGGTCGGTAAGGATTCAGTCAACTGTATAAATGATGTATATTATGTAGAAGGTTTAGAGTATAATCTTTTAAGTATTTCTCAATTTTGTGATAGAGGTTATAAAGTTTGGTTCAATAAGAACTCATGCGTCGTAGAAAAGGAATCTCATGAAATAGTCCTTAAAGGACATCAGATGAACAATGTATATGTTATTGACCTCAGTGATCATATGACAAAGGACCTTACCTGTCTTAGAGTTGCATCAGATGAAACCTGGTTATGGCATCGTAGATTGGGACATGTAAACATGAAAACCCTTCAAAAGCTAAAACGCCTAGGCTTGGTTAGAGGACTACCATCTCAAAATTTCATTCGTGACAAAGTATGTGATGCATGCACCAAAGGCAAACAGACCAGATCCTCCTTTAAACCCGTATCTCAAATAACTACCTCGAGATGTTTAGAACTGTTACACATGGATCTTTGTGGACCAATTCCTTACAAAAGTCTAGGAGGTCGTTCATATATACTTGTCATTGTTGATGATTATTCTAGATTTACCTGGGTTTTATTTTTGAAGGATAAGAGAGAGGCTTACCCAGAATTTGAGAAACTATACAGGCAACTCAAGGTCCTTACAGGACTCAGTTTGGTGTCTATAAGAACTGATCATGGAAAAGAGTTTGATAATCGAGATCAATTTGGAAAATTCTGTGATCAAGAAGGGGTTACACATAATTTCTCTGCCCCAAGGACACCACAACAGAATGGTGTGGTTGAACGGAAGAACCGCACACTGGAAAACATGGCCAAAACCATCATCTGTGAGAACAATCTACCCCTTTTTCTGTGGGCTGAAATTATAAATGCTTCAAATTATATTCTCAACAGATGTACCATAAGGTCCTTTATGAAGAAAACACCCTATGAGCTATTCAAGGGTAAAACACCAAATGTAGCTCACCTCAAGGCCATTGGATGCAAATGCTTTGTTCATAACAACGGCAAGAAGGCTTTAAGCAAATTTGAGCCAAGAAGTGAAGAAAGAATTTTGGTAGGATATTCATTATCTAGCAAAGCCTACAAAGTCTACATTAAAGCATCCAGAAAGGTGGAAGAATCCATTCATGTTGTCTTCGATGAAACTTTCACCACTCCATCAGAAAGGTCCTCCATCAAATTCCAGATTCATCAAGATGATGATTACGAGGACTCTCCTCGTGCATTTCAGCAAGGTCCTCCTCAACAAGATGAAGAACCTCATGCCACCTTACAATCAACTTCAGAACATGAGGAAAATGAAGCTCAAGGACCTTCGCATGATGTAGAACAAGGTCCTTCCTCAAGTACAGAACAAGAATCTTCCTCCAATGAAGGACAAGGACTTTCACCAACAAAAACTTCTCAAATGGCTGATACTGTACAACAAAACACTGAGAAGTCATCAAGGACCTTCAGGTTTAAACCTTCTCATCTAGCCGATAATCTCCTTTCAGGACTGGAAACAGG
Organism: Portulaca oleracea; assembly: GCA_029582165.1. Taxonomy (NCBI): domain Eukaryota; kingdom Viridiplantae; phylum Streptophyta; class Magnoliopsida; order Caryophyllales; family Portulacaceae; genus Portulaca; species Portulaca oleracea. The sequence goes on from CM055880.1 coordinate 16,086,323, forward strand.
TATTAGAACTCGATCCTCTCTTAGGAACTTTTGTGCCTTTCACGCATTTGTTTCTCAGATTGAACCTAAAGGACCTGAAGAAGCCCTAAAGGACATCAACTGTTTCCTAGCTATGCAAGAAGAATTGAATCAATTCGAGCACAACAAAGTATGGCAGCTTGTCTCAAGACCTGAACACCATCCAGTTATTGGTGTAAAATGGGTCTACCGCAATAAATTAGATGAACATGGCACTGTCACAAGAAACAAGGCAAGGCTAGTTGCCAAAGGATACAACCAAGAAGAAGGCATTGATTATTGAAAGAACCTTAGAGGGTGGGGTGAATAGGGTTACTGAATTTTCTGCACAATTCACAACTTAATAAAGGACATTAGGTTCTAAGTCACAATGGACTAAGAATTTCCTTAATAGAAAGTATAAACAGAATAGATAAAGGACTAAATATATGAATTGAATAACCTCCTTTATTGTGAACAGATCGTGATGAACCTAGGATGAATGTCCTTAGGTTTTACAAAGAACCAAGCGCCTTATAAGGACGCTTCTTATTTTCTCAAAGCAACACACACCAAATTCAATCTTTGGTGGCAACACTCTGTCGACTCTAATTCCGTCTAGAAGTCGACTACACAAGCAACAATCAATCCTAGATCCGTGAAGGATTGATTTCACTCAAACTCTTCGCAACACAAGTTCTCACAAAAACACCAAAACAGAAAACTCTATTTCTATTTTGAACACCCGATTTCTTCCGCGGAATCGTTGCTTTTCTTTGTCTTGAATGCTTCTATTTAAACTGATTTGCTGCGTGTTGTATCCGTTGGAGAGGATCCTGTTTTTGCTCCAGTTTCCCTTTACTGGGATATCGACATATCCTTTCCTTTTTGGCGAGATCTTCTGGGAGTTTCTTCCAAGTTTCTTCATCGATTTTGTCTGCAAGGTGGCATATAGAATTAGTCTGATTTATGCAGTAAAAAGAAGAAAGAAAGATTCTTGCCTAAATGGAAAACTTCCCTTAGTCGATGTCGTCATTTGTCTTTCACTTCAAAATCCTCTGAGCAGAGCCGATGTCCTTTAGGTTGTTTTTGACATGGATGTCCTTGATGTGTATTGAGTGAATGACCTTTGTTCTATTCTTAACAGGGATTCTTCAATTATGAAGAAACCTTTGCACCTGTTGCAAGACTGGAGGCCATTCGGATACTCCTTGCCTACGCTGCATCAACTCACATGAAGCTTTATCAAATGGATGTCAAGAGTGCCTTCCTAAATGGATACCTAAAGGAAGAAGTCTATGTGGAACAACCTCCAGGATTTGAACAAAATCCAGACACTCATGTTTCAGACTTTAGAAGGCCCTTTACGGGCTGAAACAAGCTCCCAGAGCTTGGTATGAAAGACTAAGCTCGTTCCTCTTATTAAATGGCTTCACAAGAGGAGTCATAGATAAAACTCTCTTCATCAAACCCTCAGGTCAGGACTCTACTATAATTCAAGTTTATGTAGATTACATTATATTTGGTGCTACTAATGAATATTTAGTGAAGGAATTCTCTGATCTAATGAGTAAAGAGTTTGAGATGAGTCTTGTGGGGGAACTAAGTTTCTTCCTTGGCTTACAAATCAAACAAAACAATGATGGCATCTTTCTCAACCAAAGTAAATATGTCAAAGAGCTTCTGAAGAAATATGGATTAGAGAATGCTAAACATTGCAGCACCCCAATGTCCTCCACACTAAAACTTGATCAGGATCTACACGGTAAGGACGTTCCTGATAAGCAGTATCGAGGTATGATAGGATCTCTACTTTACTTAACTGCAAGTCGTCCAGATATAATGTTTAGTGTTTGCTATGTGCCCGATTTCAAAGTGCACCCAAAGAATCTCACTTGATTGCTGTCAAAAGAATTTTAAGGTATCTCGCAGGCACCAAGGACCATGGTCTATGGTATCCCAGGAACAATACACTGAAACTCATTGGATACACAGATGCTGACTTTGCTGGGTCCAGGACTGATTGGAAAAGCACCTCTGGAGGCTGCCAAATGCTTGGATTCTCCCTAATCTCCTGGCAGTCCAAGAAACAAAATGCCGTTGCCCTTTCTACTGCAGCGAATATATAGCGGCGGTGCGCGTGCTCTCAAACACTATGGATTAAACAACACATAAAGGACCTTGGGATAGATCTATCCAAAATCCCCATCAAGTGTGATAACAAGAGTGCTATTCAAATCACCAAGAATCCAGTTCAGCACTCCCGTACCAAACACATTGAAGTACGACATCATTTTATCAGAGATCACGTTGACAAAGGCCACATTACACTGGACTTTGTCCCCACTCATCAACAACTGGCAGATATCTTCACCAAGGCCCTTCCTACTGAGCAATTCATCAACAATCGAAGGGAACTTGGCATGCTGCAACCTGATGACCAGTTGAGGGGAACTAGCATCCCTCTATCCAGGGGGAGCAAAGGTCCTCTACCACGAGGTATGGCTTACCTAAAGGCGCATCAAGGTCCTTGACACTGTTGTCACAGAACCACGTTGCGCCTCACCTTTATCAATAAAAAAACCTGGCAATGAAGTTACGCAACAGTTAATCAATAACTGTTTTGCTTAACTTAACGTTTTGATTTTCAAAATTTTCAAAAATCTTCCTCTTTCTCCTTTCCCCCTTACGTCAGTTCCTTCATTAACACCACATGGTTACCAAAATATTTTTTCCAAATAACTTCCCCAAATCTTCCCAAATCATTTCCTTTTCCCCACTTTCAAAAAACCCATCCCATCATCATCAGTCATCCCCCAACCGTCATTTTTACCTTCCCCAGTTAAATCTTCCACAATCAACTCCTTCCCCATTTACCGTCCCCCCTCCTTCCTTATCCGAAATTCAACCACCCTTCTCCTCTATTTAAACCCTCTTCTTTTTACCCTTCTCTCCCATCACCATCCTCCCAGTCTTTATCATCCTCTACCCCACCATCTCCCTCCCGTTTTCATTTATTCTCTCTGTCCCTCCAAACATGAAGAAACGCCCAGCCCTCAAAAACACTGCCCCATCCCCTTCTGCAGGGGTCGCCAAACGACTTCGTTCTCGTAAGTCGTCCCCCAATCACCAAGAATCCAGTTCAGCACTCCCGTACCAAACACATTGAAGTACGACATCATTTTATCAGAGATCACGTTGACAAAGGCCACATTACACTGGACTTTGTCCCCACTCATCAACAACTGGCAGATATCTTCACCAAGGCCCTTCCTACTGAGCAATTCATCAACAATCGAAGGGAACTTGGCATGCTGCAACCTGATGACCAGTTGAGGGGGAGCTAGCATCCCTCTATCCAGGGGGAGCAAAGGTCCTCTACCACCAGGTATGTCTTACCTAAAGGCTCATCAAGGTCTTTGACACTGTTGTCACAGAACCACGTTGCGCCTCACCTTTATCAATAAAAAAAACCTGGCAATGAAGTTACGCAACAGTTAATCAATAACTGTTTTGCTTAACTTAACGTTTTGATTTTCAAAATTTTCAAAAATCTTCCTCTCTCTCCTTTCCCCCTTACGTCAGTTCCTTCATTAACACCACACGGTTACAAAAATATTTTTTCCAAATAACTTCCCCAAATCTTCCCAAATCATTTCCTTTTTCCCACTTTCAAAAAACCCATCCCATCATCATCAGTCATCCCCCAACCGTCATTTTTACCTTCCCCAGTTAAATCTTCCACAATCAATTCCTTCCCCATTTACCGTCCCCCCTCATTCCTTATCCGAAATTCAACCACCCTTCTCCTCTATTTAAACCCTCTTCTTTTTACCCTTCTCTCCCATCACCATCCTCCCAGTCTTTATCATCCTCTACCCAACCATCTCCCTCCCTTTTTCATTTATTCTCTCTGTCCCTCCAAACATGAAGAAACGCCCAGCCCTTAAAAACACTGCCCCATCCCCTTCTGCAGGGGTCGCCAAACGACTTCGTTCTCGTAAGTCGTCCCCCAATCCTCCAGAATCCACTCAATCTCGCTGATCCTCATCCACCGCCCTTGCAATCCAACCTCAACCACAAGCCCTCCATGCAATCACCCACGAGCACCGTCTGCAAACTCTTGCTAACCGACAAATCTTATGCTGTGAAAATGTCGACGCCGATGCCCTTCTCCCCATCTTCCCATCATTCTCTACACTGAAGGAACTCGGATGCTACACCTTCTTTGACTGTGAACCGGTAATTTATCCCTCTCTCATCCTTGAATTCTTTGCCAATCTCATTCCAGACTCAAAACAACCTTTCGTCAAATCGCTTGTTTCTGGGGTTGAAATTCTGCTGACCCCCACCCTCATTGAACGTATCCTTCACCTCCAGCCCAGTCCAACCAAACCACCTTTATCCATCGCGTCTGTCCCCAAACAAGAACTCCGTAGACAATTTGCTCGCCCCACTGAGCAGAAGAACACTCAGTACACCAGCCTGACGGCTGAAGCCCGTTTCCTTTATTATACCCTGGTTCGTACAATCCTTCCCCGGGGTATAAACAAGGAAACTATAAATGAAGCCTGCGCCATTTTTATCCCGAACGTCCTCAACAATCGTCATCCTGACCTTGGCGAACTAATTGTCCAACGTTTCCTCAAAGCTGCTGCCTCTCCGTCTGGCCCCCTCCCCTATGGGAACCTGCTTACAAAGATCTTTCGCCATTGTAATGTTCCCCTTGACAATGCTGAGATGTCCTCCTTCAATTTACCCAAAATTGGTCCTTCACTCCTCATCTCCCTTGGGAACCAGCAGCAGCCAAATGGCTCCTGGCTTCATCTTGATGAGGTCAAAGCTGCAGAAGCTTCCAGCTCTGCTGCTGCCACAAAAGATGCCTCCAACGCCCTTCAGACTCATCTCTCCAACATCAAATTTGCTGTTGAGGCCCTTCACGAGGAGGTTCGTCAACTGCAACAAGAGGTAAAGGCCCTTTCTGAGGCACGTTCTGCACTGATCGAGGCAGTCTCCTTTTTGAAGAATGTCGCTCCAGCAGGCATACAGGCTCCCCCAAGCACACCCACTCCAAGCTCTCCAAATGCTGTTCTCGACTCTACTCCCGCAGATCCCCAATCCTAATTCCCTTTATCTCTTCTGTTTTCTTCTATCACTATTTTGAACAATTTTTTTTGCCAAACATTCCTCCTGTTTCCTTTTTACTTGAAAGTCAAAAAGGGGGAGATGAACTTTGCATGGTATAGTAGCCCTTCTTATGGCTTTGCATCAGGGACTGTACAAACAAACTAAAACTGTCTTTTGCTATATCCCTGTATGAATGATCTATTTGTGTTATAATATAAACACTGAAGAACCCCTTTTGAGAATGAAGTAAAGGACGTTCACTCACCGCATGGCAAGGACGTCTTCGACAAACACCCTGAAGGACATTGACATTGCTCAGCAAGTTTTGAAGTGAAAGACAAATGCCGACACTTAACCAAGGAAGTTGTTTCTTTTGGCAAGAATCTTGTTTTCCCTTATTATCGTCTAAACTAAACTAATGGATTTCATGCTCTATTTTACAGATGAAATCAAGGAAGAAAAAAAGAAGGCGCTCTCAGAAGATCGCGTCGAAAAGAGGAAGGAAAATCGCAAATCAACTGAGAAAGGAAATCGAAGCAAAAACCAGAAGCCTTCTTCAACGGATACAAAATCAAGCACAACACTTTAAATAGACACACTCAAGACGAAGAAAAGCAACGATTCCACGGAAGAAATCGGGTGTTCAAAATAGAAATCGAGTTTTCTGTTTTGGTGTTCTTGAGAGAGTTGGTGTTTTGAGTAGCGTGAGTGAAATCAATCCTTAACGGATCTAGGATTGATTGTTGCTTGTGTAGTCGCATCCTAGAGACTAATTAGGATCGATTGTGTTTGAACATCAAAATTCGAATTTGGTGTGTGTTAGTTTCCTGAAATAAGAAGCGTCATGCAGCTTGGTTTCATCAGAAACCAAAGACATTCATCCAGGTTTATCTCATTCTGTGACAATAAAGGAAGTTATTCAAACCTTATATGTTATCCTTTATTCCCTCTATTTCTGCTCTGTGTGAAGGAAATTCTCAGTCTGTTTAGACTGAGAACCTAACGTCCTTGTTAAGTTGTGATTTATACAGAAAAAATCAGTAACCATATTAACCCCCCTCTAAGGTTCTTTCAAACATAAAGTACTATATTGGTAAATAAACATACTTATTATTATATTGTATTCAACCACGAAAACAAAGTATTTCGATGTGAACATGAACTAAGAAATATAAACCAGCATAGTCAAACAAATTTTTCGGCCACCGCATTTTATTGTACATAAACATCTCACTTATTTCATTTTCCGATCTCCAAATTTTTCCTTGAATAAATGGACCAGTAGGAGACATAGTAAAAGCGTGTGTACTGTCATTCAATCTTCTTGCCAGTCCCAGTACGTAGTAACCACAATAATGGATGCTGATGTGATGTGATGTCCTCACCAGAATAAAAAAAGTACAATAATTCTAAGTTCAGCATGTGGAAAAACTGCAACCTGTTGTGGAGTCTTTGCACTTGATTAGGACCCAATAGTGACCGTACACATTAGTAGGGTACACTGCATCATGAGTCATGACTAGTTCCTTTCACCATTTCTAATATTTATTTTTATTTAATAATTTTTTATTTAATATCTTATTAAAAATTTTAATTGTATATTTTCTAATATTATTTTTTTTGCGAGTTTAATTATATTAATTTGTGTGATAAATCTTTATACACATTGAAAAATTAACAATCAAAATTATTAACTCAAAAAAGAGGTGACATAAAAAAAAAAATCAAATGAAGTAATCAGTAGTACGATGGTCCATTCTCAAACTTGTCCTCGTTACTTGGTGATTATATATAGAAATTCAATTGCCATTGCCTTTTTTCAATCATAGTACTATATCTTCATTCCTAATTATTTGTTAAATTAGATAATTTTTTCTCTTTTTATGTGTTAATTATACAATTTCAATAATTAAAGTATTCATTTTGGTTTTTTTAGTAAATGTCTTTACGTTAATTAATTTAAGTTACTAGTCTTAGACTCGTGTGATGCACACGATATGATAAATAGATTTTTTTTTAAAAAAACAAATGTAATTTAATAACAAAAAATTAAATAGCACACTATTTGTTTACACTCCATCTTATAGTTTTTTACACACAATTTTAATAAAGTAAAATCAAACTATAAACTTAACCCACATGCAAAGTAAATTAACAAAACATAAATAATACTATCATAATAAAGAGTTGTTCAATTGAAAAGTGCAATAAAATGAAACAAAGGCAAGTAAACTCATGCTATGTACCATATATGACAACGTAAACCTATGCAAGTGCAATATCCATTATAGGATGAAGTAGGTACTTGAATAAAAAGGAAAGTAAAACTATAAACATATGTACAAATTGAAAAAATAAAATGTTGATAATATTATTAACTAAAAGATGTTATAATAAGTTGTTTAAATTGAAAATGAAAAATGAAAAAGAAGAACATTAAACTCATGCAATGTATGACGTAAGGCACAATAAGTATTTCAAATCTATATGTGATGCACAATGTATAACTGCAGCATGTAGGGATGACACCCCATCTACCCCAAGCATGAGCGTCAATACATAACATGTCTTTTTCGAGGAGATTCGATCAAGTTTCGTTTGAAGTGGGGAACGATGTCCATTCCATGGTGGATCCCTACCCTCAAGATGAAGTTTGAGAAGTTCCTAAGGACCTCCCTCGGGCCTTCTAAGGAGTTCAGGGCTAATCGAAAAGAATAAACGAGTAAGATCAACCTGGGAAGTTGGACGAAGAAGAGGAACGCATGGACAACAACCAATCATGGCCATGACCTCCTCAATCACGATCGTGACCATCTACAGGTGGTGACCCTATCTTGGCAGGTTGTGACCAACCTCCAAGGAGTAGACACAGTCATGAGTCATGACCCCAATGGTCACGACCTTGACACTTTGCTGGCCCAATGGACCCTTGGTAAGAAGGAAAAGTCATAACCATGCCACTTCGAGGTCGCAACTGTGACAACACATGCCATGCTCGTGATGTCGAGACCTCAGTCAAATTGTTAACTGTTTGTGCAAGAAAACAACAGTGTCAACTACGACAACCCTATGTCACGCCAGTGACCTACATGTTTCGGGTTTAATTTTCTTATTTACCCTCTTTTTTATATATTCCAAGGTTATCCTTTGTAAGGAACTTTTGATAATTCATACATTGTATTTTTGATACCATTCTCAAATTCTCTTCCAAGCTTGATTTTCTTTATCCAAATAGTATTTTGTGGTGAGATTAAGGCAATCCTTTATTGATTTGTGGTGGGAAACCTTTATCGAATCATGATGGGTTGATGAAATCGTAGTTTTGTTATCTTTATTCAAGATTACACCCAATTTTTTCTCACTTGTGTTCATCTTGTGTTCTTGAGATATTTCATGGTTTTTGGGTTCTTTGGATGCTTGAAGATCGTTGTTATCGATTATCAAAAACTCAAGAAAACATGCAATTCTCACATCACAACACACTCCAATTGGTATGAGAGCTTCAGTTTACTTCTTAATTGCTTGAGTTCTTTACTTTGATTTTGGGTGTTTTTGTTTTGTTGGGTGTTTGATCATATTGGTAATTCCTATCCCTTGTGATTTTTGGATATTGGTGTTGGAATGATTATTGGATGATCGATTTGGAGATTGATTTATTTATTGGATTGGTTTGATTGAAGTGTTGGTTGAGATATTGGTGTATTTTTCTTTACTCTACATGTATTGTCTCTCTTGTGCATTGATATAAAAAAAAACCTAAGTCAAAGAAGGGTGTAAATAATTGTAGCTTGATATGCCAAGCTTTGAACAGAACAAAAGGAAAGAAAAAGGGAGAAAGATGAGAAATGCTAGGCAACTCTTATTTCATTGATATGTCTGACAAGCAAAAGAAAAGCCCTATTTATAGAAAAGCAAAGACAAAAAATAAAAACAAGAAACAAGAATAAAAGAAAGAAAACGAATTCTAACTAATATAACTACCTAGCTGAATAATGGTCTAATGTATTCTAACACCCCCCTCAAATTGGAGGTGGGTGAACACCCAATTTGTGCAAAAGAGAATGATGCTAGTTGCCCAAAAGTGGCTTGGTAAGTATATCAGCAAGATGAGTCTTCGTAGGTGTATATTTCAAAGAGATCAAACCATCAGCAAGTTTCTGTCGAACGTAGTGACAATCTATCTCTATGTGTTTGGTCCTCTCATGGAAGACCGGATTCTTGGCTATGTAGATTGCCGCTTGATTGTCACATTTTACTGGGATAGGAGTCACAATATCAACTTGTAATTTAGTAAACAATCGACTTAGCCATGCTAATTCTGTAACCAATCTGCGAAGAATTCTGTATTCAGCTTCTGCAGATGATAAGGAGACAATTGGCTGTTTCTTGGATTTTTAGGAAACTAAAGTGTTTCCAAGAAAACCAGAAACCCACTAATTGATTTCCTAGAATGCTTGCACGAACCCCAATCTGAATCACTATAAGCACTGAGCTTGAAGTTGTCATCCTTGTGAATTAGAATGCCCAGGCTGGGGTGTCCTTGCAAGTATCTGAGAGTATGTATAGCAGCCTTCCAGTGTTGATTTGTTGGCTGCTTGAGATACTGACTCAAGTGCTGATCTGTGAAGGCTAGATCAGGTCTTGTATTCACCAAGAAATTGAGCTTTCCGATTAATCTTCTGTACATGGTTGGATCCTTCAGTGGTGTCCTTGAATCAGGAAGTAATTTGATATTAATATCCATTAGACAAATGACCGGTTTGGAGGTATGATTCAGAAATTCTTGAAGCAATTCTTTAACAAATTTCCTTTGGGACAGAATTACTCCCTGAGAATTATGTGTAATTTCAAGGCCAAGGAAAAAATGGCTTTTCCAAGATCTTTGATCTTGAAAGTTGCATCTAAATATTTCTTCAAATCTGTGATTTCTTGATGGTCATTTCATGTAATTAAAATATCGTCAACATACACAACAAGGTACACTGATTTGTTAACATCTTTCTTGTAGAATAATGAGTAGTCATTCTCTGAATGTTTGTATCCCCTTTGATATAAGACTTCAGTTAATTTGGCATACCACTGTCTTGAGGCCTGTTTTAGACCATCAATGGATTTCTTCAACCTGCACACAACATTAGATATATTAGTATGTACTCCTTTTGGTAGCTCCATGTAGATTTCCTCATGCAAGTCCCCATGGAGAAAAGCATTGTTAACGTCTAATTGTTGTATGTACCAATCCTTTTTCACAGCTACTGTCAATAAAGCCGTTATGGTGGTCATTTTTACAACTGGAGAGAAAGTTTCATTGTAATCTATGCCTGCTTTTTGAGTAAATCCCCTAACTACCAGCCTTGCTTTGAATCTTTCTATACTCCCATATGCTTTTCTCTTGATTTTATAGACCCATTTGCAATCAATGGGCTTCTTTCCTTTTGGAAGAGGCACAATGTCCCAAGTGTTGGTATGAGAAAGAGCACCCAATTCTTGTTTCATGGCCACCCTCCATTCCTTGTGTGAATTTGCCTCCTTATAGGTTTGAGGTTCTTTATCATCAAGGTAATGTTCCTGAGTCTCGATGGATCCAGAAATATTGCTCAAAGAGAAAACCTTGGGTTTGCAATACAGATTAGTAATGCTTGAAAAACAAGTATTGTAATCTTTCAAATAAGTAGGCTGTTTGTGTATTCTGGTGGATCTCCTTATTGGTTGATCCAATTCCTCAAGCTCAATATTGTGACCTTCGTTCTGCTCAGTGTTATTGTCACTGTCAGAGTTTTGTCTGCTGTCATTGCTAGCCTTTTCCAGACTAGAATGTCAATTATGCTCAAGATTGGTGACAGCAGCAAGAGTATCAGTATGTTTCTTGATTATGGCATTAGTATTCTCTTGAGCAGGCTCAACATACTCACAAAAATTGTCTAGAAATGGGACAGAGTCAGATGAATATGTCTTGTTAAAAGGGAAAGTATGTTCATGGAAAATAACATCCCTGGAATTAAAGAATTTCTGTGTGTCAATGGAATACAGTTTATAAGCTTTCTTTCCTTATGAATAGCCAAGGAAGACACATTGCTCTGCCCTTGGCTGAAACTTGTGTCTTCTTTGCTTTAAAGTACTCATATAACACAAGCACCCAAAAGACCTTAGATGATCATAACTAGGGGTTTTCTTGAAAATCATATCATATGGTGTTATGTTTTTCAGTAAGGGAGTAGGCATTCTATTAATGAGGTATGTAGCAGTGAGGATGCTATCACCCCAAAATTTCAAGGGTAGGTTTGATTGAAACATCAGGGATTTGGCTACTTCAAGAATGTGTTTGTGTTTTCTCTCGACCACCCCATTTTGTTGGGGTTTTTTAGTACAACTAGTTTCATGTAAAATCCCATGGTTACTAAAGTAAGATATAACAACTTTATTTCTCCCAATTTCTAAAGCATTGTCTGATCTTATTCTTTTAACAACTGAGTTGAATTGTGTTTTGGCCATGGCAATAAACAATTGTATTAAACCAAAGGCCTCATCTTTGGTGGTCATTAGTTGAGTCCAGGTGCACCTAGTGAAGTTATCTACAATTGTTAAAAAATATCTATGTCTCGAGTGAGTAGAAATGCGGAACGGTCCCCAAGTGTCTACATGTATTAGTTCAAAAGGTGCATAAGTAGAAATTGTACTTGCTAGGAAAGGCAAAAAATGTTGTTTAGCCTTTGGACAGATACTACAATCAAACTGTCTATTATGCAAACTAACATCAGGTATTAATTTCATTATATTAAAAGACATGTGTCCCAGCCTTTGATGCCATACATCACTACTAATTGAAATTAAAGCATTGCTACTGTCTGGAAGTCTTGATTTAGTACGATCAGAAACTTTGATACCCTCAGCCATCATTTTATCATCCAAGATATAGAGCCCATGGGCCTCTTTACCAAGAACCAAAGGCCCCTTCAAAGGAAGGCCCTATAAAATACATCTTGATTCAGTGAAAGTTATTTGGCATTGAAGATCATGACAAAGTCTCTTAGCAGAAATTAAGATAAATCTGAAGTATGGAACATACAAAACATTTGTTAAAATCAGACTGTCAGAAATATGTAATTCCCCTTGACTGGCTACTTCCACTTTATCTCCATTTGGCAACGTGATTTTAATAGGTTTCCAAAGGTTATTTAGGCATTTTAGAGATGCTCTATTATTGCACATATGATCACTTGCACCGGAGTCCAAGATCCTGACATTTTCTAAATCACACAAATGATTTATTCTATTGGTCAGACAATAATGAAGAGGTGAAGGGATATTACTGGACATTGACTCATTGTCAAGTCTGCTCGAGTCTTGTGTGTTTAAGGTAGCCATAAGTTGTTGCAAAAGTTGTTTAGCTTGTTCTTGACTGAAGCTGAAAGATGGGGCTGTGCTTATAGAAGTGCTTTCAGGAGTTGGTGTGCAAGATGCCATAGATTCTAGTTCACTCCATACATTGTTGGCTATCTTTCTTGTCGACCCTTGCTGCTTTTGTTGTCTTTCTTGGCTTCTTGGATGGTTAGCAGGGAATCCATCAAGTCTATAACATTTATCAATGGTGTGACCATTCCTCTTGCAGTGATCACAAAACAAAGTCTTCTTGGATTCATTTCTTCTTTGCTTATTATTTGTTCTTGGAGGAGTACCTTGACTGTTCCTGGAAGTATATAGTGCTGCTGAGTCAGATAAGAACTGGCTCCTGTCGTGGACTTGCCTTTGTTTCTCCTCTTGGCTAAGGATTGAATAGACGTGACTCAAGGAAGGAAGAGGAGGCATCATTAAGATGTTTCCTCGAATAGTTGTATAACTGCTGTTTAATCCCATGAGAAATTGTAGCAGTCTTTGTTCCTCAAAGTGGATCTCGATTTGTTTGTTTATCCTAGATCACAGGTACATTTTCCATATTGACATTTTGGGAAATTGGTGACAAAACCTATCTCATCCTACAATTTCTTGGCTTTTGTATAATAACTTGCAATATCCATTGAGTCTTGAGAAAGCTTGGAAACCTCTTGCTGTACTGAATAAAGTTTTGCCTTGTTACTCTGCCCGAATCTTTCTAACAGTTTGTTCTAAAGATCTTGTGCCAAGGTGGAATATAAAACACTATCCCTTATATTCTTGTGTAAGGAGTTAAAGATCCAAGAGAGGACCATATCATTTCCTCTCTTCCAATATGGAAGAAGAGGAGAATCTGCAGCAGGCCTTGTGAGGGATACATCCACGAAGGCCAGTTTGTACTTTGTTGATAGTACAATAGTGGCCGATCTCTTCCAGGAATCAAATCCTTCTCCATTGAGTTGTTCACCCATAAGAGGAAGACCCGGTTGATATGAGGGATGAATGTATAGGGGATCACATAGGTCTATGATGGGAAGTCTATTTAATGGTGTAGGAGAAGGTGATGGAGAGACAATTGGTGTTTGTGGTGTCTCATCCATTGTTGGGATTTCTAGGCAGCAAAATCAGGCCAATGTGCAACTTGGCTCTGATACCATGTAAATAATGGTAGCTTGATATGCCAAGCTTTGAACAGAACAAAAGGAAAGAAAAAGGGAGAAAGATGAGAAATGCTACGCAACTCTTATTTCATTGATATGTCTGACAAGCAAAAGAAAAGCCCTATTTATAGAAAAGCAAAGACAAAAAATAAAAACAAGAAACAAGAATAAAAAAAAGAAAAGAAAGAAAACGAATTCTAACTAATATAACTACCAAGCTGAATAATGGTCTAATGTATTCAAACAAAGGGGAAGAGAAGAGGCCAACATGGGATGAAATTCACGATGTGAGGGTTGAGCTCTCGGAGTTCAATGGTTTCCTTAACCCGGAGGACTTTTTGGAATGGTTACAATTGGTGGAACGAATCTTTGAAGCTAAAGGTTAAATATTGATGAAAAAGCCTTCAAGGTTGCTAGCTTGAAGCTCACCAAGGTTGCGTCACTTTGGTTTGAGAATATGAAGACACAAAAGGCTCGAGATGGTGGAGCGTACCGTGATGGGAGAATAAGAATTTCATGCTTGAATAGGATGATAATAGAGTTCTTGTTAATAATAATAGCAATGCCTTGATTGAAGAAGATAAAACAACACCAAGAAGATCACTCCAAGCTTGAACACCCAAGGAAGAGTTGATATGAACTTGGGTAAAGGATATGCCACCACCAAGAACCTGCAATCTACCATGAATTTGCTAAAGGAAATCCACCACAAATTCAATAAAGGAAAGACTTGCAATACCACCACCATTCTATCAAAATGGATAAACTAAATTAAGATTGAGAGAGAGGTTTTGAGTTGGTACCACTCAATTCATTCAATTTATCTAATGCCCTCTCTTTCCAATTACCCTTTTATATGTAAGGATAAGGATTAACCCCAAGAGACATTAGCATAAAAAGCGCCATTAACCCCAGAGTTAATTAAATCTTAGAGCCTAATTCAACTCAGAAATACAATGACTGAAATTGGCTTAAAAACATAATAACATTAATTATAATAGAAAAGATAAAGCTATCCTTAATGAAAGACTAAGAAATTCGAATCCGCAGGCGTGACAAAGGATGTCGCGGCTGCGACATGATGGCTTATGCATGGGGCAACTTCTAGAGGCGAGCATTGCGGGTAGGACGGTGATCGCCGCGGTTGCGACGTGGAGAAGGGAGATTCCACTTCAAATTTAGCTTCGCTGTGTCACGACCGCGACAAATGTTGTCGCAGGCGCAACACCTAAACATGAGGAAAAATGTGACGATCGTGATAGCCTCATCACGGTCGTGACATCCTGGGAGCTCTAGATCATTGCGGTCGTGACCTGGGCATCGCTAGCGTGACGCCCTTTAGGACACAACCCCATCTATAAATCAACTAAGGGGTTTTTTGCATTTTGGACCCCAAATTTTAGGGGTATTTACATTCTGAACCCTTGGTTTTCAACTTTAACATTTTGGACCCTAAAGTTTGTAGGTTGAATAAAAAAAGGACCTTAAAGTTTCTGGACTGAAGAAAAAGGCCCCTGTCTCATTTTTTATTTTCCTCCCATGTTTGAATTTATCTCCCGATTGACGTCAAACTTTAGGACTATGGTTAAAACTAATATTGAAGTTATAATACACCTCTCTTATTCGTGTCGAGGCTACTTAGACCCATGAGTACATGGTTTTAAGTAACTCCAACATGAATAAAAGAGGTTTATTATAACTTTAATATCGGTTTTAACCTTATTCTTGAAGCTTGTTGCCAATCGGGAGAGAAATTCAAACATGGAAAGAAAAGAAAAAGAAAAACCTTTTTTTTTCACCTCACAAACTTTAAGGTCATTTTTTTTCAGCCTACAAACTTTAGGGTCCAAAAAGTTAAAGTTGAAAACTAAGGGTTCAAAATGTAAATACCCCTAAAATTCAGGGTCCAAAATGCAAAAAACCCATCAACTAAGGCATAGGATGGGGAAGGAAAGGAGTTGCGGTCACGACCAGGATAGTCGTGCTTGTGACTTCCCTGACTTCCAGCCAAGGGGTCCTAGCCTGTATGTCACGGTCGTGACAGCCCTGTTATACTTCCAGCCAGTGTCTTTATTCACCCTTGCACCTCCTCTCTGGTCCTCGTCTTCGTTACTATGCCGATATGGAAAAGGGCCTCCCTAGAGGCTATCCCGGCTATCCATTGGATGACCGTCGTGATTCGGCTTGAACCCGGTTGACTTAAAATTGTATCTCCACGGGAGGTCAGGGAGGGACCCTTTTAGCCCATGCAACGAGGGCGGAAAAGAAACTCGAGACGCTTCATCCTTCTCTTCTTGAGGAGGATTTGCCTCAAATTCACTTCGGGTTTGTCATCCTCGAGATAAGGAGACAAATCCTCGACGTTGAATGTGGATGAGATGCCCATTTCTCCTAGTATCTCCAATTTGTACGCATTGTCATTGATTTTCTCAAGCACCTTAAACAGACTATCACTTCACGGCATGAGCTTGCTCTTTCGTCTGGTTGGAAACCTTTCCTTTCTCAAGTGAAGTCATACCAAATCCCTCAGCTTGAATGAAATATTCCTCTGATGTTTGTTCACCGAGCCATGTAAACTTCGTTGACCCATTCATTCATGCCCGGATTTGTTCGTGGAGTTTCTTGACTTCCCTAGCCTTTCCACTTGGCTCAACACTTGCCCTTGAATGTAGTGGAAGAGAAATTAGCTCAAGAGGTGTGAGGGGGTTGATCCCGTAATAAGTCTCAAACGGGGCATGACCCGGAGGGACCTTGGTTATATGCAAACTCCGCATAACTTAGCTTCACATCCCAATCCTTTAAATCGGGATAAACCAAGCCTCGGAGTAAAGTGGTAAGAGTTTTGTTTGTTACCTTCGTGTGGCTGTCAGTTTAGGGATGGTGTGAGGTGCTAAAGAGTAGCTTGGTCCCCAATAATTTCCACAATGACCAAAATGGCTAATGAACTTCGAATCTCGGTCCGACACTATGCTCCTTAGAATCCCGTGATGTCTCACAATCTCCTTGAAGAACAAGGATGCAATATGCGTAGCATCGTCTGTCTTTTCACAAGCAACAAAATGAGCCATTTTTGAGAACCTATCCAAAACAACCATAACCACATCTTTTCACTACAACATGAAACGTCTACGGCGACCGACCCAAGCGATCGATACGTATCGGTCGCTCTAATCGACACGGGCGACCGATATATAGCGACCGATACCGTATCGGTCGCAAGGTCCGCCTTATCGGTCGCTGGTGCAGCGACCGATATAGTATCGGTCGCCGTGCTCATTAAATATGACAACGGTCATATTAATTGATGTTGACTTCCTATCGGTCGCTGAGCTAGCGACCGATACCATATCGATCGCTAGGTATCGGTCACCAGCTCTTTTTATTGCAGAACGGGCAGAAGGTTTCAAAATTGTTTTCATTCTCACTGCTCTTGCTCTCACTCTCTCTCACCGACACCACCGCCCACTGCCACCACTCACAGTTGCGGCCGACATCATGAAACCCGGCGACCACCGTGCCCCCAACTCCGGCAACCACCGACTCGAAATCCACGGACAATCACCGATGTGAGTCCCCTAATTGTAAAATTTAATTTTGTAGATTATGAATGTTTGGAGTTTATTATAGTGTTAGGATGTTAGAGTTTGAAATTAAAGTTAGATTATTGTTGGTTAGTAAAGTAAGAGTATATGATGTTAAATTGTTGATGTTTAATTTTAAAATTCATATATATTGTTGTATTAGAGTAATTTATTTGAGTAATTTTAGTGTGGTTATGGTTAGAAATTCAAATTTAGGGTAGTGTTTAGTGTTAGTCAAGATTAGGGTTTGAAATTGGATTTAGAATTGTGTTTTGAATGTAAATTTTTAGAGTGAATTTGAGTAATTTCCTTGAGTAATTTTAGTTTGGTTATTGTTTGAAATTCAAATTTAGAATAATGTATGTTTTGAATGTAAATTTTTAGGGTTTATTATGAATGCTTATAATTTATTATTGTATTATGTTGTTAGGGCTTGAAATTAATGTTAGAATATTGTTGTTTGTTAATGTAAAAGTATATGTTGTTGAAATTGTTGATTCATAATTGTAAAATTCATATATGTTGTTGTATTTGAGTAATTTACTTTTATGTCTATGAATATTGATGAAAAAGTACAGGGGAAATTGTTATGTGTGATAATTGATAAAGGTGTTTACTTTGATTGTGGATAAAGTACAAAAATACAATACACAAGCATTTTGGGTTTTTTCATATGGACCAATCTATTTTTTCAAGAGTAATTGATGAGGAACAAACAAAAATGCAATACTAATAGCCTCATAAATAAATACATATGTATTCATTGTTGTACTTGAAAGAATGGAAGACCAAAGTTTAACATGACATGAATACGAAGACAATCTTGCATGCTGTCATCCAAAATCTTCCCTCTGGTCTCACAAAAGAATACACACTCCAATTCATGTTGTTGACAACCCCACCTTCGCCCTAATTTTCAATCCTTGTGTCAGTAAAAGTACTCAATTTCAATCTACACATGACATGACTAACAAAAGCCCCTTTCTTTTCTTCTCCCCACAACTTTTGCATCTCCAAAACCCTCATTTCTTGCTTCATCCCCTCTTTTGTTCAACAACCTTTCTTACAAAATTACCCCCACCAACACCAACAAGCGTGTGAGTGTGGCCTATCATACTACAAATAAATTGTAATTGGTAGTAATCTTCAACCCTACTACACAAAAGACTTGAAAAAAAATGAAAAGAAGGGTTTAGTTTAGAACTTTAGAGCTTTAGATTAATCGATCAGACAAGCTAGGAAGCCTCCTAAAAATGTTCAAACTAGTGGGAGGCATTGGGTCTCTAAACATGGGATGCCTCAAAAAATAGAACCCAAGTGCCACTGCCACCATTTTTGGTGGCACTGCCTCAAAAAATAGAACCCAAACACCTTTAAGTTGGTTATGGTTTTAAATTCAAATTTAGAATAGTGTATGTTTTGAATGTAAATTTGAAGGGTTTATTATGAATGCTTATAGTTTATTATGTTGTTATGGCTTGAAATTAAAGTTAGAATATTAATGTTTAGGGTTTACAAGGTTATGAATAATTAGTTTAATTAATTATAGGATGTTTAATTTGTATGGGTTAGGGCTGTGGTTAGGGTTAATTGATTGTATATGTTTGGTTAGTTAAGTTAAATTAATTTAGTTATAAATTTGAGCTAAGTTTAATTAAATATTTAGTTAAATGAAGTGGGTTAGTTTTATAAGTTATAAGTTAAGGTTGAGTATGAATTAATGGTTTTGGTAGTTATTAATAAGTGAGTTAGTTATTATGGTTGGTTTGGAACAAATTTATACGACTGCCAACTTCGTTGCTTAACTTTAATTAAGTTAGACTATTAAGTTGGTTGCGTAAATTTTTTGCTAACCCAACCTAATTGCTAACTTAATTACTTATAACTCCAAATGAAGACATAAATTGTAAATAATTATGTCACGTCCATTTACGTAATCGACAACAAGTTGCTACGTAAGTACTCAAGAACTATTTAAGTAGCTTAGTTTTAGTTGTGGATGATTTTGGTAGTTATTAGTAAGTGAGTTAGTTATTATGTTTGATTAGGAATGAATTTACTGATCGTTAACCGTTGGATAACTTAATCAAATGCAAATCTCTAAATGCCAATTCAACCTTGTTGTGATGAACAAGTTGTCGGAGTTATATGTATGGGTGATCAATCACATGATGTAGCAAATGTCGATCGTTATTTTTAGCATCCCAACCAGTTTTAAAATGAACACCAAAGAACTCAATCTTCATTTATTTGGTGTTATTTAGAAAGTTGGTTGGGATGCTAAATGTAAAACGATCGACATTTGCTACGTCACAACCGGTTGATTACCCGTACATATAGCTCCGACAACTTGTTCATCACAACAAGGTTGAATTGGCATTTAGAGACTTGCCTTTGATTAAGTTATCCAACGAAGTTGGTAGCGTAAACTTGTTGCTAATCTAACCTAATTTCTAACTTAATTACTCATAACTCCAAATGTAGACATTAATTATTATTAATTATGTCACATCCATTTAGTAACTTAGTTTGTAGTATCTTAGTTATAGATGTCATGAAAACAGGTTGAGTTTGGATCCTGTTAGTGTATAAGTAGAGTGTGTTTGTGACCTGAAAATCTATGTTTGAAAACGACTATCACGAGTCGTTTTGACTCTCCTTTATTTGTCTTGTTCACCAAAAGGTATTGCAATCTCAGAAGTGAAATTGCGCGAGGTCTATAGTGCTTAGGGAGTTAGAAGCGTATCAGATTCAATACAATGCAGTGTTTCAATTGTGCAGCCTGGTGGGCATCAAGACAAGGTGGGAATGAGAGAGAAGCTTATAGTAAGGGGTCTAATAGAAATCGTGTTGGGCTTTCTTGCATGTAAGATTCGTAGGTCCATCAAAGTAAGACACGATGCTTTGAAGGATCTATGAATCTTACATGCAAGAAAGCCCAACACGATTTCTATTAGACCCCTTACTATAAGCTTCTCTCTCATTCCCACCTTGTCTTGATGCCCACCAGGCTGCACAATAGAAACACTGCATTGTATTGAATCTGATACGCTTCTAACTCCCAAAGCACTATAGACCTCGCGCAATTTCACTGCTGAGATTGCGCTACTTTTTGGTGAACCAGACAAATAAAGGAGAGTTGATACGACTCATGAAAGTCATTTTCAATCATAGATTAACAGGAACAAACACACTCTACTTGTATAATAGCAGGATCCTCTTGACTGGTGACATAACTTAGTTGTAGATGTCAAAAAAAGTCTACTTGAAGTTTTAATTGATAGTTAAAAAGTTTAGTTGAAATTCAATGAAACATGATATATTTATTAACTATAAATAATGACATTCACTATATTCATGGAAATTATGTATTTGCTTTAATTAATTGTGACTTAATCCCTTACAATAATATATACATTGTATGCAGCTAAATACATAATGGAGAGTAGTAGAAAATGGATGTATGAAAGACATGATGGTGAATATCTTAGTGTGGAATTCGTACGTAGGGTGAATGAAGAATTTATACCTGTTACAAAACAATGGACTAGTTTTGGTAAACTTAGGTGTCCTTGTAGCAAATGTAAAAACTTGAAGTACATTGACGAGGATATTGTGAAGCTACATTTGTACAAACACGGCATTCGACCAAATTATCATGTTTGGATAAGTCACGGGGAGAGTTTTGCCACTCTCGAGGGTAGTGGTCAAACTCTTAACACTGTGGTTGATGGGTCTTCTAGTACTGGAGGTGTCAACACTATGCAAGAAATGATCACCGATGCCATGGGCCATATGCCTTTGAGTTGTGGGGATGATACGAGGGAAGATGAGCCAGAGGAAGGGACTAAGAAGTTCTTAGAAATGCTCGATGCCTCCAAAAAGCCTTTGTATGAAGGTAGCGACACGTCTTTGTTGTCGGTTGTCTCACGGATGATTAACATAAAATGTGAGTACAATCTCCCAAATAAAGCCGTGGACAGTCTGTTAGCGTTGATGAAAGACGTATGTCCCCCTGGCAATGAGATGACAGACACCTACTATCAAGCGAAGAAATTGCTTGGTGCTTTAGAACTTCCACATGAGAGAATCAACGCGTGTCCCAATGGGTGCGTGTTGTTTTGGAAGGAGAAAGTCGACTTAGATAAGTGGGACCAATGCGGAGCCGATAGGTATGCTAAAACGACGTTGCGTGGGAAACACATTGCACACAAGCAATTGATTTACTTCCCAATCGGGCCGAGGTTGCAAAGATTGTATGCAACTAAGACATCTGCGGAGCACATGAGCTGGCACTCAATGAATGCACATGAAGATGGAACTATGGTTCATCCGTGTGACAGTAAAGCGTGGAAGCATTTTGATGCCCTTCATAAGAAATTTGCGTCCGAACCCCGAAACGTACGGTTGGGGCTATGCACAGATGGTTTTGCACCTTTCGGCAGTTTCGGTCAGACGTATTCATGTTGGCCGGTGATTGCAACTCCATATAATTTGCCGCCTTGGTTGTGCATGAAGAAACAAGATGCTTGTTTCGACTGCAATTCACAGGCCAAAAGTCCAAAGGGCAATCTTGATGTCTACTTGCAACCGTTAATCGATGAGTTGAAACATTTATGGGAGGTTGGGATTGACACATATGATGTCTCCAAGAAGCAAAATTTTAAAATGAAGGCATCCGTGTTGTGGACCATAAGCGATTTTCCGGCATATGGAATGCTCTCTGGTTGGACCACAGCAGGGAAAATGTCTTGTCCCTACTGTATGGAGAACACAAAGGCTAGATGGCTACAACATGGTAGGAAACATTCTTGGTTCGATTGCCATAGACAATTTCTCCCAGAGAACCATCCATTTCGAAAAAATAAGAGCGCTTTCTCAAAGAATAAGGAAGAAAATTCACCTCCACCCCCTCGATTGAGTGGGGAACAAATTTGGTATCGTGTATGTAATTTCTCAAGCTCCACGGAACAACAAAACCGTGTTGATGGTTATTTAGAGTCTCACAATTGGAACAAGAGAAGCATATTTTGGGAGTTGCCGTATTGGAAAGATCTTAAAATCCGACACAACTTGGATGTCATGCATGTTGAGAAGAATGTATTTGATCAAGTGTTGAATACCATCATGAGTGTCAAAGGCAAGACCAAGGATGATAAGAACTCGCGTAGGGACCAAGCCACCCATTGCAAGCGCCGTCGGCTAAACATTCAAAAAACTCATCATCAAGATGGGACTAGCACCGAAACTATGCCGAACGCTCCCTATCGAATGGGTAAAGAAGAGGTTAAGTCCTTGTATGAGTGGTTGAAAGGCCTCAAACTCCCAGATGGCTATGCGAGCAATCTGAGTAGATGTGTCGATCCCAAAAATTCAAAGTTGCAGGGGTTGAAGAGCCATGATTGTCATGTTTTCATGAAGAGGTTGTTACCAATTGCAACCAAGGAGCTACTTCCTCAAAAAGTTTGGAAGCCATTGACTGAACTCAGCCAGTTCTTTAGAGATTTATATGTACTTCTAATGTAAAGGTGAGTGACAAGATCCGGTTAGAGAGAAACATATCGGAAATTCTATGTAAGTTGGAAATGATATTTGCCCCTGCCTTCTTCAATGTCATGGAACACCTTCCAGTACATCTTCCTTATGAAGCAGCGATGGGAGGACCTGTGCAGTATAGGTGGATGTATCCTTTTGAAAGGTACAACTAAACTAACATATCTTTCATATTTATTATGATATGAATTATGTATCTTAAGGAAACATCAATGTTTGTTACTTGTAAAATGTTGTAGATTTTTGCACCATTTAAAGAAAAAAGTGGGGAACAAGGCGCGAGTAGAATCGTCTATCTCCAATGCATACCTAACAGAGGAGATAGCAAACTTCTGTGATGCATATTTTGCCCCCGAAGTTCAAACTAAGTCTAGGGAACTTAAAATAAACGCATGCCCTGATGTGAAACATGTTAATGATGTTAACGAACCCCTCCCTGATGTGTTTTCCTCAAACATCGGATATGTGCCTAGTGAGGGTAAAAAGAGGTATCTCAACCAACAAGAGTTTGTTGCGGCGCATGCATATATTCTTTCAAATAGCGACTTGTTGGAAAAGTATGAAAGGTATGTACGATTGCATGCCGCTATGTGTATGTACATGCTCCAAGAAACTAATTACCTAGTTAACATGTTAAATTATTTGTTGAAAGGCAATTTGAAGAAGACATGTGCCAATTACATCCACGCACACAAATAGGGGATTTTTGGAGCAAATTTGGGAAACAATTTCCCGAATGGTTTAAACGAAAGGTGAACGATCAAGTTTGATTGAATTAGTAATATTCGAGTTCAATTATCATAATGTTGTCCACTTAAAGTTGACGACTTTGCTAAAATTATATTATGTAGGCTATCAATTCAAATGAAGCGAATGACTTTATTCGAGCGTTAGCATACGGTCCCAACAAAAATGTGAGTTGGTGGAACCATTACTACATTAACAACTACAATTTCCAAGTCCAACGACAAGGAAAGTCGAACGCCAACTCTGGGGTATATGTCAAAGGAATGCACGACGTAGACTTCTATGGGACGCTCCAAGAAGTGATTCAGTTGGAATACTTAGGAAGATTTGGAAATTACAAAGTTGTTTTGTTCAAAGTTGATTGGTTTGACTCCGTCCATGGTTTGAACAAACATGAGCATTACAATCTCGTGGATGTGAACCACACAAAACGATATCGAGTATATGAACCATTCGTGCTGGCATCCCAAGAAATGCAAGTGTTTTATACTCATTATCCTAGTACAAGGCGAGATAGAAACCAGTCGTGGGAAACACTCATCATAAAGCCGAGGTCAATGATTGACGGCATTGATGATGCCGCATATCAAGAGGATAGCACTGAAAATCCTCCAACACTATCGAGCATTGATGAGGACCAAAGTGAAGATCGAGATGACTTAAGTGATGAGGAAGCCATGCACGATGATGCTAATGAATCCATTATGGGGGAAGAGGGAGTGGGAATAGAGGAGGATAATATGTTAGACCCTATTTGTACCGAGATTATTAGTAGTGACGATGAAGAGGAGTATGAGTAGTGAATTCTATTATCTTATCAATATACATTACTAGTCATTGAACTTTTATTATATTCACAACTTGGTTCAAATTTTTCATGTACTTAGTTGAAGCCAATGCATTCTACTCGTACGCATGCCATTTTTGATATATATATATATATATATATATATATATATATATATATATATATATATATATATATATATATATATATATATATATATATATATAAGTTTGGAACTAACTTGTGTTTTGATTTTACCCGATATTAACTATTATATTAGGGGGAGACAACCACATAGCATTTGGCAAAGAGCTGCTCCGATCGACCCTGCATTATACCCCAACCGTGTAAGACTTGAACGGGAGGAGGATTGGTAAGATGATCACATAAAATCATATGTACAGTGATTTATCATTGGTCTTAATAACTTTAGCTGTGTTTTTTCGTAACGATTGCATAGGTTCGCCGATCCCTGTTTAGCACGGTTTGTTGGAGGGCAACTTCGTGGCCACCCAAATCCAAAGCCTGCTTCCCAGTGCTCCAAACAAGAGAAAACAAATTTGTGGTTGGATTTCTGTGTAAGTAATTATGCAAATTGGGTCCATTTATTTTCTTTTATGTAATAGTCGTTTAACTAATCACTAATAAATTACTTCATACAGCGACATTATGTTTGGGAAGAAGATTAACAAGAGATGTGTTCAGTGGGTGGCACACGAAATTGTGCGACCGGGCTTCTGATACGAGGTACAAGGTCAGGACCAAGAAGAGGACGGACCCTGTACCTCACATGAGCGACGAGCAACGTGATGCAATAGATGAGGAATCCCAGACTGAGGAGTTCATTCGGCGGTCCAATGCCGCCAAAGCAAACAGGAACAATGAAAACTCCGCCAATTGCAAAACGCGGGTGAGCTCGGTTTCAGCGGCAAGTTATATGAAGAAGCAGGTGAATCGTAAATTGGTACAATTAATAAATTAAAGTTATATGTATGCATTAACAATTACGAACTATCTAAACAATTGTTTGCATTTACTATCTTAATTTGTAGATGGACGGGGGGAAATTCATGACCCTGTCTGAAGTCCACGCTCACATTCATTGTGGGCGAGATGCTGCGGGGAGCCCGCAGTGGAGTTCTGAACATGATGCCACACTTGCTGTAAGTTTCCTTTAAACATATTCATAAACTAATTATATTTGAACTCCGGCGTGTGGCCGTGCATGTTTTATGTGTTTTTGGATTGTTTTTGATTTCCTTTAAACATATTCATAAACTAATTGTATTTGAACTCCGGCGTGTGGTCGTGCATGTTTTATGTGTGTTTGGATTGTATTTGAACTCTGGCGTGTGGCCGTGAATGGTTTATGTGTGTTTGGATTGTATTTGAACTCCGGCGTGTGGCCGTGAATGGTTTAAGGTGTGTTTGGATTGTATTTGAACTCCGGAGTGTGGCCGTGAGTGGTTTAAGTTCTGTTTGGATTGTATTTGAACTCCGGCGTGTGGCCGTGAATTGTTTAAGTTGTGTTTGGATTGTATTTGAACTCCGGCGTGTGGCCGTGCATGTTTTATGTGTGTTTGGATTGTTTTTGAACTCCGGCGTGTGGCCGTTTATGTTTTATGTGTATTTGGATTGTATTTGAACTCCGGCGTGTGGCCGTGAATGGTTTATGTGTGTTTGGATTGTATTTGAACTCCGGCGTGTGGCCGTGAATGGTTTATGTGTATTTGGGTTGTTTTGGAACTCCGGCGTGTGGCCGTGAATGGGTTAAGTTGTGTTTGGATTGTATTTGAACTTCGGTGTGTGGCCGTGAATGGTTTAAGTTGTGTTTGGATTGTATTTGAACTCCGCGTGGCCGTGTATGTTTTATGTGTGTTTGGATTATTTTTGAACTCCGGCGTGTGGCCGTGCATGGTTTAAGTTGTGTTTGGATTGTATTTGAACTCCGGCGTGTGGCCGTGAATGGTTTATGTGTGTTTGGATTGTATTTGAACTCCGGCGTGTGGTCGTGCATGTTTTATGTGTGTTTGGATTGTATTTGAACTCTGGCGTGTGGCCGTGAATGGTTTATGTGTGTTTGGATTGTATTTGAACTCCGGCGTGTGGCCGTGAATGGTTTAAGGTGTGTTTGGATTGTATTTGAACTCCGGAGTGTGGCCGTGAGTGGTTTAAGTTCTGTTTGGATTGTATTTGAACTCCGGCGTGTGGCCGTGAATTGTTTAAGTTGTGTTTGGATTGTATTTGAACTCCGGCGTGTGGCCGTGCATGTTTTATGTGTGTTTGGATTGTTTTTGAACTCCGGCGTGTGGCCGTTTATGTTTTATGTGTATTTGGATTGTATTTGAACTCCGGCGTGTGGCCGTGAATGGTTTATGTGTGTTTGGATTGTATTTGAACTCCGGCGTGTGGCCGTGAATGGTTTATGTGTATTTGGGTTGTTTTGGAACTCCGGCGTGTGGCCGTGAATGGGTTAAGTTGTGTTTGGATTGTATTTGAACTTCGGTGTGTGGCCGTGAATGGTTTAAGTTGTGTTTGGATTGTATTTGAACTCCGGCGTGTGGCCGTGTATGTTTTATGTGTGTTTGGATTATTTTTGAACTCCGGCGTGTGGCCGTGCATGGTTTAAGTTGTGTTTGGATTGTATTTGAACTCCGGCGTGTGGCCGTGAATGGTTTATGTGTGTTTCGATTGTATTTGAACTCCGGCGTGTGGCCGTCAATGGTTTAAGATTTGAACTTCGGCGTGTGGCCGTGAATGGTTTAAGTTGTGTTTTAAGTTTTATTGTGTTCGCTACTTATGTATGAATGATTGCAGGAAACTTTTCGCGAAACGTGTGAGGAGCGTGACATAATTGAGAACTCCCCGGAAACTAGGGAGTTGTACTTGCAACTGGCAGGGGGGTACAAACCCAAAGACCAAGCTGTCTATGGTTTTGGGAGTGCGACCTCGTACTTCGATGATACTCCACCCCCTACCCAGGGCAGTTCTTCTTCTTCGAGGCATCCCCGCGCAACTCCGTCCACTGATGCTATTATGCGGGATCAACTTGCTGCTCACACATCCGGCATCTCACATATTCAAAGTCAATTAACACAAGTTGTCCAATCTCAACAACAAGGCGGTTGTTCTTCATCCCCATCTTATCAGGATCCCCGCAATTCCCTCCCCAACCTTGAACTTATGCACTTTTAGTTATGAACTTTGAAGTTGTGTTTTAGTTATAAACTTAGATTGTATGAAACTTAGCTTGAATTTTAGTTATGAACTTTTAACTATTATATATATATATATATATATATATATATATATATATATATATATATATATATATATATATATATATATATATATGAACTTTTAGTTATGTATTAATGTTTAATATTATATATGTTTAGTATGTTATGTATGAAATTGACAGGTGAAAAAACTACGCGGTTGATACATATATATATATATGGATAATATAATAATAACAGCGACCGATATGTCGACAAATACAGTATGATTATAACCTATTCGATTTAATCCAGAATTTTTTTTTAAAAATTTAAATTGTAATCTGCGACCGATACGTATCAGTCGCTGGTTATTAGTCACTATTTTGCGATCGTTAAATAGCGACCGATACGGTATCCATCGCTAAATTCGCGATTGACAAATAGCGGCGATCGATATCAGAGCGATCATAGGCGTATCGACACGACGTCGCTTCGCCAAACGACGGATATGCAATGATCGTCACGTATCGATCGCCCGCCTCTCGCGGCCGATAGAGCGATGCGGCCATGATAGTAACAGGCCGCCTCAGCCTGCTCTGTAGTGTTTCCTCTTTGAGTCTGGGGTAGTGCCACTATGAAATCCTTACTCAAGTCCTCCTAAGGACCTTGAGGAACTGGTAAAGGTGTATTAATACCTTGGAGGAGATGACGACTCTTGGATTGTTGACTAGTGACACACCGAGAGACCACTTCATGCACATCTCTTCTCATCTTGGGCAAATAAAAATGTACCTTAAGCATGTCGATTGTCTTGTTGATGCCAAAATGTTCGGTGAGACCTCCTCCAGGAACCTCTTCAACCAATAATCTCCTCAAAGGGGAATGTGGTATGCACAACTTGTTTTCCTTGAATAAATATCCATCTTGAAACACATAAGGGCCTCCATCTCCACTCAAATAAGATTGATAGTCTTTATAACCTTTGTAGTAATCCTTGACAACTTGAAAACCTAGTACCCGTGCCTCCATCGAAGATAAAAGAGTATGCCGCTTCGAAAAAGTACCCGTCACCACATTCACGCTCCCCTTCTTATGTTTCGCCACAAAGTTGAAACTTTTGAGAAACTCTACCCACTTGGCTTGATGAGCTTTTAACTGATGTTGTCCATCCAAATATTTGAGAGCCTTATAGTCGAAATGGAGAACAAATTGGCTCGGCCGAAGGTAATGAGACCAATGGTCCAAGACTCGAAAAAGAGCGTAGAACTCATTACCATATGTCAAATTTTTCTTCCCAAACCGGTTCAACTTCTCACTAAAATAAGCTACAGGGTGAAGATTTTACTTTAGGATGGCCAGATGCCCACACCACTCGCATCGCAATCCACCTCAAAGACTTGAGTGAAATCCAACAATGTTAAAAAGGGTGTCCTACAAAGAGAAACTTTTAACTTCTCAAATGCCCTTTGGGTCGATTTATTGCACTCGAACACGCCTTTCTTCATACACTTTGTGATAGAGGCTGTGATAGAGCTAAATCCTCGAATAAACCTCTAATAGTAAGATGCAAGACCATGGAAACTCCAGACCTTCGTGATAGAAGTGGGGGTTAGCCAAGAATGGATGGGCTCCACCTTAGACGGATCCATAGATATACCGTCTTCCGAGACCATGTACCCCAAGAAGATAACTTGGGAGGTACAAAAATTGCACTTCTCGATATTCCCATATAGTCTCTGCTTCCTCAATACCTCAAATCCCTTCTCAAGGTGGACTAGATGCTCACCTTCATTCCGAGAATACACCAAAACATCATCGAAGTAAACCACGACGAACTTGCCAATGAAAGATCTCAACACCTCGTTCATAAGTCTCATAAAAGTGCTCAGGGCATTGGACAACCTGGACGGCATAACCATCCACTCATACAGCCCTCCTTTCATTTTGAAGGCGGTCTTCAATTAGTCGCCTTCCCTCATTCGATTTGATGATAGCCGTTCCTAAGGTTAATTTTCGAGAAAATCGGTGCAACGCATTGAGCATATCATCTAACCTTGGAATGGGATACTGGTATTGATCGTAATGTGCTTGATTGTCCAACTGTCTATGGACATTCGAAAGAAGAGATGGCAATGGATCGGGTCTAAGTTGGGTCCAACTGGACCTGGACCCGGACCAGTCAATGTTTTTGGGCCCAGACCCGACCCGTGACCCGATGGGTTCCTAAAACTCGGACCCAGACCCATACCTGCCGGGTCTGCTGGTCTATGGGTCCATAGCGGCTCCTTAATGGGTCCAACACTCTTATGTATTTTTTAAATTAGTTTATCAATTTTTCGGGTTAATTTTATTTGTGCGCAATTGTATAATAATAATTATTCTATTAAAATACACATATTTTCAACACAATAAAAACATCTAAGAATACAAATATACTAGGATATATATATATATATATATATATATATATATATATATATATATATATATTTATTTATTTATTTATATATATACCCAAGGAGATGGAATGCTAAGGCTGAGAATGGAACACGAGACCCCTCCACTCGCACAAGGCGCTCAAACCACTAAACCATCACCTGTTGGGTATATATATATATATATATATATATATATATATATATATATATACGGGTTCGTGCCTAGACCCGACATTTTGTTTAGTGGACCCAAACCCGACCCGGACCCAATGGGTCCATTTTTTGACCCAAACCCGTCTAAGTGGATTGGATCTAGGCGGGTCTGGGTCGGTTCCAGGACCCACTCCATCCCTATTTGAAATGTTCCATCCTTCTTCGACACAAGCAGTGCCGGTACTAAACATGGACTCATGTTTTCCCCAACATATCCCCTCTCCACAAGCTCATCAACTTGTCTTTGCAACTCCCCAGTCTCCTCCGAATTAGACTGATAGTCGCTCGATTTGTTAAAAAGGTGCTATTTTGATGAGATCAATATGATGCTCGATCCCTCGGAGAGGCGGTCGATGAGGTGGCAAATCCGCTGGAAAGATATCGACAAACTGATTAATGAGCGGGGCCACTAAAGGGTGTATAGGTTTCTTTTCCTCACTCTCGTTGGCCTCAAGCAGTAGCAAGGCATAGACACCCTTGTCCTTTCCAAGAGCCCTCTCGACCCGTGTCTTGCTAATGTGTTTAGGCTCCTCACATCCCACCCCGGGTTTTAATGGAAGTAGTTCTTGGGGAGCTAAAGGTGTAAGTTTGACTCTCTTTTTGTTTGTGACAAAGGTGTAGGTGTTCTCAAAACCATCATGAACGATACGTCTATCGAATTGCCATGTCCTTCCCAACAATATATGACAAGCATTCATAGGCACCACATCACACAAGATGGAATCCCGATATTTAAAGCCAATAGAAAGAGCAACTAACGCTAGCTTCGTCACCTTGATTTCCCCTTTGTCATTCAACCACTTCAAAAAATAAGGCCTAGGATGTTGAGTAAGATGTAGCCCCAACTTATCAACAAGATATATAGGTAGACACCTCATTCGTTCAACTTCCTCCATTAATGATCAAATTGCAAACCTTCCAATTTATTTTATGATGGGAATGAAATATCATTTCTCGTTGTGCACTATCCACCGGTGCCTCACTCCCATGTAGAACTCGTCGCAACAAAAACATCTCACCAAGATCAAGAGCTAGAGTGTCGGGAACATCATCGCTTTTGGATTCATTACCATCCTCTACTACAAACTCCACATCTTCTTATGCAACCAATAACTTGCTCTCGATATCCTGAACCTCTTGGATTGTTATAGATCTCCTCGTGGAGCAGTCAACTTGGAAGTGTCCATATCCTTGACATTTGAAATATTTCTTCCCCTCCATCTTCTTAGGTAGAGCTGTTGGAGCCCAAGAGGGGGTGAAGTTCACAATTAAGATCTACACACTAGGTAAGGACGTTAGAGCAAACTTCCTTGGTTTGAAACCAAGGATCAAAACACAATGTAACTGAAATACCTCATTAGATTTATAACAATCAAAGAACAAGTTACACTTACAAAACAAAACAAGAAGTAACAGCCCGAAGGCAGTTACTGATAGGATCATTGACTAAGACTGAATGTCCTTGAGTCAGCTACAGATAAGGATCGTCGTAGGAAAAACCCTAGCGGCGATTTGAAACATGATGGATTACATTGAAACACAAACACACACAGCCTTAGTCCGTCAAGGCTCTGCTACACACCATCTCTACCACATGTGGACACAACGAATGTTCACCAAGGTCCTTTACTGGCTACCTTCACCACCGAACCATTGGTTACACATTCGGAGAAATCCCACCGGATTTTTTACTCCGCGATTACTTCCGTGGAATCGCCTAAGTTCTCAGTTCTTCAATCGTCCTTTTTATAGAGGGCTTTGGATGCTTGAAAACTTGAGTCAATCCAACGGTAACTTGCCTTCATTGTTGATTCTTCCCTTCTGTGTTGATGCTTCCTCAATCATCAATCATTCAACAGATTCTTTCCTTTTAGATTTATATTTGATTGCACAATCCTCTTGATTTGTTTTCCTTATGCTTTCCTTATGATTTATATCTACAAATAAATCACACAATGAAAAGATATCTGAATATATATTATACAATCAGAATATATAATCAGAATATATAATATAAGGCAACTTCCCTTTTCCGGATTTTGACTTTCATCAAAACCTAAGGTCCTTCGCGGATGCGCGGTGAAGGACCTTGATCCTGTCTTCAACAAGAGCCGTGGGGGAAGGATAAGAGATTCCTTTTCCCTTATCAATCCTCGAGGGTGGTGGAGTAGTAGTTGCACGCGGGGTATCTTGTGGTCTAGGTGACACCAAGTGACTAGGATTTAAAGGAGGTGGAAACGCACTAGCATTCTCCTTCTTCCTCTTTTTAATTTTTATAACAATGTTGCATAATTCATTTGACGAGTGATGCGGTTGTATCTCAAACTTGTTGGCGATTGAGGGAGATAAACAGTTCAAGAACCGCATCATAGTTTGCTCGGGCGGTTCTTAGAGATCACTCTTGATCAAAAGTTGCTCAAACTCCTTAATATACTCGATCACACTTCTCTTCCCTTGCTCAAGGGTGAAGAGTCTTCGAAGAATATCTTGTTTGTAAGTATTCAGTAGAAATCTCTTGTTCATGAGCTTTCTAAGTTTTTTCTATGAAGCAATCTTTCTTCGACCATCTCGTGCTTGTTGCACCTTTACACTGTCAAACCATAAGGATGGCACCTTTGTTTGTTTCTGATAAGTGATTATTTTATAGTGCTTTTTAGGGCTCAAACACATGTATTTCATGCTTTTTATACACAAAATTCTATGTGTTTATACCAATTTATGTGATTTCTTCACTTGGTTGCGAGATTGGTGCATTTTGTGGGGATTAATGAAAATACACATAAAAGCATGAAGATTTGGAGGAAAAAGGGAGAAAATATGAACAAATTAAAAAGAAAGTTGAAAGAGAAGGAAAATGAAGGAAGAGAATGACCCAAAGCAGCAAGGCCCGACCCAAATATTGGCGGACAACAGAGACGCTGCCAACGCCCCTGGCAGGGAGTTCTTGTGAAGAGGAAAAGCTTGGGCGTTGCCAGAGTTTATCGCACGCTGACAGCGTGCGGATGCGGAGATCTTGAAATTTAGGCCAGACGCTGCCAGCGCCTCCTGGGACGCTGTCAGCGCCTGGCGCTCTAACCGAGCCTTATAAAAGGCTTTCTGATCAGTTGGCCGTAGAATGACATCCAAGATTTTAGAGAGCAAGTTTTAGAGAGTAAATTTTTAGATAGTTTTCTTTCATAAAAGTTTAGTTCTTAGGATTATTAGTAGTTTTTAGATTATTGAAAAGTGATTGAAGAGAAGAAGAAGATCGATTCGGGTGACACGAAGAGATCGATTCCGCCACTTCAAACACTCGGTTACTTCTATTTTCTTTATGCTTTTTGGTTTTGATTCAGTTTGTGTGATTTTAATTCCTAGTATTATGAGTATCTAAATACCTTTGTTTGGGGGATAAACTCGATGTCCTTTGATTGAGTTTGAATACAATCTCGGTGTGAAGTTATTTCTTTTAATCGTTTAATCTTTGTAATTTTTCTGTCATAGTAAATTGGTTAATAAACTTTTGCTTTGTTTAGATTCTTGATATCAGAACGAAAGTTTGTATTTTGAATTGGAAAGTCGAAGATTGAATAGGCTAGAGAACAGTTAGAAATAATGGTTTCTTGCTTAGGGTCAATTGTAATCAGTTCTTATCTTTGATTAGGTTAAATAACCATGAAAATAGGTGTTTAGTCTAACCACTGTAACTCACTTCGAATCCAAAGGTTGCTGTGAAAGGCCCTAGAAAGGTTATAGACCCCGAATCCTTCGCCGGGATTGTTGATTAGTTAATTGATTGACTAGAGTGGATGTTTAGACCCGTTTTCGCGTTTAAATACCGCCTAAATCCTTAGGCTTTTGACTTGTCTCGTAGCTCGTTTTAATAACTTTTAATGCGTTTTGGTTATTTTTGTAGTTTCCGAAGGTTTTACTCAAAACGATGCTAAATGGGCTATTTTTGCACCAATCTTGGGAATCCCGAGATTCCCTAAGATTCTCCGAGCCCTGGTCGTGTCAAAGGCAGCGGAAACGGAAGGGTCGAGTATGACGAAAGCACGGAAACGCAAGGATCGAGTCGAAGAGCGCCGAAGGGTAGCCCCCGCCACGCCTGCTGTAGTGGGCGCTACGCCTCCAAATCCCTTGTGGCCGATTGCAAGCTCCCAGGTGTCGAAGGGTAGCCCCCGCGACCAAATTCCGTAGCGGGCGCTACGCCCTGAAGGAACCATGTGGCTGAAATAGACCGTGGTCACGGTCACCTTGACCATAGCCACAGTCAGATGGAGCCAAATGCCAAAGGAAGGAGAGTTGTTACCCGAGATGAACCGTGGTCACGGTCAACATGACCGTAGCCACAGTGAGATCACTGTCCTGCCCAAGGAAGAGGTTGGTCGAACAAGACTGTGGCCACGGTCTCCCATGACCGTAGCCACGGCGGTGCGAATGAGCGAAGAGTTGCCAACCCTAAATCGCCTAAACCGTGTCCACGATGCCCGGTACCGCGTCACTGCATCGCCGCAGTTGAGTTCTTCCGCTTACGAAGACCGTACACGGCCACCTTGATCGCGTCACGGTCCCCTGCGGGACACATTTTGTCTGTAGTGTTAAATGACGAGTTTTGAGTAACAACCTGAGTTACTATATATTGTTTTAGGTCATTTTAGCAGAAGGACAATCTTTAATCAGTCTTTAGTTAGCTTTTATCATACTTTTAGCCTTCTTTTATCACATTTTAAGCTTTGGATTAGAGAGTTAGTGAAGATCTCACGAGTTTATTGATTCTTGTGTTGGATTCTCTCAAGTTTTATTTCAAGTTTGAAGATTATTATCATATTTGGAGCATTGGAGCATTTATTATTGAGTTTTGCCTCTTTGTCATCAATCAATGAGCATTTCTTAACCTTTCTCTCTTTTATTTCATAGTTCATCTATTAATCTGCTTTTGCTTTGTTGCTTTTATTGATTTTGTTGATTGTTTGTTGTTATCTTGTTTATCTTTTTAAGCATGATTAATGTTGTTGATGATAGTATCATGATAGTTAGGATGTTTAGTGGCTAGAACCCTAATGGGTTAGGGAGATATTAAGGGTGTGAATGGGTGATTAGGTTTGGGTTAGCAATATTAGTGAGTAACTAGTTAGGAAATCAACTTCCCAACCCTATCCTTCCCTCAAGTGGGATGTAATTGGGTGCGAAAGCATCCCGAATACATCCAATGCTTGTTGGAAGGTAGGAATTGGGATAGTTAATGTTCTAGTTCGTGAAAGCGAATAGAAACTAACTAGGAAATTCCGTTTCATCGACTCCCCGGGTCTGTACATGGACTTTGGGGAAGTCAATCCGGACTATCCTTGAAAGAGGAAGCCCAGTGGGTATTTTCCAACGGAGTTACCATTTGATTTTCCCTTCTTGTTACTCTCTTGCTGCAAAACCCATTTCCTTATCCCCGTTTGCATCCGGAAAGTCTCCCGACACCCATTGTCTCATCTTTTTGACCGAACTTAGTATGTTTGTGCTGTTTTACCCCAAAAATCTATCACCCTTTCTTGATCCTAAACCCTACTTAGAGTCAAGTAATTGCTGTGAAGGCCCCTAGCTCCCTGTGGAGGAACGATATTACCGAGGTCTAACAAACCCAATACAACAAAATGGCGCCATTGCCGGGGAGCAAGCGCCCCTTCTAGTCTTAACTTACTCTACGTGTGTTTGGTTTAGGATGTTTTTACCTTGCTGAGTCGAGTCTAGAGTCCTTAGGGCTACTTACGACGTTTGTTTATGTAGTGCGTGCGCAGGAGAGACCTAATACCTCATGTACCTTTTGACCCTGAAATCGAAAGGACTGCACGGCGTAACAACGCCGCAAACGCCCGTCGGCGTCTTCTAGAGCGACAACAGCAAGAAGCTATGGCAGAACCTCGTACCCTCCTGTCGTTTGTATCACCTTCGACGGGTACGGGAGGCTCTCCTATTGCTTTGCCCGATCTCCCCGACGGGACTGTCTTCGAGGTCAAGCCGAATTTCCTTCACCTCATTGAGCAATCTAAGTTCCATGGGTTTGACTCGGAGAACCCCATCAACCATATTTCCAACTTCTTGGAGAGATGCGGCATGATCAGAATGCAAGGAGTTTCGGAAGAATACATCCATCTTAAGTTAACGTGAAAACGTAGAAAATAACATAACTAAAACCTGGAATACAGTAGTTTACCAACACGTTGCACGCTACCTACATGAGTTCATTTGCATTAACTAGTACTAGGTCTCAACCCGTGCGATGCACAGAGCGAACTCAATTGGCTACTTTTGAAATTTTATAAAAGTAATGGATAAACCAAACGAAATATTAATGAAATTGTTACATGGAAAACATCATGATAAATTGTTCTGACAAAACATGTAATTCAGCAATAGAAAGTTTCCTAAAATGTGAATTAACGTTGACCACGGCGAATTGGATGATGCATCATCCTTCCTTACGTTGACCTGAAATTTTAAATTATCGTATAAGTAGTAGTAAAATTTTATGAAACAAACTATGATTGAATAGTTAAATACAGTGAATGCAATCAAAGTAGACTTAAACTGGTTTTTAAATCCATATAATAGTGACATGTGACTTACCTTAAAGATGATAACTTGAGAGTAGGAAGTGTGAATGGTAATCAATTATGTCAAATATGATAATGTAAATTGAATCTGCATAATTCAGCGTTTTTTAATACGTCAACAACAGTGAATACAATGGAAGAAGACCTAAATACGTCTGAAAATCTATATAATAGTGACGTGTAACTTGCCTAATCGAAGATAACTTGAGTGCATAAACTGCGAATGGTACTCAATTAAGGCGAATATGTTGAAGTGCGACAATTATGATGTTGATTGCTCGGAATAGTAGATGAAAAGAGTTTAATCCCTAACAGATGTATTCGATTTATATGTTTTCAAAAAGTTATGAATGTAATTGACCTAGCTGATTACTTATTGGTAATGGAAGAGTAGTAAACTTAGTCGGAGTCCAAAGCAGTCAGGGATTAGTTATGTTGCTTATAGAAGAATTGTAAACTTAGTCGGATTCCAAAGCAGTCAGAGACTAGTGATACTTTTTTTTTTAATTTTAAAATAAAATATGGATTGTAAATAGAAAAAAAATAAAATTTTCTACGTTGTAATTGACCAATACCCCTACAGTCACTCCTGTGACTCTATTTCTGGGATCCACAATGATTTCTATTATAATATATAGATTATTATTATTATTATTATTATTATTATTATTATTATTATTATTATAGGCAACACCAAAATAATTACTGTTATTTGCACCAAAATAATTTAATTCAGAGTTCAAAGCAGTCAAGAATTCGTGATACTTTCTGGTTATTTTAATTTTAAAATTATCCGGATTGAAAATAAAAAAATATAAATAGAAAAAAATATATAATTTTCTACGTTGTGATTGGCCAATTCCCCTACAGTCACTCCCGAGGCTCTATTTCATGGGACCCACAATGATTTCTATTAGAATATATTGATTTGTATAAGAATATATAAATTATTATAATTATTATAATAATAATAATTATTATTATTATTATTATTATTATTATTATTATTATTATTGTTTTAGGCAACACCAAAATATTTACTGTTATTTGCACCAAAATAATTTAATTTAGAGTCCAAAGTGATACTTTTTGATTTTTTAAATTTTAAAATAAAATCCGGATTGAGAATAAAAAAAATTGAAAAATAGAAAATAGAAAAAAAAAATATAATTTTCTACGTTGTGATTGGCCAATTCCACTACAATCACTCCCGTGACTCTATTTCATAGGACCTACAATGATTTATATTATAATATATAGAATATAGATTATTATCATTATTATTATTATTATAATAACTATTATTTGCACCAAAATAATTTAATTCAGAGTCTAAAGCAGTCAAGGATACTTTCTGGTTTTTTTTTAATTTTAAAATAAAATCCGGATTGAGAATAAAATAAAATTGAAAATAAAGAAAAAAAAAATTTCTACGTTGTGATTGGCCAATTCCCTACAGTCACTCCCGTGGCTCTATTCAGTGGGACCCACAATGATTTACGTTATAATATATAGAAGATTATTATTATTGTTACTAGGCCTCAACCCGTACGAGATGAACGGAGCAAACTCAATTAGCTACTTTTGAAATTTTATAAAGGTCATGGATAAACCAAACGAAATATTAATGAAATTGTTACATGGAAAACATCATGATAAATTGTTCCGACAAAACATGTAATTCAGCAATAGAAAGTTTCATAAAATGTGAATGAACGTCGACCACGGCGAGTTGCATGATGCATCAT
The DNA here is from genome assembly GCA_029582165.1 of Portulaca oleracea. Lineage (NCBI taxonomy): Eukaryota > Viridiplantae > Streptophyta > Magnoliopsida > Caryophyllales > Portulacaceae > Portulaca > Portulaca oleracea. The sequence goes on from CM055880.1 coordinate 16,124,850, forward strand.
CCTTCCTTATGTTGACCTGGAATTTTAAATTATCGTATAAGTAGTAGTAAAATTTTATGAAACAAACTATGATTGAATAGTTAAATACAGTGAATGCAATCAAAGTAGACTTAAACTGGTTTTTAAATCCATATAATAGTGACATGTGAGTTACCTTAAAGATGATAACTTGAGAGTATGAAGTGTGAATGGTAATCAATTATGTCAAATATGATAATGTAAACTGAATCTGCATAATTCAGCGTTTTTTAATACGTCAACAACAGTGAATACAATGGAAGAAGACCTAAATACGTCTGAAAATCTATATAATAGTGACGTGTGACTTGCCTAATCGAAGATAACTTGAGTGCATGAACTGCGAATGGTACTCAATTAAGGCGAATATGTTGAAGTGCGACAATTATGATGTTGATTGCTCGGAATAGTAGATGAAAAGAGTTTAATCCCTAACACATGTATTCGATTTATATGTTTTCAAAAAGTTATGAATGTAATTGACATAACTGATTACTTATTGGTGATGGAAGAGTTGTAAACTTAGTCGTAGTCCAAAGTAGTCATGGATTAGTTATGTTGCTTAAGGAAGAATTGTAAACTTAGTCGGATTCCAAAGCAGTCAGAGATTAGTGATACTTTTTTTTAACTTTAAAATAAAATATGGATTGTAAATAGAAAAAAAATAAAATTTTCTACGTTGTGATTTCCACCAAAATAATTACTGTTATTTCCACCAAAATAATATAATTCAAAGTCCAAAGCAGTCAAAAATTAGTGATACTTTCTGGTGTTTTTAATTTTAAAATTATCCGGATTGAAAATAAAAAAATTAAAATAAAAAAAATATAATTTTCTACGTTTGGATTGACCAATTCCCCTACAGTAATTCCCGTAGCTCTATTTCGTGGGACCCACAATGATTTTTATTAGAATATATTGATTATTATTATTATTACTAGGCATCAACCCGTGCGATGCACGGAGTGAACTAAATATGTTATTTTTAAAATTTTAGAAAAGTCATGGATAAATAACTGTCCATACAAAGTAAACCAAACGAAATATTAATGAAATTGTTACATGGAAAACATCATAATAAATTGTTCCGACAAAACATGTAATTTAGCAATAGAAAATTTCCTAACATGACAATGAACGTTAACCGGCGAGTTGCATGATGCATCATCCTTCCTTACGTGGACGTTTGTATATGTGATGTAATTTCAATTTAGGCGGGTTAAGGGTGGGGTTTGTTTGTAAGACCGAGTTGGATTTTGCTGAAGGTATAACACAGTTGAAGACATACAAAAAGGTGGAATTGGACAACATGCACAATCTCAGGTAATTTCTTTTCAATTACAATTTTTTTTAAAAAAAAACAGTTTAACATTCAAGAGGTTATAGGACATGATTTATTCATACGATATGATGGGCAATTGAATTGAACATGATAACAGGTAAAATAAAATAGCAGCAAAATATGATAACCAGTTAAACAGGTATGATAAATAGAGATAGGCAATGGAATTGCATATGATAACAGGTAAAATAAAATACCAGTAAAATATGATAACCTATTGAATCCAATGCAAACGATTGTAACACTTGTTATTTTTGACAGATTGGTTTGTTCTATATTGTTGTAACAATTACTTTATTGATGGTCTGATAAATAAGTCAAAAAAAAAAAATTAGCAACACTCAAACATTAAGAACTGTCGAAAGAAAAATATGTATGTAAAACTTACTGACGGAGGAGGTAAAAGATCCTGACAAGGTGACCATGAAGTGTGACAAATTTGATCTTGATTGCTCGTGACAGTAGATGAAAAAGAGTTAATCTTTAGAAATATTACTAAAAGATCATGACAATATGACTATGAAGTGTGACAAATTTGATCTTGCTCATGACAGTAGATGAAAAAGAGTTAATCGTTAGAAATATTAGTAAAAGATCCTGACAATATGACTAACAGATGCATTGCATTTATATGCCTACAGAAAGTCATTAATCTAATTGACCTAGCCGCAAGGAATATGTTGGCCGGCAACCAATTAGAGTACCCGCAATGGTGAGTTTGAGTTTGACTAATTGTATGACGTGGAATCTGTGGACCCATATAAAGAGAGTCAAAATTTAACATTTTATTTAGCTAGCTTTCCAATGGTGAGAATGAGTTTAACTCATATTAATTAAAAAAAATAAATAGGTCCCACTTAAGAATATAATTAATTTAGTTATATTGATAAAAATGAAGTGGAGGAGGAGAGAGAAAAAAATATGATTAAAATATTAATATTCTAAGCTCGCTTTAAAACTCGTCTCGCGAGACTGAAAGCGAGATTCTCGCGAGACGAGTCTCATTCTCACCACTGAAATGTTCTACACGACCTCTTTCCATTCTCGTTTCATGCCACGTCAGCAGTGAGTCAAATTAAAACTCACCATTGCAGATGCTCTTAAGTAATGGGTTATTGTATCTTGGAGGATATTTAGGTGATTAGTTGCGATACGAACCGTAAAGAATTAATAAAGAAAATAAATTAAAAGAAAATTAGTCAGAGTCGTTGTTTGAATTCTAAAATAAAAGAAAACAGAAAAAAATATACAAATATTTGCAAAAGTCATAAAAGAAAATAGAAAAACAAAATTATACAATTTTTTGCATTGTGATTGGTCAAGAATCCTAGAAACGCTCCCGTGGCTTTATTTAGTGGGACCCACAGAGATTTGTATTAGTATTATATAGATTATTATTATTATTATTATTATTATTATAGGCAACACCAAAATATTTTAATACATAGTTCAAAGCAGTCAAGGATTATTGATACTTTCTGTTTTTTTAATTTTGAAATAAAATCTGAATTGAAATTAAAAGAAAATTGAAAATAGTAAAAAAAATATAATTTTATACGTTATGATTGACCAATTCCCCTATAATCACTCCCGTGGCTATATTTTGCGGGACCCAAAATGATTTCTATTATAATATATATAGAAGATATAGATATGGAACAGTTGAAAACGTTATCAAAGTCCAAAGCCATATGGCCTTTGTAATAGTTTTTTTTTTTAATTCTACAATGAAATAAAATATAAAACAGTTATGGAACAGCTGTAATTGGTGTCAGGGTCCCAAGCAACTTAGGTTTAAAATAAAATCCGGTTGAAAATAAAATAAAAAAATATTAAAAATTGGGTCCATTTTTTTCTTAATTGTGATTGGTTGAGACTCCTTGAAACGCTCCCGTTGGAGTATTTGCTGGGTCCCACATAGATTGTCATTATATGTATATAGATTGATTATTATTATTATTATTATTATTATTATTATTATTATTATTATTATTATAGGCAACATCAAAATATTTTAATATAGAGTTCAAAGCAGTCAACGATTAGTGATACTTTCTGTTTTTTTATTTTGAAATAAAATCTGGATTGAAATTAATAGAAAATTGAAAATAGTAAAAAAATATAACTTTATACGTTGTGATTGGCCAATTCCCCTATAGTCACTCCCGCGATCAGATTTTTATGACTTTAATGATTTCTATTATAATATATATAGATATAGATATGGAACAGTTGGAAACGTTATCAAAGTCCAAAGCCGTATGAGATTTGTAATAGTTTTGTTTTAATTCTAAAATAAAATTAAATTTAAAACAGTTATGGAACAACTGTAATTGATGTCAGAGTCCCATGCAACTTAGGTTTATAATAAAATCAGGTTGAAAATAAAATCAAAAATTATTAAAAATTGGGTCCTTTTTTTCTTAATTGTGATTGGTTGAGACTACTTGAAACGCTCTCGTTGCAGTATTTGCTGGGTCCCGCATAGATTGTCATTATAAGTATATAGATTATTATTATTATTATATGCAACACCAAAATAATTACTGTTATTTGCACCAAAATAATTTAATTTAGAATCCAATGCAGTTAAGGATTAGTGATACTTTCTAGTTTTTGAAATTTTAAAATAAAATCCGAATTGAGAATAAAAAAATTGAAAATAGAAAAAAATATAATTTTCTACGTTATGGTTGGCCAATTCTCCTACAATCACTCTTGTGCCTCTATTTCATGGGACCCACAATGATTTCAATTATAATATATAGATTATAGATTATTATTATTATTATTATTATTATTATTATAATTGTTATTTGCACCAAATAATTTAATTTAGAGTCCAAAGCAGTTAAGGATTAGTGATACTTTCTGTTTTTTAATTTTAAAATAAAATAAGGGATGAGAATAAAATAAAATTGAAAATAGAAAAAAAAAATTCTACGTTGTGATTGGCCAATTCCCTTACAGTACTCCCGTGGCTCTATTTCGTAGGACACACAATGATTTCTAGTATAATATATAGGTTATTATTATTATTATTATTATTATTATTATTATTATTATAATTATTATAGGCAACATCAAAATAATTTAATTCAGAGTCCAAAGCAGTCAATGATTAGTGATACTTTCTGGTTTTTTAAATTTTGAAATAAAATCTGGATTGAAATTAAAAAAAATTGAAAGTAGTGAAAAAAATATAATTTTATACGTTATGATTGGCCAATTCCCCTACAGTCACTCCCGTGGCTCTATTTTGTGGGACTCACAATGATTTCTATTATAATATATATATATATGGAACAGTTGGAAACGTTATCAAAGTCCAAAGCCGTATGAGATTTGTAATAATTTTTTTAATTCTAAAATAAAATTAAATTTAAAACAGTTATGGAACAACTGTAATTGGTGTCAGAGTCCCAAGCAGCTTAGGTTTATAATAAAATCCGGTTGAAAATAAAATAAAAAAATATTAAAAATTGGGTCCATTTTTTTCTTAATTGTGATTGGTTGAGACTCCTTGAAACGCTCCCGTTGGAGTATTTGCTGGGTCCCACATAGATTGTCATTATATGTATATAGATTGATTATTATTATTATTATTATTATTATTATTATTATTATTATTATTATTATTATTATTATTATTATAGGCAACATCAAAATATTTTAATATAGAGTTCAAAGCAGTCAACGATTAGTGATACTTTCTGTTTTTTTATTTTGAAATAAAATCTGGATTGAAATTAATAGAAAATTGAAAATAGTAAAAAAATATAACTTTATACGTTGTGATTGGCCAATTCCCCTATAGTCACTCCCGTGACTGTATTTTGCGTGACCCTTAATGATTTCTATTATAATATATATAGATATAGATATGGAACAGTTGGAAACGTTATCAAAGTCCAAAGCCGTATGAGATTTGTAATAGTTTTGTTTTAATTCTAAAATAAAATTAAATTTAAAACAGTTATGGAACAACTGTAATTGATGTCAGAGTCCCATGCAACTTAGGTTTATAATAAAATCAGGTTGAAAATAAAATCAAAAATTATTAAAAATTGGGTCCTTTTTTTCTTAATTGTGATTGGTTGAGACTACTCAAACGCCTCGTTAAAAGATTTCTTTGAGTCCCGCATAGATTGTCATTATAAGTATATAGATTATTATTATTATTATATGCAACACCAAAATAATTACTGTTATTTGCACCAAAATAATTTAATTTAGAATCCAATGCAGTTAAGGATTAGTGATACTTTCTAGATTTTTAAATTTTAAAATAAAATCCGAATTGAGAATAAAAAAATTGAAAATAGAAAAAAATATAATTTTCTACGTTATGGTTGGCCAATTCTCCTACAATCACTCTTGTGCCTCTATTTCATGGGACCCACAATGATTTCAATTATAATATATAGATTATAGATTATTATTATTATTATTATTATTATTATTATTATTATTATTATAATTGTTATTTGCACCAAATAATTTAATTTAGAGTCCAAAGCAGTTAAGGATTAGTGATACTTTCTGTTTTTTAATTTTAAAATAAAATAAGGGATGAGAATAAAATAAAATTGAAAATAGAAAAAAAAAATTCTACGTTGTGATTGGCCAATTCCCTTACAGTACTCCCGTGGCTCTATTTCGTAGGACACACAATGATTTCTAGTATAATATATAGGTTATTATTATTATTATTATTATTATTATTATTATTATTATAATTATTATAGGCAGCATCAAAATAATTTAATTCAGAGTCCAAAGCAGTCAATGATTAGTGATACTTTCTGGTTTTTTAAATTTTGAAATAAAATCTGGATTGAAATTAAAAAAAATTGAAAGTAGTGAAAAAAATATAATTTTATACGTTATGATTGGCCAATTCCCCTACAGTCACTCCCGTGGCTCTATTTTGTGGGACTCACAATGATTTCTATTATAATATATATATATATGGAACAGTTGGAAACGTTATCAAAGTCCAAAGCCGTATGAGATTTGTAATAATTTTTTTAATTCTAAAATAAAATTAAATTTAAAACAGTTATGGAACAACTGTAATTGGTGTCAGAGTCCCAAGCAGCTTAGGTTTATAATAAAATCCGGTTGAAAATAAAATAAAAAAATATTAAAAATTGGGTCCATTTTTTCTTAATTGTGATTGGTTGAGACTCCTTGAAACGCTCCCGTTTGAGTATTTGCTGGGTCCCACATAGATTGTCATTATATGTATATAGATTGATTACTATTATTATTATTATTATTATAGGCAACATCAAAATATTTTAATATAGAGTTCAAAGCAGTCAATGATTAGTGATACTTTCTGTTTTTTTATTTTTAAATAAAATCTGGATTGAAATTAATAGAAAATTGAAAATAGTAAAAAAATATAACTTTATACGTTGTGATTGGCCAATTCCCCTATAGTCACTCCCGTGACTGTATTTTGCGTGACCCTTAATGATTTCTATTATAATATATATAGATATAGATATGGAACAGTTGGAAACGTTATCAAAGTCCAAAGCCGTATGGGATTTGTAATAGTTTTGTTTTAATTCTAAAATAAAATTAAATTTAAAACAGTTATGGAACAACTGTAATTGATGTCAGAGTCCCATGCAACTTAGGTTTATAATAAAATCAGGTTGAAAATAAAATCAAAAATTATTAAAAATTGGGTCCTTTTTTTTAATTGTGATTGGTTGAGACTACTTGAAACGCTCTCGTTGCAGTATTTGCTGGGTCCCGCATAGATTGTCATTATAAGTATATAGATTATTATTATTATTATATGCAACACCAAAATAATTACTGTTATTTGCACCAAAATAATTTAATTTAGAATCCAATGCAGTTAAGGATTAGTGATACTTTCTAGTTTTTTAAATTTTAAAATAAAATCCGAATTGAGAATAAAAAAATTGAAAATAGAAAAAAATATAATTTTCTACGTTATGGTTGGCCAATTCTCCTACAATCACTCTTGTGCCTCTATTTCATGGGACCCACAATGATTTCAATTATAATATATAGATTATAGATTATTATTATTATTATTATTATTATTATTATTATAATTGTTATTTGCACCAAATAATTTAATTTAGAGTCCAAAGCAGTTAAGGATTAGTGATACTTTCTGTTTTTTAATTTTAAAATAAAATAAGGGATGAGAATAAAATAAAATTGAAAATAGAAAAAAAAAATTCTACGTTGTGATTGGCCAATTCCCTTACAGTACTCCCGTGGCTCTATTTCGTGGGACACACAATGATTTCTAGTATAATATATAGGTTATTATTATTATTATTATTATTATTATTATAATTATTATAGGTACCATCAAAATAATTTAATTCAGAGTCCAAAGCAGTCAATGATTAGTGATACTTTCTGGTTTTTTAAATTTTGAAATAAAATCTGGATTGAAATTAAAAAAAATTGAAAGTAGTGAAAAAAATATAATTTTATACGTTATGATTGGCCAATTCCCCTACAGTCACTCCCGTGGCTCTATTTTGTGGGACTCACAATGATTTCTATTATAATATATATATATATGGAACAGTTGGAAACGTTATCAAAGTCAAAGCCGTATGAGATTTGTAATAGTTTTTTTAATTCTAAAATTAAATTAAATTTAAAACAGTTATGGAACAACTGTAATTGGTGTCAGAGTCCCAAGCAGCTTAGGTTTATAATAAAATCCGGTTGAAAATAAAATAAAAAATTATTTAAAATTGGGTCCTTTTTTTCTTAATTGTGATTGGTTGAGATTCCTTGAAATGCTTTCGTTGCAGTATTTTCTGGGTCCCATATAGATTGTCATTATAAGTATATAGATTATTATTATTATTATTATTATTATTATTATTATTATTATTATTATTATTATTATTATTATTATTATTTTAGACAACACCAAAATAATTAAATTCGGAGTCCAAAGCAGTCAAGCATTAGTGATTCTTTCTCGTTTTTTTTTAATTTTGAAATAAAATTTGGATTGAAATTTTAAAAAAAATTGAAAATAGTAAAAAATAATTTTATACGTTATGATTGACCAATTCCCCTACAGTCACTCCCGTTGCTCTATTTTGCAGGACCTACAATGATTTCTATTATAATCTATATAGATATGGAAAAGTTGGAAACGTTATCAAAGTCCAAAGCTGTATGGGATTTGTAATAGTTTTTTTTAATTCTAAAATAAAATTAAATTTAAAATAGTTGTGGAACAACTGTAATTGGTGTTAGAGTCCCAAGCAGCTTAGGTTTATAATAAAATCCGGTTGAAAATAAAATAAAAAATTATTTAAAATTGGGTCCTTTTTTTCTTAATTGTGATTAGTTGATAATCCTTTAAACGCTCTCGTTGTAGTATTTAGTGGGTCCCACATAAATTGTCATTATAAGTATATAGATTTAACATAAACTAAGCGTTAAAAAGAAAAAAGAAAAAAGAAAAAAAGTGACGAATGACGTATGACAGGAGTAAGGGGAAGAAGTGTACTCCGGTGGGAGCACTAAAATTTTTTGATTTGTGAGATACTAGCTAGTTGCACGTAATACTCATGAAGTAAGGAAAGCAATATAATACTCCTCTATTTAGGGGTGTTCATAAATAACCACCCCGAAAAATTTGATTCGGAAACCCGCTACTCGGTCATTAATTTAGGGTACCAGCCTCGGAAAAATCAATTTTAATCGGGTCGGGTACCCTCCCCAGAATTTTTCCAGTTAATCGGTTCGATTACGGATCGGCCCCTATTCGTTTTCGGGTACCCGAATTACCCGAAATTAAATTTAACATTCAGGTCCAGATTTAATTTTTGTCTATCTTTTCCAAATTTCCAATCCACTGTCTAGGCCCAAATTTTAATATGGAAAAAACCCTAATTTATCTTAATGTTGGCGCTCAGTGCTCCAATTCCAAATCCTCCAAAAACTCAAAACGTATGGAAACTCAGTGCCAGTGGTCCTGCTGGCCCAAGTTCAGAACATTTTCGAAATATTTTTTGCTACTGGGGTTTTAATTAATAATTACAAATTAAAAATAAAAATTGGAAACTCATATGATTATAATTAATCGGGTTTTTTGGTTAACCAGTATCCGCCCCGAAATTTTCGGGTACCCGGTAGTTTCGGTTACGGTTACGGTTCGAGGGTTTGACTGCCCCGAATTTTCGGATACCCGGAAAATTTATCCAATCGGTTCGGGTATCCGCCCCGTGAACACCCCTACCTCTGTTACATATAATTTTCATAATTTTGGCTTTCAAGATCTCTGATATCACTTTTTAATTGATAATTGCTTGCATAATATGTTATCAACAATTGCAATATTATACTTTTATGATAGTATTTTTCATTACGAATCTAATCGTGATAATTTTATATAGCAATTCATTGTATATATTAAGATTTATGGTCAAATTTTTGAAATTTTCAAAGACGACAATTAATATGGAACAGAGAGAGTATATAAGAGATAAATTCCTAATTTGTTTTCTTTGCAAGAGATATAATTGCATCTATATAAGGTCAAAAAGGAATATTTCTTGACATGTAGGCCCTGTTCTTTTCCGCGGTATCTTTGCGGTATGGTGTGATGTGGTGTGGTGGAATTGTGGTGGGTGTGGTGAAATTGTGGTAGGTTATTGGTATGTGGAGTAGGTGAGGTGAGACAATGTAAAAAGTAGAGGAGAAAAGTAAGGAGAGAGAAAAGTAATGATTTGTGGTAAAGTGTGGTGAGTTGTGACAAATCATGATATCTTGTAATCTGCATGATTTAACCGCAGAAAGAAAGGCCCTAACATCATTGATTATAAGTTAAAAAATCTACAACGGCAAGAAATATACATAGCTATAATGTATTTTAAGATCAAATCTTATTTGAACAATGTAATTGTATTATTTAATATTCTCTTAATATTAACAATTATATCTTTCCTCTCTTAATTATAGTTTGATGTGTGATTTAGATAATAACCCATATCTCATAACTAATTTATTCTTTTTATCTTAAATCAAAATAATATCAATTACTACGTACATACTAGAAGCAATTACTACGTATATACTAGATGAGCTTGAAAATTTGGAGTTACAAAGTGGCTCGCCCCAACTGACTGCATTCTTAAGAGTTCGTTTGTGTTTTAACTTTATCCAATATGTATTGTCATTCCAAAGTGCGCATCCGCATAAAGTCCCTAATTTGGAGTTATGGTAATGGCAGGCTTCGAATAGTGAGATAAAACCTCTCTACATGATCAATGAGCATATTGATAAAAACAAGCTGTATTTTGCACGTATGAAAATAGATAACCATATGATTGAATGATTAATTAATGTAAACGACTCAACATCGACGGCTCAAAGTCTTGCAAAAGTCCAAATAATAATAAGATATGCCAAGTTGCCAACGTACGTAAGCACACACGACCCTTACCAATTTCCTTATATAAATCCACCATATCCATGCATGTTCAATCAAACCACACCCAAACAAAGCCTACACTAGATACAACAGAATGAACACTTCATCATCTTTACTCTGTTTGTTAGCCCTCCTCGCCATCTTGCCTCTCTCCACACTCGCCCAAAGCGACCTGAACTGCAACGCCCATGACAAAGCCATCCTTCTCAAGGTGAAGGCTCACTTCAAGGGAGTTGGCCTGCTCTCCGACTGGGACCCAAACGACGACTGCTGCGACTGGGACTTCATCGGGTGCACTGGCGAAGGCAACCCCAACCCGGGTCGAGTCACCGCCCTGACCATCTCCGGCGGGACCGGCTTGTCCGGGACCATTCCAGAGGAGATTGGGGACCTGCCTTTCCTCAACAACATCATGTTCTTCGACGAGCCCAAGCTGACAGGACCCATCCCCCAATCCTTCAGCAAACTCACCAACTTACGAGTCATCACCCTCAACTCCAACGGCCTGACCGGCCCCATCCCCGCCTTCGTCAGCCAACTCAAGAGTCTCTCGCAGGTCGACATCTCTGATAACCAGTTCACGGGGCCACTCCCTGCCTCGCTCTCGCGCCTTGGCCGGCTGACAAGCCTCAATGTGTCGCATAACATGCTGAGCGGCTCCGTGCCCAACTTCAAGACTAAGAGCTTGACGAGCCTTGATGTGAGCTACAACCAGCTGTGTGGATCGATTCCTACAGGGTTGCAGAAGTTTGGGACTGCTGCGTTTCAGCATAATAAGTGCCTCTGTGGTTCTCCGTTGCCTGCTTGCTAGTCAGTAGTGTGAATGTGTGATACTATATTATCCATCGCAACTGTATTTTATGTTATCATATTTTTTCAATAATTTGCCTTGATTAATCTTTGACTTGATTTGATCCACGCAGTTGTGGCTGTAAAATGTAAACGTTGAATTCAACGTAGAGGATTTTTAATGTCTTTTTTGAACTCCTCATGCTTGAAGTAATGATAAAATAATTAATCCATATGTCTTTTGTAATCCCTTTATTTTCATACCCTTTACCTTGGCTACTAAGTACATTTCCATCTAAAATGCAGTCTTTGAAACTCAAATAGACCCAAATACCTTTGTTATTTTACATGATTTTTTTTAACTCTTTTACTAACTTTAGGCTAAAATCAAGTTCTATTAATGTGCTCTTAGATCACAATAATTCCAACATGAAACAAAAAGGTCCATTAAGAAAAATAAAGAAAATAAAATGAAAATAAAAATTAGAGGGTCATCAAAAGTTTATCAAAAACCTATTGGTAGGGCATTTGGGTCCATTGAAGTTTCAAAAACCATATTGTGGTAAAAAATGTTTATAGTACCAAACGAGACAGGGTATGAAAATTAAGTTGCAAGTGATATGGTTCACTTTGTAATAATGTCAAATTTCAGGGGATATATATGTAAAAAAAAAAAATCTAAAGTTTATACTAATATTATTTACCAAAATGGATTTTTGAATGTGAATAATACCAATTTTAGGGGTATTGGATACTAATAATACAGACTATTTTCCTGGACAATGATAGTACCAACTATTGACCTATTTTCCCTCAACAGTATACTACCACTGAATTTTTATTGTTTTAACTCATCGGAAAGATGACATGACTCCAAAATATGTGACGTAGAAGACAAATTAGTTTCAGCGTCAACATTTTCTACACAAACTTCGTCTTCCACGTCGCACTTTATGGAGCCACGTCATGATTTCGTGAGTCAAAACCATACAAAATCGGTGGTGTACTGTTGGTGAAAAATAGGTTGATAGTTGGTACTGTTAGTGACCAAGAAAATATTCTATATTATTAATGTCCAATACCCCCAAAGTTGGTATTATTGACGTCCAAAAATCCTACCAAAATTGAAGGGAGCTTTGGCACATAGGTTGAGTTGTTGCCTTGTGATCGTGAGGTTATGAGTTCAAGTCTTCAAAACAACCTCCTGCAGAAATGCAAGTTAAGATTTGCCTACATTGCATTTTTTTTTGGCGGAACCTTTCCCTGCACCTGGGTCCATTTGCAAAGACCCTTAATGCACCGGGCTACACTTTTATTTACGAAATTTACAATATTATAATTTTAACTTTTATTTAATATTATAAAACTAATAAAATTAGATTCAGATGATAGAACATTATATATATCAAAAACTAATAACCAAAAGTAATCATAAAATTTTTAAAGTAACGAATAAAATGAGAATGAGAGATTTGTTAATCCAATATTTCTATAAACATTTTTGTTAATGAGGACTAAACACATTTTTCGTTAAGAGCATGTACAATGTGGAATTTTACCTTCTCCTTCCTAGTTAGCACTCTCTCTCCACATTGTACATGCTCTAATCATATATATATATATATATAGTTTCTGGGCTAGAATTATCGTCATTCCTAAGCACGCCATTGATGAAATTACTCGTTTTTGTCGTAATTTTCTGTGGGGCTCTTCCTCCCATTATAGAAAAGCCCCTATGGTGGCTTGGGGGATTGTTTGCAGACCAAAGCAATCGGGAAGTCTAGGTCTCCGAGACCTTGTATCCTGGAACAATGCCAACATTGCCCGGCTGGTTTGGGCGATTCAGAGAAAGGAGGATAACTTATGGGTCAAATGGATTCATGCCAAATACATTCGAGGGTCATCCTGGTGGGACTATCAACCCCCTTATGATGTCTGCACCTACTTCAAGCATCTTTGCCTTGTAAAGAATACTTCAAATGGGGTTGTGATCCTGGGTACCGATGGCGCTGGAAAGGGATAGAGGCTACAGCTCATAGGGATTACAATGCGACAGCGGGATATATATGGAGCCTCGGGATTATGAACGAGGAAGGTTGGGCCTCAATCATTTGGAATCCACTTTCAATCCCACGCCAATCCTTCATCACTTGGGTCTTGTTGCATGGAAAACTACATGTAAGAGTTAGAACAATGCGTTGGCAAACTAGTGGTAACCCACTTTGTCCCTACTGTGATTTGGAGACTGAAACTATCGACCACCTTTTTCTTGAGTGCGATTTTGGGAAGGAGGTGAGGCAGGTTATGAGACATTGGGATCTGGGTAATCTGTCAACCACCCAGGATTGGAAACACCATTTGAGCGAACTCCGAAAAACCAGTAAAGAAACTCATCTGAATTGTGCTTTCCTCACAGTATATGTCTACCATATCTGGACAGAAAGAAACAACCGAGTCCACAAAGCTTGTAATGCTACTCCTCAGGTGATAGTCAATTTGGTGAAAAATGATGTAATGAACAAGGTCCTTCTGGCATCAAAATTTAGGAAAAAATACAGATGTCTTGTTGACACAGTACTCAGTATGTGATTTAGAGGGATCCTGCCCTCACTGTGTGTAAACTACATTGATGATTGTTATATATAACCAGTTTTCTTGTGCAAATATATATATATATATATATATATATATATATATATATATATATATATATATATATATATATATATATATATATATATATATATATATATATATACACACACACTTTCTCTCTCTAAATGAGAGCCTCTCTCTCAAGGGTGATTTCCGGCATTCGATTGCGATTTTCGGAAAAAAATCCGGCAGCAGCGAGGTATCCTTTCCAGGAGAGAGAAGACCACTGATCAAGATCTCTTGAGATTGGGGCTCTTTCCGTAGCCATGGCAAAATCCAAGGGATCCAAAAAGCAACAATGTACTGCAAAGAGGCAAACTAGATCGATGGGATCTGGAAATGCTAACTCTGCCCAAACCCAGAAAGAAGTCGAAGAACCTACGCAAATCAGTGACCCCGAATCCCCAGCTGTGAACATCAACGACAATGAAGTTACCCAGATCGAAACACCTTCTGCAAATGAGAGGGCTGAACAAAGAAAGGTAACTTCTTTCTCATCCCTATTTGACCCAGAAGCTGGCAATTCACTGAAATACATCCCAGCGCAAAAAATCGATGGGGTTAAGGTTGCAAAAATTGAAAAAGCATCAGTTGAAAAAGAAGTCCATTACTGGAAATTCTCTATTCTATGTTGTGTTTTGGGTTCTAATCCACCCTTCCAGATCATGGAAGGTTACATCAGGCGTATTTGGTCTAATTTTGATCTGAGTAAATTTGCATTGATAAGAAAAGGAGTTTTCTTGGTCAGATTTAACAAAGAATCTGATTATAATGAAGTACTCAACAGGAGAGTCTTCTTCTTTGATAGAAAGCCCCTAATTGTTCAGAAATGGACTCCAGATGAGAAAATAGATGTGGATTCTCTCAAATCCTTACCAATCTGGATCAGATTCCCCAAGCTAGACATTCAATACTGGAGCCTAGACAATTTAGCAGTCTAGCTAGTACAATTGGGATCCCTATTAAAACAGACAAAGCAACAAAAGAGAGATCTCAGCTCATTTCAGCTAGAGTCTTAGTTGAAATGAAAGTGGATGGGCCATTCCTAGATGAAATAGCATTTGTCAATGAGCATGGAGACATTGTCAAACAGAAGGTGGAATATGATTGGCTCCCTGTTAAATGTGACTTCTGTCACATGATGGGTCATCAAGAAATAGAATGCAGACACAAGCAACATAAGGAAAGCCACCAAAACAGAAGCTACAATCAAACAGATTCATCAAAAGAAGGCAAACCCACTGGACAGATTCACCATAAAAACCAACAGCAACAACAGTGGAGAATCAAACAGAAAAGAGATGTAGCTGAATATGGAATTATGAGGCCTCCAAAACCTTCATCCGCAACCAGACAAACCAAAAATACAACTCCATTCACTCCTACTACAAACAAGTATGCAACTCTGCAAAATATTTCAGATGGAGACCTTGAAACCGACATTGCATGTGCAGAAGACAGGGACAAACAAGCAACACAGTCAG
Organism: Portulaca oleracea; assembly: GCA_029582165.1. NCBI lineage: Eukaryota > Viridiplantae > Streptophyta > Magnoliopsida > Caryophyllales > Portulacaceae > Portulaca > Portulaca oleracea. The sequence goes on from CM055880.1 coordinate 16,140,601, forward strand.
AGAACACAACCCAAATTGTAGATGAAAGTGATGGCATGGAATGTTAGGGGCCTCAACGACCCTAGGAAAAAAGAAGATGTTATAATCTTCTTGAGATAGGTTCATCTAGACCTGGTTTGCTTGGTTGAGACGAAAGTCAAAAAAGAAAAAATTAGTATCCTCAAGGATGGTATGTTCTGTCATTGGTGCACGCATGACAATTTTCACCTGTATCACTGTGGTCGGATGTTTCCTGCATGGAAAAATCAAAACATTTCTGTTCAGATTCTGGAAACTCATCAGTAGCTCATTCACTGTCAAGTTCAAGACAAGCTCACTTTGATGTCAGCTCACTACACGTTCATTTATGGCTTCAACAAGCAAGAAGAAAGGAAAGATCTCTGGGAAAACCTCATCCGTATCAGCACCATCACCAACGGCGCTTGGTGTATCTTGGGGGATTTCAACGCAGTTTTAAATGCTGAAGATCGTATAAATGGGACTCAAGTTTAGGTTTTAGAAACCAAAGATTTCAGAGAGTGCATTAATAGTTGTGATCTGAAGGAAGTTCAATGCACAGGTGCGACACATTCATGGACAAACAAGCAAGTGCATTAAAAAATTGATAGACTTTTTATCAACCACAACTGGCTCCTACAATTTGATCATATGGTTGCAAAATATATGATGCAGAGTTTAGCTGATTACAAGCCCATTGTGATTACACTTCTTGATGGTCCCATACCTCATCGCATGTTGGAGCGTACCGGTCTGGGGCCCGAGTCTCGGTTTCCATGGCCTTCAAGTCTTTCCGCACCCCCTCCCAAGAATACGAGAGAAACAACTCCAAGATCGGGTGTGGAGTCCATTTCAAGGTGGACCCGGGACCTTGGAGGCGTATTCGGGTCATCGTTGGTTGTGGTATCCACTTCAAATGGGACCCAGGACCATGGAAATGGAGCTACGGGTCCTTATCGGGACCTACTTCGGGCCTTTAAAAGGGTTCGGAGTCATTCGGAAAGAATAAGCGAAAAAGGGTTAACATGGGTTGTCGGAATGGACGCGCCTTCACACTTTGGGTCATAACTCCTTCAATACAACTCCAATGGTCTTCAAATTTTGGAGTTTAAAGTAGACACTGAGAGCTTTCCAACGATATATTATGGACCAAAAATGGAGTCCGGATGAAGAAGTTATGCGAGTTAGAAGTCAGCAGAAAAAAACTGCCAACATCACGATCGCGCCGTCCGACTGCACGATCGTGCCGTTCTTCCAGAAGGCATTGCACGATCGTGCCGTTGAATAGCACGATCGTGCCATTCTCGATGGGTTATGTTTTTCCCCCTTTCCTATATATACCCCGTCCCTTGGCATTATTTATAGTTTTGAGTTTTGAATGTAATGCTTAAGCATTGTTGGGGTTTCTCCCTTGTCTCTAAAACCTTGTTTACTTTATCCAATCAAGTTTGGTGGTGTTTCAAGTCATTCCTTTAGTGATTATTGGTGGTTTATCCTAGATAATCATGGCGGGGTGTTAGGCCTAGAGTTGTGGTTCTCCTTGCTCCGGGTCATATCCAACCTTTGGGTGCTGAGGGCTATTGTTATTGTTGAATATCGATCATCCATCATCACTCAAGCTAATCTACACCCTCCACGCGTACGGTAACGCTCCGCATGTTCAGATTTTGCGATATGTGGAAAAAGATGATCAATTCAACGACATTGTTCAGACAACCCTGGAAAACAAACCGGTTGGTTTTGCTCAGTTTGCCTTGCATCGTACCCTCAAAAGCATGAAAAATCCTTTCAAAAATCTGAATAGGATAAATATCATGACATCTATCAACAAAAAGAGGCTGCAATTGTCCAACATCCAAGAACTTCTCTCCGAAAACCCCAATGATACTGGGCTCAACGCCAAAGAAGAAGAAACCAAAAATCAATACGTCCGCATCTTAAAATCTGCAAACTCTCTGATCTCTCAACAAAGCAAGTATGAAATAACTGCTTTTGGGGATACTTGCTCTAAATTCTTCTTCACCAAGATGAAGGAAAGGAAACTAGCAAGCACAATTCATTCGATCCAAGACGAACTTGGGAATGTTATTGAAGGATACAATGAAGTTGGGAATCTCATTGCCAAATTCTATGAGTCAATGCTTGGTCAATCTCCCTCTGATCGCACACCAATAAATCCAGAGATTATGAATGCGGGACCTATGTTGCAGCCAGAACAATATCAAAATCTGTGTCTCCTGTACACAGACCAAGAAATTGAGGAAGCTTTATTCATCATCCCCAATCATAAATCAGCGGGCCCTGATGGATACTCGAGTGGGTTCTTCAAGTGCTCCTGGGATAAATTAGGTCCGCTCTTCCTTGCTGTTGTTAAAGAATTTTTCAACTCCGGAAAAATGCTAAGAGCGCTCAATACTACAGTCCTAGTCCTCATTCCGAAAGTTGATCAACCTGTAACCCCTGCGGAATTCAGGCCAATCTCATGCTGCAATGTAGTTTACAAGTGCATATCAAAACTTATTGCAAAGCGCCAGAAGGGGGTCCTACCGGGACTAATAAATGACTGTCAATCTGCTTTCGTTCCTGGCAGAGAACTCCTACATAATGTCCTCCTGTGTCAAGAAATTGCACGAGGCTTCAAGCGGAAATCAACGCAATCTAGGTGCCCAATGAAAATCGATATTCGCAAAGCTTTCGATACAGTGCAATGAGGTTTTATCCAGGAAATTCTAGAGGGATAAGGTTTCCCCACCCAGTTTGTCCGATGGATCCAAGCTTACATTTCAACCACCTCTTTCACCCTCCAGGTTAATGGGCAAAACTACGGCTATTTCAAAGGTGGCAGAGGTCTACATCAAGGAGATCCCATATCTCCTCTCCTCTTTGTTCTAACAATGGAATACCTCTCCCGTAGCCTCACTAGAGTTGCAGCTGCCCCAAAATTCAAATACTACCCCAAATTTAGAAGCCTAAAGCTCAGTCATCTAGTTTTTGCTGATGATCTTATGATATTCTGCTCTGTCGACCCGCACTCTATTAAGTTGATAGTGGAAGCACTCAATCACTTCCATAAAACTGCGGGTCTTGAAGTTAATGCACGGAAGTCCACCATCATCACTAGTGGAACGACACAAAGAATAAAGGAGGATATCATCCACCTGACTGGTTTCAAAGAGGGACAACCGCCTTTCATTTACTTGGGCATGCCAATAACTAACAGCAAGTTGTCTAAGATGGACTGCATTAGGCTAGTGGATAAAATGACGGAAAAAATCAAGATCTGGAGACGTAGCAGCATCTCCTATGCCGGGAGAATAGTCCTCATTAATTCTGTTCTGATGGGACTATATTCTTTTTGGGCCTCAGTCACTATTCTCCCAACAGAGATCATAGACAGGGTGGCGCAAATATGTCGGGATTTCCTGTGGAATGCTATTGATGGTCAGCGTAAAAGCCCTCCAATTGCCTGGGATAAGGTTTGTCTTCCAAAAGCTAAAGGTGGCCTTGGCATAAAAAACCTATACCACCTAAATCATTCCCTCATTTCTAAGCAAGTAGTGGCCATTTTCGACCACAAAGATTGCTTATGGGTCAAATGGGTGCATGAAAGATACATCAAAGGCAAAGATTGGTGGAATTACAACCCAAAAGGGGACTGTTATTGCTGGTACTTCAAGAAGCTTTGCCGTGTGAAAAATAAGCTTAAGCAATCCCCTGAAATTTATCAGAACTACTTTGTTGCAAAAGGATATGCTTGGCTTACTGGTCAAAAGGAAAACTAGAAATGGGCCCGTATTGTTTGGAACCGAGTCAACACTCCTAGACACTCAATTATTGCTTGGCTGGCGTTCCATGATAGACTGCAAGTCCGGGCAAAACTTCACAAATACCAACCTCAAATCCCTCCAACATGTGCACTTTGTGGTCTAGAGGATGAGACAACCTCACATCTTCTATATCAATGCAGCATTCCATCTTAGATAAGAGGTTGGGTCAACCAATGGATGCACATGCCTACAGCCACCACACTCGATCAATGGAGTAGGCAGATCCTGTCTATCAAAAATCCAAAATGGCAAAAAGAAGTCCAAATAGCAACTTTTGTGAGCTACATATATCATGTGTGAAGTGCCAGGAACCAGATTCTATTAAAAAACAAGCGTGCTGAAGTGACAACAATTTGGAAGGAAATCCACAGGAATATTTCAAATAGAATCCTTTACATTTCTAGTAGAACTTCAAAGTATAACAAATGTATAGATTTAATATAATCTCAAATCTTTGTAACATTATTTCTCGGGGCTAGCCCCTTTTGGAATGAATTTTTACATTTATTCCAATATATATATATATATATATATATATATATATATATATATATATATATATATATATATATATATATATATATATATATATATATATATATAGAAAAGCCCCTATGGTGGCCTGGAGGATTGTTTGCAGACCAAAGCACTCGGGCGGTCTGGGTCTCCGCGATCTTTCATCCTGGAACAATGCCAACATTGCCAGACTGGTTTGGGCGATCCAGTGCAAGGAGGATAACTTATGGGTCAAATGGATTCATGCTAAATATATTCGAGGATCATCCTGGTGGGACTATCAACCCCCTTATGATGTCTGCACCTACTTCAAGCATCTTTGCCTTGTTAAGGAATACTTCAAATGGGGTTGCGAACCCGGGTATAGATGGCAATGGACAGGGGGTATGATGACAACAAAGCGGGATTACAATGCGACAGAAGGATACATTTGGAGCCTCGAAATTATGAATGAGGTAGGATGGGCATCAATCATTTGGAATCCACTCTCTATCCCACGCCACTCCTTTATCACTTGGGTCCTTTTACACGGAAAACTGCACGTAAGAGCTAGGACACTGCGTTGGCAAACTAGTGGAAATCCGCTTTGTCCCTACTGTGATTTGGAGACTGAAACTATCGATCACCTTTTTCTTGGGTGCGCTTTTGGGAAGGAAGTGAGGCAGGCTATGAGACGTTGGGAACTTGGTAATCTATCAACCACCCAGGAATGGAAACACCATCTGAGCGATCTCAGAAAAGCCAGTAAAGAAACTCATCTGAATTGCGCTCTCCTCACAGCGTATGTCTACCATATCTGGACTGAAAGAAACAACCGAGTCCACAAAACTCGCAAGGCTACTCCTCAGGTGATAGCAAATTTAGTGAAAAATGATGTAATGAACAAGGTCCTTCTGGTAGCAAAATCTAGGAAAAAGTACAGAAGTCTTGTGGACACAGTATTTAGTATGTGATTACGAGGAATCATGTCCTCTCGTAAACTACATTGATATTGTTATATATAACCTGTTTTCTTGTGCAAAAAAAAAAAGATATATATATATATATATATACATATATATACATATATATATACATATATATACATATATATATACATATACATATATATATATATATATACATATATATATATATATATACATATATATATATATATACATATATATATATATATACATATATATATATATATACATATATATATATATACATATATATATATATATATACATATATATATATATATATATATATATATATATATATATATATATATATATATATATATGAAGAGAGGATTGGTGAGAATGTGAGAAGGAGACATATTAGCCATTGGATTATTGATCAAGGGCTATAATTAAACCAACATTTATATATATATATATATATATATATATATATATATATATATATATATATATATATATATATATATATATATATATATATATATATATATATATATATGAAGAGAGGATTGGTGAGAATGTGAGAAGGAGACATATTAGCCATTGGATTATTGATCAAGGGCTATAATTAAACCAACATTTTTTATTTATTTTTTCCCCAATCTCACGTGACTTGGAGTGGAAAAGCTAACGAAAATAAAAAAAAACAAACATATTCATTAACTTTGCTTGGGAAACATATCTCGCATGCATCAAAGGCGGCTGTGCATTTCACCATCCCCAATCCCTAAACACTCTGTTTGAACCGAAAATATTATGTGTGAGCAATCAGACGGAAAAAGGAGAAGTTGAGAGGGTTCGGTTTTCGTTGGAGAGATTAGGGTTTGGAGTTCGTCGGAATTCCGATGTGAACAGCGAGCGAGCAGCGTGCATTCAGTCGTTGTCATCGAGCAATTCTGAGCGGTGTGTTTTGTCGGAACACGATGAATGTTAACGGGAAAGGGGTTGATGAGTTGGGATCGAAACATTCTTCCAGGGGAGTGGTTTTGCAGATTAAGGGTTTTAAACGTCATGTTCTTAAAGGCTTTTAAACATCATGTTCTTAATGGTACAACTAGTAGTATATCTTGGAGATTAGGGGTTTTGAGTTGTGTAAAAACGTCATGTTCTTCGTGATGTTCTTCATCGTGGAAATTTTGAAAAGAATATATCATAAACAGTGATGCCCTTTTGATATGTAATTGGTCATCTTAATTTGGGTTGACGTCTTGTTGGTTTCACGTAAAGAAGTTTGGTGCATTGTAGACATGGTATGGAGGTTAGGGTTAAATGTGATTTGCATTTTGTTGGGTCATGATGTCCATTTGAATGAATCATGATGTCCATCTTTGTTGGGATGGTGGGTATCATGCTAGAGTTACATGTCCCTTTTAGTTTACATAAGCGTTCATTTTGTGTTTGAACAATGATCATGTTGAATAGGGTGTCATTCTTTGAATACATAACAGATGTCCATTTGGATTACACATGTTGTTTATGTTGACATTATGTATGTCTAAATTGAAGATAAATTGAAGATAAGCAGACATCATGTGTTAGTCGAAAATCATTACAAGAGTGTAAAACATGGTATCCATCTTGGTTGAACATGATGTCCACTTGGTTCAAAGATGATGTCCATTTGGTTTGAATATGATATCCATCTTGGGTTGAACATGATGTCAAATTGGTTTGAACTTGATGTTCATTTTGATTTTATTACAATGTCCATTTAGTTTATACATAATGTCCATTTTGTTTGAATATGATGTCCACCTGATCAAAAAATGATGTCGGATTTGGTGTAAATATGATGTCCATGATGTGTATTTGGTTTGAACATGATTGCGTTTCATTTTCTAAATGTTTCCAGGTTTAACAGAATGTAAATTATGTGATGAGTTGGCGAAGCAGAAGCATATGACAGAATGAGGCCGACTTGGCTGTCTGCGAATAGTCGAAGTGTGGGTTGATTGTTGAAAATTCCAACAATCGTTTACATATTGAACATTCTGTATGTCTAAATGAACATTACCTATAAATGAGGATTGTGTATGTAAAGGTATATGGTAATGAGCATGAGTGTGTAAATTGTACATTATGTATGTCTAAATTGTACATCAAGACATGCAAGAATGAGCATTAGCTACAACCATCCAAAATATGAGTAACATCAAGATATATGATAATGAACATAATCTTAAAAGATAATGAACATCACAATATGCGGCAATGAACATCACCTTATAAGAAAATGAACGTCAATGCATATGGTAATGAGCAAGAGTGAGTATGGTAATGAACAAGGCGTTACAAAAAAATGAACATCATGGTATATGATAATGAATTTCACCTTGTAAGAAAGTCAACATCATGTTATAAGGAATTGAAAACCAAGGTATATGGCACCTTACAAGAAAACGTGCATTGAGGTATAAAGTAATGAGTATGAGTATGTATGGTAATGAATATCCATGTATTTGGTTATGAACATCAAGGTATTTAGTAATAAACATGAGTGTCTACTGTCTAGTAGTTGATAATCATGTGCAAAAATGAGCATTTTATAATATGATGTTGAGTTTGTACAATGAACATCACATTATTACACCAATGAACGTTAGAGTGTGTGCAACTGAAAATCAATAAAAGGATCAATATTATATGATATCTAAAAATATAAAATATTTTCCTAGTAGATTTTGGCAAAAAGTACATCAACTTATATGACAATGAACATCAAGTTATATGGTAATGAACATTAGGGAGTGTAGCCAATTGAACAACATATGGTAATGAGCATCACAGAACATGTTAATGAACATCATAGTATAAATGGTCATCAAGGTACATGGCAAATAATATGTCAAGGCGTGCAAGAATGAACATCAAGTTACCACGAACATCAAATTAGTGTGACATGAACATTAGAGTTTAGGCAATTGAACATGATTTGTTATGATATATTTGGTAATGAACAATATGTGGCAATGAACATCACCTTGTAAAAATATGAACATTAGAGTATATTTGAACATCACATTACAAGAGAAATAAACATCATGGTATATGATGATGCATATGACCTTATAAGAAAGTCAACATCATGTTATAAGGAATTGAAAACTAAGGTATATGACACCTTATAAGAAAAACTTACATCGAGGTATATAATAATGACCATGAGTATGTATGGTAAAAAACATCCAGATTTTTGGTAATGAACATCAAGGTGTTCAGTAATGGACATGAGTATCTAGCAGTTGATAATCATATGGGAAAATGAGCATTTTATAATATGATGTGGAGTTTGTGCAATGAGCAGTACATTAGTACGCCAATGAACTTTAGAGTGTGTACAATTGAAAATCAATAAAATGATCAACATTATATGAAATCCAAAATTATAAAATATTTTCCCAGAATATTTTGGCAAAACGTACATCAACTTATAAGATAATGAACATCAAGTTATATGGTAATGAACATTAGGGAGTGTACCAATTGAACAACATATGGTAATGAATATCAAGAAACATGTTAATGAACATTATATTATAAATGATCATTAAGGTACATAGCAAATAATATGTGGAGCGTTACCGTACGCGTGTGTAGACACCGAAATTTGCACCAACACAATTCCGACCCGTCAAAACTCAGTAGGTCATTCGGACCGAACACCAAAATGGTTCATTGGACCCATGGGATCAGCAAAGTGGGCCCAACAAAGCGAAGCGGCCCGCGTAAAAATAATAAAACCCGCTGGGGTTTTAGAAGACCACAAGCAGGCCCAAGATGCGGATCCGGCCCAGGAAAATAAATAAAACCCGCCGGGGTTTTATCTGCAGGAGCGACCCGCTCTTTTTGTCAGACACGTCAGCGATCCGTGTGAATAAAATCAAAACCCGCTGGGGTTTTATCTTCAAAGTTGGCGCCAATTTTTCCCCCATGCAATCCCATGACAATAGTCCCACGTGATTGATTTTTTGACCTGGAAATTCTTAAACCCCGTTGGGGTTTTGATATTGCATGGAGAAGGACGTAATTGTAGGGATGTGTCTCCCTCCATTTCGCTCCAAAACACCCATCCTCCACCTATAAATACCCCACCATTTTCACTCATTCATCATCAACTATCCTCATTATTCTACATAAACTCTCTCACAAGCTAATCTCCCCATAAACCTCCATACACTCATTCTAATTCTCTATTATTTCCATACTCTCCTAATGTCCTCCTAATTACCCTCATCATGATTTCTTTACCATACCACCCCTCTCTAACCGTTCTCATACATATCCTTCCATCCAAGCTCCAAAGCGAGGCTAAGTCAAGAGGATCAATCTCCATTTCCATCTCATCCATTCCTAGCAAGGTTTGCTTTTCATTATTGTATTTAATCATGTAATTTATGCTTTAATCTCTTTACTTGTACATGTATTTTGTAAAATAAAACCTCATTGTTTTTGTATTGCATGACCTAGAATATAACATTGTGAAATTTATTAAACTTCTCCCCGCTTTTTTTATTTCCAAGTTCGATTTTAGTAGAGTCTATTTTCTAACAGACGGATTCAAGAGTTCTTATAATTCTCGAATTCTAACCTTACCCCCGAACATAGAAATCGGGTTTCATAGACCGGAGTTATAACTTTTTATTTTTGGTTTGTCGATTTTCTTAAATCGGCTGGCGACTCTTTCTTCATTTTGCAATTCTTTTGATTATTTAAAATACACGTCCTTGCATTAAAATAGTTAGAAATGATTTAATACCATCTCTTTTCACTAATTCAAGGCTAACCCAAGACAACATGGGTACAGAAATCAACAAAAGCTATGCGACTTTTGTTAATTTCCACCTATTTCCTCTGGGTCGAGGAAATGCATGGCCCAGTCCAGAAAACATCAAAAGCTATGCGGCTTTTGATCCTTCTGACAGCCCATTTGTTTCCTTTTTGGCCTGGATTCTGTAATAGGTCGGTAATAAATCATTAATAATTTATTTTAACGCAATTTCAAGTGTTTAAATGATATAAAAGGATTTGTAAATAAATAAAGTTTTATCACCCTGAAAATGAATTTTGAAAAATAAAAATATCCTTATTTAAGGATTAAAAAACCTTAGTCGGCTCCCGATTTTTTAAGTAGCGCATCCGAAACCGATTTCCCGAATAAGAATTTTCCGGGTCCTACGGCGTGGAGGGTAGAAGATTAGCTTGAGTAGTTGAATGGAATCGGTAATCAACACGAACAATAGCCTTAAACACCCAAAGGTTGGATATGACCTTGAGCAAGGAGAACCACAACTCTAGGCCTAACACCCCACCATGATTATCTACAATAATCCACCACGAATCACTAAAGAAATGACTTGAAAAACCACCAAATTACTTGGATAAAGTAAATAAGATTTTTGAGGAAGTTGGAAAAAACCCTACAAAATGCTTAAGCATCACAAAAAATTCAGCCAAAACTAAGTAAAACACACTGGAGGGAGGATATTTATACAAAATGGGAATTAAAAATAAAAACGCAACGTTTTACTCAAAAACTCACATGCGGCAGACGGGTCGTCGCGAGCGGCACAAGGTGGTCGCGGGCGCGACAAGCCAACGGACGCAACAATCGGCCCTCGAGCATGGGAGCGTCGCGGACGACACCTGTTTCATCGCGGGCGCGACGACTCTGTGGAAGAGGGGCGTTGACAGCGTTTCCTCGACCCTTGACAGCACCTTCGGTCGGCAAGAAAATGTTCGACCCTCTAGAATGGGCGCTGACAGCGCTTGTCCAAACGCTGGCAGCGTCTAGCAGTGGCGTCCAGTTCCATGCCCAGTCGTAGCGGGCGCTACGGTGGAGGTATCGGGCGCTACCCTCCCCGCCCAGATCTCCTTTGCTATTCGCGCACTGTCGCGGGCATTACCTAGGTTGTGGCGGGCGCTACAGCTTGGGTTTGCTGGCTTTCTTGTCTTGTTTTTCCCTCCTTAGGTTTTCTTGACTCGGGACCACTCCCGAACCAAATTGCCGTGCAGCTTCACATCCCGGGACGGTCCTGGGTCCCACTTGAAGTGGATACCGCACCCGATGCTGATCAGTCCTTGCCTCCGGGGTCCTGGGTCCACCTTACAGTGTACTCCACACCCGACCCTGGAGTTATTTCTCTCATGTTCTAGGGAGGGGGTGCGGAAAGACTTAAAGGCCATGGATTTTGAGGATCGAGCCCAGCTCGCTACGCTCCATACTTCCCTTCTTGAAAAAGTGTTGCCCTCAACTCTTAAGAGTTAAAATGAAGGTAGTTTCCATTGCTCGGCCACCCGTTACTCGAACCCTCCAACAAACCGATCATGACCTCGCTATGAACTCCACCCTGCTTGAAGAAATAGGAATTCTTGAAGAGGTTTGGGGGTGAAGGACGAAGGACGGAAGTAGGAACATTTTATGGAGTTAGGGAACGCTCAACCTCACTAAGCTTGCTAATCGGTAATGATAAAGTTATGGATCGCTTGTCCACACCAAGAGCACCCTCATCCCGTGTTTCGCTCAAAAGGAGGTTCCTCAACTCACTTCCCACCCAGGTTTTGTTTTGATGTGGGTTTAAGGGATTCATGCAATCAAAGCCAAGTAAATGATCTTCACTCAATAAACAATCCCACAAACATGGCATACCAAATTTCCAACAACACTCATTCAACGAAAAATCCTCGAATAACCAATGTCGCGCAAATGTCATGTATGGCATATTCAAATAGTTCACATCACAACGACCAATATGCAAACAATATTCACCGAAAGACGTCACTAATGAAGAGCTCATAAACATCGATTGAAGTAGATTCAAGGCATCACTAAACCCAAATTCGCTACTAAACACCAATGAGCACCAAGATTCTTAGCTTTCCACTCAAAATATAGAGAATTTTCAACCAAGGACATCACATGCTCATCATGCAACTTATCACGCCAATAAACATTCTCAAACAACGACCAATGTCTCCCAAAGATCATACACGACTCACCCAAAGACTCTACTCCATAATGTCCATCTTTCAAGCATGATTCAATAAATTTTAAAGGAGAGCCTTCGGTTACCTTATTCTTCCCATGGAGAAGAATTTGAGTGCCCATGAGTGGAAGGAAATTGGAGTCATTGCCATGGTTGTTTAGTCCCGTGGCTTATGGCAACAATAAAACCAAAGGAACTTCTTCTTGGGCTTTTTCAACAATGATGAGAGGAAGGGAAATATCGATGTTCTAAACCTCATCGTGGTATGGAGTTTCACCAAGCTCACCATGTACATCAAGAAATTCCCGAGGTTTCCCTTCATTGGCCGCAAGGACATTACCCGCGTCCATTGAACTTTCGTTTTTCTCAGCCTCCTCAAACTTTCCAAGTGTGGAAGTGAGGTTTTGCTCATCAAAACCTTCTACCATGTCACTTGTATGCTCCTCCATACCAAAAGATTCCTCAATCCAAGCTTTAACCATAGCCATCTTTGGACATTGCAAGGAATCATGTCCCACACATCTACATTTGACACACTTCCTCGATTGACCTTGGAGGTTCAAAGCAATGTTGTTCACTTCGACCTTAAGGTTCTTAAGAGTCTGCTCGATGGTATAGAATCGATTCTCGCAGGCGGAGAGTCGGTTCTCGATAGCTTGATCCCGAGGACTTCGGCATCGGTTCGATTTCTTTCGATTGGAGGTATCTTGGTTATCCATATCGAAGAAAGGGTGAAGGACGGTATGTGTTCGAGATATTTTTGTGGAGTTTGGGGGCTTTCTTGTAGTTGGTTAGTGTTTGGCTAATGGTTCTTTGTGTTTTTCTCACTCAGACATTTCATCGAACACCTTCCGTACACAAAATTCCAACTTCTCCTCAAAGCTCTAAATGACTTCAAATCCAACAAATACAAACACAATACAATATATTCCAACACTCTTGGATAACAAAGGGAATGTAGAACACCAATATTTGCATACATTCCACAACAGATAACTATACTAGCAAGAACAATGGACAAAACTCAAGCTAGAACAAATCATAGCTCTGATACCAAATGGAGCGTTACCGTACGCGTGGAGGGTAGAAGATGAGATTGAGTAGTTGGACAGAATCGATAATTGTAGACACCTGAAAAGTGTCTCATAATTATGTAATTTTATACATTTTTATTCTTTTTATTTCTTAGAAAAATGCAAAAGAAAGTGAAATGCAAAAGAGAGACGAAAACCAAATAAAAAAAAAATCAGCCCGATCCTGCCTATGCACGCTGCCCAAAGGAAGAAGCAGCCCGAGCTGGGCAGATCCGGCCCAGCATACCGCCAGGTATAACAAGCGGATTCTTCCCGACCCGAGGTGCTTTGGCCTGCCTAGGGTTGCGTACCATAGGCAGATGGACTTCCAGAAGGCCCGTAATACTTGGCGGTATTACTTCCATTTTCCCCCCTCATTTTGACCTAAAATCTCAACCCTAATTTCTCCTTTAAAAACCCCCCTCCATTTCCATTTCATTTTTACACCGAAATCACTCATGCGTATTGACACTTGGTGATTCCATTTTCTCTCCTCCCTCTCTAATTCTCTCATTTTGCATACACTTAATTGGCATTTTGTCTTCTTTATCTCTCTCTCTATCCTTCCTTCATTCATATTATCTTGTAACTTGAGTTAACCCTAAACTCGACCTAAATAATATGGATTGCTTGTGAATAAAGGTATGTTTGTGTTTAATTCTTTTATTTATTGTACTTAATTCTTGCTTTATTATCGCATTTGTATGTAGCTAAATAACATTAATTACGCTAATTAATACTCCGTTTCTACTCTCTTTTTCTCCTTCTCTCTTCCTTTCTTTTTTAACAACTTTAGTAAAGTCCGTTCGTTGAACGGGCGGATTCGGGAATTTTTATTCCCGAATTCGTAACCTTACCCCCGGATTCGAATCTCGTGGTTCGTGGTTTGTGGAGTCTTATTTTTTGAGTTTATTAATTCTTGTTTAAAAATTAATTGGCGGCTCTTCTCTTTTTTTCCTTTTTATTTCTCTCTCTCGGGTTTTATTTATTTTCGGATTCCAGAGATTTAATTTCGGAGTAAAGAATTTTTTTTTACTTTATTTTAATTTTCAGAGTAAATAACTGGGAACCCGAATCAGTGACTGGCGCAATAACTGGCGGTATGCATGCCAATTCACTGGTTCAGACCTGGCTCTCGGGTTCAGAAACAGGTTCCCGGACCTCGACTGGCTGCAATAACTCCAGGTATGCCAACCCAATGTCTCGGGTTCGACCTGGAGTTTCTCTGTTAGATGTCTTCTTTTATTTCCTCTATTTTTTTCCTTTTTGTTTTCTGTTTATTTCGTTAAGTAAAAAAAGGTTTCCAACTAAAAAAGAGTTTACTTAAGTTTTAACGTTAACTTTATTTAAACAGAAATTCAAGCAAATCTTCTTAAAGAAAAGACACCCCTTTCGACTCACCGTTTACCGCGAGGGACACCAACGGGGATTTTCCCGGGTCCCACAAATGGTGACTCTACTGGGGACTTACTTTAAGAGGGTAAAACTTGAAAAACCGGTTTTTAAACTTTTGAGTTGAAAAGGAGAAATTAATTTTTGTAATTTTTATTATTTGGTTAGGCATCAAGCATACGGACCTCCATCTCCATTTTTATAAATCGGGATGAACCCAAAGGTACCATCTAGGTTTTAACCCAATCCCATTTTGGGTAAAATATATTCCGACTTCAAGGAATGAACCCCACATTTCAAGAAGATCGCAAATTGCTTTCCCACTCATGAAGCACTCCCAAAATTCTCGGGACTATGAGTCTACATTTTCCCTTTAATTTTGTGAGAAACACACGGGTCACTCTACTATGAACTCCATAGAATTTGTGGCACGTGAGAGACATGAGTATGTTAGTTTTAGGTATCTGACCTTCAACCCTTGAATATAGAACCTTGGTTAGGTGCATTACCCATTTGTATGCTATGTGCATTCTAATTGTGATATATGTAAATTACGTGCTATATGTTTTTCTTTATTTTTAAGAGTCGGTCTCATGTCTCTTTTCCCCCCAAATGCCGCTTTTGTTTGGATAATATTCAAGCCAAAGTTAAAGAAGACTTAGGGGTCTCTCTTGGGCCCAAATCAAAGAGGTTTGATTAAGCCTAAGATCTTAGCTTGATTATGTCCAACCCTAGGTTGCATTTGGGCCGAAAATGGGTGTATCCGGTTGTTATTTAAATTCGAGTTCATTAAGACTTTAATGTTGGCTCAATCTTATGATAGCCCGATGGACCTTTCCCCGTACTTAGTCCCATACTAGGATAGAGGTCATCATGCAAGCCTAATGCTGGGTGAGTCAGGTAAAAAAAAAAAGTCTGCATATAAAGATAATTTGCATTAGGTTGTCCCATATAGGTCATTAAGTCATGGCATGCATCGGGTAGGCATGTGTCGGGAGTTAATGTTGTTCTAATGTGAAATTTCCATATAGGAAAAATAGGACCTAAAGAGTCAACAGTCAAGTCCTGGGCTAGGGTCGGATCTCGAAGGCTGACAAGTTTCTCACCAATCCTGACCACAACACCGAACCGGAGCCTGTCCCCCGACGTCGACTCGGTTACTCCTCCCAAACCTTACTCATAGACAGTGACATTGTGTCAATTCCGTCTGACTTCATGGCTTAGAATAACGATCAAGATCAGGAAACTCATGGCCAACCTGTTACGGCAGCAGACCTCTAAACCTTAGTGCAAGATATCCGTAGCTTGATTGATACAAGGGCCAACCAACAAGATCGTATAATGGAAGGTGTTGTCCAAGCCATTCAAACGATCAATGAAGATAGGTATAGGGCAGGATACCCCTGATGAAGACGACAGAAGCGTGCATACTGAAAAGACTATACCTCGGGATGAACAGTTCATGCCATTCAGGGACAGTAGGGTCGATAATCTCCAAAATCTGCTAAGACAAATCCCTCAATTTAGGGAACATTTTCTGGATATTAGCTTACCAAGCACTCCTCAAGCCAAGCTCCCTGACAAGTTCTCTTTGCCTGAGAAGAAATTTAGGGCCATGGAGAATCCTACTCACTATGTGCGTAGCTTCGCGCGCATGATGGTCTTAAAGGAGGTGGACCCTAACCTATACACTCATGTTTTCCCGTGGACCTTGAGCTATTATACCTTGCCACAGGATGTCCAAGAGAACTGGGAAGCTGCTTATAAAGCTTTTATCCAGCAATATGCAGCTAGCCAGGATGTTGATGTGACCATGAGTGATATGGCGGTAATCAAACAGGGTGAAGGTGAATCTTCATGAATTACTTCAATCGCTGGAGTGCACAAAAGGCCTTAATGACTGATAAAGTAACCTTGGATTACCAGATCCAAATTTTCATAAAAGGATTGAAGCCAAGGTATGCTAATATGATGGTATGCCAGTTGATTCCAGATTTCTCAACTTTGAAGAAACTAGGATTAATGGTAGAAGCTAAGCTGGAAAAGTCTGCAACATCATCCGGATGGAAGAATTCCTCTTCCACCAAAAGGGTTGGCGGAACATCCAACCAGCCACCAAAAGTTGTTGAGGCACATGTCATCCAAAAGTTCACTTCTTATACGCCCATCGACACTTCTTATACTGAGGCCTTAGATCGTCTTGTGAAGAAGGGGAAGATTGAACTTCCCCCTATCAAAGCTGAACTTGAAGTATATGGGAAGAGTTGGGATGCGGGAAAATTTTGTAATTACCACCGCATGCGGGGTCATGATACAGAGAGGTGTGTTACCCTCAAAAATCTCATAGAGAGGATGATCCGTGACCAGACACTACCCTTACCCAAAGCGGCCCAACAAAATCTTAATAACAAGAATAATCCATTTGGGGTCACCATGATATCCAACACTTTAGGGAGTTGGGACCCCACCATCTTCATCACTGACATAGGGGCTTCAAAATTCGAGGTTTACACTCCGAACTTCAAGCATGTCAACGAAATATGGGATAGCGATGAAGAGGACGTGTATCAAACCAACATGACTTCCTGGGATTCTGACATCGGGGATACATGCGAGGAGATCACTCCTAAAGTGAAATCACTCGAGATAAACCCTGGAGATGAAGAAGAAAGTGTAACTAAGGAGACCGAACAGTCAAAGATGGTCCTCAAAGTCACTCAGGAGGATCATCAAATGGATGGCCATGCTGATACTGCTTTTCTTACCAGGTCGGGGAAAACCAACCAGAAAGACCAAACTCCCCCACCACCAATTACTCATACACGTTTGAGCACACAACCGACTGAGACAATCCCTATAGATGATGCTTTCCTTAAGCAATTCAAGAAGACTAAAGTTTACCTCACGATTTGGCAATTGTTAAATACTTCCCAAACACATCGTCAAGCGCTCTTGAATGCACTGAACCGAATCCAAGTTCCCTCGGACACTCCACCCGAAGATCTCGTCGCATTTGTGACTACACCAAAGCTGGGTATCACTTTCGATGAGGCGGACTTACCAAGGGAAGGGTATTCGCACAACAAGGCTCTATACTTAACCATCATGTGTTCCAACAAGGTTGTCCCGCTTGTGCTGGTGGACAACGGGTCGGCAGTCAACATATGCCCAGGGATGACCGCCCAAAAGTTAGGTATTTAGCGACACCATTTGGCCCAACAAACTGTTCAACTCCGGGCTTATGATAATTCCCCAAGAAGGACTTTGGGTTCGGTAATCTTACCAATAACCATGGATCACCTCACCCGAAACGTCGAATTTCTAGTTATCGACATCCCGACTTCTTTTAATTTACTACTTGGCCGACCATGGCTGCATGAGAATAGGACGGTCCCCTCAACTCTACACTAAAAGGTGAAGATGATAATTCAAGGCCAAGTCATCACAATAGGAGGCGAGGAAATTTCTGCTATCGCCACCCCTACAACACCTGTGTTGGAAGTTGAACACAACTCTATGGATGAGGAGTTTCATAATTTTGAGTTTGTGGCCATGCTGAGTCTAGATGAGGTCCCTTTTGATTTTGACCTATATTCTAATCGCAAGGTCAACGCGATCTTAAAAATTATGGGATATTTTCCAAGGCAATCTCTTGGGAATCCAAGCAAGAAACCTAACTTCCCGTCTATAACGCCTAAAAGCTATTACTCCTTTGGCCTTGGGTATACCTCGACCGAAGAAGAAATGGATCAAAGAGGGAGATGACTTTCCCTACTATGGGTTCCCGGACCCTTACTACTTGAAGGAGGAAGGTATCCAAGTAGCTGGCTTGGAAATTTTTAATGAATGCATGATCTTAGAGGAAGGACACTACGTCCCGACCCGGGAGAAGAAACCCCCTCTTGAATGGATTCATTTAGCTGGAAGTGGCATCTTTGGTCTTCTGTTTGGCCAAGAGGCTTATCACAACAACAACCCGGGTGATGTCCTTGTCGCAGCCCTGTCTAACCCAGGATTCGACCCAAGTAAGCTGATAACTGAAGATGGAAGCTGTCTTGAGATATCATGGGTGGATGTCGATGTCGAAAAAGAGTTCATTGTAGCCTTAGGAGAGTCTTCTGACTCCCTCAAGTATAGTCCTAGTTTCCCTTCTGTTGAGTCGGAGTCCGTTGAGTAAGTCCTAGAGTTTATCTTTGATGTATTCGTTTTTCCTGATTCAATAAAATGAATGTTTGTTTGATTATCCGGATCTTTTTTTCCCTCTTCCCTGAACTGTTTTTGCCAATAGTGATGCTGAATTAATGGACACAAAAGAATTAATAAAAGTTGCTGAGGAACATGAAAACCACACAGCCATAATGGAGGAAACAATAAGCATTAACGTAGGAACCTTAGAAAACCCTCGGGAGTTGAAGCTTGGGAAATCCTTAACTTTAAAAGAACAAGAGGAATACACTGAGTTGCTGCAAGAGTTCGTTGACATATTTGCATGGTCCTATGAGGACATGTCAGAGATCGATCGAGAGATAGCCAAACATTCTCTCCCTTTTTATCCGGACTTAAAGCCACTCAAGCAAAGACCTAGAAGGATGAAACCTGAATGGTCACGTAAAATTTTATCAGAGGTAGTAAAGCAGCAAAAAGCATGTTTTATTAAAGTGATCGAGTATGCAGATTGGTTAGCCAATATTGTACCCGTACCCAAGAAAGATGGAAGGATGAGAATGTGCGTTGACTATAGAGACTTGAACAAAACTAGTCCTAAGGATGACTTTCCACTACCTCACATCGACATTCTGGTAGATAACACATGTGGGCATGAGTTACTATCTTTCATGGAAGGGTATTCAGGGTATAATCAAATCAAGATGGCAGAGGAAGACATGGAGAAGACCGCCTTCACCACCCCATGGGGAAATTTCCACTATGTGGTAATCTCGTTCGGGTTAAAGATGCCGGAGCTACTTACCAAAGAACGGCCACAACCTTACTATATGACATGATGGACAATGAAGTGGAAGTTTATGTCGACGATATGATTGTCAAATCAAAGAAATGGGCAGAACAACCTGCCAGTTTGAGAAAGTTTTTCCTTCGCCTAAGGAAGTACAATATGCAGGTAAATCCACAAAAATGTACCTTCGGAGTCACCTCCAGTAAGCTGCTTGGTTTTGCGGTCAGCTCGCGAGGTATTGAAGTAAACCCAGCTAAGATTAAGGCTATTCAAGACCTTAAACCAACAAAGACTGAAAAGGAAATTCGAGGGTTCCTTGGAAGAGTTCAATACATAAGTCGTTTCATCTTGAAACTAACCATGACGTGTGAACCATTGTTTAAAAAGTTAAAGAAGGGGACGAAACCACAATGGGATGAAAAATGCCAAGATTCCTTTGACAAGATCAAAGAGTACTTGCCCCCCCAGTGCTAATGCCAAGTAATGTTGGCTCAGAAAGTTGATAATAAAGAAAGGGCCTTAGATTACCTGAGTAAGAAGTTCTTGGAATATGAAGTTCGCTACACAGAAATATAGAAAACAGCCTTAGCTCTCGTTTGGGCTACCAAAAAGCTTCGCCACTACATGCTTTCACATACGGTGCACGTCATATCAAAAAAGAACCTGGTCAAGTATGTTTTAGAACAACCAATAGTCAACAGTAGGGTGGCTCGATGGATGGTAATGCTCTCTGAGTTTAATCTCAAATACGTACCACCAAAATCCATCAAAGGAAGAGTTGTGTCAGACTTCTTAGCTCATTCACCTTCAAGTGAATCTCACCCGACGGAATTAGATTTTGGCGATGAACAAGTCTTCGATACAGATGATGAAACATAGGAAATGCACTTCGATGGGACATCCAATCAAACAGGATGTGGAGCCAACATTATCCTAATCTCGCCCGAAGAAGAACATACCCCAATATCCGTGAAACTTGATTTTGGGGTTACCAACAACACAGCTGAATATGAAGCTTGTATTCTATGCATACATGCTGTATTGGAAATGAATATCAAGAGGCTGTGTGTCTCTGGAGACTCCAACCTTGTGATCAATCAGGCCAATCATAATTGGAAAGTAAGGGATGAAGATATTGCTACCTACCAAGCATACTTGACTAAACTTTATGAGAAATTCGACTACATCACTTTCACGTTTTACAAACAAAAAGACAATGAACTGGCTAATTCCTTGGCCAAGTGTTCGGTTGTGGTAATTTGGGTTTCCTAAGTAGGGTTGTCGAATCCAGAGGTATGGTGTGTTAGGTTAATAGGGAATTGGTTTGTTGGGTTTTAAATTGCATGAAGCAGTAAACTATAAAACTAAACTAATTATGAATTGCAAACTAAAGAAAACATGAATTTGGAAACAAAACCTAACTTAATAGAACAAGAACAAGAAATTAAACTAGAAATCAAGAGCATATTAAAGAAAGCAATAAATAACAATAAAGGAAGAATTTAAAGATTAATTAAACCTAATTTAACAAGAAAGTAAATTTCTAACTAAGAAAGCAATTAAAAGCAATTAATAACGATGAATATAAAAACTAAATCTAATACTAAATTTAAAGAATGAAAACATGAACCTAAAATGCATTGTACTAAATTCTAATCGTGAATCTTGAATCACGGATCTTTCTCCCGAACAAACAAGAAAGGGCGTGATTTGGATTACAAAGACTGCTCGAATCCTCACCAGAAGGGAGAATTCGAGGAACCTTAATCCTCCGCTTCACTAAAAAAGTGGAATTTGGGTGGAACTAATACTAACGAAATTTATATAGCGAGACAATGAATAAAAGTGAGAAGGAAACGAGAATTGAAAAAAAAAAAATTGAATCGAATTAAAACTTAGAAGAGTAAATTACAATCGAGGAATTGAGAAAAAAACTAAAGAAAACTTAAACTAAAACTAACCTAACCTAAACGAAACTAAAACTAAAATAAAAAAAAAACCTGTCTAAAAACGTCTCTTTCTAATGAAGTATCATAAGTATATATAGGAGGAATTTGGAAAGAAAAATAAACAAAATCCCAAAACCCTACGCGTGAAAGGGCAGTGCATAAAAATATCAGACACTGGGACATTACGTCTTTGAGTTTTCCATAGAAAAACGCAGCCAGCGTTTTAAAAACGCGGCCAACGTTTTGTATTACTCGACTTTTCTCACTTTTTGTCTCAGGCGCTGACTGCGTTTTAAAAACGCAACTAGCGTTTTTGTCTTCCGCTCATTCTTGGGCCGGATCTTGCGCGATTAGGCTGCTTCTTTTAATTCTTCTTCTCATATTGTTTTCAATTCTCCAATTCTCTCTTAAATTTTCATCTTTTCTCCACTTTTTTCACTTCTCTATGAATTTGGATTAAGATTTGCTAATCACACTAATTTTCCAATCAAGTGAAGAAATCGCAACAAAAAATACTCAATTTACGGTCTTAATTTGGCTCAAAATGAGACCGAACACCAAGCTCTCATTTTTAGTGGCCATTCCGGTAAGGATAAGTGAAATGCCTATAATAGTCCAAAGGAAAAGTGAGCCAGCATATGTGTGCTCCTTAGACACGTGCGAGGTTAACTTGGATTGCTAGTATTATGAGCTCTACATATACGTGACAAAAGGGGAATACCCAGATGGACTTGAACCTAGTGCACAAAGGGCTATTCGACTTATTGCAGCTTAGTACGGCATAATTCAAGATAGACTCTACAAGAAGACCATCACAGGTTTGACTTTGTTGTGTGTCGACAAAGAAGAAGCCGAGAAGATCATGGAGGCTATACATAGCAGAGAATGTGGTCCACACATGAATGACAGGGTCTTAAACAAAAAGATTCAGAGAGCTGGTTATTACTGGACCACTATGGAGGCTGATTGTCATGCTTTTGTTAGGAACTGCCTCAAATGCCAGATTTTATGCGAATTTACAGCATCAACCTCCAACTTATCTCACTACATTGACTTCCCCATGGCCTTTCTCAATGTGGGGAATAGACATCATCGGTAAAATATCTCATACCGGTACTGGGGGCCATGAATTTGTATTAGTGGCTGTTCACTATTTCACACAAAATGGGTTGAAGCGGCATCTTACACCAAAATCACTTCCAAACATGTGGCTAAGTTTATCCAGTAGAACATCATCTGTAGGTATGGAGTGCTACATGAAATAATAAGTGATAACGGAAGACATTTCACGAAAGAATTCACCGAATTACTTGAGAAATACAAGATCCAGCATCATCACTCGTCAGTTTACAGGCCACAAGCCAATGGCGCCGTGGAGGCATCCAATAAGTCATGGAGAAGAATCATTGAAAAGATGGCAGTAACTTATAAAGACTGACTTGATAAGTTACCCATTGCTTTATGGGGGTACTGAACGTCAATTCACACTGCTACTAGGGCAACCCCATACTCATTGGTTTACGGGACGGAGCTGTATTATCCATAGAGATAACAATACTTTCCTTGAGAGTAGTGGCAGAAAGCCAAATCCCCGAGGCAGAGTGGGCTAGAACTCGATATGAAGAACTCTGTAACACCCCAAATCCCATAATCACACAATTACCCTAATACTGCTAGTAATCTTGTGATTAGCGTAGTGGAAAAGAGGATTGAGGTATTACCGCCGTCCACTAGGGACAAGGCACACGTCATCACCCCAAAGCAACAACAATCCCAAATAATCACAGACGATATCAAAACATAACCATCAAAAAGATTAGACACTAGGACTCCAGCAACCCGATATCAACGTAATATACACATACCCAAATATTGGAAAAACCTTAGATACAAGCATCAAAACATACTTTTTCCCCAAGTAAATCAATCATTAGGTCTCAACACCCTTGAAGTTTCGGCAATTCTCTTACGGAGGGACTACCTTACAAGCTTGGAGGCGAAATCGCTTTTGTTTGCCTTTATCCTTCGCTTGAGAACTCGGACCGCCTAAAAACAAAACATTAAAAACAAGTCGCAAATGAGTGGGGGAAACACTCAGTACACAAACCTCCAACACGTCAAACCGTTCGTAAACGATTTTTAGTGCCGACTCTTAAAACATTTCGAAAATGGGAAAGGGATAAACAAGTAAATGATATATATATATATATATATATATATATATATATATATATATATATATATATATATATATATATATATATATATATATATATATATGTATAGACTTGTAAAACTTGCGATATATAAAAGAGAGGTATCCCTTACGATCGATGCGAAGCATCTCACATACGCGCATGTCCAAACCGATCTAAGTTTGGATTGGGTGACTAATAAACAGTCGACACTGGCCAGGTCATTAGGACACTCTGATCAGGAGCATCTAAAAATGGGGCTAGCACTTCACGTTACTAGCTAGATTAAATGGAGCGGGACCACTTAAAACATGAAATAGAAATTATTAGAACATGACTTGAAATATAAATAATAGACGTTGATGGATAAATAAAAGATTGGACAATTTGCGTACCTTGTAATGAAGGGTAAACTGGTGGCGTGTCTCGGGCTCGGGACAGCTTGGGTGGCCTGGGAACTAAAACCACGATAATAAAGATTAAGAACCAAAGATAGAAGTAGAGACTTATCAACTCCTTGAATAAATATAAAAGTTGAAATGCGAGAGTTAAGAAAGAAATTTCAGTTTTTTTCATTAAATAAAGTTTTTGTTATAATTTGAGTTAGGAAACTCGGAATACAATGCGCGAGTACTCTTCGGAAAGGGAAAAACACGTTCTACAACTTTGTCAACTGGATCGAAGTCTAAAAATGAAAGGAAGGCTCAAAAAGTGGCCCGGACAGAAGCAGAATTTCTATTCCTAAAAACAATTGAGGCGAGTTGGAACTTTCGTTATGAAACTCGGATAAAGGCCCAATTAAAACAATGGAAAGCTTGTAAAGATTAATAGGGAAGATAGATAATTATTTTACTTGCAAAGGAAATCCAAAAGTTTGGAAATTACTATTATAAAAAGTAATAAAGTTCCCTAAGATCATGTAAAATTGCCGACAAACGAATAAAAAGTCATAAAACGAGTTTTAAGACTCCGAAGGTTTCGAAACGAACTCTTGTGGTTATCTAATTTAGAACTTCCAGCCTAGAAGTTAACCTTACTCATCTTAACTCCAAAAGCAAGCCACATGTTGGATTAATCACTTTAAGTTGTCAAACTAGAAGTAGTAAAACAGGGAAACATATTTCAGATTATAGCCTCCAAAACACGACCTCGTATCTCACTCTCCCGATATCCAGTGATGGCTCAAAACCCCAATTCGGAAAGCCTACAGAATATTCTTCAAGTCTTATGTTGACCACAAATTGGTTAGAGCATCCTAAAAGGTCGAACTATAGCCATAAAATTCAGAACACGTACTTAAAATTCTGGGTAGAACCCAGATTACAGCTCCTCAATGAAAACCTCGTATCTTCTATTCGCGACATCGTATGGACGCATACTATACATTTTCGGAAAGCTTAGAATGTCACTTAAAACTTTTATGATCATCACTAAGACCAACAAGGTCCCAAAATGGCCGAAATTCTTGCATTTACCTACTGACTACACTCACGTCACCGTTTGCATACTTTTCACGGTTTTGGTGGTAACTTGTGTTATACATATCGGAATCCCGAAATTCCAAAGCCGGGTGTTAGCTAACATATTTGGCTACCATTGTAAGTAAGAATCTGGGCTAAACTCCTATTTTTGAACCTCTGAAAATATCAGTTTCTAAACAGAAACTTCCCAAGTCATTTAGCTAGTTTTGCATGTAGTTTTGGCATAAAAATTCATACACTAATCTCAACCCAAAACATACTTTACGCACTAAACTCTATTTTTCCAGAATTGATCCCATTAATTACTCATCTAGTTCCATAAAATCCACATGCAACCATAGATAAACACATGCAACTTAAACCAACACTTGTTCTAGCAATTTCTTACCAAAATCCACTCTAATTCATATAATCCAAGTAGGACAGGACTTGATTAACATTTCTAGAACCCAATTCAGTCCACTTATCTCATGATTCTCATCAAAAACAACATGCATACAGGTAATTTCAACACTCACAACTAGTTTAGCAAGAACCTTCAACAACCCATCCAAAATCTATACTCTTTCAACACGAATCAATTCCAAAATCAACCCAAATTCATTCAAACTTCACCACAACATAAATTCATGATAAAAGTTGATAAAGAAGATGAAAACAACAATTTTGAACTCATTTAAAGTATAAACTCATATTATAAACAAGGTAGGAATTAGGGTTTGAAGGATATACCTCTTGAATTTGAAGTGAGAGATTGAACAAGAGGAAGGAGGAGGAGAGGGCGGCCCCCTGGTGGTCGCCGGAAAACGAGAGGGAAGGGGAGCTGGGCTGGTCGGCCGAACAGGAGGGAGGAAGAGGAGAGTTTGAGAGTTGGATGAATTTGGGGATTAAAACTAATAAAGTCCCCCCCTAACCCACATATATAAACTAATACTCACTCCACTTATTTAAACACTTATAATAATAATAGTAATAATAATAATAATGATAATAATAATAATGGAATATTAGAAAGTTAAATGATAAAGGAAGTTACTAAAATAATGGTAAGGTAAATAAATTTGTAAAGGTTAAGTGATAAAATATAAATTGACAAGAAGACCGATTAGAATTCTTTTGGCTATAAAATTATAAACGAACTAACAAATTCAATTAAATATTTTAGGGGAGTTAGAATGTTCAAAGAGAAGCCCGGTAAATAAAATCTATGAGTCTAAAACCGATACGGTCGACCCAAATAGCCATCTCCTTGCTCGAGACCTGACACCGTTAAATAAACAGTAAAACGAAAATTTAATAACGAAATTTAACTAATTAAAATTAATTAGCGAGTTAATTAATACTGATTTGGGGCGGGTCGTTACAAACTCACTTTGATTGATGAACGAAGGTTGAGAGCCATGCATAATGTCCAAGTTTATCATAATAGAATTTCAAGGGCTTTTAACAAGAAAGTGAAGCCTAGAAATCTTAAGGAAGGAGACTTGGTTTTAAAGAAGATGAGAGCACCAGTTCAAGATCCATGAGGGAAATTCAAACCAAATTGGAAAGGTCCTTACATCATCAAGACCCTACTACCGGTAGGAGCTGCAATCTTGATCACTCCCGAGGGCGAGGAATTGTCTCAACCAACCAATTTGGATCAATTAAAAGAGTTTTATGCTTGAGAGTTTGAGGGACATAGCGAAGACACTGGATTTGGCCCAGAAACTTAGCAATGTTTAGAAAAAAGAGAGATTAACTACGAAGGCCTGTTTCTACTTCTGTGGATACGTAGGAAGCCCGCGAGGGTCCGACCCATATCATTTTTTTTTCTTTTTCTCTTTGTTGGAAGGCAATTGATGTAACAAAATTCATAAATATTATTGATATTTCATATTAATATTAATAAAGTTCGTTACATTGCTTTAGTTTCCTCCTAAGAAATAAATCACCAACGAAATTCAAATATAATAATAGTTCTAAAAGATTACAAGAACAAACTTGTAACTTTATTCAGCATCAAACTAAAAATAACTATTGGTTTAAGCAGATTCAATCGTTCTTCTCTTTCTCGGGCCTCTTGCTAGGACCAATATCTTTGTCTTCTAGGGGCGGGTGCTCCCTCTTCTTAGGTTTCTCTCTGTAGACTCGAGGCTCCTTTCCTTCACTACAACATGAAACGTCTACGGCGACCGACCCAAAGCGACTGATACGTATCGGTCGCTCTAATCGACACGGGCGACCGATACATAGCGACCGATACTGTATCGGTCGCTAATCAGCGACCGATATGGTATCGGTCGCAATTTTATCTATGTCGGTCGCTAGTCCAGCGACCGATATGATATCAGTCGCTGGATATCGGTTGCGGGGTTCAATTAATTCTTCAACGGTAACATTAACTTCGTCTGACTTTCTATCGGCCGAGCGCCGACCGATACGCCATCGGTCGCAGACGGTCACGCCCTTTAATGCGACAACGCGTAATCCCAAACATTCGATACGCTGCTCTTTCTCTCTCTATCTCGTCGTTCCTCTCACACCCCGACCCCAGCCACCGCCCCAACCACCTTCACTCCGGCCACCACCGTCAACGCCGGCCGACGCTGCTACCACCGACGACCGTCGTGCGCACAGTTCCGGCAACCACCGACGCCAACATCTCGTGACCACCAATGTGAGTCCCCTAATTAATTTTTGTAGTTAAATTGTTGATTTTCAATTGTAAAATTCATATATATCGTTGTATATGAGTAATTTAGTTGAGTAATTTTAGTGTGGTTATTGTTTGAAATTTAAATTTATGGTAGTGTTTAGTGTTAGTCAAGTTTAGGGTTTGAAATTCAATTTAGAATTGTGTTTTGAATGTAAATTTTAGGTGAATTATGAATGTTTGGAGTTTATTATAGTGTTAGGATGTTAGAGTTTGAAATTAAAGTTAGATTATTGTTGGTTAGTAAAGTGAGAGTATATGATGTTAAATTGTTGATGTTTAATTTTAAAATTCATATATATTGTTGTATTAGAGTAATTTATTTGAGTAATTTTAGTGTGGTTATGGTTAGATATTCAAATTTAGGGTAGTGTTTAGTGTTAATCAAGATTAGGGTTTGAAATTGGATTTAGAATTGTGTTTTGAATGTAAATTTTTAGAGTGAATTTGAGTAATTTCCTTGAGTAATTTTAGTTTGGTTATGGTTTCAAATTCAAATTTAGAATAATGTATGTTTTGAATGTAAATTTTTAGGGTTTATTATGAATACTTATAATTTATTATTGTATTAGGTTGTTAGGACTTGAAATTAATGTTAGAATATTGTTGTTTGTTAGGGCTTGAAAGGGTTTATTATGAATGCTTATAGTTTATTATGTTGTTATGGCTTGAAATTAAAGTTAGAATATTGATGTTTAGGGTTTACAAGGTTATGAATAATTAGTTTAATTAATTATAGGATGTTTAATTGATTGTATATGTTTGGTTAATTAAATTAAATTAATTTAGTTATAAATTTGAGTTAAGTTTAATTTAATATTTAGTTAAATGAAGTGGGTTAGTTTGATAGGTTATAAGTTAAGGTTTAGTATGAATGGTTTTGGTAGTTATTAATAAGTGAGTTAGTTATTATGGTTTGTTTGGAACAAATTTACACGACTGCCAACTTCGTTGCTTAACTTAATTAAGTTAGCCTATTAAGTTGGTAGCGTAAATTTTTTGCTAACCCAACCTAAT
Organism: Portulaca oleracea; assembly: GCA_029582165.1. Taxonomy (NCBI): domain Eukaryota; kingdom Viridiplantae; phylum Streptophyta; class Magnoliopsida; order Caryophyllales; family Portulacaceae; genus Portulaca; species Portulaca oleracea. The sequence goes on from CM055880.1 coordinate 16,169,651, forward strand.
TGCTAACTTAATTACTTATAACTCCAAATGAAGACATAAATTGTAAATAATTATGGCACGTCCATTTACGTAATCAACAACAAGTTGCTACGTAAGTACTCAACAACTATTTAAGTAGCTTAGTTTTAGTTGTGGATGATTTTGGTAGTTATTAGTAAGTGAGTTAGTTATTATGTTTGATTAGGAATGAATTTACGCGATTGCCAACTTCGTTGGATAACTTAATCAAATGCAAGTCTCTAAATGCCAATTCAACCTTGTTGTGATGAACAAGTTGTCGGAGTTATATGTATGGGTGATCAACCGCTTGTGATGTAGCAAATGTCGATTGTTATTTTTAGCATCCCAACCGGTTTAAAATGAACACCAAAGAACTCAATCTTCATTTATTTAGTGTTATTTAGAAAGTTGGTTGGGATGCTAAATGTAAACGATCGACATTTGCTACGTCACAACCGATTGATTACCCGCATATAGCTCCGACAACTTGTTCATCACCAAGGTTGAATTGGCATTTAGAGACAACTTTGATTAAGTTATCCAACGGTTGGTAGCGTAAACTTGTTCTTGATCTAACCTAATTTCTAACTTAATTACACATAACTCCAAATCACATTAATTATTATTAATTATGTCACATCCATTTAGTAACTTAGTTTGTAGTATCTTAGTTATAGATGTCATGAAAACAGGTTGAGTTTGGATCCTGTTAGTGTACAAGTAGAGTGTGTTTGCGACCTGAAAATCTATGTTTGAAAAAGACTATCACGAGTCGTATCGACTCTCCTTTATTTGTCTTGTTCACCAAAAGGTATCGCAATCTCAGCAGTGAAATTGCGCGAGGTCTATAGTGCTTTGGGAGTTAGAAGCGTATCAGATTCAATACAATGCATTGTTTCTATTGTGCAGCCTGGTGGGCATCAAGACAAGGTGGGAATGAGAGAAAAGCTTATAGTAAGGGGTCTAATAAAAATCGTCTTAGGCTTTCTTGCATGTAAGATTCGTAGGTCCATCAAAGTAAGACACGATGCTTTGAAGGATATATGAATCTTACATGCAAGAAAGCCCAACACGATTTCCATTAAACCCCTTACTATAAGCTTCTCTCTCATTCCCACTTTGTCTTGATGCCCACCAGGCTGCACAATAGAAACACTGCATTGTATTGAATCTGCTACGCTTCTAACTCCCAAAGCACTATAGACCTCGCGCAATTTCACTGCTGAGATTGCACTACCTTTTGGTGAACCAGACAAATAAAGGAGAGTGGGTACGACTCATGAAAGTCATTTTCAATCATATATTAACAGGAACAAACACACTCTACTTGTATAATAGCAGGATCCTCTTGACTGGTGACATAACTTAGTTGTAGATGTCAAAAAGACTATATTCATGGAAATTATGTATTTGCTTTAATTAATTGTAACTTAATCCCTTACAATAATGTATACATTGTATGCAGCTAAATACATAATGGAGAGTAGTAGAAAATGGATGTATGAAAGACATGATGGTGAATATCTTAGTGTGGAATTCGTACGTAGGGTGAATGAAGAATTTATACCTGTTGCAAAACAATGGAGTAGTTTGGGTAAACTTAGGTGTCCTTGTAGCAAATGTAAAAACGTGAAGTACATTGACGAGGATATTGTGAAGCTACATTTGTACAAACACGGCTTTCGGCCAAATTATCATGTTTGGATAAGTCACGGGGAGAGTTTTGCCACTCTCGAGGGTAGTGGTCAAACTCTTAACACTGTGGTTGATGGGTCTTCTAGTACTGGAGGTGTCAACACTATGCAAGAAATGATCACCGATGCCATAGGCCATATGCCTTTGAGTTGCGGGGATGATACGAGGGAAGATGAGCCAGAAGAAGGGACTAAGAAGTTCTTAGAAATGCTCGATGCCTCCAAAAAGCCTCTGTATGAAGGTAACGACACGTCTTTGTTGTCGGTTGTCGCACGGATGATTAACATAAAATGTGAGTACAATCTCTCAAATAAAGCCGTGGACAGTCTGTTAGCGTTGATGAAAGACGTATGTCCCCCTAGCAATGAGATGACA